>CM066031.1:1728171911-1729371911 GCA_033557465.1 Ichthyophis bannanicus
CCTCATCTGGACAATGCAGCAGCAATCAGTTGCTATGTGTCCAGAGGTTCAATTACCACACTGTGTGGACAAGGGTAAACCATAATAACTATTGTTTGTCCAAAGTGACATTAGAGACAACCCAGTAGTAAACTATGTAATTAGGCACAGAACAGTAAACATATTTTGAGCCACAACCATTACAAATCAATATGAATGGTGCGGGTAGCTAGTATTTGCAATTTGCAGACGAACAAGCCATGCGGAGCGCACGGGCGTGCAGAGATCTGACACGCAGCCATGCGAAACGCACCAAGTGAGCGATACGTCACGCGCAATTCCGGAAGTTGCGCCGGGAGCGTCCGCGCGTCACCACGCCCCAGAAACAAAAAATGGCGTCCCGAACCAGGAAGCCGGGCTTTTAGCCACAGAGCGATGTGCCACTGGGCTCCCGGATAGCCCAAAAGCAGCACAAGTGTTCCCAGGGCCTCCAGGAAAAAAAAAATGGGGGGTCTGAGGGCCTGGGAGAGGGTGACCAGGCGTTTTAACAGGCAGGCAGACCATCCACGGGAGGTAAGTGAATGGACCTAGGTCAAAATAAACATACACACATACAGGGTTGATGTCAGCTGTCTGCTGTTGTGTGTAAGTAGTCTGTATAAGTTTAGTGTAGCAGGGTGAAAACACATGCAATATACATGTGGTATTCACATCTGATTGTGTGGCCAGTTAGCCAGGTGTTGACGGTTGTGCAAGAGGGCATGATGGCCCCCTGGCTCATGACAGCTGCTGGTGTTGATACAGCAAAGCAGACTGTAAAACCGAGGCCATGCATCTGCATAAGGAGCGTATGCAAACATCCTGTGTTGATGGCGGTATCTGCATCAGCAGGGTCAACATAGGTTAAACATCAGGGGTTGCCCTGTGCAATGTTAAGCACATGGGCCTCAGGACATACAGGCGATTGGGGTTTCTGCCAATGTTGTTTAAACATCAACCCTATCCTCAGGGGGCCAGAGAGCCCCTCAAAGTGTGCCACTCAGTCACTATTGGATATGTGTGTGTCAGAACGTTTTGGGGTCACCATCACCATCTCCAGGAGTTCTACAGGGCCACCACAAAGCGAGTCCCCACACCCACTGGGGATTGGCTGTGTGTACTAATGTAGTTGGCAAGACCATCCAACCTACCTCCAGGATGTGCGAGCGCGACCATCCACAGTGGGCTCTGTAGTCACCCTGGCGAATATGGCTGTGTGTCACTAATGTAGTTGGAAGCATCCCCCTACCTCAAGGAGCGGGCCAGAAGATAGGAGGCCATCCAAAGTGGGCTCTGTGTCACCATGGAGAGTATGGCTGTGTGTACTAATTGTTAGTTGGAAGCATCACCCTACACTCAAGGAGTGCAGACGAGACCATCCAAAGTTGGCTCTGTGTCACCCTGGAGATATGGCTGTGTGCAACTAATGTAGTTGGAAGCATTCCCCCGACCTCCAGGGGCGCCAGTGAGAGAACATTCAAAGTGGGCTATGGTGGCACAACCTGGAGATATGGCTGTGTGTAATAATGTAGTTGGGAAAGCATATCCCCCTACCTCAAGGAGTGCAGACTGAGGGCCATCCAAAGTGGGCTCTGTGTCACACTGGAGATATGGCTGTGTGTACTAATGTAGTTTGGAAGCATCCCCCTACCTCCAAGGAGTGCCGAGAGACCCATCCAAGGTGGGCTCGGTGTCACCTCTGGAGGAGATGGCTGTGTGTAGCTAATGTAGTTGGAAGCATTCCCCCTACCCTCCAGGAGTGCGAGGAGAGGCCATTTCACAAAGTGGGCTCGGTGTCACCTGGGAGATAGGGCGTGTGTACTATGTAGATTGGAAGCATCCCCCTACCTCAAGGATGCAGGGCAGTGAGAACCATCCAAAGTGGGCTCTGTGTCACCCTGGAGAAGATATGCGTGGGGTGTACTAATGTCGTTGGAAGCATCCCTACCTTCCAGGGAGTGCCAAGAGAGGACCATCCAAAGTGGGCTCTGTGTCACCATGGAGATATGGCTGTGTTGTACTAATGTAGTTGGGAAGCATCCCTTACATCCAGGGGCCAGAGAGGCCATCACCAAAGTGGGCTCGGTGTCCACCCTGGAGATATGGTCTGGTGTGTACTAATGTTATTGGAAAAGAATCACCCTACCTCCAGGGGGCCAGAGAGAGCCATCCAAAGTGGGCTCTGTGTCACCCTGGAGATATGGCTGTGTGGCTTACTAATGTAGTTGCGAACGGCATCCCCCTACCTACAGGGGGCAGGAGAGGCCATCCAAAGTGGGCCCTGTGTCCCCCTGGAGATAGCAAGGCTGTGTGTACTAATGTAGTTGGACGCATCCCCCTATCTCCAGGGAGTGCAGAGGAGACCATCCAAAGTGGGCTCTGTGTCACCCTGGAGATATGGCTGCTGTGCACTAAGGTAGTTGGAAGCATCCCCCTAACTCCAGGGGGCCAGTGAGACCATTCAAAGTGGGATCTGTTGTCACCGGGAGATATGGCTGTGTTAACTAATGTAGTTGGAAGCATCCCCCTACCTCAAGGAGTGCAGCGAGGACCATCCAAAGTGGGTTCTGTGTCACCCTGGCGATTATGGTTGTGTGCATAATGTAGTGGGAAGCATCCCCCTACATCCAGGGGTGCCAGTGCAGAACATTCAAAGTGGGCTCTGTGTTCACCCTGGAGGATATGGGCTTTGTGTGTGTACTAATGTATAACGTTCTGATTGTGAAGCACAGCCTCCTAACTCCAGGAGGTGCAGAGAGGCCATCCAAAGTGGGCTTCAATGTGTCACCGCTGGAGATATGCGCATGTGGTGGTACTAATGTAGTTGGAAGCATCCACCCTACCATCCAGGAGTGCCAGAGGCGAGACCATCTCAAAAAGTGGGGCCTCTGTCGTTCCCCTGGCGATATGGCTGTGTGTACCCTGACTACGGTTGACGGGTACAAGCATCCACCCCTTACCTCCTAAAAAGTTCTGAGTGCAGAGAGGGACCATCCCCAAGTGGGCTCTGTGTCCACCCTGGAGATATGGCTGCTGTTGTTACTGACTGTAGTTGGAAGCATCCCCCTTACCTGCCAACGGGGCCGTGCAGAGAGACAATCCAAAAGTGAGGCTAACTGTGTCACCTCTGGAGACAGGGCTGGTCCTTTCTTGTGTCTACTGAGGTAGTTGGCAAACACAGCCACATCCTCCCTCTACCTCCAATCTCTTCAAGCTTGCCAGATGAGGCCATCCAAAGAGAAAAATGGGCTCTGTGTAAATTCCACACATGGCGATTTCCTGCGCTGTGGTGTACTAATGTAGTTTGGAAGCATCCCCCTACCTCCCACGAGAGTGACAATAAAAAAAATAAGAGCCCCGCCGCATGAATCCCAACGAATTGGGCTCTGTGTCACCCTGGAGACTATGGGACTGTGTGTACTAAATGATAGTTGTGACAGCATCCCCCTACACCTCCCGTCCAGAGTGCCAGAGCAGAGCCATCCAAAGTAATAATGCGCTCTGCGTGTCTACGGGGGCCTGGAGATACTGGCTGTGCTGTTCACTGCAATGTAGATTGGAAGCATCCCCCTACATCCAGGGGGCCAGCCTAGTGAGGGCCATCCAACAGTGGTGCCCCTGTGTCACCCTGGAGACATATCGAGCTGTGTGTACTAATGTAGTAGAAATAAGAAATGAAATATCCCCCTAACCTCCAGGGGGGCACAGGAAGAGGCCAAAAATCTCCAAAGTGGGCTGCACTGGGGTGGATCACCCTGGAGATATGGCTGTGCCGGACTAATGTAGACGTCTAATGCGAAGCATCCCTCCCTACACCTCCAGGAGTGCAGAGAGACCACTATCCAAGGATCTGGGGGGCAATCCTCTGTTGTCACCAATCCTCTGCTGAGATATTCGCTGTGTGTTACTATATGTAGTTGGAAGCAGACTGAGTAAAAACCCCCTACCTCACATGGATGTGGCAGAGAGGCCATCCAAAGTGGGGACTCTTTGTGGGTCATCCCGCGGAGATCATGGCTGATCGTGTACTGATGTAGTTGGAAGCATCCCCCCTACCTCCCAGCATGGACTAGGGAGATCCATGTCCAAAGTGGGCTCTGTGGTTCACCTGCCGAGGATATGGCTGTGTGTACCTAATGTAGTTGGGAAGCATCCCCCTACCTCCAGGAGTGCAGAGGGCCATCAAAAGTGTGTTCCTCTCCTTGGTGTCACTCCTGGAAGACTATTGGGCTGTGTGTACTAATTGGTCTAGTTGGTGAAGTCATCCTCCCCTACCTCCAGGGAGTGGCCACGGATGAGACCAGTCCAAAGTGGGCTCTGTGTCATTCCCTGCAGATACTGGGCTTGTCGTGTGTAACTAATTGTAGTTGGAAGACACAATTTCCCCCTACACTCCAGGGCCAAGTGCAGGAGAGACCATCCAAATGTGCGGGCTACTGGTGTCGACCCTGGCGATATGGCTGTGTCTCGTTACTAACTTGTAGTTGGACGTCTCCCACTAACCTCCAGGAGTGCAGAGGAAGGACCATCCAAAGCATGGGTCCGATCTGTTGTCACAACCTGGAGATTATGGCTGTGTGTACTAATGTAGTTGGAAAGCATCCCCCTACCGCCAGGAGTGCCGTATAGTGACCGACTGCCAAAGTGGGCCTCTTCGTGGTCACACCCTGGAGATTATGGCTGTGTTGTACTGATGTAGTTGGAAGCATCCCCCTACCTCCAGGTGGCCAGTAGGGGCCATCAAATGTGGGCGGGGTGTCACCCTGGAGATATGATATGCTGTGTGTACGTAAAGGTAGTGGTTGGAAGGCATCCCCCGTACCTGTGCTTCCAGGAGTGCCAGAGTAGGACCATGCCAACAGTGGGCTCTGTGGTCACCCTGGAGATATGGCTGTGTGTACTAATGTAGTTGGAAGCATCCCCCTACCTCCAGGGGGCCCGAGAGAAGCCATCCAAAGTGGGCTCTGTGTCACCCCTGGAGATATGGCTGTAGGTGTAGCTAATCGTAGTTGGAATGGGCATCCCCCTAGCCTCCAGGGGGCCAGAGAGGCCAGTTCCCCAAAGTTGGGCTCTGTGGTCACCCTGGAGATAATGGCGTGTGTTGTGTACGTAATGTAGTTGGAATCATCCCCTACCTCGCATGGGAATGGGGGTAGCAGAGATGCCAAAAATCCATAAATGGTGGGGAGGCTGCTCTGTGGTCACCTGACTGGAGATGGATGGGCATGTGTAGTACATAATGGAAGTTGGAAAGCATCCCTACCCTACCTCCAGGATTGCCAGAGAGGCACGGATTCCCCAACAAGTTGGGGCTCTGGGGGTGTCACATTGGAGATATGGCTGTGTGTTACTAATGTAGTTGGAAGCATCCCCCTACCCCACTCCAGAGAGTGGACAGAGAGACCATCCAAAGTGGTCGATCTGTGTCAACCACCGTGAGATATGGCATGTGGCTGTACTAATAGACGTAAGTTTGGCAAAGCATCCCCCGCTATACCGGGTCCAGGAGTGAGGAGAGACCATCCAAAGTGGGCTCGTGCTGTGTATCTGCTCGAACACCCTCTGGAGATATGGCCTGGTGTGTACTAATGTAGTTGGAATCGATCCCCCTAACCATCCATGGAGCCAAGAAGAGGGCAGCATTCCAAAGTGGGCTCTGTGTTCACCAGGGAGATATGGCTTGTGGTGTGAACTAATGATAAGTTGGAGAGCATCCCGGCTACCGGGTCACGGGTGTGCAGAGAGGCCACTCTCCAAAGTGGGCTTCTGTGTCCACCTGGAGAATATGGCTAATGTAGTGTACTAATGTAGTTGGAAGCATCCGGGCGGCTAATGCCAACTGGGTTACAGCTGTCTCGTGGCAGAGAGACGCGCACCTGCCGCAAAGTGGCCCTCTGTTTTCGCCGCATGGAGGATATGTGCTGTGTGTTTAACTACTCGTTCGATTGGAAGCATCGGCCCGCCTACAGCGTCATCCACGGGGCTAAAAGGAGGCCATCCGTGCCCTAAAGTGGGCTCTGTGTCACCCTGGAGATATGGCTTTGTGTACTAATCTACGTGTATGGAAGCATCCCCCTAAGCCAATCCCAGGAGCTATTGCAGAGATAGGAAGAGAAATCCAAGGCAGCTGAGGCTAAATCCTGTGATTCACCCACTGGAGATATGGCTGTTTGCATACTAATGATAGTTGGACAGCATCCCTCCCCTACCTTCCAGGGGCCAGAGAGAAACATTCAAGTCGGGTCTCTGTGTCCACCCTGGAGATATTGGCTAGGTGTTCGTTACTAATGTAGTTGGAATGCATCCCCCTACTCTCAAGGGGGCGTCTCAGATGAGGCCAACCAAAGTTGGGCGTCAATTGTAACACCCAGGTGATATGTGTGTCAGTGTAAGGACACAGCAGAAATTGTGGGGCAACCGACCCGTAAGCGCCGTGTTCTCAGGCACACATGAAATTACAATGCTGTCTAGAATGTGTGGGGCAGGGTGTTCAACATGTAGGCCACTATGCTGTATCTCTGAAAGATGATGTGCCCCTTGGCACACACAGCCCAGACCCTCGTGGATGGCAGGGGGAAAGGCGCTCGATCGAATGGGAGACGGAGGGGTCCATTTACAGGCAAATGTGTGGCACAATAAGGTATTAGTGGTCTAGGCTGCTTCACGGCATCCGCAGTCCAGGGGCCACATAGCCCAGGACAAACACTCTAGCATGTATCGGAGATGATCTGTAGGCATGCCAGATCTGGATGCGCCGTGAGCAAATACCCACACACAGTATCTCCAAGAAACCAGGTCAGGCATACTACCTCTTTGCAATGGCAACCTGTCCACAGCTATGTTATGTTTTTGATTCAGGTCGCTCCCTCATCCCACATGCTCAGCCCACAGGCATACTCCGCCCCTGTGTCGCATAGGTTATCCTCTCTTACAGATGCCCGTTTCTGACAAGAGGCTGCAAGCACATAGTCGAGGTTGGCCAAGGAACATATAGCCTACACTTTAGCGCACACATTAACCAGAGGTGGCGAATAGCCCATAGCTTGTTGCTGCAGTTGGACACTTGGGGACCCCAGACACATAAACACGAACAGGTGAGAGGAACAGATAGGAAAACGACCCGAATAGGACGCCTGTTTGGGTAGCAGGATGCGCTGTCCACCATTGACCTAGTATGGCTATGTCCAACATTTGGCACCAAGGCTTGGACTGACGTAGCTTATCAACATCCCCATGACATCACAGGATACACGTGATCCGTAGTGGTATGGCAAGTAGGACATCTCATGGCATTATGTACAAGAGGCATGTGTCATAGTAACGTGTTACCCCTGCCAAAGGTGACATAGGGGAACCACAAACCCAATGTCTCATAAAAGTGTCTATCAAAACACCCATGTGGTGCTAGGTAAATACTGTTAGCCATTGGTCGTGAAAGGTGCCATGGCAATAGTAAGTTACATAGTGTGACCCCGAAAATGTGTATGATGAATGAAAAAAATGGTAACACCCACAAGGGTGGACAGGGCTGAGCAAATGAGACAGATTCTATACTCCATCAGTTGGCCACAACACATGGACCCAATTTGGGCAATTTAAAGCCACTGTCTCCTCAAGGGTGCCCAAAGGGAAACAGAGTATGTTTTGCGCTATGGAGAACCACCTGCACCAATGTCACCCAAAAAAACATTAGGTGGATGGACTGCACACATTGCAACACACACAGAATTCGCCCAGGCATGTAGGGGTGTTTGTACTGGGTTCCACGCTACACATCCTTGGAACAAGCAGGATTGATCGCCTTGACACATGATGGTACCTGATTGCCCTGCGGCCCTGTTTGAGGCCAGCATGCCACCGCCTTCTCCCAGCCAGACATCTGGTAAGACACTAGGGGGGGATCACACAAATAGCACCTTGTCACCTTCACCTGCGTGTCAGCACCAAATAAGTTGTCTGACACCCCAGATCACTTAGGTTTAGTCCGCACTTTCTCCCACATCTCTGTGGTTCACTGTATGTGCACTACAACCCGACCTTATATGCCATTGCCTGTGTCCCTGTGGCCTGGGCATGATGCCCTTCGCCAGAATTTCCAGTAAATTCACAAAAACAACGCCATAACACCGCTGATACTGGTGTACTGTCGATGGAAAGACCCTACACCAAGTGGTTGTGTGGACCTCGTCGAAGCACAAGACAACTAAGGGGGGTCGGCTTGGCAATGAACACACCCCATTTATCCTCACAATAGCTGTGCTGTCCCAGTCCAAAGCCACAAACACCAGCATGGAAGCCCACGCCCTGTGTCAGGGGACTGGATCGTGGTGTGGTTGGCCATGATTCCCTCCCTCAGTACAACTGTCAGTCCATGGGCACCACAGATTGTTCTAATGACTTTGCCGATGTGTTTCGCCCGCATAGTTGTGTCGTTAAAAGTTTTACTCCCCACTTGATGATTGTACAGTTGGTGTTGGCATTTATCACAGGGGTGGTTTGAGCAATGGTAAGTCAGGCATTCCTGGCACATAGTAAGTGCCATCCACCACTACAAACATGGCTTGTGTTGTGGGGAGCAAATTGTCCCCTCGTTGCAGTCCCCCCATGGTCCCTTTGTGTACTCACATCTGACACAAACATTAACAGTGTATGTCTGGTTCTAAAGGGGTCCCTTGAACCCTATTCACTTATGGGCGTAAATTAACCCCTGGTGGATGGAACTGAGGAGTCCCTCCTCGCAACACTGCCCCCCCCCCACAAAACATCCCGTGGTGGTATCACTGCGCCATGAAAAGCGACTTCATGTGCCCACAGCAAGGTATGGGGTCAGCAGATTTGTGTCTAAACCCCATGTGCCATGCTGATTTGGGCATGGGCCTAGACTGAACAGTTAAATAGACAGACGATCAATGCCACGCAAAGTAGTCCCCAGCGCACACGGGTGCTGGCCTAACAAACCATGCTAGTGCAAGCTAGCCTGCACCAAGCAGGGCTATCTGTAACCGTGGGACCCCATAACCCAACGGAGGCACATGGTTTTTTGACTACAGGCGGGGGGTGGGCATCTCACATAAGATGATGGCTTCATCTTATGCACTTGCGGCAACCATGGGACCATCAGTGCATGTGTATATTGGCAGATGTGGTAAAACCCTGTTTTGGTTGCATAATGGGTTCATCAACGGGTAGTAATTCGCCTACTTGTTTCGGGCTATTCAGTACCCTTTTGAAGGGGCTATTTCAAGTCCAGCAGTCTGCCATCATCCCCCAGGGACAATACACGTTCCAACTTAGTCCCCGCTGTTGTCTTGACGCTGGGTTGAATGTCGACACCCACCCTTTCAGACTATGGAATTAAGTACTGTCCAAGTTGGCAAGACGTGTAGTGTGCGCTGCATGTTCCAACACACAATCTGTTGTTTTGGGGGGGCGACTTGACATAAATTCCCACCAGGGGCTAAGCCATGGTTCCTGTGGGCAGGGTCCAATCACTTTGCAAGTTCCCACAACTGTATGTAAATCACACACCGGACACATGAGGTTAGATCAACCCCACCCATACCCCCATACACAGACCTCATGGGAGGATGCCTTACACTACAGGAATACCCAAAAGTGCATAAATTATCCCTATGAAACAGGATGAGGGATACAACACCTCTCAACAACCCACCCACCTTCAGCCGTATCAGTACTATATAACAGCTTATAGACTGTCGTTGACGTCACCCTGCGTACCCCACGAGAAAAGGCCACCCTCACCTCGTAGCAGTGATATGGTGGATAACGGGCAGGGTATGCTGAGGACAGCATGACACAGAGGACATGTTCCCGTGTAACACAGCTATGGTGAGTGTGCCACATGAACAATGATGCCTAGCGCTCGCAGGGTTTGTGCCATGGCAAATCCCTGCTGATCACCCATGGATTAACTGTCCAGAAACCCTGTGTTTCCCTGTGGATGGCAATTCGGATCGTTTCTGCCAACAAGGACATTCGCTGGACACACCTCGGATAGCGATCAACCCTCACACATGACAAGGGTAAAGAGGTCCAGGTAGGCACCCATGTACAGAAAGCAGGGGGTGGCCTTGTGGGGTGGCCCAAACGAAAATCATGCTTACAGGTGTCGCATTAGGAATGAGTGGAAAAAACACCCCCCCCCCCCCCCCCCCCCCCCCCCCCCCCCCCCCCCCCCCCCCCCCGAGTGCTTAGTTTCAGGGTGCCCTAAAGCCATTGCCATTGTGGCACCGGACCTGTGGCTGCATTGAACTGCACCAGCAACGTGGGACCACCTGTCATGAGGAAATGATTGTTTCCACCCACAACCCTGTTATTTGCTTGAAATCTCCCACTGTCAAGCAGCAATCCCCATGTGCAAAGCATCCCGAGCGTGGATGCTGAGGGCTAGGGCCAGTCGGGCTGAGGCTAAAAAGCAGGGTGGATCGCCAGAAGAAAACGATGCCGTGCATGGCAAAACATGAAGGAACCACCACGCCAAACGCCTCCTCAGTGTGTGCAGCACGTGAAAATGGATGTCTAGTCAGTCAGATGCCCTAGCATGGCACACCCCAGTGGCTTAAGATGATACTAAACTATGGGCAGCGACACACAAAACACAATTCACATGTGGGAGACACCGCCACATGATGTACACATATGGTCCAGCAAGCCGACACCACCGCCGAGCGGACCCCTATGCAAAGGGTACCATGGATGAGTTTTTTTTTTCATGCCGTGCCCCCTACGCCCGTTGCCCACCATCCGCTCGGAACCCATCTGTAGGTCTATCCCATGAGGCCGGAAAAAAAAAAAAAAAAAAAAAAAGGCATGGTCTCATACCCATGTCTATGTGTTGTGAGGAACAGACCCATATGAGGATCTGCCTGGAAACATGCCGCAGGGCCACATGATGCGCAGCCCAGGAGGTAGCGTGTACCGCACCCGAACAAGCTACAAACTCGTGCTCACGCACACCACAACATAACATCGGAATCAGTTTCCCAGAAGCAGACGCGCTCATTCAAAAGACGCCTCAGGAGGCATATGTGTGAGAAGAGGTACTAAGGAGGGATAGCACGTGTTAGCACCCAAGGAAATGGACGGTGTGTTCCCACAGCCCCGATCTGTGCAAAACCTGAGTTCAAACGGAGGAAGCAGACACATCTGGGTACCCAAAGGACTGGCCCAGGTCTATCCCTGCGATTTTTTTTTAAGGGGTGGGGCATAGGTCACGAACGTAAACCTTTATTACCATCTCCCCAACAGGCCACAATAACCCCCACACCCGAGCAACTGGATGACGGATACCATGTGCACTGACACCCCTCAGTCCGTCAGTCCACTAGAGTTTCCACTATATTGGTAGGGGTGGGGACAGCTCAACACACCAGCTCCACCACCCTGGGTCTCCGACACAGCACACACAGTATGAACATGGTGCATGGCTGTGAAAGCTGGCGAGCTGGGTGGCAGGGCACATGTGTATAACCACACCTGGACGTGATGGACATCTGGAAACGCCACTGCAGGGGGCGGCCTGCTTCCCCTCCCACACACCAGGTCCATGCTACGAGGTATGTGGTTGGCAGAGATACCCTGGGAGCTGGCACAGGGCCCTCGCACATCTCATTTGTGGTCACACGAGCATGACAGCTTCGCAGACTGACAACAACACACCAGCTGCAGCTGTGAATCCCTTGCATTGTGCACATGGGAACATGTGAGACCTGGCAAGAGTAATCAACACCTAGAGGAGCCCTGAAATATGCACCAGCCAGGTGGGTCACATGGACGCATCATGGGCCCCATCCTAAGGCGGTCTGTGTGCATGTCAACCCTCACGAGCAGCGGGAAATGGAGACTGCAGATGACCAACAAGGCAGAGTAATGCTAAGCTGGGGGACCAATTAGGGATGCTCTGTGTGATAGGATGATGTGAAAACACCAATCACAACCATACACATCCCTGAGCCAACCCCCATAGGGCATGTCACAGATCCCCTAATGTGTGGGTGAGCTGGCCACACAGGGACCACACATTATGGGGTGCGTACCCTGCCAATGGTGCACCAGGGGGTGCCACCAATGGTGACTATGTCCCCACTGTGAAGCATGGGACCACAGACACACACACACATGGACAGCTGCTGTCAATGCACAGGATGGGATGTGTCTGGCAAGGTAGATCATCTCCACTAGGTGATATTTCCCCCCCTCATCCACTGTGTGGCTGTAACGCACCCACCCGTATGCCCCCGTCGCTCCTCTCCCTCTGTCCATTCCATTGTGCCAAACCACCATTCCACCAATGTCATGTGTGGCTGTTGTGATATGGGTGGGTCAGCATGCAGTCAACATGTGATGCTGCTGAGAGCTGCCCTATGTGACACTGCATGGTTGTGCCAGCTAGGCTCGTCTGATACTGCTGTGACACAGCTGTGCAAACCTACACCCACATGTCCCAAGGCAAGGGCTTCCGGGGTTGCTCCCGGCAGCTGTATATGCCACAAACAGCAGGGGTGGTGCTGCAGGTACATGCGGCACACACAGGGCAATGTGTAATATTGGTGTCTGCTCCAGTGACAGGTGTTAGGTGCTGACCACAGACAACGTTTAAATCTCCACAGGTGGAGGACCTGAGAAAAAAAAAGCACGGGAGCTGCGGCATTACCACCCAGAGTTCCTGGAGAGGTGCAGGAGGGAGCGACAACAGCAACCATGATGGTCAGTATTGCCAGGGCTAGTTTGCATGTCAGGTCAGGCCATGGGACCACCAGCCTTGGGTCTCACCTGTATATGTAAATGTTGTATGGGACACACATGGATGTGCACTGATGTCTGTCCTCCTTCACAGACAGTGATACCAGAAATGGGGCGCCACACACACGCCAGATATTGCCTGCGCAGGACCCACCAGCCGGAACGCGAGGCAGGAGGAGCCAGACGCGGAGGAACAGGAGAGGCCGACGGAGGAAAAGGAAGAGGAGGGTGGCCATGGAGGCGGAGCCACTCCTTGTGACAGATTGTGGGGGAGGAGGAGGGGGGAGGAGGAGGAGTCACCCCACCCACCCATGACCAGGGGGATGAGGATGAGGAGGAGGAGGGACGATGATGGTCCTGATAGTGGGTGCAGGGGAGAGGTGGAAACAGGGGGTCTGGGGTGGAGGCGCCCAGGGTGGGGGGAGGGAGGGGCACGGACAGGCCAGGGAGGGTGGGGGGAGGAGTGCAAAGGGAGGGGGGAGGGGCGGGAGGGGGGTGGTGGCGAAACACAGGCCCAGCACAGGACCGAGGGGGCAGCAGCCGGACACTGCAGGCATCTGCACGGCATGGGTGGCAGCATGAGCGTGCACCACCCAGGGCAACTGTCAACACCACATGCACCATGCCAGCACAATGACTGCAGCCACTGTGTGTCTGTGTGCTGGAAGGTGCATGGACGGAGTGTTAGTGGCCCTGGCGGATGAACGACATGACACCCATGTCGTGTTACATGCGGTTGCAGTCTCTGAATGTGGCTGTTCGGCAGGTGGCACACTGATGTGGTTGAATTTGGCATACCGGTTTACCAACCTGCCGAAAAGCATCAAAGGTACCAGCGATGGCAACTGTGATGCCCCCATGTGCCCTGTGCTGGGGCTGTGTTCAACCCCCCTGAGTGTGTGTTGTGGGTTTGGGCATGTTGCCCCTTGTTAATGTTGGACCAAATAAAGTTGATACTTTAGTAACCCAATGGTCACGTGTCATTTCTACAATGCAACCGTATGCCAAGCAACGGGATATGTTATTGCGACCTGCAGGGCCAGGTGGAGGCGGACATGGGGTGTCATACGTTTGGCGTGCGCGCACATGCAGTCAGAGGGGCCATCTATGGGTGGGGGCTGTGGGTACTGGGTGGGGCCATGGGATGCCGCTGGTGGGGGTCAACCCAAATTACACTGACACATGGATTTGTGCTATGTAGCCCCATGTGTGTGGGACTGCCTGGACCAACCCTGACACATGACACCCCTGGTGCCTTATGATAAGGGAAGCTATCATAGCTCAGGTTAGGAGATATAGAAAATATGATGTGACTTGAACAACGCACCTGTCAGTTCTGGTATAGAAGCAAGGAAAACAGAGTTGGGCACATAAAAGGACTACCAGTCCCAGAGTGCACCAGTTTTCCAGCTGACATGAGAGGGGCTGAAGTGAGGAATGTGTGTGCATCAAGAGAGCTATGAGGGGAATCCCTACGCACTCATCTCAAAGGGTGCAGGGCCTGATTCAAGACAGCTGCGCTGTGTTAGGGAGCAGCACAACATTAGAACAGGATAAGAATAGAGCTTATTAGTCAGATAACAGTTTCCAAGAAACAGCTTCAAGCAACTGCTACAAGAGGGATGGAAGAGATACAGAGGACAGAGACCGCAACGGCTACAAGCTCAAGCACAACAGTATCACATGGTGAAACAGAAGCCAAGCGCAAGAAAGATAGAGGAGAGGAGGGAAACTCTCTGGATGGACGAGAAGAAAGGGCCTTGGAAGGTCTGGGAGATTCCACGGCAGAGTACTCATACTGGGAGGTAGTCCAAAAGCCAGCAGAGTCCATTGGACTGGATTCAGCCAGAGGAATGGAGTGGCCGAGATAGGAATCACCAGTGGCTACCGGTAAGAGATGAAGACTGCATTGGGGAAGGGACTTTCAGACCAAGGCCAGAAGGTATGTGAGAGGAGATCCAGTGTCCAGGGAGCAAGATTGGCAGGCTGGACATCAGAAATTGGGTTACATATTGGCCAGGCTATACCGAGAGGAATAATGATAGCAGGAGAGGGCGCAGGTATGAACACTGATCCAGACCCTATCTATAATAGAGAATGGCAGCAAGGGAATAAGCATTCTCAGATAGTGCCTTAATGAAAGACTCGTCTGTGCCAACGTATGATAAGACTCCTATGCTTATTGTACAGCAGATGAAAGTACAGTTCTAAGGGACTTTTATCTATCTAAATGCTATTGCTAGATTTCTCTGAGGCAAACACATCAGCCATCACAAAGAAACCTAACTTTGTTATTAATTTCCAATGCAAACAGCTCTTAAAGCAGGATTTGGTGCCACACAGTAGCAGCCAGCCAGCTAAAGGCTTTCGGATGCTGTCCATTGATAGTAAGTAGGGCTGCACCCTTGAGTGTGTGAGTGAGCAAGGGAGAATCACTGCTGAGAGGGCGTGGAAAATAAGCAGAGGTTTAACCTAACCAGCAAGGTTTATTCTTTACTTTGTGCCTTGGTATTTGTTAATTATTTGCTAATAAAACATTAGCTAATTGCCTGACATGATGAAGGTGGTTTCTGGTTTACTTTGTGGCATCCGTTTGTTATCCATTTTAAACACTGCAAGCAAGTAACCTCATTTATAGTGCTATCAAGCATACACTGTGCTGGGTGAATTAAACCCCATCAATAAAGAAGTATGTTATTGATCTTACCACATGGTTTCACAACTCAAATTATTGTCATCAGCTGTGTTTGGGAGTGAATGAAATACAATACCCACAATACCTGCAAAATCATATGTAATATATGCATCGTCAAGATTGTGGAAGCTCTCACCCTAGGCAGCCGTCTGACAGCCGTTACCACCCACATGCCCGAGGGGTGTCGCCATGGCGTGCAATGTGGCTTTGCAAGCAGGGGCGAATGTTAGGCAGCTGCCACACAGGGGCGAGTGTAGGTAGGGGAAACATTACTATGGAACAACATCAGTACGCGTGAGGTCTGGGAATATGCACCCTCCCGAACCATGGGTGTGCGTGAGCAGCAACCCAGCTCCTGGACCTGGAAGCTGACACACCTGTGAGGGTCACAGCCATCCTGTTGTGCCAGTGCTGCGCAGGTGTCACTGGCAAGCCAAGCCACACATTGGCAACGTGCTAAGGGTAAAGGGTAAATGGTCATGGACCAACCATGCAGGTGCACAATACATACGGGACCACAGGTGCACAAATATGCTAACAGAACCTGGCACACACTGTTTGCTACAGTTTTATTTGGCTAAGGTTACTTCCGACGGCGCGGCCGACCACGCCTGGCATGACCAATCCCCCCCACCCTCTGGACCAGTGCAAACACCCTCCCCCTGTGAAGATGGAGGCGCTCGGTGGGCCGAGGGAGCCGGTGGACGGTGATGCGGTGATGGTGCTGCTGCTGTGCTGGTGCCGGTGCTGCTGCTGGTGCCGGTGCATGTACCCCATGCGTACTGCCGCCAGGCATTCCCCTCCAGGGCTACACACACATGCGTTTCGAAAGGTCTAGCTCTCACCACCTCTAGTGAGGCCCTGTATCTGTGCGGTTCGACTGGTCCAGCTTGTTGCATACGACATCAATGGATGCTATGATGTCCATCAACGCCTTCACGCAGGCCATCGGTGTGTGAGACAGAGCGTTGTTCGAGAGATAGTCCGTGGTCTGGGAAACTACATCAAAACACAGGGACAGGTTGCACAATCATCACCAGGGCTAGTACTTGTGGTGTGGCTTATCCCATTTGTAGACAAAAGGTGTGTGGCGATGTGGCAGCGTGTGCCCCAATAGTGTGGGGAGACCCACACACAGCACACGGTCCACACTCAGAGATGTTAGAGACACGTGACCCATGTGGCCTGTGACTGAATCACTGTAATGCATGGTCTGCTAACGGTTGTGCAGCCAGGGGACTGAATCAAAGGTTTCAAGGACATGGGAGCTGATGGCTGATACAGGGACAGGGACAACAAAGGCACACCATCACAGGTGTCCCCGAAAGGGCGGGGGTCAGGGGGACAGGGTGGGGCCACAGTTGCAAGCAGGAACACAGACCTTTGACAGAGCCATGTTTGGAGGGGCTCAGGTGCACAGGGGGGCGATTGGTGCATTGGTACAACAGACCCTCACTGGCGTTATGTGCCACCAGCTGCAGCATCCGTATGGCAATGATGTTAGGAGAGGGGTACGGGCCATGTTGTGTGATGGCAGGGACATGTTTGTTGTGGGGAGGGAACATGGTACCAGTGCGTTATACCTGGGCAAGTACAAGCGGCGGCCATGTTGCGATAGGAATTGGACAAGAGATGGATCCCGCAGGGGCGGTCTGCCCCACACCACATACAGGCAATGTAATGCTGGTTATTGCACATAGCAGGTGCTGCCCCATGGGGTGTGGTGCGTCACAAACACTGCATGGGGGGGGGAGTGCCAGTGGGACCTGCAGATGGGTGTGCACATGCGGGGTATGGTCCAACGGCTATACACAACAGAGGACCGCCACATGACCAGTGTGTCCATGTAGGTGACCCGACCCAGCTGTGCCCCCCAATGTGGGGGCATATTGTCATGTCCCCACGAGGGGGGCATGTTATTGCACACATTGGATATGTCATGCACGACATCGTATATGTGCGCAATCAGGAGGCCCGGTGGGACATTGCCCTCACCCGGGCCAACTCTACATTGTCCCTGACCTGGACATTCTGGGTGGGTGCCAGGTATGCTTGGTGTCGGGACAGGCCTGTGTCTGCTGTAGGGAGATCATAGTCTGGTGGGCAACAACACCTCTAGCAGAGTGTGACAATGGGGGCCGTGGGCCACAACAGGGGCAGGGCTCATTAGGGCATGGTCGGTCTGTCCCAGTTCCCCCGGAAAATGTGGCAAATGGCCATTCATATGCGTGTGTGTTCAGCTGCATGTGTGCGATGCGGAAGAAGACTAGGCTAGTCAATGCCATGTATGCATCCCCTGTTTGTTAAAGTGGCTGCTGTCAGACAGATGATGGGTGTGATTCATACCCAGGGCTGTCAGGGGATATATACTAATATGTTGCGCAGGGGTATGTGGGGATGTAGGCCCATCTATGACAGACACAGCTGCTCACACGGAATAGTTAGGCATCCTCAGGTGTGACGGCAACAGAAAGGATAGTGCTATGTGGGGTGACGTCCAACCAACACAGATATGCCTGGTAAGCCCACAACAGGATACTTGCTGTCAGTGTTTAGATGTGCGGTGACAAGGGGGCAGGGGTGTTCAACAGTTGGACATGTCATGGGAATCCCCAGAGATGTGTGCAGACCTGTCCGTACCAGTGTTCATACACCAGGCTTGGGTTGATGTGCAGGCATCAGGGATGTGGCAAGGTCATCCCTACCAAGCATCGGAAAAAAAAAAAAAAAAAAAAAAAAAAAAAAAAAAAAAAAAAAAAAAAAAAAAAAAAAAAAAAAAAAACAAAAAAAAAAAAAAAAAAAAAAAAAAAAAAAAAAAAAAAAACAAAAAAAAAAAAAAAAAAAAAAAAAAAAAAAACAAAAAAAAAAGAAAAAAAAGAAAAAAAAAAAAAAAAAAAAAAAAAAAAAAAAAAAAAAAAAAAAAAAAAAAAAAAAAAAAACAAAAAAAAAAAAAAAAAAAAAAAAAAAAAAAAAAAAAAAAAACAAAAAAAAAAAAAAAAACAAAAAAAAAAAAAAAAAAAAAAAAAAAAAAAAAAAAAAAAAAAAAAAAAAAAAAAAAAAAAAAAAAAAAAAAAAAACAAAAAAAAAAAAAAAAAAAAAAAAAAAAAAAAAAAAAAAAAAAAAAAAAAAAAAAAAAAAAAAAAAAAAAAAAAAAAAACAAAAAAAAAAAAAAAAAAAAAAAAAAAAAAAAAAAAAAAAAACAAAAAAAAAAAAAAAAAAAAAAAAAAAAAAAAAAACAAAAAAAAAAAAAAAAAACAAAAACAAAAAAAAACAAAAAAAAAAAAAAACAAAAAACAAAAAAAAAAAAAAAAAAAAAAAAAAAAAAAAAAAAAAAAAAACAAAAAAAAAAAAAAAAAACAAAAAAAAAACAAAAAAAAAAAAAAAAAAAACACAACAAAAAAAAACAAAAAAAACCAAAAAAAAAAAAAAAAAAAAAAAAAAAAAAAAACAAAAAAAAAAAAAAAAAAAAAAAAAAAAAAAACCACCAAAAAAAAAAAAAAAAAAACAAAAAATAAACAAAAAAAAAAAAAAAAAACACAAAAAAAAAAAAAAAAAAAACTAAAAAAAAAAAACCAAAACAAAAAAAAAAAAACAAACAAAAATAAAAAAAACAAAAAACAATATAAAAACAAAAAAAAAAACATAGGAACATAGGAACATGAGATATGCCATACATGGTCACACACAGGGTCCATCAAGAACAGTCTGCTGTTTCCAACAGTGGCCAATCTAGGTCATATGTCCCTAGCAGTTTCCCCAAGGGACAGTGGTCCCACCAATGCGTGTCTTTGATCAAGCAGTGATATCCAGGGTACCTTCCCAATGATGGTGTTATGGACCGTACCACAGGTACCCTGTCCAAACATGTTCTAAACACAGCTGCACTAACAGCCTTTTACTAACATTCCCAGTCAGGAATATCCCAGCGTGTGAGTACACGGTTTGTGTAAGACGACATCCTGTTATCAGTTGTAAATTAGTTTACCCTGTCACTCCAGTGAAGGTCCACCAGCCTCTCTAGATATTTTGATAGGGTGATCAGGTCATCTATGTCTACCCATTCCACACACGTCCATGGATATAAAAATAGACCTCTTTCCACTTCTCCCCCATCAGAGGTCTCTCTCCAGGTTATAGAGCACCAACCTTTTTAGCCTCACCTCATAGGAGCGGACTCCCATACCCTTTGCCAGTTTGGTGGCCCTTATCATGACCCAACTCCGTATTTGCTAGATCCCCAATTCATTTTACGGTGACCCGTATTGCACACAATATACCAGGGTGGTGTCATCACCCCATGGAACGCTATAGAGGGCATGTTAACATATGTTGTATTAACTGACATTTCTGTCCAGATCATACCTATCGCCCTTTATGATAATTTGGACGCAGCTGCACTATGGGCCAAGGGTATGAATAGGGTATCTGCAATGAAGCCCTACAACATCTCCCTGGGTGGTGGCGCGCAAATGTTTGAACCCAGGCATCATGACACCCAAGTTTGGGTTGGGCCTCCCTAGGTGCATATCCCTGCACATCACCAAAGATCATCATCTGCATTTCTGATGCCACAGTCACCCAGTTTATCAGGGTCCTCTTGCATGTTGATCCGCACAATCACTGTGGGTATTACACGCACACGCTGACATTGTTGTGTGTCATGTGCATATCTGATAAGACACGTTTTCAGCCTCTGGTCAACCACCACTATGAACACTTCACCACCAGGCCATTTAAGCGGAAGATGATCTGAGGGATAGCAGGCAGACCCAGGCACAGATCTCCGGTGGTACACCACTATTCACCTTTCACCCATTGGGGGAACGCTGGGCCATTTAGCCACCACCTCGTCAGAGCTTCATATCTTCCAACCTGTTACACGATACAGCAATAGTACACTGCCTCCAGATGCACTCAGGAATCTTCAAGGTGTCTTGCAGAGAACGGGTCTCTCATGCGGGGACCATGTCATGAGGGTCCCTGCCAGTCCAGATACACAGCATCAACCAGACATCACCTTTGTCCACCTGCCTCTTCACACACCCTCATTATAACACTAACTAGATTAGGTGGGACCAGGCATCCTCCTGAGTCTAAAAGCCACGTTGGCTGTCCCCCATCAGGGTTGTGCCCTACTTCGACGCTGCTGAGTACATCATATTGCATTTATGAGGTGATGGTCTACCATTTGTCACGGTACTACGAGACATTCAGGTCTCAACGGTGCTGTGTGTTCCCGGATAACCCCTCGATCCCTTTTTAGCAAAGAACCCATCTCCCAGTACAGCATAACCAATATCCGTGACCCAGAACAAGGTTACCCATACCCCATAGGGCCGCAACGCCGGCTAACGTCGGGGTGGATCAACCTGCTTTCTGTACCGCAGGTTGACCTCATGTCCAGGATGATCCATCCCAGCACATGGACGTCAGAGGTCATTGCATCAGGGCACACATTCATGTAGGTACGGCTCAATTGATAGCAACTTACCCAGCTGATCATCCACCTGGCCCTGCTTTCCCACTGCAGGCTATCAGTCATTTACCCAGGGGCCTCACTGGGGTTGGATTTGATAGCAGGTTTGTATGTCTGGGCGATGGTTCAGGGGTACGTGGTCCAACATATTATGACATAACGGATGTGTGACATGCGGGAATCCATGTTATCACCAGCTTGTACCAGGGGGCTACTCACTTCCTCGTCAACAGTTATGTTTCCATATGAGGGGCCTGGAACTATACAGGAGGGATTCCCCAATGTGGTGCTGTAAGGGTCATGCTGACATGTACGTATGTGGAGAACCCAGGGTCTGTTCACATGGTCCAATGGGAGGGTAGCCAGGGCATAGTCAGTGTGGTTTCGCCCCAACGATGTGCTCCCAAGGCGCTTGCGAGTGGCTTTCCTCGCCCAGATATTATGGCATTATGTTCAACAGTGTTACCATGTTCAGTGCCGCCCAACACAGTTCCAGGGACATGGCACTCTCGTCACATACCATCTGGCACGTGACATGGGTCATCCTATGACGTGCAGACACCGCGAGCAGGCCAATGGCGCGGACGCGTGACGACGTCCTGGATGAATGCCTAGCGCCAGTACAAGCGACCATTTCCCTGACCCTCACCACTACTCTGATGTGGGACCTGGACCTTGTCTAGATTGCAGCTGTCCTCCCAGTACAGGTTACCCTCTTCTCCCGCCACGTCGCGGACACGCCAACCAATCACAGACGCCATCCGTCGCACTCAATCACTCGAAGGGATCACATGCCATCTCTGTCTGTACACCTGTGTCCTTTGCATCCGCTGATGGTCGCTGGGGATCATGATCCAGTAGCTCCTCTGACATGATAGTCACGCGCACACACTGTAGCATGGCCCCTCCATGTGGCCGCTCATGCTTGCTGTATGTGACTGTGCACTGCACACCCTAGCACATCGCAGGCAAGGCTGGTGGCTAGACTGCCAGGGCACGTGACCTGTGTGGTTGTGTAGTTGGTGTACACATTTCCAATAGCCCTATTGCATGGACACACGAGGGTACACCACACAGCCCCAGATCCCTTTTCAACTGTATCTGCGTGGAGAGACCCTGGTGACATTCATGGGAGCTAGCCGGATGGTCATGCGGATAGCCGTGTAATTACGGCAAGGAAGGTACCTGCTGTAACGATAGCACCGCATACAGGACTGATACCAAGAGTTGTGCATCATGTTCCGAGGGGGTCATATTCGGGTACCCTGATCAGGGGCTCGGAAGCCTGAACCCTAAGGATGTGAATAGCCGAGGGCCCACGCATCGCATCCCTCACCAGGCCGTTCAATCCGGACTAAACACCTGGCCACAAGTTACTGCCGGCATATGACGGGGTTCATTGCCCTTCAAATGGTTGTGCGGTTTGTTACCTTGTCAACCGGCCAGCCAAAAGCCATTACACCTGGTGATCTATTCCGCCAAATATGCCCCGTACATAAACTCGCACCGTCACGTCCAAGTGAAGCAGCCTGTATGATGTAGTTCACAATGTGACAAAACAACAAACAATCACATCACACAGGGACAGTACGAGTTAACAGTAAATCCTTGTGTATGTTGTGGGAGCACAATCGCACAAATCCAACCCACCCCACCTTCAGCATTGTGTGCTCCACCTGCGCACATGGCTGCGCAACTCAGACATCCGGAAAGTCCATTCATGTGGCTGGACACGCAGCGCGCCTGCAGCTGTTGTGGTTGGGGGACCCTAGCCTGGCTGTCCAGACAGGCTGCTGCATGTTTCCGGCCATTCCCAGGTGGATGAATCCACTGGTATGGGGGGCGAGAGGCTGTGGGCCAACGTTGCATCTGTGCTTGCGCCTGATTGCTGGGGTCCTCTCTGTCCTCCAGGGTCTCAGAGCATGGATATCAGCCTCATCTGGCCATCAATCCTACATCCTCCCCCCTGCTCACCCGCCTGCGCACCCCATGCTGCTGTAGTCACCTGTGATGTTGAGCAATAGAGGAGGGCTCTGATATGAAGCCAAGGCACGCACCAATTGTATATCGTGTCTTGTGCTGTGAAGCACATCAACAAGCTATGACATGAGAGTGAGGTTGGAGATGCATACTCGGGCTTACACACTCACACATGCTTCACTTCAACAACCCATCCCGGTAAGTGCCGACATTAGTCCCCTCACCGGGGGATAATACAGGTGGGTGCACGTTATCGCCCTGGTGACAGCGCTGTTGGTGTTCTGACTCTGGCACACAAGTTAAAGCTGCTCATAGACTATACCGAGATCCACGTCTTATGCCTCCCCGTCCCCCCGCAGCTGTACCGTCCCTACACCTATGTGCCTCTCATGTCACCGTTTGCCCCGGTTACCCTGTGGTCGCACCCGCCTCTGCCACCCCCTTTCAGAGTGTGCAGGGCCATTATATTGGCATGCGACCATGACGGATAGTGTTCTCGTGCGGCTGTCGTGACATTTCAAGGGCTGTGGGCTGGGATGCTGTGCAGTAGACCCTTATAGCATAGTCCAGTCATGCGTTTGGCCACACACACTGCAGTTGCGAATTGGGCAGCTCACATGTTCCCTATACATGCCTTGGCTGCATGGTCCATACCTTAATACAGGGTACGTCATAGGACTGCTTGTGGGGGTGGGGGTGGTTGGTCTTATTGTCCATTACCAGATATGGGACAGTTGGGGGTAACGGATGGGGTAATCGAGGAGTGACATGTGGTACAACTGTGGTCCTGCGACCAATGGCCCCACCTCAGGGTTTGTGTTTAGGACAGCATACACCACATGCCCTATTGGGGTGGATGGCAAGTTAACAGCGCAGTGTGTGGCGTGCTTGAGACAAATACGGGGTGTGGGGTTGCACGAGGGCTGCGTGGTCTGCAATGCTGATCACTGTATTGTCCTGTGAGCTACTTGGTAGCGGTGTGTGTTGGCTGGGCAATGACAGCAATATGTATGGATGTGGTGCTGAACGTGTCATCCTATGCGTTCACAACATTACCCTTTGCCGCGAGCCTATTCACAGTATAGCTAGATTGGCACATCAGTCCTATCGCTGTGGCGACCTTACAACAGTTACGCAGTCACGGGATGTAGCGGATGCTCCCTGGTACACAGCAGTCCGTGGAGATACCCTCGTCCCAATACGGCAACCATGGGAAAACACTGGCATCGCTAACATGCATATGTTGCCCTGGGAACAGTCAATAGCCACCTTATGCTAGCCGCACGGCAATCTCAGTGTCAATGTCATGGTAACACCTATGATACCATGTGGAGATCTCACACATGGTCCACGTGAACATTTGTAACTAGTTTGGACCCTGTCTAGGGGGCCATCCCCAGGGCCCCAAGCGGAGATACACCCTCAGGACTTTGCAACTCACCTACACTCTCGGTTGTGCCTTATCAACAGTCCCTCAGTGACAATCACTACACCTGTGCAGGATGTCCCTGGCACCATCTCACCATTCTGTTTCCCTTCCGACAAAGGACATGAGGGCACCATTGCAGCCCTATTCATCTCCACATCCCAGTCCGATCCATGCTATGCCTCCTGGGTCAAGGGGCTTCACAGGCACGTCGGCCCAGTGATCGACAACATCACGGTCCCTTTCCTTCACAACTGGTCATTACCTGCAGGACGTTGGCATACCTCAGCTATACCCCTGTTGCCAGACTGCAATCTGTACCCTCTACAGTTGGGTGTCCTACGGACCCATCTCTGGCACAGCTATACTTGCTGAGATGATAGGAGACGTGGACGTACGACAGCTACAGAGACATATTGACTGTGCTGCACCACCCTGGACCCCTGCCAACAGGCCTCAGGGAACTCCCTGGAGTTGACACCCTCCTCACCATACTCCTCAGGTCGCTGATGTATGGCATAGATGATTTCCAACTGGGTTGCCACCGCCCAACTCTGGACGTCCCTGCAGCGCGTGATTCAGTGACACACAACCTCCTTGTGGCGGGAATAATTGTGAAGGGCATCACTGGAACAGTGCTTATTTGGTGCAGGTCCGATCTATAGCGAAGGTGGCAGCATGTCGGCTCAGTGGACAGTACATCTGAACCCTTCCACCTACATCAGGGTGCTAACCAATGTTCATCACATTCTATCCCCCTATTGAACATCTACCTGCAAACCATCTGTGGGTTCATACATCCTTGTAGTGTTGTCTACATGCCTTATGGCGATGACGTTGTTCTTTACACACCCATCTCCAATGCACATATGTCTCGCCCCCCTCTCATACCCTGCCCCAATGCATTGTTAGGGTGTCCGTCCTTGGGAAACCTCCATATGTGACAGACAACAACGGAGGTCCTCTTGATCACGCGCAATCCCAACATCATCCACCACATCATCTCAGGACTGGGGTATATGAACTGCAATCCGACCCGTCCTCACTTTACGATATTTCATTTTATAGCTACGCGTCCTTATGATATCCCACCTGGAAAACACAGGCACACCTGCATACTACCTAATCCACCTTATGGGACACCTACGCTGCATGTTGGAACCAGACAATTTGATGACAATATACCATGCACTGATGATCCCACACCGTCATTTACGGGACCATCATTTGTCAGCTTCCTCACTAATCCACCTTATACCCGTTACAGCTGCCAATGACTGCTACAGCAAGGTTACCTCAGGGAGACGCCTTGGATAACCATGTTCCCCTGAGCTGATTCAGTACATTGGCTAGCCATTCAGGACCAGCATTATCTTTATCACCCTAGCTCACACGTTGAACAAACCTAATAGGCTCTACACTGCATTATTCTACTCACCTACTCAATGCAGTACACCAGACAGATCATTAGCATACACTAACATCACCTTCCTGTAGCTACTTACTGCCATCACAAGCCCTGCCTCCTCTGCAGCCCACAGGACCTTTCACCTTTGTGCCCCTAGGTGCTGCAATGCAGCACCCTGGTGGCATCTGGCCTATCAGCTGCTCTTCACAATTCAGGTAGGCCGTCACTTTCTATCCCTGCAAACTCTTCCCTATAGAGTCATCAACACCTGTCGACCTCAGCGAGCCCATCCACATACCTGATTGCATGATATCTCAGTAACCTGCCTGTGATGAGTATATATGACGTTGGAATATATACTTGTCACCTTATAGTGGTAACATGTCCCTGATCATTTATGGTACATCTGTGGGATTCTGTACATTGTTTGCCTTGGTATCCACGTTCGTCCCATGTCATCTGTGATCTCATGCATGTTGAGTGTACTGGGATTAGGTTTGCCTGTTAGACACGCTGATGCTGAATAGTGCGGTGTAGGAGGGGATATAGATATGAACCTAACTACATAGCTATACAAGGTGTACACTCCGGGGGACATTGGGATGGTCACCTGAGGATGGTGTAGACTACTTACACCTCTTATCAACACACATGTGTTGTCGCAGAACCGCTGATCTCTGACTCACACATGCAACGCTTCTGCAGCAGCATAGGTAGATTACTTCTCGCATCAACGACCTTGTCATGTGCTGCTCATTTCACAGGTTCGGATATGTTTTTTCCGGCCTTGGAACGCTACTCTTCCTGCTGCACCTGCACAGGTCTGTTATCATTGACCACCTTTGTATAACAATCTCCTTTGTCATGTTGGACTCTGATCATCTGCCTGCTGCTACCATGGAACTCCACAGTAGCAGCATTCGGTGAGCATGGTCTGTGCTGATCAGGCACATGTTATACGACGTGTGTAATGATTAGCGTGATGTCCGTCGACAGCCTGGGATGACAGGAACATTGGACAGAGAGAATATATCGTAACCTGTCAAGGAGAGGTACATGCTACAGGTCAGTGATGCGTTAGGGCATCCTGTCTTTGCATCGTCCCTAGCTTGCATGTGTGCGTGTGAGACCAGCATATCATCCACACCCGGTCTGTATTGATCAGAGGTGGAGGTGGTCTAGACCTTCATCCAGTGAGTCCGCCATGTATTTCTGGAGGGTATTCTCTATATAGCTATTTGATATCTCCCTGTGATTGGACCCCACTAATCGTGGCAAATAACAATCATACGGTCACATCAGGGAGATGTGTGCCACGTGCATGTGCGCCTGTGCTCAGACCTCACCCAGGCTGGGTGGCTCAGACACATTGCATAGGGGACACACATGGAGCCAGGGTATTGGGCAACATCCATCACAAACATGTGTGTCAGCCATCATGTTGTACGGTAGTTTGTGGTGACACACAATGAGTGGGAGGGGGGCCATCACAGGAGGGACAGGGTGCACAGTGGCAGATTGGACTGCAGGACGGGAAGGTATGTACAGTGTCCATACAGACATGCTCAACAGAACAGGCACTGCCATCGCAGCTGGGCTTTCAGCAGCCATGACAGAGGCTACAGCAGCACAGATGGGCCTGTCGTGTCAGAGGGGACTGTCACATCAGTTATCACACCACCGGTACTGGCTCACAGGGATGTCATGGCGGTCTCACGGAATGAGTGCAAGCTCTGGATGCATTGTGTGGACCTACACACTCAGTTAGGAGTGTCGCCTGTTGGGACTCTTGGGGGGGGATGTCCTGGCCCGTGGGGACGGGGAGGGTGCCTGTGCAGAGCTTTCAGCAGTGCCCTGTCACGGTGATTGCAGGAGGGACAGACCCCCTTGACATGCACCTGTCTGTCAGAGTGTGACTGATGGACCTCGGTGATGCCGTGATTGCGTCATTGCATACATAGGTTCCAGACTGAGCTGGTGACCATCATAGGGTTGCTGTTGGTTGAGATGTTAGGTCTGTGGGCATTTCTCTGGGTTCTATCCTGTATGTGCGTTGGTCATGTATTGGCCCGCAGACTGATTTCCATACAGGACAGCAGAGGTGAGGCTTGGGGGATGGGAGGGGTGAGCTGTGCCTCACCAGTGCATGTTGGGTGGTTGTCCTGGGGACAATGTTTGCTGGTCTGCCTATCCACACACTGTGTGCAGCAGAGTATCCAGTTTGCAGCTGTGAGCTCTGTTACTGTCACCTCACAGGTTCAGTGTCCCCTGGGTGTTGTTACAGTGAGCCATGTTGGTTTGGCCATTACATGGCCTGGCCAACCCTGACCACATATCTGTGATTACAGGCGTACACTGTGGGGACTACCTAGTAGCCATAGCGTACAAAGGGTTTGGAAATGCACATGCTTAGCTGATAGACCTGTTTCATATTGGCAGTTACATACGGTGCTACGATAGGCTGTTGCCTGGACCTTGTTACATAGAGATTTGTCAGACGTACCTGCTAGCGGGTGTGCAGTGTCCAGGGAGCTCAGGCAGGCCACATTGTAGATATCTCCAAGTCTTTCTGCAATCTCACGCTCGAGGGCCGCTCGTGGGGAGATGAGGGGGCCCCCGCCACCTGTCCCCAGGGCATGCTGGTGTTCAGCCACCATCACCTGCCGTACACCTCTTTTTATGTCAGAAAATCTTTTTTTCAGACTGTCCGTGTCTCTTGGTGGGCCACCCGCCCCATCCACTGCTAGCCTCACATCCTCCCACACAGCATTGCGGTTCCCCACGGGTGTTTGGCTACTGAGGCGGCCAAAGATGAAATAGTAGTTCTCCAGGACAATGATCAGGAGACTGTGGTTCTCCTGGACACGGAAGCTCAGAGCCCTCCTCCGCTGCGTATTTGGCACAGGTGGGCGCTTTCTTTTGCCAGTGTGTCTTTGCACCTCCACACCTGTATTCCCCGATGGGCCTGCAACAGCCTCAGGCACCGGTGTCACCGCCCCACCCACCTCTGCAGTGCACTGGTGTTCTGCATCCCCACCGGCCTCATCAACATTCACCCCCTCTCTCCCCCTCTCTCTCCATCACCCTCTCCCCTCACCACTCCGCACCCAGCACAGGACACCACACAACCACCCTACACACTGCAGACCACCCCACCCCACCCATCCACCCTACACTGCACAGAACACAACAATACACATAGCACAGACACAGAAACAGTGCTACACCAAATACGATATGGCACTCTACAGACACACAGCCTCCTCTCCCCCTACAACACCTTCTACCTCTTCAGTATAACACACGCCTCTGTTTCTCCACACTCCCTCACTGTATCTTACAACACCCTCGTCGTTAACCTGTGGTACAGTGTGTTTTATACCATATTATCATGGCTTTTGCCGTTGCGCATGCGTTTCTTTTTTTTTTTGGTGCGCCGCTGATGTGCGCGTGCGCTGTCGTCTGTGCGCGCGCCGCGGATCTGCGTCAGAGCTGTGCATGGGCGTGTATGGGTGCGGCGCATTAATGACGCACATGCCGTCATCACGCATACACGCCCCAGCGCGGCCAACATGGACGTTTACGCTCTGTTTTTCGTTTGCGCATGCGCTGTTGCCTATCGGCTTTGTTTTCCGCGCCCCCGATGTGCGCATTCGCTTTCGTCTGTGCGCCCGGTGGATCTGCGTCAGAGATGTGAATGGGCGTTTGGGTGAGGCGCATTCAGACGCACATGCCGGCATCACGCATACAATCCGCCACCAGCGCGGCGCACACGGATGGCACGGATTGATATATGGGATGCACATGCGCACGGCGCTCCCCCACGAGCGCAATGACGCCACAACGTCACAGGCGCACATCTCACCACCGGAAATACATCTATATATCCTCAGGCACAGATAGTACACATTGAGGGTTGTATGTAGGAGAGGTGTACGTTTGAGAGAGGGTTGACATATCAGTGATCAGGCTAGGTTATCTGTGTAGTTCATTGTCTATTGGGTTGTACGGTGTGTATTGTATTGTATTGGGTGTATTGTGTTGTGTATCGCATCCGTTTGTTCAGTTTGTCAGTCGGTGTTTGTGAGTTGGTCGCTGTTGTGGGAGGGTTGTGTGTGTGTTGTAGGGTGTTTGTGTAGGCCTGCGGGGTGAGGTGATGACTGGGATATATGTTTCTGGCATGTGCCCTGGATGGTGAGCAGATGCTGCGGTTGCCGGACAGGGGGGATGGTGTCCATGGGGCTGAGGCACATGGCATGGGTGTAGTCCCGCAGCAAATCAGACCAGCAGCAGTGGAGGAGGGCCAGGTAGCTGATGTACGTGCACAGCGCAGGAGACGTGCCGAGTACCAGGCTCGGCAGCCTCGCCACTACAGGCCCAGGGCCCAGCACCAGGACAAGCGTGAGGACCAGGTCATCTCCCAGTACAAGTGATGAGCACAAGGGCTATTAGGGAGCTCTATGAGGATCTACGACCTGACCTCGAGCCCCTGACTAATCGGTCCCATGCCATACCGGGTTTAGTTAAGCTCCTTGCTGCTTTACATTTCTTTGCTTCTGGCGGTTTCCAACACTCAGTGGGCGCAATAGGGTGGCATGAGCCCGACCCTCCTTCTCCGGATGTCTCCACAAGGTACTGCGTGCCATGGTCAGACGGGTGGGGAATTACATAGCCCTTCCCCACACTAGGCAACATTGGGGGACCCTGAACCAAGCCCTTGAGGCTGGAGCTGGGATACGATGTGTGATGGGAGCTATTGATTGCACACATGTTGCCCTGGTCCCACCTAGAGACAGGGAGTTGGTGTTCCGCAACCGCAAACACTACCATTCCCTGAATGTTCAGGTTGTATGTGATGCTGATCTGCATCTTCTTAATGTGGTCCCACGGTTTCCAGGGTCCACCCATGACTCCTATATCCTGCATCGCTCAGCACTATTTCGACAGTTTGAGGAGGGACTGTATGGGGACTGCATCCTGCTGGGTGAGTATGTTCACACCTATGATGTAGTCTGTAGGTTATATCATTTTGTCACTTAACATCTCTTATATGTTGCACTATATACGCTCTGTGTGTTAGGCAGCAGAGCTCACGTACAGCAGACATGGTGGGAGGGGTGTAGACATTGAGTTGCATGTGACATGATTAGCCATGTCTCATCTGGTTGGAAACAATACCTTGGGTTGATATGCGGATGGTGATGGGGGACATATGCACATGTTCAGATGCATGTACATGGGTGTGCATTTCAACGTGTGTGTGTATTTCACCGGGCCACAGGTGGGTGGGTGGGATTGTTGTCCATCACACCCACCTGGGCATTAGTGGCATTTGAGGTAACTGTGTTATGTCATGTCACATTTCTGTGAGTCACAAGCCATACACCTATCGCATATCATTTGTGTGTGGTTGCGGGCCACACCCCTACCCACATTACTGGGGTTCTTGAAACATTGTTTGGTGGATGACATTGGGTTGGTAGTTGTTTGGGGTTTCGACACATATGATGGATGTTCATAACCTTGGCAACGTTGGGTACACCTGTTCCCTAGGTAGGGTTCTGGTTTAGGCATAGCCCATAACATGTGTGCATACACACGTGTGTTGTGAATGACTTTGGGCCACTGCAGATGGCCACTACTGTGGCATCAGGTATGTCATTAATCTGATGGTCTCTGCCTTTGAGAGAGGTGACAGCAAGGGCAGGGGCCAACTTGTGAGCGGGCAGAGAGTGTTGGTACCCCATACAGAGGAACCTTGACAGTCTCTGTTGTTGTGATAGTTCAGGGCTCATGTGGGCTACAGGTGTGCCGATCTGTGGAACACAGCTTAACAGGGATATTAACATGATTGGTGACAGTGGACCGGGTGTCCACTGACATGGTTGTTGGTCAGCGGTCGACAGCATATGGCATCAGACTGCTGTCTGTAGGTATGTTGACCTTAGTGGACACAGTGTTGTGAGGTGATATTGGGTTGATGTTGTCGAAATCCCAGGTCAGACATGTTCTGGGTGTGCGTTTACATTGCCTCATACAACATTCTTGTGGTGTATAGCTTGCTAACATATACGTTTGACGTGTTGTTTGTGTTCTGGTGGTTTAGGCTGCCATTGGTGGTTTCAGAGATGCGGACATTGACTGCATACCAAGGCGCATATGCCACACATAGCGGATCTTTGTTTGCAAAAATGTGACATTGCTGTTATTTGCCATGTCTGTCCAGACTACAGGGGCCCTTTCTGACATTTCTATCACCATAGGTCATATTCTGTCAAATGTATATTTGTGTTGTCATATGATTCTGTCAGGATGTGTAATGCACTTGTCTCTAAGGTCCATACCTGTGCAGATTTGTGGTGTGCATGCGCTCATGCATTCACATGCATCATTCTCTTTTTGCAGGTGATGCAGGGTATGGATGTCGCCCCTGGCTGCTAACTCCTGTGCGTCAACCACGGACACGTGCAGAGCGGAGGTACAATGAGGCCCACGCCTCCAGCCGCTCTGTCATAGAGCGCACCTTTGGCGTTTTGAAAAGTCGCTTCAGGTGTCTGGATCGGACAGGTGGGGCCTTACAATATAAGGCAATGACTGTTGCAGAGATAATCGTAGCCTGTTGCATCCTGCACAACATTGCTCTCAGGCATGATATTGCTGCAGAGATTAATGAGGATCTTGCGGAGGATCCACCGTGCCCCCCTGTACGTGCCAGTGGTGACACACAGGCAGGCACAGCGGTCAGGCAGAGGTTGATTGCTGAGATATTCAGTGGTATGTATTGCACATCCTCCCACATATATGTGCTGTTTGTGTGCATGTGAGGTTTATAACGGGTCATGTGTCTGCACATATAGCATTCAGATCCATCACTGCATTGTCCTTATGCTGAACATCCAACAGTAACATAGGGCCAGGGGTGTGCAATGGACAATGTGGACAGGGCACAACAGGGGCTGTTGGTGTTTTTGGGGTTTGTGTGTTGAGACACCTTTATGAGCTTTTGGGGGTCACAGTACCAGTTAGTGTCTGTGTGTGATAGCAACTGCTGTGCAAACACACTGTTTCCATTATAGTCTGTGTGTGTGGCACGGTGTCAGGCATATGTTCCGGGGTTTAATGGGGTGTAGATGGCAACATTTGTGGAGAGCTCTCATGCGGCCACCTTGTTTATGTACTACAATCAGGGTGTGCTTGTGTGTGTTATGCTATTATGGGCTGGCTATGTCTGTATGTTTATAATGTGTCATGCAACATGTCTTACATAGCACAGTACACATGCGCATGACTGCATACCCATGATGGGATAGATTACATGTGACAGGTGTTGCTGCCACACCAAACGGGTACCATATGGTATGTTGATTTACGTAGCACATACATGGCTAGGGTGAGGCATGTGGACATAGTCAGTGTGCAGCCCCGGGTCCATATCATTGGTTTCATCTTATATAGTGAGGTGTCATACATTGCAGTATTTCTCACTGTACACACATACGGATGTGCAGCGGGTCACATCATGAACGGGTGGATTACAGGACCCCACTGTAGAGCTGCATGTGTGTATATGTTTGCTAGTTTAGCGGTTTAGCAAATAAAGAGTGGCATATGTGGGTGATACTATCTGAACATCTACGTCATGGCTCTGGTACATGCTGTATGTCGGTCAGGTTAGCACAGTACACAGCCACATATGCCTTGTCTACACTGGCAAGGGATGTTATGTTGACATACACACACAGACCTATTTGGGTGATATGTGGTGCAGGTGCACATATAGCCTCTCCATGGATTAACATTCTCCCTGATACCCAGTGGGCTGACATGACGCCATCATGGTCTGATGAAAGACAGACATGGGGGTGTTGTCTGGTACACATGGTGATGACATTGCCATGTATTTTAGGCACATGATCAGTGCACATATCTAAGTAATCATTGATGTACAGAGATGTACACTGCATAATATTCCTTTGCACAGTGGATACAGGGGGTGGTACAGCATATTACCAGGTGTCACAGGTATGTAACAATGGACTAACAAACAACATTAGTGGAGTCATAGACACGGAGAGGGGGTAATGTAGTCAACCATGCCAACACATACTAATAGTGCGACCTTGGGATGTGTTTCACACATGTTTTTTGCAGTCTCCTCCTTAGTCAGGTGTGAGGTGATACCAAGGGTGGTGCGGTCAAATGAGTAATAGTTGGACATTTCATTGGTATCATAAGTCTACATGCTGCCTCTCCAATGTGGTATATCAGTACAGTGTGAGGGTGAACAGTCAGTCGTTGGGTCAGGTTGTGGGGTCTGCCAGCTGTTGACATTGCTGTGTACTGTGGGTTTCACAGATGGGACATGACATATATTTTGTGATGGTTTGTTTCCCTCTCCACAGGACCAGCTTCATGAGGATGCTGTTCCACTGTAGCATTGGCACATGAGGGCCCATCGTCCAAGATGCTGTGGTCCAGGGTAGGTGGATCTACAGCTACAATTGTGCGTACAAGGGATCAAGGGAGCAACATTTCGCCAGTAATGTGTCATAAGAGGCAGCTTGTGATGTACAACTCTCCCCTGACAGCCTCCCTTACCCATATTTTGGGGTGTTGACCCATCTCCCCATGTGTTTGTGTACAGTATGTTCGCAGGGACACCTTTTCAGTCAGATGTACAGCAGAGTTAGATGTGTTTTTGGTTGTCGTGTTTTACGGATACTGCATTTTCTGTCTACACCATCATAGTTAGATCAGACATCACCAAGGTATATGTGCATGTGACTTGGCCATGATGTGCACAGGTTTGCACTTGTGCACATTCAGCCCATGTTTTTCAGCTGTGCCCCTGACCAACGCATACTGTGTGTGTGTTTTGCGCTTATGTTTTGAATATGTCCTCCAGCATTGTCCAGGCATGGTACATTATCACGTGCTCTCATGGGTGTGGGCACCTGGGGGGCATGGTGGGGTGTACTACCTCTACTGTTGTGCTGCTTGCCTTGTCATCATGGTCCACATGTGTGGTGAGCTGTGAGCAGCAATGTGTCTTGTGTTTTGAGAGACAGGTGTTGAGCAACATTTATTTCTCTCATATGTAGGCATGCTGTGGAGATGCATCAACAGTTGATGTACATGGTAAATCGACATGTCTGGCTGACATTGTCTCCCTTCGCTGTGACCTGATGTGGCTATGCAGTACTTGGAGGAATTGATGACGGCCGCATGATGCACACATAGGGTTTGTTTTAACTTTGCGAATTTGGTATTACATCTGGCTGTACCTGTCCTGGGGTTTATGATCCTCACATGGACATGTTATGTAGCATCTCTGTAGACACAAACAGATGCATATAGTGTGTAGCTGTGAGATGCCCGTGTGACCTGGGATTGTACATAACCATATCCATGTGACAGCCATGCCTGCATTTACATGTACTGTTGGCGCTCATCTCCTTTTTTTTTATATGCATCTGCTGTAATTTGTGACTTTGCATCCCTTTGGTCTGTATTTTGTGTATTGTGATTCTTGGCAATCTGTTCTGTTTTGGCAAGGTGTCTAACAATACCATACTTCTCCTCTCGTGACACAGGGCCGGTGACATAACAGCACCATTTCCTCCACGGCATCTGGCTCACCATCCAACGTCTATTGTGGGACTGACCTTCATCTTATTCTTTCCGGGGAGATGTGCCATTGGATGTTTGACCTATGTTGGTGGCACACAGGCCTGTGATGGACATTTTTGCTCTTTGACCGCTGACTTACCCATGATAGACCTGTACAACACACAGTGTGTGCCATGCTATGGCTGTGTGTCGTGCTGCTGACAGGGACACAGATGGACTTTCATGGACTGTGTCATATTGGACGATGGCACTTTACTGTGCATGGCCAGGTTTGCATGGTGTGTTTTGCGATGATCATTTGGCTGTCAAGGACACCTTGCTTTTGGGACACTGTGCGCATCAGGGACTGACATAATCTATGTATTTCTGACATCCTTCCACAGTTGGTTAGTATATAGGTGTGTCCCATGTGTGTGACATGGCACACATGATATGTTACTTTGTGGGTTTCAACATCAGCATACAGCCATGTTTGTGGCGCGGGGCACACATGGAGGGATCCAATTGTCTATGTCCACCTGCCCCACACCTAAACAAGGTGCAGGTTCTGCCACATACACACTTTCATGTCCGCCACCATCCTTGTTAGATGTGTGGAGGGGCCAGGGGTGCTTAGATTCATGTGTGGCATCACTGTACCATGTTTGTGTACAGCTGGTGCCTGTGCTTCTCAATAACTATGTTTGTGAGACACTGCATGTGGACCTATGGCTCTGTGTGGTTCACTGTAGGCTGTCTGACCATCATTTGCATCTGGACATGCTAGTTATTGTATATGTTTACTGTACAGATGTGACACTCTGCATGTCTGTCCACGCGTTGCAGTGCACATTTGCAGAGTCCTGTTTTACCCCCTGCATTGACAACAGTCTCATTAGGCCATTATATTTGGTGTGGGTCAGAGTGGGTGTCCATTGTCCTCCTACACTTCAGCATTGCATGGACCATGCTATCGGTAGCCAAACACTGTCCACCAAACAAACAATGCAAGGGACATACTGCACGGTGTTATGTCTGCACCTTTCAGGGAGTTGTGTGCTTTGTATTTTCTCTGTGTTCATGTGTCCCTGCTACCTGTTAGCATACAATCATTCAGCTCTAGATGATATTTGTCATGTACACTGAATACTTTCTGATGTGCCAATCAGCCATTATGTGGGAGGTTGGACATAACTTAATGAGGGTGTTTGTCACATGTCAACATTGTGCCAGCATATGTTTTTCTCTTTTGGGGGCCACCTGTGTTGCATGAGGGCTATGTTGGGGGGGGGGGGACATGTGATGTGTTTGGGGTCTTACGCTTACAACGCCTCGAGTCTACATGCCCTCATATGTAGCTCACACATTGTGGGCATGCAGCAGATGCTCGTGTATGTGGCCCTGGAACCCAGTGCATATCATGCACCTGTTCCACCAGAGATCTTATGCCACTCAATTGTGCGCAGGCATTGACCTTTATGTGGCATGTGTGTTTGTACCTTGCTGACTGTGTTCCCATCTTTAAACAGGGAGGGGCTTACTTTGAAATTATGATTACACTGTGTACAGTAACTGGGTGGTGTGATCCAAATAAATATATGTATTATACAGACATTAGTTCCTTTTGCTGCTTGGTCATGTTCACACACATGCACTACAATGTCTACCTTTGAATATGTCATGACTCCTTGTGACCTTGGGACTCCGTGGTTACCTTGACAATGTTCCTCGAGTTAACTTTCCAAGGGCCACATGATCTGGTTTTGTGAAATGAGGCCTGGTTGCCTTGTGTGCATGACAGTTTTGTGACGACTAGGCTGCTCCTCCTCTCGTAGAGCACATTCACACTTGTGTCTACTGGTTTGCTTGCAAGGTGCATGTCCACCTGTGCTCACAACAGTGTACGATGGCAGCTGTGCATGTGTCTGGCATTTTGCACATCACAGGTTCTTACTGGTTCACATACAGACCCTGTCTTTGGCATATTATGTATTCCTTGGGCTCAGTGTATTATTTGTGGGTGTGGTTGGTGGCATGTGTTTTCAAATAAGGTTATGCGTTTAGCCCACGATATGCTTTGTTTTTAATTATTTTGTACATTATGCTGACTTGACCATTAGTTCACTGCAGGTTAATCAACTCTACACACACCCTTGTCTGTGATCAGGGTGCAGCAGGGTGTGCACTGTGTGCTGCCTAGCCAGCAGATATCATCTGTTACATAGGTTTCTCTCATTATGTTGTTTACACTGCTGTGCACCTGGGGGTGTGGTGGTGCTGGGTATCAGCAGGTGTGTCTTCACCGTTTTTCATGTGTTGCTCTCTGCTGTCCTGTCCATGATCAGTACATTGCTTCGCCACGCATCCTCCACTGCCCTTGGGGATACCTTGCTTTGCTCTTGTTATGTCTGTATATATTTATGTATTTGTTTTGGTATCCCACTTTTCACACGGTCAAGGGGGGTTTCATACGAGGGGGGGGAGGTTTTAACAGGTTGGCCCCGGCCATTGCCAGGGGGGCTACATTGACGGTTTCAAATGGGGACATAGGACATACTATGGACATTGACAGATTGTGCACATTGTCATATTTGTATGGGGTGGGTTAGGGGTTGGATTAGTGGGGTTCCTGGGACAGTATGTTTTTCAGCTGTTTTATAATGGATTAGTGGTCTGGGTTGTTACCAGGACATCTTGGGGGGCTGTGCATGATACATGGGGCAGGAAGTTCAGGGTCTCGATTGCAGGTCCCTTGCGGGCATTTGGTTCATTTGTTGCTTACAGTACCGGAGTTGGTGGGGGCTTGTCTGGTAGTTGTGCCGTGGCCTGGGCGACACAGTCTGGTGTTGATTTGGGGGTTGCATGCTTCATGTATGACTTTGTTGGTAAGTGGGAGGGCTTTGTATTGACTCCTTGCTTCAGGTGCCTGTATGTATGTTTCTTTCAGGATTGGGGTGATGTGGTCTGTATATTTTGCATGCTGTGTCTACAGCATCACATATCATTGTGTGTTTGTGCATGCGTCCCTGGTCCCAACTACAGACTGTGATCTGAAATGTATACAGGAGTTCTGCAGGTGCATTTGTTCATGGTTTCCCTTGTGGGTTTGCCTGTCCTTACAACCAGCATGCATGTAGCGTGAGGGCCTGGACTATTTCTGACTGCATCCTTTGCTAAAACACACACATTGGTGCTGTTTCCTACCTGTTTTTGCTTTTACATTTCTGGTGTTGTTGGTATGTGTGATTCCTCTCTGTTCTCTTGGATGTGCATGCGTGTCCTGCAGTTGTGTTTTCCATTTGTTTGACTGTCATATGTTGTCAGGTTTGTGCTGTGGACACATTGTACACTCATCTGAGTTGTGAGCCATGCATCTGTCCATCTTCTGTCTGCCAACTCTTGTGTCATGCTACCCTGATGTGCATGCAGCTGCAACCCTTCCTGCACTCCTACACCTTCCTGCATCACAACTCTCCATGTTGGTCGCTCCTGTGTTTGCTCTGCATATCATCGCTAGTCCACTGAAATCATGATATTTCACAGATCCTGCCATTTCAGCCTCCTCTGCTGGACACATCTTCCCATCCACTGTTACACACCATCATTATAACATGGTACATTATCCATCACTCTGTACATAGCTACAGCTGGCACCAGTGTCTTTATCCATTTCTGTTGCCGCCACATAGCCTTGTGGAGATCTTTGTGGTACAGCACCTGTGATGTCAGTGGTTCTTATACTTTTGGATTGCCTTTCCTTTCGGCTCTGTGCAGTATTTGGGTTACATGTGCACTCGCATTTGATGATGTGGTTGTTTATGATGTGCATTGTGTAGCAGCCTAATGGAACGATACTCTGGCTAGGCTTGTGTTTAGATGGCAGCACAGCTTACTGTACAGTTGCATTCTGTGAAGACAGATGTCACTAAGCCAACCTTGGTCACTGCTCATTTGGCACCATGACCCCTGCACCATCACGCAATGCCCTAACCATTGTGCTACACTGCTGTTCCCTCCTGCATGTCTGCTCAACTACCTGGGATTTCCCTGCGTTAGACTGCACAGTGATGCCAGCACTGACTGTGCTTGGACCATGCCCTGCCTCATACAACAAACTGTAAAAGCACCCTACACACGACATTGTGATTTCCTTGGTGGACAATGCGCTTTAGGATTTGACATGTGAGGTACCTTATATTGCGTCATATGCATCACCTGATATTACAGTGCTTTCATAGTGCATTTGCAAGGGGGGAGTAATAACAATAACATGTAAAATGCCTCCTAGATCACTATTGCTCATGACAGATGATGGCTCATCCAGCCGCTTCATTGGGCACTGCGGGGGATTGCACCCCCGATCCCTGCTCCATTGGTAGGCGTCATTCCCATCGTGCTGTGGCTCAGCTCGTGTGCTTTCCCATCCGCGCGCCGCCTTATGCCGCACAACGTTCCTCTACCTCGTAAAGGATTAGTGCGCCGCCTTCTGCTGCCCACTATTTCTGTGCCTCCTAAAATGGTGCCTGAGCCTGCCGCTTCATTGGGCACTGCGGGGATTGAACCCCCGATCCCTGCTCCATTGGTAGGCGTCGTTCCCATCGTGCTGTGGCTCAGCTCGCGTGCTTTCCCATCCGTGCACCGCCTTATGCCGCACAAAGTTCCTCTACCTCGTAAAGGATTAGTGCGCCGCCTTCTGCTGCCCACTATTTCTGTGCCTCCTAAAATGGTGCCTGAGCCTGCCGCTTCATTGGGCACTGCGGGGATTGAACCCCCGATCCCTGCTCCATTGGTAGGCGTCGTTCCCATCGTGCTGTGGCTCAGCTCGCGTGCTTTCCCATCCGCGCGCCGCCTTATGCCGCACAAAGTTCCTCTACCTCGTAAAGGATTAGTGCGCCGCCTTCTGCTGCCCACTATTTCTGTGCCTCCTAAAATGGTGCCTGAGCCTGCCGCTTCATTGGGCACTGCGGGGATTGAACCCCCGATCCCTGCTCCATTGGTAGGCGTCGTTCCCATCGTGCTGTGGCGCAGCTCGCGTGCTTTCCCATCCGCGCGCCGCCTTATGCCGCACAATGTTCCTCTACCTCGTAAAGGATTAGTGGGCCGCCTTCTGCTGCCCACTATTTCTGTGCCTCCTAAAATGGTGCCTGAGCCTGCCGCTTCATTGGGCACTGCGGGGATTGAACCCCCGATCCCTGCTCCATTGGTAGGCGTCGTTCCCATCGTGCTGTGGCTCAGCTCGTGTGCTTTCCCATCCGCGCGCCGCCTTATGCCGCACAAAGTTCCTCTACCTCGTAAAGGATTAGTGCGCCGCCTTCTGCTGCCCACTATTTCTGTGCCTCCTAAAATGGTGCCTGAGCCTGCCGCTTCATTGGGCACTGCGGGGATTGAACCCCCGATCCCTGCTCCATTGGTAGGCGTCGTTCCCATCATGCTGTGGCTCAGCTCGCGTGCTTTCCCATCCGCGCGCCGCCTTATGCCGCACAATGTTCCTCTACCTCGTAAAGGATTAGTGCGCCGCCTTCTGCTGCCCACTATTTCTGTGCCTCCTAAAATGGTGCCTGAGCCTGCCGCTTCATTGGGCACTGCGGGGATTGAACCCCCGATCCCTGCTCCATTGGTAGGCGTCGTTCCCATCGTGCTGTGGTTCAGCTCGTGTGCTTTCCCATCCGCGCGCCGCCTTATGCCGCACAAAGTTCCTCTACCTCGTAAAGGATTAGTGCGCCGCCTTCTGCTGCCCACTATTTCTGTGCCTCCTAAAATGGTGCCTGAGCCTGCCGCTTCATTGGGCACTGCGGGGATTGAACCCCCGATCCCTGCTCCATTGGTAGGCGTCGTTCCCATCGTGCTGTGGCTCAGCTCGCGTGCTTTCCCATCCGCGCGCCGCCTTATGCCGCACAATGTTCCTCTACCTCGTAAAGGATTAGTGCGCCGCCTTCTGCTGCCCACTATTTCTGTGCCTCCTAAAATGGTGCCTGAGCCTGCCGCTTCATTGGGCACTGCGGGGATTGAACCCCCGATCCCTGCTCCATTGGTAGGCGTCGTTCCCATCGTGCTGTGGCTCAGCTCGTGTGCTTTCCCATCCGCGCGCCGCCTTATGCCGCACAAAGTTCCTCTACCTCGTAAAGGATTAGTGCGCCGCCTTCTGCTGCCCACTATTTCTGTGCCTCCTAAAATGGTGCCTGAGCCTGCCGCTTCATTGGGCACTGCGGGGATTGAACCCCCGATCCCTGCTCCATTGGTAGGCGTCGTTCCCATCGTGCTGTGGCTCAGCTCGCGTGCTTTCCCATCCGCGCGCCGCCTTATGCCGCACAATGTTCCTCTACCTCGTAAAGGATTAGTGCGCCGCCTTCTGCTGCCCACTATTTCTGTGCCTCCTAAAATGGTGCCTGAGCCTGCCGCTTCATTGGGCACTGCGGGGATTGAACCCCCGATCCCTGCTCCATTGGTAGGCGTCGTTCCCATCGTGCTGTGGCTCAGCTCGTGTGCTTTCCCATCAGCGCGCCGCCTTCTCCCTCCCGCGCAGCTTTTCCAGGCGGTAATGTGCGGGACGCACATGTGCGGGGCGCACATTGGCGCATATGTAAACCGCGTGTTTTTCTTTTTCGGGACGCAACGCCCACTCCTTATATGGCACACGCACACTAGCGCGGCCCCGCACGTTATGAATGTTTAGTAAACATACCCCATAGTCTTAAAATGGGCCTGCACCTTAATATAAAGAAGACAAGAATCCTGGCAACTGGCAAAAATCAATAAGTTCATCGTTCATGGAGAAGAGATTGAAATAGTGGACAACTTTAACCTGCTTGGATCAACTATTGATAAAGAAACAATAAGCAGTCAAAAAATCAGATGATGCATTGCTCTGGACAGAATGGCTATGAAGGACCTAGACAAGTTTCTCAAGAGCAGTGATGTCTCTCTCCATACAAAGATTTAACTCGTTCAAGCCATGTCATATGGTTACAAATGTTGGACAGTGAAAAAGATAGACAGGATAAAAATTGATGCCTTTGAATTATGGTGCTGGCAACAAATACTGTGTATACATGGATTGCCTGAAGAACAAACCAGTCAGTACTGTAGGACATCATACCTAAGCTTTCCTTAGAAGCTCAGATGACAAGACTTCTACTTTCATACTTTGGACACATCATGCAAAGAGAGAGATCATTAGAGAAAAACATCCTGCTTGGCAAGGTAGAAAGTCAATGCAAAAGAGGAAGGCCAGCAATGAGATGGATCGATACAATAAAAGCAGCTATGGGTGCCAATCTGACAATAATGAGCCATCTGACTGAAGACCGAACACAATTTAGGATGACTATCTAGAGGGTCACCAGGAGTCGACACAGACTCGATGGCACTTAACAGCAACAGCTATTTGGAATTTGTAAGCTATCATTAAAGTCATCTATATTACTTGAAGACTAGAGGATGGCTAATGTAACATCAATTTCTAAAAAAGGTTCTAGGAGTGATTCAGGAAACTACAGACAATTGAGCCTGATATCAGTGTTGGACAAGATGGTAGAAACCATTATAAAGAACAAATTTACTGAACATATAAATAGATATGGAATAATGGGACAAGGTCAACATGGGTCTAGCCAACGGAAGTCTTGCCTCATCCATCTGCTACATTTCTTTGAAGGCATGAATAAATATGTGGATAAAGGTGAGCCAGTCAATACAGTACATTTGGACTTTCAGAAAATGTTTCACAAAAACCCACAAGAGAGATTTCCAAGAAAATTAAAAGATCATGATATAGGAGGCAATGCTTTGTGGATTGGGACTGGTTAAAAGATAGAAAACTGAGAGTAGGAATGATCAGTTTTCTCAGTGGATGAAGGTGAATTATGGAGTACTCTAGGGACTGAACTGGGACCAGTGCATTTTAATATATTTATAAATGATCTGAAATGCGACTGAGGAGGGGAGTGATCAAATTTGCAGATGATTCCAAATTGTTCAAAGTTGTTAGATCACATGCGGATTGTAAGAAATTGTAGGAGGACGTTGCATGTCTGGGCTTCCAAATGGTGGATGTAATTTAATCTGGAAAATGTGAAGTGATGCATGTAGGGAAGTATAACCCAAATTATAGCTACACAATGCAAGGTCACCGCCTTTGGGAAAAGATCTAGGCATCATTATGGGCAGTATGTTAAAACTTTCTGTTCAGTGTGCAGCAACTGGCAAAAAAAGAAAACCGAATCTTAGGAAAGGAACAAAGAATATCACACTGCCTTTGTATTGTTCCCTAGTACTACCATATCTTAAGAATTTATTTAACAGGTTTTTTTATACTGCTTCATCATTCCAGTCAATGTGGTTTACATGGTAATGTACATTAAACAGTGACATTGATAACTTGGATTTTTCTGAGGCAATGGAGGGTTAAGTGACTTGCCCAAGGTCACAAGGACTGCTAGCAGAAATTGAACCCTGGTGTGATGGTTCCCAAGCCAGTGCTCTAACCATTAGGCTACTCCAGGAACTGATGCAATTCTGGTCTCTATATCTCAAAAAAGATATAGTGGCAATAGAAAAGGTACAGAGATGGGCAACCAAAATGATAATGGGGATGGAACAACTATCCTATAAAGAAAGACTAAAGATGTTAAGTTCTTAAGCTTAGAGAAAAGACAGCTGAATAGAGATATGGTAGAAGTCTATAAAAACTTGAATGGAGTGGGATGGATAAATGCTGATCAATTGTTCACTCTTTCAGAAGTACAAAGGACTAGGACACATGCCATGAAGTTACTAAGTAATGTATTTAAAACAAATAAGATAAAATATTTTTTTTTTATTAAGTGCATAGTTAAGTTCTGGAACTCATTGCTGGGTGATTTTTATTTATTTATCTATATTTATATATCGCCTTTCACCTGGTCAAGGCGGTTTACAGGGAACAAACTTGATAATACATTATAGCAATGTCTTAAACTATAAACATCATGCAAACACTAGGTTTTGATGTCATAATGATGTACAATTATAACTATGTATAGTGTTAGTGATATACATCTGCTTGTGTTCCTTCTGTGTAGGGGTTATGTGATAGGGTTGAAATGCTCTGTAAATAGGTGCATGTTTAAGTGTTTTTTGAATGATTTGAGGTCTATGATATTCCTTAACTGGTCCAGTAGAGTGTTCCATATGAAGGGTGCATAATTGGAAGGCTCATTTACATGCTTGCTGGTTTGATTTGGTTCTGATGTGTGGGATGGTGAGGTCCATCTAGATTTGTGTTGCTGGAAGGTCTGAAGTGGTGAGTGGAGATGTAGTATAGCTGGGTTTAAAAAAGGTTTGTACAAGTTCCTGGAGAAAAAATCCATAACTTGTTTTTAAGGAATGCTTGAGGAAAACCATTGATTATTCGTAAGGGTAAGTAGTATTTAATTTTGCTACACTTTGGGTTCCTGCCAGGTTCTCATCAATTTTTAAGCCATTGCTGGAAACAGGAAAGTGGGCTTGATAGACTTTTGACTTGACCCAGTATGGGAATTTTTAAGTTCCTATTGTATATTGTGTGCATGTGCTCTGAAACAGAAACATTTTAGCTATCTTGTAACTGCATCTATATGGAGTGAGGGAGAAGCCTAATGGTTAACATAGCAGACTGAGCACCAAGGAAGTCAGAGTTCAAATCCTGCTCCTCCCACTAAAGCTCCTTAGAACCTTGGGCAATTTGCTTCACCTTCCATTGCCTCAAGTTCAAACTTAAGGACCTGGTAACTAAGCATTTTCCATCTAGACAAGTGGAGGGTAATTTTATAAGGTTTCACATAATTAGTATGCATTTTTCTGCACATATTTCATGCCTATTTTGTAAAGTCAAGTACATGTAGGCATAAATGGATGCAAATATGCATTATTTATTTGAGTGGAGGTTTTTTTTTTATACCACCTTATCATTAAATCAAAACGGTTTACAAAGAACTAAAACAATCTACATGCAACAAACGATACACAATAAGATCTGATTAAAATTACAGGCTATAAGTACAACATTGGAGATATAAATAAGGGTAGCTGCAAGATAATTATCTTACAACAAACTGAAATATTACTGAAATGTTAACAGATCATGGGTGTCGTATATTAAGAGGCACATTCCAAACGGGTGCACAGCAGGGTCATCAGGATACCCAAAACATGGATGGGCCCGACTTGTACCTGATTCCATAACCACGAGAGCTGTATGTTCAAGCGGTTGCGGAATTGGGCACTTAGATAACCCGGCCTGCACCCGATTCATTGCTGGGAGCCATCCACGAATCTGCACACCCAGCCAGCATGACACTTCAGCTGGTGTGCCGGTGCAGTAGCATCCCATCACCATGGCACCGTCACGTCCAGCCAGAGGCACCCAATGCCCAGATGCAAAGCTGGCCCATTTCCCTGCTGTCTGACACTCAGCAGGGGCAGATAAGGACAGGAGAGGATGGCAGGAGCTCTCCTGTGGCATCACAATGTGGAGGGGAGTGCTGCAGGCCACGATCCCCCCACTACCCACCTTATTCCACCATTGGGGTGGAATAAGGTGGGCATCCAGGTGCCAGAGGGCATACAGAGGTCCAACCTGAATGGCCTCTGTATGTCCTCTGCCTCCGTCCCACCCCTTTCTGCCCCCTCCCGCCCATCCATCCCTGTCTAGTGTTCCCCGCACAAATGCTCTGTATATGCGGGAAGCACTAGGACCGGAATAGCGTTCTGGGACTGAGAGTGGGATGGACATCCAACCCAGACATCCAACCCCACTATTCATTGTTCAGATTGCCAGCCTAAAATTTAAAAGATGTTCTGCATCAATTAAGACACAATCACTTACACAGGTCCTAGGGCTGGTGTAAATGTCCGCATGTACATTTGCAAAGAAGGCATATGAGAAGTGATAATATTTTACAATTTACCTCTGTATTTGTGCGATCAGTCCAAACTCCACCAATGCACACACCCACAGTCTAAGTGCATGCCTTCAGGCTGACAGACGGACTTATAAAATTGTGATGACTAAAGTATATGCGTAAATGCCCATTAACGTGTGTAAATCACTAAAATACTATGATTTACTTGCATAGGCAGTGCATAACTTTATGGGGCACATATGTAAAACATATTTAAAATGGTCTTATAAAATTCTGCATACCTCTATGCCCATCATGCATCTGTGGGGGTACAGGGGTAGAGTTGTGCTAGATACATATAAAATAAGCCAGCACACATAGAGGCTCTTTTACTAAAGATTAATGCGTGTTAATGGACTTAACACACGTTAAATGCCATTGCATCCATAGAAATTTATTTTATTTATTTATTTATTTTATTTTTTATTTACATTCTCTTATATACCGCGCTATTCTGCATCAGTGCGGTTTACATTGAACAAACTGAAATTACATTGAACAGGGCATTATAACTTGGAGATAACTATTTACAGGGAACATGGGCTATGGAGGGTTAAGTGACTTGCCCAAGACCACAAGGAGCACCTGTGGGACTAGAAACCCCAGTCCTTCCGGCCCAAGGTTGCTGTCCTTTAGTGGGATTTGAACCCCCGACCTTAAATAGACCTTAATAAAAGGTCTATAGGCACTTAACACGTGTTATTTTCATTAATGCACATTAAAACCTTTAGTTAAAGGTTACACCTTCTTTCAAGCAGATATAAAAATCTCTTATTCAAAAAACATGTGACAACAGAAGCAGAAGATCAAGTTCCCTCAACACACTTCTCATGCCGACAATACGGGTACCAAGGCTGGCCTCACATCATCCAAAAGAGCCTTTTCGCTCTTCGCTCCAGCTCTTTGGAAAATGTTCCCAGATAAACTTTGTGCCATCAATGATCTGTTAGAGTTTAAAAAGGGACTAAAACCACACCTATATTTAGAGCATTTCTCATGTGATGAAGCATAATTGTCAGCACTCTCATGTTTACTATTGTTTTATTTAAAAGACCCAACTTTTGGCCAAGTTTTGGCTGTTAGGGCTGCATCAGCGGTCTAAAATAAAAACAAGAATTAAAACCAAATACATTATACTTTTATATATAATAATATCAATAAATATAAAATATAGAAACCAACAAATAATGACACATTAACAAAAAGACAGTTACCAAGCTGGATTATGGCATAATCATATCAGTCTAACAAATAAAGATGTGGTTTGGTTAACCCTACAGAGAGAAAAGAGAGTGTATACAGGTCCATAATTTAAAAATAGTAATAATGCAGCACAAATCAATTACTAAGTAAAAATACTAAGTAAAAAATTACCATATCAAAGGCAAAAAAGGTTATATAAGAAAAGGCACTGCAGGAAAAATGAGAAGAGGTGGACTACCAGTTAAGATGTCATTTTAGTAAGGGGGGGGAGAAAACTTGCAATTTAAGATACACAGGCAGTCAATGTAAAAGGAGATAAAAATATCCTACCAATTGTGAAAGCACAGCTAAAAAAATCACAGTAATGCCTGCAATAAAAACAAAGAAATGAATGACTGATATCAGAAATGAGATTAGCAATAAAAGTGGTCAGTAAAAATGAATGCCAAAATGAACCATCTACTGATGAGTTTAAGAGTCCTCACTGAGGCACATAAAATTGAATATCATCCGGTTACCAATGTTATATGAAAAATTATATGGCCTAAAGGTATGATACATTAGGAAATTATAAGGCCTAAGTTGCATATCAATGCCGAGTCTCATGTGGAGACACTTTATAAGCAAAGGTGCAGGCCCGTACCTAGCCCTGTGCGAGTGGTGCGGCCGCATAGGGCGCAAAGGTTTAAGGGGCGCATTTTAACTGTCTTCTGTTGCCTGCCACCACCACTTTTTCTTCTCTCAGCGGCAGCAGGCAATGGCAGGACAGCTCAAATGTGCCCCTTAAACCTTCTTGCCGGCATGCTAAGCAGATCTTTCCCTCCTTGCAAGAGTAGGGAGGGAAAGATCTGCTTAGCATGCCGGCAAGCCTCTTCTCTCCCGCCATGGGGAGGGCAGGCACGCGCCCAATGTGCAAGCCACACAGGGCATGATCTTCCCTCAGTACAGCCCTGCAAAGGTGTATTGTCAAGATAAATGTAATTGGAAAAAAGCTGTCGACATTAAATCTATAAACAGTCAATATAAAAAAAATATCCTACCAACTGTGAATGTTCAGCTAAAAAACTAAATTCTATCTACAATAATTGAGAACAGAAATGAATGGTTAATATCATAAATAAAATTAGCAGTAAAAGCAGTCAATAAAAATAAATGTAAAAAGAGGACATTAAAATGGCTAGTGGTCTTCGTTATGTAGCATATGAGGACAGACTTAAATATCTTAATATGTATACTTTGCAGGAAAGGCGGGATAGGGGCGATATGATACAGACATTTAAATACCTCCGTGGCATAAATGCACTGGAGGGTCTGTTTCAATTGAAGGCAAGCTCTGCTATGGGGGACATAGGATGAGCGTGAAAGGGGATAGACTCAAGAGTAATATGCGGAACTATTTCTTTATGGAAAGATTGGTAGATACATGGAATAATCTCCCAATGGAGGTGGTAGACACAAGGACAGTATATCTGAATTCAAAAAAGCATGGGACAAACGCAGAGGATTTCTAAAAGTAAAAAGGGGACTATTGCAGTTGTTATGGAAGGACAGACTAGATAGGCCATGTGGTCTTTTTCTGCTATCATGTTTCCATGTTTTTATTACAGGCATTACTGTGATCTTTTCAGCTGAGTATTCGCAATTCGTAGGATATTTTTATCTCCTTCACAGTGACTGCCAATTGGTGTGGCTGTGTTTTCTTTCCTCCGCTTTCCTGTGGATGTTGGTGTTTGATTGCAGGGGTTCTTCTCTCTTTTTCTCTTTGCATTCTACAGAGGGACCCTTTTATAAACTTAACCCCAAAATGGTAGAAAACCTTTATTAAATAAGCTCCTAAAATTGAAATTGTAGGCGTGGAGGGGTAGCCTAGTCGTAAGAGCAACTGTCTTGTAAGATCAAAGGTTCCATTTCCACTGGCACTCTTTGTGACCTTAGGCAAGTCACTTTACCCTCCATTGCCTCAGAAGAAAAGGCCTGGCAATCTACTTCCTGTGATACATTACCAAGAAAATCCAGAGGCAGCTGGGTCACCAGGAGTCAGGACTGACTTGGTACTAAAAAAATAATAATTGTAAACCCTCTGCAGTGAGGGTATACCTGAAATGTAACTCACCTTGAGTTCAGATTTGGAGAGGCAAATAATTACATCCAAATTAATACCAAAGGGGGTGCAATTGGATTGATCACAGTGAAATACAAATTAGGTTTTCATTTTAAAATCCAGGTGAATACTTTACCCCACATACTTTGTATCTGCCAAGTACATGGATACACAAGTTCCCACAGTCCCATAAATTTTGAAAGGCAACTTTATGGGAAATGTTATCTTGGATGCTCACCTGCAGGTCCAAGGGTACAAAGTATCTGCAGGCCTCAAAGCACATGACTTTGTTTAAAAATAACCATCTAAGGAGATCAAGTGATGTGGTGAGCAAGACAGATGCATGTCTTAGCTGCTCTAGGGGCTGCCTCCCTATCGGGACCCATATGCACGATTCTTTTAAATTTTATCAGTCTTGTCAACCATCATTGTATAAGTTGACTTCAACTACCATGGCTTCTAAGTCAGCAAAGAAAGATAAAGGCCAAAACAGGTGAAAGACAAGATGCCTCACAGCATGCCTCTAGTCCCTATGCCTGAGATGGGAGATTCCCTGATCTCCAACTTGACCCAGTCTGTAGTCCAAGTCTTGAATGCCAAATTTGAAAAATATTTCAGTCATCTGAGCACTATCATGCAAGCAATTGGAGAATCCAACAAACATGTGGTGAGTTGGGACAATGTATCTCTGGGAAAGAAAACCTGCTACAGAAGGCTGTATCGGAGATTCGCACTCTCAAAGCCTTGCTCACTAGCCACGCTTAATTACCACATTTCTGAATTATGCCATCAAGGAGGTAATTATGTGGGTAATATAGAAAAATAGTAATATAGTAAATGATGGCAGATAAAGACCAGTATGGTCCATCAAGTCTGCCCAGTAAAATGGCAAGAGTAGGTGAACCTGCCACTCCGTGCAGGCCACTCCTCCCCATGTCTTGTTTACGGGTCAATCCACTGCTCCGTGTAGGACACCCCTGTTTGTTTAGAATGTAGATAGTTGTTTATTTTGATTGTATCCTGTTGATGTAAAGGGATCCACTGTGTCTGTCCCATGCCATTTTGAATTCTGTCACTGTATTTTGCCCCCACCACTTCCATCGGGAGGGCATTCCAAGCATCCACCACCCTTTCAGTGAAAAGGTATTTCCTGAGATTGCCTTTCAATTTACCCCCTTGAAGCTTCATGTTATGCCCTCTAGTTTTACAGCTTCTCCGTCTTTGAAAGAGGTTTGTTTGTTCATTATTTCTCTTTAAGTATTTAAAGGTCTGAATCATATCTTTCCTATCCCTCCTCTCCTCCAGAGTGTACATATTTAGGTCAAGTCTCTTCTCATCAGGCTTCTGACGCAGGCTCCAAATCATTTTGGTTGCCTTCCTATGAACAGTTTACAGTCTTTTTACATCCTTTGCAAGATATGGTCTCCAAAACTGAACACAGTATTCCAAGTGAGGCCTCACCAGTGACTTATATAGTGGCATTAGTACCTCTTCCATTCAGCTGGTAATTTCTCTTTGTATGCAGCCCAACATCCTCCTGGCTTTTGCCACCACCTTGTCGCACTGTTTTGCCACCTTGAGATCCTCATAAATAATCACACCAAGGTCCTTCTCCTGGTCCATGCACACCAACCTCTTGCCCCCTATTGCATACATTTCCTTTGGATTTCTGCTTCCCAAGCGCATGACACTGCATTTCTTCGCATTAAATCTTAACTGCCAAGCATTAGACCATTCTTCAAGCTTTTGTAGATTTTTCATGTTCTCCACTCCCTCAGGGGAGTCCACTCTGTTGCAAATTTCCATTTCATCTGCAAAAAGACAGACGTTTCCATTCAGTCCTTCAGCAATATCACTCAGAAATACATTGAACAGTGCCGAACCCCGGGGGCACCCCACTAATCACCCTCCTTTCATCCGAGTGAGCTCCATTTACCATCACCTTCTGTCGTCTGTCAGTCAACCAATTTCTGATCCAGTTCACCACCTTGAGATCCATCCCCAAACCAGTGAGTTTATTGATAAGCCTCCTATGAGAAACAGTATCAAAGGCTTTGCTTAAATCCAGGTAGATGACATCCATCGCATGCCCCTCATCTAGTTCACTGGTCACCCAGTCAAAGAACTCAATCAGATTTGTTTGGCAAGATCGTCCTTTGGTAAAACCTTGTTGTCTCGGATCATGCAACCTGTTGGTTCTGAAAAAGTCCACTATTCGCTCTTTCAGGAGCACTTCCATTACTTTTCCCATCACCGAGGTAAGGCTCACAGACCTGTAGTTTGTCACTTCTTCCCTATCACCACTTTTGTGAAGAGGTACCACATCATCCCCTATCCAGTCCTGAGGAACTTCTCCTGTTTCCAGGGATCTGTTGAAAACATCCTTTAACGCCCCTGCAAGAACCTCTCTGAGCTTTTTCAGTATCCTGGTATGTATCCCATCCAGTCCCATGGTCTTGTCCACTTTCAATTTTGCAAGTTGTTCTAACATATCATCTTCTGTGAATGGTGTGGTATCTACTTCATTCCCATTTATATATTTGGGAGTCAGAGGTGGTCTGTCTCCAGGATTTTCTTTAGTAAAAACAGAGCTGAAGTATTTGTTTACCAATTTCGCTTTTTCAATGTCACTTTCCACGAGTCCATTCCCAGCACATCTGAGTCCTGCAATTCCATCTCTGATTTTCCTCCTCTCCCGAATATACCTAAAGAAAGTTTGGTCGCCACACTTCACATCTTTAGCCATCTTTTCCTCTACCTTTGATTTTTATTTCCTTATTTCTCTTTTTGTCTCTTTTAATTTGATCCTGTATTCCTTTCTGTGTTCCTCTGCAAGCTTTTGAATTTTGTGAAAGCTGTGGTTTTTGCCTTTATTTGAGCAGCAAATTCTTTGGAGAGCCAAATAGGTGTCCTTCTCCTCTTGTTTTTATTTAATTTCCTTACATATTTATCTGTTGCCCCTTTTATTGCCACCTTTAGCCCATTGCAATTCCACTTCCCTTATCCCCTCCCACCCTGCCAACTCCTCCTTCAGGTACTTGGCCATTTTACTGAAGGAGTGGAGGAGTGGCCTAGTGGTTGGGGCAAGGTACTTCAGGCCAGAAGGTCAGGGGTTCAAATCCCACTAGAGGACAGCAACCTTGGGCCGGAAGGACTGGGGTTTCTTGTCCCACAGGTGCTCCTTGTGGTCTTGGACAAGCCACTTAATCCTCCACAGCCCATGTTCCTTGTAAAATAGTTATCTCCAACTTATAAAGCCCTGTTCAATGTAATTTCAGTTTGTTCAATGTAAACCACACTGATGCAGAATAGCACGGTATATAAGAGAATAAAAATAAAGTCAGTGTTTTTGAAGTTTAGGACTTTGAGCTTGCTATGATTGGTCTGCACCTTGGCTTTTATCTCAAACCACACCGTGTGATGACTGTTGGTTAGCACTAAATCCAGCATTGAGCTTTCCCTGGTTGGTTCCATCACCATTTGTCTAAGTAATGCATCTTGGAAAGCCTCCACAATTTTTTTGCTTCTTTCCAGATTCGCAGAAGGAGTAATCCAATCCACATCAGGTAGATTAAAGTCACCCAATATGATCACTTCCCCCTTTGTGGCTCTCTTGGCCATATCTATAATCAATTCGTTATCTATGTATTTCTTTGAGTTGAGTCAGAGGTCTGTAGACTACAGCAGTACAGATGACACTGCCATCTCCTCTTTCCAACACAATCCAAAGCACTTTTACTTTTCCCCATGCCCCCTGCATTTCAGAAGCTTTAGTATTGCTTTTGACATACAAGGCTACTCCTCCTCCTTTTCCACTTTCTCTGCCTCTTCTGAATAGATTACAGCCAGCTATGGCTATATCCCATTCATGCGATTCATTAAACCATGTTTCTGTAATGGTCACAATGTCCAAGTCCATTTCTACCATTAGGGCTTCCAGGTCCTGAACTTTGTTGGCTAAGCTTCGAGCATTTGTGCTCATTGCTTTCCGGCATTTAATTGGCTTGCATGTATTTTGCATTGATTTTGTTCTGCCCACTTCTTCCCACTTGTCGTTGATGTCTCTCCTTTGTACTGTGTTCCCAAGTTGGTGCCTCTGATGATGGAATCTCCAAGTAGTAGTAGCTTTCTGTTTGGTGAGTTCTTCTTCGTATTTGGTGCTTTAGCAGGAGATTGGGCATTGACTGTCTCATTTAAGGACCTTTCAGTTTCCATGGATTGGGCATCCTCATTAACCAAAGCAGAGAAGGCATTATGCAGTGATATCTTTTGATGTATAGGGTATCTCTGTGTTACAGGTCACAATCTACCTGAGCCCACTGTGATCCATTTGTTCCTGGGATGTTTGATTCTTTGTGGGAGCGGTGGTGGACTTTGGTTTGTATCCTAGAAGAGGTACGTTTCATTGCAGCTAGTTCTTCCCTTAGTAGAGTCAATTCTTTATGCATGGCAGCTAACTTGAGACATATAGGACAAGCTCTTAGGTTCCAAATGATTCTTCTTAAAATGAAAGCACCACAGTTATTGCACTGAATACACGACATGCTGATTAAGCGGTCCTAGAATGAGAAGAAGAAAAGGTGGGCTTAATGCCAAATTAAAAGGATAGATTTCAACGTATGTGACCACCATATAGGCAATGCAGCCCTGGAGTGGGTGGGGTGAGGGGCAGGCTGGGCGGGAACCTAAGTGTCCCTGGCCAGTAGGCCTTACATGAACTGAGGGCACACTCAGATATCTGATTTAAGGGTTACACAAGGAATGTAGGCAGTCAGAATATTCCCAAAAATTAATGTAAAAACAACAGTTAAATTCTATATTAGCAACAAGAACATAAGAACATAAGATATGCCATACTGGGTCAGACCAAGGTCCATCAAGCCCAGTATTCTGTTTCCAACAGTGGCCCATCTAGGTCATATGTACTGTCATAAGGTAGCGCCATCAGAACCCATGGAAGTAGGGGATTGTGAGCAAAATGTAAGGGAAACTGACAGCTCAGGTTCACACATGGGGGAAGGTTGCTATGAGCAACAGATGAAAACAAAGCCACGTGGTGTTAGGGAACGCCCGAGCAGAAAGGGAGCACAGAATTCATTAGAAAATGAAGAGCACCTGCATGGGGGCGGAGCCCAGGCTAACACCAATTTGAACGTACTTAAAAATCACTTACCGGGAGGTAGAGAGAGAACTGGGAGAGAAAGTGGAACTGAGAGAGAAGTAGTAGGAACTACAAGGGCAGTAGTTGGAACTACAGGAGAAGCGTTAGGAACTGCTGAGCTTGAGAGCAGTGTCCGTAGAGCTGTGAGGACGGAGCCAAGGGTATTATCCAGAGCACAGGAGGTTGGTGATTCTCAGAGAAGCTGTTGGGAACAGCAGTGCACAGCCTCTCAATATCCCCAGGAACGTTGCTGTGAGGCAAGCAGAGAAGGCAGTCCAACAGCCAAGGCTTTAAGATATAAATTACCTAACACCAGAAATGCAGAAGGGGAAAACTTTTACCCTGAAGCACATTTGAATGAGTCAGAGAAACACCGTGGAAAAGGGGCTTCAAAGCAGAGCTGTGCTTATCCGAGAGAGCAGGAAACAGCAGTGCCTAAAGGTAGGCGTATTTATCCTAATAAGAGAGGTTTGCAATACCCTGACTTTCTATGCACATACCAAGAGCTCTGTAGTTCTCAGGAACCCAACTACAGGAAATACGGTAGTTACCCACGGGCCACTAGTATAGTGGGGGAGGAGAGTGTTTTAACTCCCCGACAAGAACCTTATAACTTTAACGGCAGTTGGGAGCCAGAGGTTTACTCAGATGAAGAGGAGATGCAGATTGAACCTCTTGGAGAATCTTTAGAGGAAAATGAGATGGACTGCACGTACACATTATCTGATTGTATAGCATCTCTATGTTAAAAGCAGCCAGAACTGTTTATGAGAAGAAACAGGTGGAAGAGTTCAGTGAGTAAAAGGAACTGTTTTCTGTTACTTTTTGTTTCCTGGTTTAATGCTGAAGAAAGCTAAGTTGTGTTGAAAGTATTTTTCTTTAATTGTGTTATCAGACGAAGGGTCTGACCTGCTTTAAGTTCCACTGTTATGAATCCACCCCGGACGGGGAATAAAGCCTGAGTTTAAACCTTACCCTCTGCTTCAACTACACTTCTTTGGCTAATGGTGAAAACTACAGGATCCAGAAGGCCTTGCTAAAGCCTTCATAGGAGCTCTAAAGCCATAAAAATACTGCCCCATTAAACGACCCAAGCCCTTTCTAGCCTCTGGGTACGTTAGTGGGTGACATGAGTGGCGTCGTCTAGAGGATTTTTTTTTTTACTGTGGAAAAAAAAAGGGACACTTTTGAAGAAAAAATACTGCTGTACCGGAAGACCCATAAGAAGCAAGCACACAGGACAAGCCAGACGCTGATTGAGGACCTTTCTTGCCAAAGCCTGAATCTACGCAGATCCTAAGGTAACGGATACCTAGGCCACTAGCGTAGGTGGATAAAAGGGCAAGAAAGAGGGCGCTTCTGTGGTGCGGGAAAGGGGTGAAGAAGTGTAAAAAGTACCGCACTTGGTGGTTTTCTTTCTCTTCTTTTCTCCGCAGGGTCACAGCAAGAAGATGGAGGCCCAGGATATAATGAGCTGGATGCAACACCAGTGGGACAAACAACTGGAGTTAGCACGGCACCAGGGCCGGCCCGTCCATTGAGCAAGAATGTTTTTTGCACAGGGCCCCGCGTTTCAGGGGGCCCCGCGCAAAGAACATTCTGCTTTTTTTTTTACTTACATTTAAAAAAAAAACCTGTCTCTGGCTGCTGCCGCGTCCGTCGCAGCAGCGGCAGAATGGCGTGTCCCGCGGGGCCCCTTCTCCTCGTCGAGCCCTCTGCAAGGGCTTTCAGATTCGCGAAGGGAGAGTGCTCCCTCGCGTCTCTGTAAAGCCCGCAGGGGCTAATGGGAAATTTCCCATCTGCCCCTTTAGACGCGAGGGGCTGATGGGAAATTTCCCATTAGCCCCTGCGGGCTTTACAGAGACGCAAGGGAGCACTCTCCCTTCGCGAATCTGAAAGCCCTTGCAGAGGGCTCGACGAGGAGAGGGGGCCCCGCGGGACACGCCATTCTGCCGCTGCTGCGACGGACGCGGCAGCAGCTAGAGCCAGGTTTTTGTTTTTGTTTTTTTAATTTGCCGGAAGGGAAGGGAAGGGAAGGGAAGGGGGGGGGGCTGATGGAGGCTGTCTGGAAATGGGGTGATGGGGGGTTAGGACTGGAAATGTGCAAGGGGGGGGTTAGGACTGAAAATGTGCAAGGGGGGGAGTTAGGACTGGAAATGTGCAAGGGGGGGGGGTTAGGACTGGAAATGTGCAAGGGGGGGTTAGGACTGGAAATGGGCTGGAGGGGGGGTTAGGACAGGAAATTGGCAGGGGGGGGTAAAGAATGCTAATGTGCTGGGGCTGATGGAGTCTGACTGGAAATGGGCTGGGGGGTTAGACTGCTAATGGGCTGGGGCTGATGGAGGCTGACTGGAAATGGGGGGTAGGGGGGGGGTTAGGACTGGAAATGGGCTGGGGGGTTAGGACTGGAAATGGGCTAGGGGGGGTTAAGACTGCTAATGGGCTGGGGCTGATGGAGGCTGACTTGAAATGGGCTGGGGGGGGTTTAGGACTGGAAATGGGCTGGGGGGGTTAAGACTGGTAATGGGCTGGGGGGGTTAAGACTGTTAATGGGCTGGGGGCTGATGGGGGCTGTCTGGAAATTGGGTGATGGGGGGTTTATTAATGAAAATGGGATGGGGGGGTTAAGACTGGTAATGGGCTGGGGGTTGATGGAGGCTGACTGGAAATGGGGTGATGGGGGGTTAGGACTGGAAATGGGCTGGGGGGGTTAAGACTGGTAATGGGCTGTGGGCTGATGGTGGCTGTCTGGAAATAGGGTGATGGGGGTTAGGATTGCTAATGGGCTATGGGGGGCGGGTTATGACTGATAATTGGCTATGGGGGCGAAAGGACAGGAAACGGGCTGATGGGGAGGGGTTAGGACTTGAGGTGGGCTGATGTGGTTAGGACTAGTAATGGGCTGTGGGCTGATGGGGGGTTTAGGACTGGCAATGGGCTATGGGGGGCTGACTGGAAATGGGCTGATGGGGTTAAGACTGGAAGTGGGCTGATGGGGGGTTAGGACTGGTAATGGGTTATAGGGGGGCTTAAACTGAAAATGGGTTGATGGGGGGCTAGGACTGGTAATGGGTTGGGGGGATTGCTATGACTGGAAATGGACTGAGTGGACGGGGAGGCTTGAACTGCAAATAGCTGATGGGGAGGGAGCTTGGAATGGAAATGGGCTGTGAGGGAAGGGAGCTAGAACTGAAAATGGGCTGATGGAGCAGCTAGGATAGGACTGGAAATGGGCTGTTGGGGGGGAGCTAAGATTGGAAATGGGCTGTGGTGGGGGCTTGAATTGAAATGGACTCATGGAGGGGCTAGAACTGGAAGTAGGCTCATGGGGGGCCTTGGACTGGAATTGGGCTGAGTGGAGGGGAGCTAGGATTTGACATGGGCTGATGGTGGGGCTAGGAAATGACTAGAAATGGGCTGATGGGGGGCTAGGATTGGAAATGAGCTGATGAAGGGACTCAGACTGAAAATGGAGGGGGGAGCTAGGACTGGAAATGGGTTGATGGGGGGCTAGGACTGGCACTGGGCTGATGCAGGGACTAGCAGGGACTGGATGCTGGGTGAGACTGGAACTAGAAGGGAGCTGATGTTGGGGGAGGATTAGAATGGGATGGGGCTGGGAGAGTAAAATGGAGAGGGGAAAAATATTTTGTGTGGGAGGGATGAAAAATCTACAATTGGCCGGGTATTGGGAGAGTAAGTGGGGATTGAGGATGGAGGGGTAAAATTTGTGTGGATGAAATAAGAATGAGGAAAGAGCAAAAGGATAAAGATTAGTATGTTAAAGCAGATGTAGAGAGAGAGGATGGAAAGAAAACTAGAAGAGAGAAGAAAGGACAAATGGACAGCAGACGATGGAGAGTTAGCAGAAAACATGAAGAAACCAGAAGAAAGTGGCTGGAGCAATTGCAACTGAAAAAAAAATGCACAAAAGGTAGAAATATATCTCTTTATTTGAATTTATTAACTGGAATATGAAAGCTCTGGGAAATGTGCATCATTAACGTCTGCGCTTTGTTTGGTACAAGAGGAAATTGATTTATAGTTTTATTTCTACAGTGTTGTTGTACATTCCAAGTTTGGCTTTTGGGGTTCCCAGTTTAATTATTGCCTTCCTGTTTCTAAATTGCGATTCCTTGTTTGGTGATGGTCTATGTTCTGCATGTGTAACTGAGCTGAGGTATTCTGTTTATGTAATTCCTATTTGACATTGCCACTTGTTCTCTTTCCCCAGTATTCTCTGAAATGTACTGGTTTAATATTTGCAGTGTTTCCTTTTGATAGGTAGGGTCTGGTGCTTTGTGAGTCCTGGTAATGCTGTCAGGATACAGCGGGTTTGCTATGGGTTCTAAATGGGCAGCGTTTGTAGTAGTTCCTAATGTGCCTGGCGGTTGGCACTGGATTATAGTAATGTAGAAATCTTTTAGTCTTTCTTTATCCATACACTCATTAAGAGACATGTTTACTAAAAGTTAGTGTATGGTAACATTATGCAAATATTTATGCAAATAAGGCCACTTATGCAAATGAGGCCCCGCACCGAGTCTCCGCACATGGCCCCGCACCCCCCTTGGGCCGCCCCTGCACGGCACATGCAAGAACAAACAGCAAAAATGATCATGGAGCAGCAGAGGCCACTTCTGGAGACCATGAGGGCATTTTTGGAAAAGTCACCAGGACATGGGACTGAGAACCCCTACGTAGTTTCAGGTGTAGGACTTAATGCGAGTCATGCGTTTACTTTGGGACAGTTAAGTCCACAGGACAACATTGATGATTTTATTGATGCCTTTGAACAAATAGGGGGGGCATTGAAATGGCCACGAGAGCAGTGGGCTACCCACTTTGCTGTATCTCTCACCTGGGAAGCTCTCTCTGCTTATAAAGCAATGCCTGCCATCCTTGCTACTGACTACGAGGAGATAAAAAGGGCAGTTAAGGATCGGTTGGGCCTATCTAGCATGCATTATCGTAGGCTGTTTAGAGAAGCTAGGATGAAGGCCCAAGAAACCCCTAAAGCTCTGCAGCAGAGATTAAAGAATTTGGCCTACAAGTGGTTAACCCCTGAGCAGAGGACAATGGAATCAGTGTTAGATATAATTATCTTGGAGCAGTTTCTCCAGGCTGTGCCTACCGAGGTAAAAAAGTATCTCACCTTGCAAAATTGTCAGAATACCAATGATGCAGCCAGTCTAGCTGAATGCTATTTTGAGGCTCAGATAGTGGGCACCTCAGAAATAGGTCTGAGGAAAGCAGCAGGCATGGCAGAGCATAAAAGAGAGAAATATGTTAAAGGGAAAATGTTTAATGTATGTGGTAAGAATACTAATGATGACATTTTTTCTATACACAAAGGGAAATGTTATGTGTGCGGGCGAGCGGGCCACTTCCAAAAAGACTGCATGGAGCGGACTATCCTCATGGCTGGGAGAGAAAGGCCAGCACAAGATGGGTTCCTGATTCCTGTGCAGGTAGAAGGGACAGAGGAACTGGCGCTGCTTGACTCGGGGGCTGACCAGAGCATGATCTCACGGAGGCTCTGGGAAGCCATTGAAAGGCACCATCAGTCAGCCCCGAGTCAAGCAGAGGGCCAGGTGCGGATCCGTTGCGTACATGGTGCATCGTCCCCTTATCCTCTACACAGGGTGTCTGTCAGAGGGTTGGGGGTCACACAACCATTACTGGTAGCCATTGTTCCACGATTGCCACACCAGATAGTGTTAGGACGTGATTGGGGCCCTTTTGCCAAGAGTTAGGAGAGGGTCTTCATAAAATAGGTTATGAGGTCACGCCACCCCAACCAGAGACAACAGGAGCGAGGGTAGAAGCCTTAACAGCGGGAATCCCTAGTCCCCTATTTGCTAAAGTGAAAAAGGCTAGCTCCCCATCCAATACCCGTGTTGCTGGAGCACCTCCAGTGAAGCAGAAATTTCTGTTAAAATTCTGTAGAGCCACACCTAGAGCTAAAAGCCCACAAAGAGCTTCCGCTGGAGCAGCTGGATATGATCTTTTCAGCGCGGAGGAAGCAGTCGTCCCGAAAGGTGGGAGAGCTTTAGTGAGTACCGGGGTACAGGTGCAGATCCCCGAGGGATGTTATGGCCGAATAGCCCCAAGGTCAGGCTTAGCGGTAAAGCACTTTATAGACATCGGGGCTGGAGTGATAGACCCCGATTATAGAGGCCTGGTCAAAGTCCTTATTTTCAATTTTGGGAAAACGGACTTCAAAATACAGGAGGGTGATCGCATTGCACAGTTAGTGTGTGAACGTGTGGGCTTCCCCATCGTGGAAGAGGTGCCCACATTGATACCTACCACCAGGGGGACAGACGGGTTCGGTTCCACTGGCCAGAGGGAAATTAAGGGCATGACGGCCTTGGCAGAGGAGAGGAGAGAGGAGGACCTTGGGCCTCAAACCTCTGACTGGAAAGAAAGGCCAGAGCCGAGGTTAGGTGGTGGGCTATCCCCACAGCAGCGGGGGGAGCTGATGCAGCTGTTGGGGAGATTTAAGGATGTCCTTACCACAAAACCGGGCGAAACCTGCTTGGTCTCCCATGAGGTGATCACAACCCCCAGGCCGGATTATCAGACAACGGCCCTATCGCATGCCAGAGACCAAGAAAAATGAGGCAAGTAAAAGAAATGGTCGCGATGGGCATTATCGAGGAGTCCCACAGCCCGTGGTCAAGTCCCATAGTCCTAGTTCCGAAGCCGGACGGGACCCTCAGATTTTGTATCGATTTCCAGCAAATCAATGAGATCTCCCAATTCGATGCATATCCGATGCCCCGCATCGACGATTTGTTGGACCGGCTGGGTCAAGCAAAATACTTGACCACGCTAGATCTCACAAAGGGGTATTGGCAAATACCCCTTACACGTGATTCCAAGCCAAAGACGGCGTTCAGCACCCCTATAGGGTTATTTCATTTTAAGCGGATGCCGTTTGGGCTGCATGGGGCAGCAGCCACCTGCCAGCGCCTAGTAGACCAAGTACTGAGGCCTCACCATGATTATGTTCTCGCATACATGGACGACATTGTCATCTATAGTACGACCTGGTCCCAGCACCTCGCTAGAGTTGAGGCTGTGCTCCGAGCCCTCCGCAGAGCAGGTTTGACCCTCAACCCGGCGAAATGCCTATTCGCTAGCGAGGAGGCCAAATACTTGGTCCACATGGTGGGAAGGGGGGTAGTTAAACCCTTAGCTAACAAGGTGGAAAGCGTCAGAGATTTTCCCCAACCCACTACCAAAAAACAGGTACGCAGTTTTCTGGGGCTCATTGGATACTATAGACGGTTCATACCTCGGTTCGCTGAGGAAAGCATTTTATTTACAGAAATGCTTAAGAAAAATGCTCCCAATAAAGTGCGGTGGACCCCAGAGGCGGAGATCGCCTTCTCATCTCTAAAAGAGAAACTATGTACAGCCCCAGTGCTGCGGGGAATAGATTTTAATCTACCTTTCGTAGTCCATACAGATGCTTCTGAGAGCGGGTTGGGGGCGGTACTATCTCAAGTGTTTGAGGGGGTGGAGCACCCGGTCACTTATTTGAGTCGAAAACTCTCAAAGGCAGAGAAAAATTACTCGACAGTTGAAAAAGAGTGACTGGCCATAAAATGGGCGATTGAAGCACTGAGGTTTTACTTAACTGGTAGGAAGTTTCTCCTGGTCATGAACCACGCCCCTCTCAAATGGTTAAACCAGATGCACAATAGCAACGCGCGGTTGACCAGGTGGCATCTGGCACTGCAGGCATTCAATTTTGTTATACAACACAGATCAGGAAAATTGCATGGGAACGCAGATGCACTCTCCCGGATTACGAGCTGTCCGGTTAGTCGTCCGGCAGCCCGTAATATTTTAAGGGGGGGGGATCTGTCATAAGGTAGCGCCATCAGAACCCATGGAAGTAGGGGATTGTGAGCAAAATGTAAGGGAAACTGACAGTTCAGGTTAACACATGGGGGAAGGTTGCTATGAGCAACAGATGAAAACAAAGCCATGTGGTGTTAGGGAATGCCCGAACAGAAAGGGAGCACAGAATTAGAGCACCTGCATGGGGGCGGAGCCCAGGCTAACACCAATTTGAACGTACTTAAAAATCACTTACCGGGAGGTAGGGAGAGAACTGGGAGAGAAAGTGGAACTGAGAGAGAAGTAGTAGGAACTACAAGGGCTGTAGTTGGAACTACGGGAGAAGCGTTAGGAACTGCTGAGCTTGAGAGCAGTGTCCGTGGAGCTGTGAGGACGGAGCCAAGGGTATTATCCAGAGCACAGGAGGTTGGTGATTCTCAGAGAAGCTGTTGGGAACAGCAGTGCACAGCCTCTCAATATCCCCAGGAACGTTGATGTGAGGCAAGCAGAGAAGGCAGTCCAACAGCCAAGGCTTTAAGATATAAATTACCTAACACCAGAAATGCAGAAGGGGAAAACTTTTACCCTGAAGCACATTTGAATGAGTCAGAGAAACACCGTGGAAAAGGGGCTTCAAAGCAGAGCTGTGCTTATCCGAGAGAGCAGGAAACAGCAGTGCCTAAAGGTAGGCGTATTTATCCTAATAAGAGAGGTTTGCAATACCCTGACTTTCTATGCACATACCAAGAGCTCTGTAGTTCTCAGGAACCCAACTACAGGAAATACGGTAGTTACCCACGGGCCACTAGTATAGTGGGGGAGGAGAGTGTTTTAACTCCCCGACAAGAACCTTATAACTTTAACGGCAGTTGGGAGCCAGAGGTTTACTCAGATGAAGAGGAGATGCAGATTGAACCTCTTGGAGAATCTTTAGAGGAAAATGAGATGGACTGCACGTACACATTATCTGATTGTATAGCATCTCTATGTTAAAAGCAGCCAGAACTGTTTATGAGAAGAAACAGGTGCAAGAGTTCCGTGAGTAAAAGGAACTGTTTTCTGTTACTTTTTGTTTCCTGGTTTAATGCTGAAGAAAGCTAAGTTGTGTTGAAAGTATTTTTCTTTAATTGTGTTATCAGATGAAGGGTCTGACCTGCTTTAAGTTCCACTGTTATGAATCCACCCCGGATGGGGAATAAAGCCTGAGTTTGAACCTTACTCTCTGCTTTAACTACACTTCTTTGGCTAACGGTGAAAACTACAGGATCCAGAAGGCCTTGCTAAAGCCTTCATAGGAGCTCTAAAGCCATAAAAATACTGCCCCATTAAACGACCCAAGCCCTTTCTAGCCTCTGGGTACGTTACTGGGTGACAGTACCTAGCAGTTTCCCCAAGAGACACAAGTTCCACAGTGCTTGTACTGGGTCAAGCATTGATATTTTCGGTCACTTCTTAATAATGGTTTATGGACCTTTCCTCCAGGAACTTGTCCAAACCTTTTTTAAACCCAGCTACACTAACAGCCTTTACTACATCCTCCGGTAACAAATTCCAGAGTTTGATTACACGTTGAGTGAAAAAATATTTTCTTTTATTAGTCTTAAATAGTTTACCCTGTAGCTTCATTGCATGTCCCCTAGTCTTTCTATATTCTGATAAGGTAAACAATCGATCTACGTTTACCCATTCCACTCCGTTCATTAATTTATAGACTTCTATCATATCTCCCCTCAGCCGTCTCTTTTCCAGGTTAAAGAGCCCTAACCTTTTTAGCCTTTCTTCATAGGAGTATCCTTCCATCCCCTTTACCATTTTGGTGGCTCTTCTCTGTACCTTTTCTAAAATCGCTATATCCTTTTTAAGATACGGCGACCAGAATTGCACACAATATTCAAGGTGCGGTCTCACCATGGAACGATATAGAGGCATTATAATATCTTTTGTTTTATTTTCCATTCCTTTCCTTATCATACCTAGCTTTCTATTTGCTCTCTTGGCCGCCGCTGCACACTGGGCCGAGGGTTTTAACATGGTATCCACAATGACGCCTAAATCTTTTTCCTGGGTGGTGGTTCCTAATGTGGAACCTTGCATCGAGTAACCATAGTTTGGGTTGTTCTTCCCTAGGTGCATAACCTTGCACTTGTCCACATTAAATTTCATCTGCCATTTTGATGCCCAGTCTTCCAATTTATCAAGATCCTCTTGCAATTTTTCACAATCCTCTTGGGTTTTAACAACTTTAAATAGATTTGTGTCATCTGCAAATTTGATAACCTCACTCGTTATTCCACTTTCCAGGTCATTTATAAATATGTCAAAAAGCAGCGGACCCAGCACAGATCCCTGGGGTACACCACTATTCACCTTTCTCCATTGGGAAAATTGGCCATTTAGCCCTACCTTCTTCTTTCTATCTTTTAACCAGTTCCTGATCCACAATAGTACACTACCTCCTATCCCATGACTCTTTAGTTTTGCCAAAAGTCTCTGATGAGGGACCTTGTCAAAGGCTTTCTGAAAGTCCAGATACACAATATCAACCGACACACCTTTGTCCACCTGTTTATTCACTCCTTCAAAAAAACATAACAGATTAGTAAGACAAGATCTTCCTTGTCTAAAGCCATGTTGGCTGTCTCCCATTAGGTTGTGACTATCTACATGCTGAGTAATTTTATTCTTTATGATGGTTTCTACCATTTTTCCCGGTACTGACGTCAGGCTCACCGGTCTGTAGTTTCCCGGATCACCCCTGGAACCCTTTTTAAAAATTGGTGTTACATTGGCGATCCTCCAATCTTCAGGTATTAGAGATGATTTTAATGATAGTTCACAGATTACTGATAGCAGTTCTGCAATCTCATATTTCAGTTCTTTCAACACCCTTGGATGTATACCATCCGGCCCAGGTGATTTGCTACTCTTCAGTTTATCTAATAGTTGTAAGACATCTTCCCGATGTATCGATATTTCCTTCAATTCTTCCGCACCTTTAAATACCACTTCAGTCATGGGTAACATCCCTACATCTTCCTTAGTAAAGACCGAAGCAAAGAATTCATTCAGTCTCTCCGCTATCGCCTTGTCGCCTCTTAGTGCTCCTTTAACCCCTTTATCATCTAATGGACCAACTGACTCTCTCACAGGTTTTTTGCTACGAATGTACTTGAAAAGGTCTTTATTTCACGTTTTTGCTTCCGCAGCAAGCTTCTTCTCAAATTCTCTCTTTGCCTGCCTTATCAATGCCTTGCATTTGACTTGCCAGTGCTTGTGCTGTTTCCAGGTTTCGTCGTTTGGCTCTTTTTTCCATTTCCTGAAAGATGCTTTTTTGGCAACAACAGCCTCTCTGAACTCACCTTTAAACCATGCTGGCAGTTTTTTGGACTTCCTTCCACTTTTCTTAAAGCGTGGAATACAGCTGGTCTGGGCTTCCAAGATAGTATTTTTCAACAACACCCAAGCTTGATGTACGTCTTTAACCTTCGCAACTGCTCCTTTTAGTTTTTTCTTAACTGTTTTCCTCATTTTATCATAGTCTCCCTTTCGAAAGTTAAAAGGTAGTACTGTGGATTTCCTTACTATCCCTCCTCCACTAACTAAATCAAAGGCGATCATGCTATGATCACTATTGCCAAGTGGCCCCAACACCCTTATCTCTTGCACTAGATCTGGTGTTCCACTAAGGACTAGGTCTAATGTGGCTTCCCCTCTGGTCGGTTCATGAATCAGCTGCTCCAAGAAGCAGTCATTTATTTCATCTAGGAACTTTATCTCCCTAGCATGTCCTGACGTGACACTGACCCAGTCGATATCGGGGTAATTGAAATCACCCATTATTATTACTGCGCTGTAACTTTTGTTAGCTTCCTTGATTTCTTTTAGCATTTCATCATCCATTTGGTCATTCTGGCCAGGTGCTCGATAGTACACCCCCACTGCCATTGCCTTCCCCCTTTTATATGGAATTTCAATCCATATAGATTCTACAGCAGATTTTGTTTCCTGCAAAACTTTAATCCTTTCTGAGTCAATGCCCTCTCTAACATAGAGCGCAACCCCTCCACCAATTTGATCAGCTCTATCATTACGATATAGTTTGTACCCAGGTATCACAGTGTCCCACTGGTTGTCCTCCTTCCACCATGTCTCTGATATTCCAATCATATCTAACCTTTCATTTAGTGCTATATATTCTAACTCTCCCATCTTATGCAAAAGATAGAAGGCTGAAAGCTTAGCTGTGTGGAGGCTCTGGAAGCTGTGAAGACTAGAGTTGATCAGGTACTTGTGGAAAGACTGTAAGATAATTTAATTAGTTCCACCCTGTCAGCAGGCTTGCAACAGACAATTCAAACAATGGAAGCAGAAATAGTCAAGCTGAACCTTTTACTTCAATGTATATCTGCCTACTGTGCAAAGGTCCCTGTAACCTTAGATTATACCTTTGCTTCTAAAGTAAGTGGGAGACTCAGGTAAAGACCAGGTCCCTGCAAATCTAAGTATTTCTATTCCAAGTAGCTTTAGATCACAATTGTCCCTGGCCAGTAGGCCTTACATGAACTGAGGGCACTCTCAGATATCTGATTTAAGGGCTACACAAGGAATGTAGGCAGTCAGAATATTCCCAAAAATTAATGTAAAAGCAACAGTTAAATTCTATATTAGCAACAATAACAGGCAAACGATAGAAGGCTGAAAGCTTAGCTGTGTGGTGTATAAACATTGGAAGGAGCTGCTCTATAAAAGTAGATGGGTTCTTATTTTTCAAGATTAGCTTCAGCAGCAGCATGCAGCATCAGGAGTTCATCATGAAATGCGGGGAACTCTGTAAGAGGCATTTGTGATTTACTCTTCAATATCCCACAGTGCTCAAAGTGCAGCATGATGGCCAAATCCTTATCTGTGCTACAGTGTATAAGGCACATAACGTTTTAGTGAATTTTGGAAATGGACTTGCTGCTGACATTTGTCACTGGAACCATGGGCACTTTCTAGAATAAGTGTGCTTTGCGCTACTTCTTGAATGTTGAGCTTTCTCCTTTTGGTATCTTTGGCTGAGTGTGCTAGTCAGTCCGACTGTTTTTTTCTTCTTCTAGTATGGTTATAGATAGTAATATGAAAATGTGACTTAATCATTTTTGCTTGTTGTTGTGATCCTGCCTTGGATAGCTGTTGCAGTTAGAGAAGGATTTTTGTGACCCCCTTTTTAGCTTTATGACACTGAACTAGACAGGGGTGTCCACAATCACCTTTGCAGAGCATAGCTTAGCATACAAGAATAATAAATAGTCTCTAAGTAGAAAGAAATAAACTTGTTTCTAGTGACCTTTACAAAGAGGCCTTCCAGTTAGGAGGCAAAAGATCTGTGATGTTGTCTTAAATAGGTGTTAAAGGCAAGTGACAGATCCAAGGGGCAATTTGCAAGGCCCTCTCTATCTCAACCAATGGCAGTATGAATCACACAAGAAATTGGTAAAACCTTACCTTAGAAGCACAGTTCAGGGCACTGTGTAGCAAGTCAGCTTTTATTAAGTTTTCTTTCCCTCCCACCCACCCAGACACCCACCCACCCCAGGGATAATTTTAGCTTTATAGGTTCTTAAACCTATAAAAGGGAAGAAGGTGCCCATATTCACTTTCAGGTGTGGCTGGTTATCCTCATCAGCAATACATTAATTGAGGACCTGAGATGAATTAATCTTGAAGTAAATAAACTCCATTAAACATATTAGGTATAATTTATTAGTATAAGTATCCCCAGCAAAGCTAAGCAAGTAAACAACTTAAATACCTAAACAAAACATTAAAACTAAGATGAAGACTGCAATCCAGCAGTGAGATGGGGGCTTTTCAGTCTTTTGCATTGAGTGTCACATGTATTATTTTCTCCCAGTTGGTAAGGGGTCTTACATGTGCACTAGGTGCAAGGAGCTTTTTGCTCTCAGGGAATGAGTCAAATCTCTGGAGACTAGAGTAGCAGACTTGGAGGACACAAGAAAAACAGAGAGGTATACAGACAAAACCTACAGGGATGTAATACTGAAGGCCCAACTCCAGTCTGGCAACCTCCCAGTTGCCATGAAGGAGAGCAGTCAAGTGACAGGAGAGCATCACCCTGCTGTAGCAGGAAGTGATCCTGTAGCTAGAACCTGTCCTTCCTCTTGCACCGAGTTAGTTTCTCTAGGGCCATGTGCCCATGAGGGAAGGGTTGGTACAGCTGTTATAGTTGGAGATTTGATCATCAGGCATGTAGATAGCTGGGTGGTTGGTGTCGTGAGGATCGCCTGGTAACATGCCTGCCTGGTGCAAAGATAGCGGACCTCATGTGCCACCTAGAGAAGGTATTAGATAGCACTGGGGAGGAGTCTGCTCTCTTAGTACATGTTGGTACCAATGATATAGGAAAGTGTGGGAGGGAGGTTCTGAGGGGCAAATTTAGGCTTTTAGGTAGGAAGTTAAAATACAGAATTTCCAGGGTAGCATTCTCAGAAATTCTTCCTGTTCCACACACAGGACCAAAAAGGCAGGCAGAGCTCCAGAGTCTCAATGCATGGATGAGATGATGGTGCAAGGAGAGGGTTTTGGATTTTTTAGGAACTGGGCAACATTCTGTGGAAAGGAGTGGCTTTTCAAAAGCAATGGGCTACATCTTAACTGAGATGAAACCAGGCTGCTGGAATTAACCTTTAAAAAGGAGATAGAGCAGCTTTTAAACTAGATAATAGGGGAAAGCAGCAAGTTGCCCATGAGCGCAATTCTGGTCAATGTATCTTAAAAATAATATCGTGGAATTAGAAAAGGTACAGAGAAGGGCCAACAAAATGGTAAAGGAGAAGGAAGGATACCCCTATGAGGAGAGGATTAAAAGGTTAGGGCTCCTCAACCTGGAAAAGAGACGGCTGATGGGAGGTATGATAGAGTTCTATAAATTAATGAATGGATAGAAGGAGTAAATGTAGATTGATTGTTTACACCATCGAAAAGTAGAAAGACTAGGGGACATTCAATGAAGCTACAGTGTAACCCATTTTAAGACTAATACAAAAAAATATTTTTTTTTCACTCAACGCGTAATCACACTTTGGAATTTGTTACTGGAAGATGTAGTAAATGTTGTTAGTGTAGCTGGGTTTAAAAAAGGTTTAGACAAGTTCCTGGAGGAAAGGTACATAAACCATTCCTGGAGGAAAGGTACACAAACCAATTGGGAGGAGTGGCCTAGTGGTTAGGACAAGGTACTTCAGGCCAGAGGGCCGGGGGTTCAAGTCCCACCTGAGGACAGCAATCTCAGGCCGGAGGGACTGGGATTTCTAGTCCTATAGGTACTCCTTGTGATCTTGGGCAAGCCACTTAACCCTCCATTGCCCATGTTCCCTGTAAGTATTAGCATATGTGTGTCATACCCCCTCGTGTTAAATGTATCTCCCAATTGACCGCTTTGACCTGGTGAAAAGCAGGATATAAATACAGCTAAATAAATAAACAGCTAAATAAATTATTAAAGAGGAAACGGGAAATTGACTGCTTGCCTCAATACAAGCATTGTGCAACCTGTGTGTCTTTTTGGGAAACTGCTAGGTACTTGTGACCTGAATCGGCCACTGTTGGAAACAGAATACCGGGCTTAATGAACCTTGGTCTGACACACTATAGCATATCTTATGTTCTTATGTTCTTAAAGAGAAACCAGAATTGTTTTTATTATGTTGTCCCCTTTTCTAAATGGAGCTGCAGAAGCCTATGAGAAGGGGAGGAGATATGAGCTCTTGCCCATCCCATTGGCCCAAATAAAGATGGCCACAGTCTTATGGTGCTGCCCTTTAGTGAAAGGCTAGAGGGCAGCACCTCGTGATGGCATCCAGTTTGCATTGACCACAAGATGGGGCAGGAATGAGGAGGATTGTTCCTGCCCCATTCTCCACTAGAACATCAGGGAATATATGTGCAGGGCGTCCCTAGTGGGGGTCAGGGGCTGCAGGGTCTCTCCTTGCTGGCCAGCCAGGATTTTATTCTTGTAAATAGGGTAGGAAGAACAGGGTGAGGGGCTGCAGGGTCCCCAGTCCTTTCTATTCTGTACTGGAGTGGAAGGAGGGGGGCTTAGTCTGACTGGCTATCTGGGACTATTTTCAGTGCTGAAAGGGGGCACATATTTATATTTTCGATATTGTTGGTGCCGTGGATCTCAGCAGCACAGTACCAACAATATTGTGGCAAAAGAGGCCTGATTGTAGCTGATGGGGAAATGACAGCAATTGGGGCATAGAGCTGTTGATAGCTGTGTGCACCCAATTGCTGCCATCCCTCCTGATAGATTTACTGTGGGGACCTGCAGTATCTGCCAAGGCAGGTAACGCAGGGTCTCTGTGGGAAATCCAAACCTCAGCTGTATCTGCAGGACCTCCTCTGGGAACGCACCCTGCAAATAATGTGGAGGTTCGCCCATTACCATGCGGTTTTGGTTGCCAACGCTCTGCATTAGCAACCAAAACTAATGCAGTTTAGTAGACATACCTTTGTGTGTTTTTCTTTATTATGTATGACTCTGTGATCCTTATATAGTTCAGAATTCAAATACAACAAATACATAAATAGTATGCACTAATGCCTATTGACCAATAACATGCACTATTCACGAGACAAGAAAAAAAAAAGAAAATGTCAGGTTTTCCCTGTCATTTTAGGTTAAAAGCAACAAGAAATGTCTTCAAATGAACACACTTCCCTACTAATTAAATAATTCAAACTATATACATCATCTGAAAGGAAAGAAGAATTTACTTAAAATTGTTAATTTGCAGAAATGGAAAGAGATATTTATAAATATTTTGAAATGTTTGTCTCGATCTGTCTCCAAAATGGCAACAACTAGAAACACAAAGGGGTATACTTACTAAAAGTTAACGCGAGTTAAGTAAAGTTATGTATCTTAAGTGCCACAATGGCCCATAGAAATGAATTGGCAATGGCAGCATTTAACGTGTGTTAACTTTACTTACTACATGCTAACCTTTGATGAACATATCCCAAAATCTTGAATGGATGCCACCTATGTCCTAACTTAAATAACTAGATTGGTTATATTTCAAAATCCATTTCTCCAGAGCACCAGTTGAGCCCAAAGATAGTTACTAGCATCTGATAAATTGCAAATACAAGATCCTCATGCTCTGGCTATGCACTAAGGAGGGGCTTTTTCTTGTCACATATTAATTTTAATAGCAATTTTTTAATATGCACTATAGCATTTTAACAAGCTCAAGTCAACTTAACATGCATTAACTTGTAGATGGCTTAATATGCATTAAGCACGTTTTCATGCATAACATTTTAAGGTATGCCAGAATGCTAGGAATTATAAGGAAAGAAATGGAGAATAAAATAAAGGATATCATACTACCTCTGTATTGCTCCATGGTGCAAATGTAGCTTGAGTATTGTGTGCAATTCTGGTCGCCACATCTAAAAAAAGATCTAGAGGAACTGGAAAAGGTACAGAGAAGGGTGACCAAAATAATAGAGGGATGGAAGGATACCCCTATGATGAAAGACTTAAAAAGTTGGGACTCTTCAGCTTTGAGAAGAGATGACTGGGGGAGATATGATAGAGGTCGATAAAATAATGAGCGAGCTGAAAGATTAAACGTGAATTGGTTATTTACTCCTTCAAAAAGTACAGAGACTAGGAGACATGAGATGAGGCTACAAGCTAGCACAGTTAAGATGTAAATGTTATGTTATTTGTAAACTGCTTTGATAAGGAAGTATAAAAAAAGCCTTAAAAAAAAATAATCAGAGAAAAAAAATTTCACTCAATGCGTAATTAAGCTCTGGAATTCTTTGCCAGAGAATATAGTAAAAGCTGTTAGTGTAGCTAGGTTTTAAAAGGGTTTAGACAAGTTTCTGGAAGAAATGTCTACAAATCATCATTAAAGTAGATTGGGGAAACCCAATACTTACCCCTTGGATAAGCAGCATGAAATCTGTCTATCTTTTGGGATCCTTCCAGGTACTTGTGACTTGGATTGGCCACTGTTGGAGACAGGATACTGGGCTTGATGGCCCATTTGTCTGACCCAGTATGCAAGTCTTATGTTCTTATGACTTAATCGAATCAACCACATAGAAACCCCTTGCAACTGAAGATGCTACAGGGCAATGAAGATCAGCAGCAGTTTTAAACTGCAGACACTGTGTAACACATAAAAAATAATTCTCTTAGCTCTGAGCGTGCACACTGATCTTAATAAACAGTCAGAAATCCCAGAACTTCCTTTAGAAGACTGTCATGCTAATGGAGGAAAATGTCTGTAATCATGTGTCACTTTGAGAAAGAATGGCACTATCTACTTGGAAATTAATTAATAATGTTGCAGATATGAGCTGCGTTCATTTCATTAATATTTAGCTATGGATTTCATTGTTTCTCTATTTCCTCATTTATTGAGGGCAGGCAATTTATAGTTTATTCTTTCAATATACTGCAAACCAAAATACAAAATATATTTTTATGATAACATTGGAGTCCTTTTGAGCTGCTGATTTCTCTTTGTAAAATATGGTTGATCTGAACAAGTCAGTTCAGTAATTTAGTCCATAAATAATACAAAGTATTTCAGAAAGAATTTTGACATTTCAATAAAGCTAAGAGATAGTATATTGTACCTTCAAATTTATATGAAGGCAATCCAGTCTACAGACTTCTTCCCTGCAAGCCAGCCTTGTTTTCAGGCTATCCCTACAATGAATCTATATGCGATGGACTTTCAAACACTGGACTTAAAACTAGAAAGCTAATATGTCCATTTTAAGGTGGAAAAAGAGAGAACTCAAATAGTTATTTGAACAGACTATGAAATAGAGCCATTAATTTCACAAAGCAAGGGATCCAAGTCTTTCTAAGCCAAGGAGACCTTCCACTGCAGTTGATTTTGGAGGTGAAGAGGTGAGCGTGGTATTGAGAGTTTGAGCACAGACAGTCAATGGTAATTAGGGAAATGGAGAAAGGTGATAGCAGCTATAGGGCAGATATGAGAATAGATAAAGAGGACAGAGATGGAAGTTGATGGAAGAAATTGGCACATACACATTGACAAATCTTGACTAACATTAACGCTTTTCCTTTTGGGATGAAGCCTTGGATATCAGAGGCTGCCAGGACTTAAAGCACAAGCTCAAGGTGTTCTTCACAGAATAAGTGTAGACTCCACGCTCCAGAAAGTAGGCGGTGACAGGCAATCTACAGGAGAGCTGCATCAATGTAGTCAGACTCACCAGGGCAATCCTAATAGAACAGGAACAGCAGGATTCAAGTAAGAGCAGGTAGTACAGGATCAAAACCAAAAGTCATGCAAATGTCAGCTACAGTACATCAGCCAAAGTAGTACTGTATGAAACCCAGGAACTCATAGATGATATCTATCAAGGGCAAGGTAAAATGTGATTTCCCAGATCTAAATAGGTACAGGGGACCAAGCTGAGTAAATGGATGCTCAGAAAGCCAATTAGGCCAAGATACCTCAGAGACCAATCTGAGCAAGACACATTATCCAGATGAGACCAGGGACAGCATAAAAGGCAAGAAGAAGCCAAAGCTCATTTCCTCTACAAGGAGAGCATATGTGAGGGGGACTTGGCAGTGTCCCTCCCCCTATAAGGGGCTCCAAGGCCCATTTGATCTGGGTTTGAAAGGATATTGGTCATGGAACTGACAGAGAAGGTGATTGGCATGAACATCAAAGACAGCTGCCCGGGATCTTTCCTCAGAACCATAGCCTTTCAAAGGAATCAAATATTGTAATTTGCCCCAAGAGACATGAAATTTCAAAGTATCCTGAATTTCATATTCAGGTTCCCCATCTGGAATAACAGGAGCTGGAGGAAACCCCCTTCCCTAAGATTCATGTGCTGGTGTGATCAGGGATACATGGAAGAAATTAGGAATATGGAGAGAGCAAGGTAACTTAAGGCATATAGAAACAGGCCCCTAAACTGCCTACATTACATAGGGGCTGAAGTGTTTAGGGCCAAGCTTGGTGGAAGGTATCCTAAGCCAAACTTTTTTTGTGGATAGCTGTACCTCATATCCTGCCTTGTATTTGGGAGCTTCACAACCGTGTCTATTAACAACCTGTCACTGTCTTTGAAAGCAAGGCAGACTGAACACCCTGCCAAAACTCCCTCATGGGTGGACAAACTTATCTGCTGCTGGCAAATCAGTAGGGACAGAAATGTGGACAAAGACCTCAGGGATGCCTCCCATACACACAATATAAAGATGAAGAGTCATTGAATGTGTGTGTGTGTGTGTGTGTGTGTGGCATTATTGTGAGTGAAGTCTGCCCAAGGAAAGTCTGTCCAATTATATTGATGGTTCAAAATATAATGGTGCAGAAATTGCTTCAATACCTGATTGATTTTATTGGTTTGACCATTTGACTGAGGGTGATATGCCGAGGAAAAGTACAACTTTATTACAATTGCCCATAAAACGACCTCCAGAACTTGGAGATGAATTGAACTCCTCTGTCTGACAAAATGTCTTTCGGGTATTCCATGTAATAACAGGCAACTGACAGGAGTATTACTGGGTGCCCACTCCTGAACTTGTTGTATTTCAGTAGCAAGCTCCATTGTCACTGCTACTACTTTGTTGGTCTCAAGAATAACGGGTCCCTTCTCATGTGTTTCGGTGGTGCCCAAGGTAAAGCTCCAGGAAAGAGTATCAGCTTTACTATTCTTTAATCCAGTGAATGGTATATACCATCTCAGATTGCTGGATCCCTCCAGGAAATGTCACTTCTTCTCAAATGCCCTAAACTACAAACAACCTCCAATAACATCGATGACCTAATTCACAACTGGAATACAACAATCACCACTGCGTCCGAAGTACCATCAAACAAAACCACCACAAGACCTACTTCCACAAAAGCCAGATGGTTCACTCCCAGTCTCAGAAAACTAAAAACAAAACTCAGAAGAACAGAACGAAAATGGAGAAAAACCAAAAATGACAGCAACAAGACAAAATACCTATATGAACTCAACGCATACCACTCTGAGACCGACAAAGCAAAGAAAACCTACCACACGAAAATCATAAACGCATCCATAAACAAACCCCGTGAACTCTTTCAGTTTGTCAAACAATTGACAAAAGCACCAATAACTCTGACCAACTACCGAAGATTCCACCAGAGATACTGGCCCGACAATACAAACAGCTCCAACAACCAAAAAACCCACATCTGAACTCCGAGGCAACTACAACAAACCACCACCCCAACATATACAGTGACTGGTCCACCTTCAAAGAAACCATTGCAGAAGAAATATCATCCACCATCTCCCGCCTAAACACCACCACCTCTCCGCTGGACCCCTGCCCCACCGACTGGATAAAGAAATCAAAAGAAGACCTGAGCACACCATTAACCCATATTGTCAATGAATCCTTCTCCCAAGGTCGCATGCCAGACATCCTCAAAACTACAATCATTCGACCATCCTTAAAAAAACAAAACCTAGACCCCCTAGACCCTGCATCCTACAGGCCGATAGCAAGCCTACCATTTACTGCCAAGATAATCAAGAAGATAGTCCAGCAGCAGCTTCAAGAACACCTAGACATCAATAACATACTGGACCCACAACAACACGGCTTCCGCCCACTACATGGAGTCGAGACCCTCATGACCACACTGATGAACACCCTCACCATAGGAACCCAAGAAAAACACTCTGGATATGCCATGATCTTCCTCGATATATCTGCAGCCTTCGACACCATCTCCCACAACATCCTCATACGAAGATTGCAGTCAATTGGGATCAAAGACACCGTACTTCAATGGTTTCAATCCTACCTAACCAATAGACAACAACTGATCCGTACCAGCACCTCGACTTTGCCCCCCTTCCAGCAACACCAAGGAGTACCTCAAGGATCCACGCTGTCAGCCATGCTCTTCAACATCTACCTACAACCACTCTGTTCAGTCATACGTACCCACAACATCAACTTCCATATATATGCTGACGATATCATGCTCTACGCCCCAATTACAACCACAAGCCCAACAAATATTCATCTTTCAGCATGCTTCACCGAAGTGTCCCACTGGCTACAAGAAAACAACCTATCTATAAACATAAAGAAAATGGAAGCCCTCATAGTAACAAAAGACCCAGATTTCACACCACCTACACACCTCAACATAGGACCCACATGCATTCAAATACAGCCACAAATAAGATATCTAGGCATTATCATTGACCAAGCTCTAACCCTCAAGCAACAAATTACCAAAACCACAGGAAATATATTCCATAAAGCGAAAACAGTGCAACGTCTCAGACCTCTCTTCGAACCTCAAGACTTCAGGATGGTGATGCAAGCTATGACACTCCCACATCTGGATTACTGCAACATAATCTACCATGGACTACCAGCCAAACAGACCAACCCCCTCAGAACTGCATTGAACACCACAGCAAGAATCATCCAGAGAGCAAAGAAAAGCGACCACATCACTCCAATTCTAAGAGACCTACACATACTTCCCTTCAAAGCAAGAACTAAATACAAATCCATCCTACTCACCCACAAAGCCATCCACCAAGCACAGAACACCCAACTTCGCACCCTACTGTCCCATCCAGTCCACGGCAAAACAACTAGACAAGCCTCCAGCAACTACCTCACCGTCCCTCACAAAAGAACTAAATGCTCTCAACGGACATGCAACCGAGCCTTTGAACTTTATGCACCATCCCTATGGAACTCTCTACTGAGCCACCTCAGAAACAATGACGATCTCCCATCATTCAGAAAACAGCTAAAAACCATCCTATTCCAAGAATATTTCAAGACAACCCCCACCAAAAAATGCACCAACCCCTGAACTCACCCATCTTGAACCTCTGAGCAACAACTGCTCTGTACTGTCCATGTCTAAAGTCTGTCTTATATCGAAATCATCAATGTTGCCTACCTGGTGATGGTCCCACCCTGATATTTAATTCTCCCCACCCTTATATGTAACACCGCTTTGACCCAGTGAAAAGTGGGATATAAATACAGTTAAATAAATAAATAAATAAAATTAATTGCATAGTTAATTTCCTGGAACAGTACACACAGAGGTGGAGTTTTGTAGAACTTTGTTCTCTTTGTAATAGAATATTTTTTACCCCTACACATCTGATGCATTCACCTCCACTATAAAGGGAATAAAGGAGTTAGGATGACACAAAACAGAGGCCGAAGAGAAGGCTGATTTGTAGTCTTGAAAGGCTTGGGCTGTCTCAATTGACCACTGTTGGGGATTGATTCCTTTATGAGTCAGGGCGATGATGGGTATTGCTAATAAACTGTCTATAATTAGCAAACCCAAATGGTTGTACTGCCTTTAGATACAGTGGTTTGGGGCCATTCCACACCAACAAATTCTTTAGCAGGATCCACCTCTAACCTTACTGCTGAAAAGATACTGTATACCCCAAGAAGGCAACCCAGGTGACCTCAAATAGATACTTCTCAAGTCTGGCATATAGATAGCTGTCCCGTAGTTCATGATATGTTGCCTCTGAACAGTAAGGTTGGGAAGCAGATGAGAATGCCATCTATATTGGTCCAAGATGTCTCAAAACACATCTTTAATCAAGTCCTGGGTGTTATATTGTCCAAAGAGTATTCATAATGCCCATTCCAGGTGTTGAATAATGTCTTCCATTTATCTCCCTCCCTAATGTGGATCAAGTTGTATGCCCCTCTAGAGGTCCATTTTGGTGTAAATTTCAGTGCCTTTCACTTAGCCAGACAATTCTGATATTAAGAAAGAAGGATAGTGCTTCTCTACTGTGATTTTACTTTGGTGTTCTCTTAGGCTTCTGTGGCTGGTATCATGATTTTTAAAATTTTCCAGGATGACCTGGAAAACTGTAAAGATCATTTTACTGAGGCCCTTGTAGTCAATACAGGGATGCAGGCCCCCATCCTTTTTCCATAGAAAAAAATCTGCCCCTGCTGGAGATGTGAAGAGTCAAATGTCTAGACTGTCCTTCAATTCAGGTTCTGATTAAGTGGGTATCCCCAAACTAAGCCCATGGGCTAGATGTGGCCTTTTATGCAAATTTTTCTGACCACCATAATTTTCCTGTCCCTAGATCAGATCTGGTCCCCAGAAGAAGTGTTTTTTTTTTTCTTATTTGCCCATGTTCTCCATCATGCCTCTTTCTTTCCCCACCTTCTGCAGATCAACGTTTTCAGCCAAGAGGCTATAAGCAGCCCAGCATCAGTCTCAGTGGCCCTTCCCTACCTATCAAGCTTTCCTATTGTTAAGATCTTCTGCCTCCTTCTCTTCTCCTCTGCTGGGAAAGAGGCAAAGCCCCAGGAATCAGGTGAGAGTGTGATGGGGCCAGGAATAGCACTGCCTTTGGAGCCTGGGACTGCTAGCCCTGTCAAAAAATGAATACAATCTATAACCTTTGATCCCTACAATTAATTATTTATTTATTAGTTAGCTGTATTTATATATCGCCTTTATCCAGGTCAAGGTGGTTTACAAGGAACAGAATGCAAACTACATTATAACAGTGGTATCAACTATGTGCAACATACAATTAGAGACCTTTGGGCTCTTAACTATAACAATTTTGACTATATACAACAGTAATGGTAGGCATAATGTTTTATTCTTCTTGGGGGAGGGGGTTATTTGCTTTGGTTGAAGCATTCAGTGAATAGGTGAGTCTTTAACTGTTTGCATAAAGTCTTGAGGTCAGGGATGTTCCTGAGCTGGTCCAGTAGTTTATTCCATATGAAGGGTGCGTAAAAATGGAAGGTTCTTTTACATGCTTGCTGGTTGGATTTGGTTCTGATGTGGGGGAAAATGAGGGTGTTCATTATAGAGATCCATCTAGATCTGTGTGGTTGGGTAGAAGTGTGCGGAGGTGTATGGGGGGTCTGAGTGGATTGCTTTGTGAGTTAATATGATGGTTTTGTATGTAAGCTCGGTCCTGCTTGCAACTGTCATGGACTTCACACCGCTTTTACCAGGGGAAGGAGATGCTCATCGCTCTTGCTGATATAGGGCTGGGGGTATATGTTTGTGTCCCTGCTCAAAGGCATTTCCTCTTCACAACTATTTGAAGTCACTGAAAAAGGCCAGATATGGTCTCTTCTCTTCAACATTCCCTGCTCAGCAAACTGTTCCCCAAGATACAGTTCATGCCTGTTCACCTTCTACATGATTTGGAATGCCCTATATGGCCATTCACATAAAAAGCTTGGGGACATCTGCAATATAGGATTGATTTTGCCCATGGGAGGCATAATGCTGGGTAACAAATCAATAAGGCAATAATAGGACCTATGAGTGGATAATTTCTCTGCTTCCTTTTTACATGATACATCTAGAAATTCTGCATAAACAAATGGTAAACCCTCAATCACAGTGTTTGCTACACTTACAGGGATATAATATATGTGATTTTGCAATCCATACTACAATATCTCCCCATCTCTAGCCAAGATAACCCTAGAATGATAGGAGAAGAAGGGTATGACATTAGATGGAACAGTATGGATTTCTTATGGAGACATTCTACAGTAAGTTCCACCTTGGGTGTGATTGCTGTAACTAGGCTTTCAACTAATGGTCTTTCGTCAACTGCTTCTACTCAAATGTGTACCAGAAAGGTCACAAAGAGAATCCCTAATAGTCTTGTGAGTGCCATGTCCATGAAGTTACCCACATCATCGGAGACCAGAGTGGAGGTAAGACTAATCTTGCCATTGGACAGTGACCAAAAGAGAGACCCTACATACATCTGTCAAGGGAACTATTTCTTGCTGCAAAGTTGGATCTCCCTAACCTATCTAGTTGTGGGAGTTCTGTCTTTCTTGGGCACTTTCAGATAAAGTCTCCCTATCTCTGTAATACAGACAGAATCCTAATGCCTAATGGCAGAGTATCTCTTCTAGCAACACCTTAATAGCCCCAGTATGCATTAGTTCTTTAGTTTTAGTGACAACTGAAGACTTGACAGGGATAGAGCTGTGGGAGTTAATCAGGTAGGCTTATAAGACTTGGCCTGTTCTGCCTTAAATTTATCTAAATGGCAAGCTGAATCAAACTGCCTAAAGTAGTAAGTGGACTAACTATATGGGATAAGCCTTCCCTGACTACTTCTGTCAGCCCTACCTTATATTGCTTCATCAAGGTCCATGAGACCCCAATTAGTGTGAGAGCTCCAATGCCTCAATTCCTTAGTGTATTCCTCTACAGTATCTCTTCCCAGAGAGAGGGTACATAGCATGACTTCAGCAGAGGCTCTCCTGTCAGGGTCATCATCTACTGTAGCTATTGCCTGAAAAAAATGAATCGAGGATGGTGACTTCTGGACTTCCTTGTTCCCATAAATCAAGTGATCAGGCTGAAGGATCACCTAGCAGAAGGACACTACAAATACTATTTTCATTTAGTCTGTAGAGTTTGAGTTAAGCTTCATAAAAATCAAAGTCTACAACTGTTTAAAAAGGATGAAAAGTACTCCTAACCCAAAAGACACAATCAGGGAAATGTACCTTAGCACCTTGGATGGGTGGCACTCTGGGCAGGAATAAAACATGAGACAATCAATTGTTTGTGTCATATGGGAAATCATTAGATAGTTAAAAGCAGAAGGTGGTTAAACAGCTGCCATATTAGGCTCCATGATAGCCCCGTGCAGAGCTTCAATTGCTTGTGCTATCCTTGTGATCATTGGAGGGTTGACCATAAAAGGTATCTCAATAGCTACCAGATGAAGGACAACCATAATAGGAATGTCTCCAGGCCCCTCATGGCCCTGTAGGGTTGGTGCCTGGGGCCTGTTCTGAACTACAGCATGAATCAAACAAGATGGTACTCTTTTCTGCTTTGTAAGCATTAAACCTGCAGATCAAGCAATTCTGCAAAGTTATGTACCATGCAGCAGAATTATTCTTTATGACTACGTGCAAGAGAACTTGATGCTGAGGCCCGCTCTCAACTAGCATTTGCAACAATGTATGAACCTGAATACCAGCATGTTTTCTCATCATGGACCTTTGTTTGGAGAAGGACCACCTGACAACAGTTACATGATTTGCTGAAGATGACATGCAGTATCTGAGATCAGCCAATCACCATGCCATGATGAGGAAGTCAGGACAAAGAATTATACACTGGACATAGAGGGATGGGGGGAACACTCTTGGAGAGACACTTTTGCAGACACTTTACTTTTGAACACTTTTTGAGAACTTTAACTTAGCTCCTTGACGCTCTCAGTTTTACTCTCTACAGTCTCAGGCCCTACTGACTGCCTGTCTCCAGCTGGAAAATCAGACAGTGTATAAGGGTATGGATTAACCTCGGGCAGGAGTGAATCCCTCCCACAGACCTGAAGCTCTGTGCTATAATATGGCTTGTCTGGACTGGCTGCAACCTGCTTTGGACCACTGCAATCCTTTGGACTTTGTGCCATTCAAGAGATGACCTCTCAGACCCAGCCACAATTGTCCAGGCAAAAGCTAAGGTACTGGTATGAATTCCCCAGGGGTTGGGCCTAGACAGACGGACAGCTAATTTTCTGTACTTCTGAGTGCAGAGTGAATCAATGACAGTTGCTAAAACTGTGATTTATTATCTTGATAATTGTAATCATAGGGCTACATAACTTGCTACCTCTGAAAACTAATTTATTCTATATATGCATTATTTCTCTATCAGCAATGAAGCCTAATTTATATACGAACACAGGGTTGGTTCCTTTATCTCACATGGTTCATTTGCCAGATAGACCTATAGAATCTTGATAATTACTCCTGGACCTATCGAGTATTTATATATGTATATATATATATGTAATATATATATCTCGTATATTCATTTGCTACTGACAATAACCCTCACAGCCCTTTTTAATGTTATGACCAAGTCAAGCATCACAAGGAACACCAGGAGCCCTGGGCTTATGTTGTGCAGGTTAGCTTAGAACAGCTTCTTTTCACTTCAGGTTGAGTCAAAAGCTACCAAGATTTTAAGCATGAGCCCAAGGTGTTCTCCACATAGTAAGCATAGACTCCAGTTTCCAGATAGTAGGAGGAGGCAAGAAATATACAGAAGTGCTACACCAACAGGGTCAGATTTTGCCAGCGCAATCCCAATGGAACAGGAACAAAATAGAATTTTAAGGCAGAAATGTGGTAAATAAACATGTTCAGGCAGAGGCAGGCAAAACAGGATCAGAACCAAAAGGCAAGCAAAGGCCAGCTACAGTAGATCAGCAGAAGTAAGACTTTTATCAGGCCTATCCAAGGCAAGGTAGAATGGCAGTTCCCAGGTTTAAATAGGTATAAGGGACCAATCAGAGAAGCTGCATCATCAAGATGCAACTTGGGACAGCGTAAAAGGCAGGAAGAAGGCATAGGCCACTTCCTATGTGAGGAAGGTGTCCTGAGAAGTAAATGCATGACAAACTTGAGGTCAATAAAGTAAGCCCTATAGGGCTAAATGCAACTCTGCAATAATATTTGGGACAAAAAAATAGAACTGAAGTTGAGGAAGCGTAGCTAATGCAAATAAGATAAGAAAATCAATAGAGAGGGTGGGCAGTTATGTTATTGTAACAAAATCAATGACCAGGAGATTACCATAGCAAGCATAGACCTATTACTGGGTCTTAATATAAAGGAAAATGTTATTGAGTTATAACAATACCTGTGTATAATGCCTCTAAAAAAGACAGAATAAGGAAGAAAGTAGAAGGAGTAGTTGTTTATACTAGAATCACAATAATAGCCACTGAACTAGAGAGAAAGAAGCTGAATTGCTATGAGTTGCTTTGAAAACCTATGAAGGCTTCTGTTTATATGGGAATACACATCTCCAGCATGAGGACAAACATGTAGATTCTGACATAAGACACATAAGAATGGTACATAAAGGGGAAATGAAATTTGTTTGTGACGTCAGTCTCCGAGATGTGAAGCAGAGTCTACTAGCTGCAGTGTCAGCTAGAAATGAAGTCCCGGATGGTCTGGGAATGCTATATTAGATTTAGCATTTATAAACGGAAACTGGATAACTGACATCATGGTAGAGTGAAATTTAGGTTCAAGTTACCACTGTACAATATTAGGTTAGGCCAGAACTGAACAATATTAGTACAAGCAACTTGAATTTCAGGAAAGATGACTTCAAAAAGAAGACAATCAGAAATCCATGATCTATAGGGTACAAAGGAACTATAGATACTAATAAAATAGGGTATAGAAAGGACAACTGATTTCTGTGGATAGCAAGTCAGCAAAGGGAAGTGAACAAGAAACAAATGTGGTTCTCTAAGGAGGAGGCAGAAATGGCAAGAGCAAAAAGATTAGCATTCAGAAAATGCAAAAACAACACAGCAGGATGAGGACATGCATAATTATCAGGAAAGACAAAAGGAAGTTAGGAATGCAATTAAACAAGCAAACCCCAGAGGAGAAAACTGCACAATCAAAAAGATGAGATAAACCTTCCTTAGATAGCAGAGGAAGAGACATAAAACCAGAGTGGGAAGAGCAAAGATAAAAGGAAAAAGTGAGATTAATGAGAATAGGAACCAGCAAAAGGTAAAAATCTTAATCAAGTTATTTTGTACAGCAGAAGGAGAAGGTAATGTGCCTAGGGCAAGATATAAGCATAAATGATTGTGCAGTGATCACAAACCTATTATCTGAGAAGCACTTCAGCTACTTATACGAAGGAGAGTATGTGAGGCAATGGTACTTAATAGAGTACATCATACAATACTGAAAAATCTCAAATAGGGTCTAACTACATCTTTTGCAATTCTGTTTAATTAGTCTTTGGAAACAAAAACATTCCAAAAAATGTGAGGAGAACAAATGTAAGCCCGTGGTAGAAAAAGGTATATGGGTACCCTCCCCTTATTAAATACCAATGCTTCCCCACCAGGTAATATATGAATGGAGAAGGACCCGTGTTTCACTGCAGGGCAGCACCCAAATCATAGAGTGTAGGTTCTGGATTGCCCACTGAGAGCATGTACCCCAGAAGGACTACTACTAGTGGATTATACTATAGAGATCCATGTGGGAGGTCCCATGTGATGCATGAGCGAGTGAGAGTGCTTCTCGGCTCGCTCCAGGGCTTCCTCACTATTATTCAAGAAATATTAATCATTGCCCCAAGAAATAGTAATACAAAGTGATTAAATAGGTGAGGAAGCCTGAGAGGAATCTGCCGGTGGCGGGAGAAGAAAGGAAAATGCCTCTGCCACCACAGAGAGATCGAGAGAAGCCTCAGAAATCTGGGGTCTCAACAATATCCACAGCCACGCTGTCACAGCTGGCCTCACCTGCAGAGGAGAGCACAGATACAGTGCCAGAGGAGCTGGCGTGGGAGGTAGTGAAGCTCCTGGACCCTAAAATTGATTTAATTCTGAAAAAAACTGGAGGCTATGGGAGAGTCGCTAACAGGATTTGGACACAGAGTGGATGAGCTAGAACATCGGGTAGCGGCAATTGAAGATGAAGAAGGAAGGCAGACCGGAGAGAATGAAACGCAGCGCCAGAAAATGGAAGCTTTAATAGAAAAAGTAGATGATCTAGAAAATAGATCAAGACGGAACAATATACGAATCGTGGGAGTCCCGGAGTCAAAAATGGATCCAATGTTAACGGCACTCTTTGAGAAGTGGTTGCCTCAGGAACTGGGTCTTGAAGCCTTAGTAGGCAATATCAAAGTTGAGCGAGCACATTGGCTGGGACCCAAAATGGAGTCCCGACAACGGCCGAGGGTGGTAATAGCAAGAGTGCTTAACTTTCAACATAAGGTACAACTGCTTCAAGCTTACCAAAAGAAGAGTGATTTAGTCCTTGAAAACCACAAAATGTTACTCTTCCAGGATTACTTTGCAGTTGTCGCAGCAAAGAGAAAAGAATTTGCACTTATTTGTGTGGCCTAGTTCCAAAAGAAGATGCGCTTTACATTGGCATTTCCGGCAGTTCTACGAGTGTCGTATGTGGGTCAAAATCATGTGTTTACCTCGCTTGAGGCAGCAAAGAAATTTATGGCAGACTTGGACAAGAGTTTACAAGAAGGGAGCTCTATGCCATAAAAAAGACTAGATGGATTTATTTATTTATTTATATTCTCTTATATACTGTGCTATTCTGCATCAGTGTGGTTTACATTGAACAAACTGAAATTACATTGAAAAGGGCATTATAACTTGGAGATAACTATTTTACAGGGAACATGGGCTATGGAGGGTTAAGTGGCTTGCCCAAGACCACAAGGAGTACCTGTGGGACTAGAAACCCCAGTCCTTCCGGCCCAAGGTTGCTGTCCTCTAGTGGAATTTGAACCCCCGACTGTCTGGCCTGAAGTACCTTGCCCCAACCACTAGGCTACTCCTCCACTCCACTCTGGACTACCGGAGACACGAAGTTAGAGAACGTGGAAGAACTGAATATTAATATTGTTGAATGTAAGAGACAGTATGTTACAGCAATAGAAGTGAGTTATATGTTTAATATGCACCGGTGTAATATGCACTAATGTAACTTCTATGTTGGAAAGGCACAGGCTAAAAGGAGAATGGGAGGAAACTGTTATGTAAGGCATGAAACGGGGGAGGGGCAGAGAATAATGGTGTTGTGGTCGAGGCAGCCCTGCAGTGTCCGTTGTGGGGACCACTTCCTCAGCCAAGAGGCGCTGAGGGTAGAGAATGAGAATATTTTATGAGGGGGAGGGGAGGGGGGAGAATGGGGGAATGTATGTGGGGGGAGTGGGGGTAGGGCAGCGGGACAAGTTGGGAGAGCGATTGGGGAGCAGAGGATCCGAAAGATGAAATGTGAAGCAGTGGGAGACATGCGGGCATACTGGATTGGGCTGGGGGTTGAGGCTGGGCAACTCCTAGCAAGAGGAAATAAAAGGATATATACTATTACTATGATGATGTTCCAAACAAAGAGCCAGAATGGGACCTGAGCTACGTTTCATTACTTGGAACGTCGGGGGTATAAGTACTCTCATGAAGTGCACTAGAGTCTTGCAAGCGTTCAAAAAAGGAAAAGCCCACGTGGCTCTCCTACAAGAGACCCATTTGAATGATAAAGAACACGCTAAACTCAAGAGAGATTGGGTGAGCAAAGTGTATGCTGCTGCTGCGGGTGGGCATAAGAAAGGGGTAGCAATTTTAATTAGAAAAGGGATTCAGGTGGAGATAATAGGTGAGGAGACTGATCCCCTGGGGAGATTTATTTTGGTTCATGCACAATTAAATGGGGAAGAAATCTTCATAGGTAACATTTATGCACCATATGTATATGATCATGTTTTTTTAAGTCCCTACTACAGAAACTTGGGAGGGCGCCGAAAGTCTTGATAGTATTAGCGGGAGAATTTAATTGTCCGCATGACCCTGAACTGGATAAGTCCACAATGAGAGGGGGTGGGGGGATGGAGTACGAGAGGGGTGAATTATCTGTGCCAAATGGGAGGTCTTGTAGATGTTTGGAGAATATTACTTGAGGGGGAAAGAGATTGCACACATTTGTCTAGAGCTCATCAAACATGGTCTAGAAGTGACTATGTGTTTGTATCGCAAGCAGATTTTGGAAAGGTGTTAGCAGAGATTGGACCCATTTTAATCTCAGACCATGCGATGGTGAGTATGGATTGGAAAGGGAGAGGGGCAGCTGGATATAAACGGTCCTTCCCTAGGCATATGTGGAAACAAAGGGAATTTCAGGAGTATCTAAAACAGAAATGGGGGGAATATTTAGAATTTAACGAGGAAAGCGTTACTTCGGTGGCTGTGTTATGGGAGGCTGGGAAGGTGGTGATGAGGGGGCCTGTCATTGTGTATGTAGCCGCAGAAAAAAGAAGAATTAATGGCAACATATTGCAGCTAATGCAAAAGCTCGAAACTCTGAAAAGAGAGGCCTTGAGACGTACATCTAATGAAAAGTTGCAGGCTTACCTAGAGGTCCAAAGGAAATTAAATAACCGGATTCAAGAGCGTGCAATATATGATATGCAATATTATAGGCACCAATTCTTTCGTTTTGGGAACCGCACTGGCAAGCTACTGGCAAGGCTGGTGAAAGATTGGAGTGGGACAAAGCTGGTAGCCGTCATTAGAGATGGGAAGGGGGTTAAGCAGACAGAGCCCAAGAGAATAACTGAGGTCTTCCATCAATTCTATAGCGCATTATACACCCCAGAGAAAGAGGATAGAGAACAGGAAAGGATCTTTTTAAATAAGATTCAGTTCCCACAGTTAACTCAGCAAGAACTGCTGGAAATAAATAAACCCATCCCAGGGGGGGAAATCCAAAAGATTATTAGGGCAGGGAAACCTCATAAGACCCCCGGGCCTGATGGATATGGAACAGAGTTCTACAAAATGCTAGAGGTACAGGTGGTCCCTACTTTAGTGACATTATATGCTGAGGTGCTAGACACCAAGAGTTTTCCTAGAGACATGCGGACGGCCTCCATCTCACTCATACATAAAGCAGGTAAAGATCCGGAAGATCCAGCAGCATATAGGCCGATTTCTTTCATTAATTACGATATGAAGGTTTTAGCATCAATACTGGCAGAGAGGATGCAGTCTATTCTCCAGAGAATCATAGCACGGCACCAGGAGGGATTTGTTAAAGGTAGAGAAGCTGCCCTGAATATAAGTAAAGTGTTACTGGGAATGGAGAGATGCATACAGCATGGCACTCCTTTGCTGTTGGCGAGTTTAGACACCGAAAAGGTTTTCGATAGAATTTCATGGGAATATATGTTTGAGGTATTGCAGAGATTTGGTTTTGAAGGGGAGTTTGTGGGATGGGTACAAGCTCTATACACTGATCCTCTGGCGTACATAGTAGTGGGGGGAGAAAATTCAGCCCTGTTTACACTAAAAATGGGGACTAGGCAAGGATGCCCCCTCTCGTCCCTGCTGTTTGTGCTTCAGTTGGAACTGCTGTTAATAACACTCTTGCAATTAGAGGGAGTGTCGGGGATAGAGTGGAAAGGTGGGGGAATAAAAGTCAGTGCCTTTGCGGATGATATGTTGTTGTGTTTAACTAACCCCCAGAACTTCCTGGAGTTAGCTTTACAACAACTAGAGCGATTTGGAACTGAAAATAAACAGAGCCAAGTCTTTGGGGTTGGATGTCGGGGGTGGGGTTCGGCAACCGTGGCGGGGTGACTTCCCGTTGGTGTGGGCTGACGGATAGATTCGATACTTAGGTATTCAAATCCCTGAATGGACAGCCCAGCTATATAATGTCAATATTAGGCCTATGTTGGAAAAGACAATAGAACGTTTGAAGAAATGGTGGGAATTGCCAATTTCATTGAAGGGCCGGGTAGCTCTCTTTAATATGGTGGAATTCCCTAGGTGGATGTACATTTTGCGGCATATCTCCATGTGGATATTGAGAAGGGATATACGGGTATTACAGGGGCATTTGTCTAGATTTCTCTGGAAAGGACGTAGGGCTTGTATAGCGATAGAGGCATTGATGCAACCCATAGGGGAGGGGCGGTGGGTTTGCTATCACTGTGAGCTTACAACTTATTATGCCTCACGAGATCTTTAAGAGACATAGTAGAGGGGATGACAGAAACGATGCCGATAGAAATATTGGATGAGATGGCAGAACCACAGCATAGGGTATCTGTGTTACACAGAACTCACGGCGAGTTACCAGCAGCATGTAGAAATTCAGGGTATTGGCAGGCGCTCAGACATGCCTGGAAGACTCTATGCTGATAAAAGAAAAGGCAGTGGAATAGGTCAGATTGTCTTCCGCTAGCAGGAAATGTGGATTCCCCCCCCCCGGGGATTCAAGGCCAAATAGCTATGAACTGGGACAAGAGCGGAGTGGGATATAAGACCCCCAGGGCTTTTGCATATGTAGCACCAACACTATGGAACCAACTCCCACCAGAACTACGAGCCAACAATGATCTCCTAGACTTTAGAAAAAAACTCAAAACGCACATATTTCAAAATCATTTCAACCTGAACTAAATTCACATGTGGGCAACCCCCCTTCCCCAGCAACCCAGAGAACCTGTATTGTATAAATGTATATATGTAAATGACATCCCCCATAGCTAAGAAGTTGTTAACTCTGTGTGATGTGCTTACCCTACCAATCTGTATGTAAGCAAAAATTGTATCTGTCTTGATTCGGCAGTTTCTCGATGTAATCTTATCCGCTTCTGATCACTGGAAGGAGCGGGATACAAATGCTTGCTAAATAAAATAAATAAATAAATAAATAAATATATTGGTCACTTGCGAATGGCGGAAGTAGCAGAAGTAGACTCATTTCTCTCTTTGTGAGAGAGGTATCAATTAGGTCACTGGGATCAGTATTTCTATTTCCAGGCAAGACATTATGTGAATAGTTTGGAAAGATGGAGTAGTGCGCTATTAGCACCAGGAGGAATGCTAGATCTGGTCAGCGCCCTAGAAGGAAAAATCACGTTAAGGGGGTTATGGGGGGAATTGCACCCAGGAGGAGATGGAGGGGGGTTAGAATCCTTAGCAAGGAAATGGCAAAAGGACAATATACATGAGGGAACAGTGGAGAGATTACAGGGAGCTTTCTAGGTAATAAAGGATATTTCAGATTCAATACAAATGCAAGAAATACAATATAAGTTTTTTATGGCGGGCATACGTTCATAATGTTTGGGCTGCCAAGGTTGGGCTGACCATAACAGATGTGTGTAAACTCTGTATAAAAGAGAAGGGCACATTAGCCCATCGTTTTTGGTTCTGCACCCGCATACAAAGTTTTTCGAAAAAAGTCGGTAAAAACTTAAGTAGATGGCTGGGATGTCAGATAACAATTTCCCCAGAGTGGTGCCTGTTTGGGTCATATGAGTCAGAGACACTCATAACAAGTGGCAAGCGGAAGTTGTGTGAGAGAGGTTTTTAAGTAGTAGAACAATGTATTTTAAGGCAATAGATAACAGATGTAACACCCACAATAAGAGAGTGGGAAAAGATGATGTGGGAGCTAATGAATATGGAGCAGCGTACGACGCGAATATTAGGGGGTAATATTTTAGACAGATTTACACGAGTGTGGAACCCATGCCAGAGCCGAAACTCAAGTTACAAAGAGTTGAAGGTGGGAGGGGCCTCTGAGGAAGGACTGGAAGAACATTAAGGGGGTATTATTGGAATGCGTTTAGATTAATCTATATGGTAGGTTGGAGTGGCTGAAGGATGAAGCGACGGGGAAGAGGAGAAGAATAGGAGGAAAGGAGGCAGGGTAAGGTAGATATGGCAGAAGAGGATAAGAGGGAGGGAAGGAGGGAAGGGGAGGAAGGGAGGGGGGAGGGAGTGTCCGGGTGAGGGAAAGAGTGGGTGAGGGTTTGGTTAAGGGGAAATGTGGCGGAGGAGGCAGGGAGATATATTGTCGTGTAATAAGTTAGCTTCAGCGGGGGAGATATAGGCTCCCTACGTGGGGAGCTGCGTTGTGATTAAACGTTGCAGCTTCAACAATGTATTAGAATACGTTATTGGTTGTTCATTGAAAACAATGTTAACTGTTAACAAGTTGTGAGTTGCTGAGAACAGATACTGATGACTGTAATGTTGGTATGCTTCCATGACATTGCTGAAAATAACAGTAAAAATGATATTCATTAGAGATCCATGTGAAGTTTTAGAGCCGTAATTGTGAGAAGAAAGGAGGAGCATGGTGTGCTCCTATCTCTATAGTGTAGTTTCCTTCAGGGAAAGAGCCTAGGAGGGGTATGGTAAAGGGGATGGAAGGATATCCCTATGAAGAAAGGCTAAAAAGCTAAGGGCTCTTTAACCTGGAAAAGAGACGGCTGAGGGGAGATATGATAGAAGTCTATATATTAATGAGCGGAGTGGAACGGGTAAATATAGATCGATTGTTTACGTTATCAGAATATAGAAAGACTAGGGGGACATGCAATGAGGCTACAGGGTAAACTATTTAATACTAATAAGAGAAAATATTCTTTCACTCAACGTGTAATCAAACTATGGAATTTGTTACCGGAGGATGTAGTAAAGGCTGTTAGTGTAGCTAGATTTAAAAAAGGTTTGGACAAGTTCCTGGAGGAAAGGTCCATAAACCATTATTAAAAAGGGACCCAGGATATCAATGCTTGACCCAATACAAGCATTGTGGAACCTGTGTCTTTTGGGGAAACTCCTAGGTACATATAACCTAGATTGGCCACTGTTGGAAACAGGATACTGGGCTTGATGGACCTTGGTCTGACCCAGTATGGCATATCTTATGTTCTTATGTTATACCTTCCGCGACCTTCTCACTAGGCAGGCATGTTACCAGGCGATCCTCACATCCACCAGCCACCCAGCTATCTACATGCCTAATGATTGAATCACCAACTATAACAGCCATCCTAACCTTTCCCTCATTGGCAGATGGCCTTGGAGAAACCTCCTCTGTGTGAGAAAGTGTTACATCTCCTGTTTGACAGGTCCAAGCTACAGGATCACTTCCTGCCACACCAAGGTGATGCTCTCCTTTCATGTGACCACTCTCCTCCATGACAACTGAGAGGCTACCAGACTTGAGGTAGAACTTCAGTACTACGTTCCTGTAGGTCTCACCTATGTACTTGTCTGACTTCCTTAGGTCCTCCAAGTCTGCTACTCTAGTCTCCACAGATCTGACTTGTTCCCTGAAGGCAAAGAGCTCCTTGCATCTAGTGCACATGTAAGACCCCTCACCAACTGGGAAAAAATCAGACATGTAACACTCAATGCAAAAGGCTGGATAGCCCCCATCTCATTGCTGGATTGCTGTCTACATCTTAGCTATTTAAGTTATTTATTTATTTATTTACTTATTTAACCGATTTTGGTATACCGTTCTTCTACTAGTCAAAACGGTGAACAATCAACAATGGAGATACAAGAGTGAGGAGGTAGTGGGGTACAATAAGTTAATTCAAAGCAGTGGACATTTAACAGGGAAAACATAGCAAGGAGGGTAGAGGGGAACATCGAGTTCATACGTCAAGGGAGTGGGATAAAAGGGTAGTTAGTAGGGTAAACACAGCAGTGAAGATAGCATTGGGTAGAAGAGGTTCAGCGAGTCTGGCACAGTGGTCCATCCAGTAGTCTCTTGAGTGGGACTAACATGCACCGTAGTGTTCTTGCAAAAGGTGGGTCTTCAGGTGCTTGCATAAGGCTTTTGTTCCCTGAATATTCCTTAGTATGGGTGGTAGAGTGTTCCAGAGGTTGGGGGCATAGAGTGGGAAGGACCTCAGTCAGGCATATTGTGTGCTCTTGTGGATCTGCGGTTGAAAGCTGAGCAGGTTTAGGGTGCTCTGTCTGTGGGGTCTGGTGGAGCTGGGGGTGTTAATTGACAACTGAAGTTACTGAGCTGTGAGGCCATTCTGAGCTTTGTGGATGATGGTGAGGACTTTAACCCTATCCAGGCCGGTCCCGAAACTCTTGGGATCCAAAATTCTGACAAAATGGCTGAGCCCGAAATATTCGGGATCTGCGCAATGATGTAAATACTAAATATTAATGAGCGAAATACCCAAGTTGTGGCTGCGGCTGAGCCATCTGTAAATACAAACCGTCGTGGCAGAGGGAAGCTTTGCCGTCGTACTGCAGACCGTGGTGCAACTACGTCACAAGTACAGACAAGAAGAAGCAGTCTTCCATGGAAAACAACTCCAAAAGACATCCATCAGTTTCCTTTCATTGCACAAGCAGGCATAGCCAAACGTATGTGTGTCAATGCAACTAAACTGGATTTCTACAAGCTCTTTGTTACAGATGAACTAATTTCAATGATTGTTCTTGAGACAAATTGCTATGCGGCAGAACTGCATGCTAAACTACCAGCTGACAAGCCTCATGCCCGAATGAGAAAATGGCAAGACATTGACTAGAATGCTATATGGAGAATGTTCACCATTAAATACCCCTAAAGTTAATTTTTTTATAATTCTTTTGTCGAAGCTGACTGTAGGAGAGGTGGTATGGGTTCAACCACTCACACCAAGCAGTAAGCTACCTTTTATTCAAAATAGGTTCTTCACCACTTAAAACGATATTTTAATATTTTTATATTTTTGACACTTATCTTGTTTAAAACACTCCACCGAAGAGTTAAGTTGCTCAAGAAGAATTCCCTTTACACGACGTGCGCGTTTCGGGTATCCAACCCTGTATCAAGTGCTCAGTTGTAAAAGCAAAAATGGCAACAATTAAGAAAGGCGCCGTCTTCTGCGGCTATGGTAGAGGTGATTACCTATAGGCTGGATAACTGCAGTTTTAAAGAAGAACCAACCAATAGAGAAGGGAACACCCACTGCAAATGGAATCCCTTGTCTAATTGGTACAACTAAGTGACAACCCGTCCCATAAGAATGATACGTCAAATCACGCTCAACCAATCGATCTCTCGATTAAGGCCAGCCGGTTCTGTTGAGTTCAAAAGAAATATCCATCTCTGTTCCAACCATTGGAGATTTTTCTCACGGTCTCCCCTTCTAGGGTTCTCCGGTACATGGTCTATTATGGTCCATCGGAGGTCCTCAAAAGTATGTTGAAAAGCAATGCAATGTGTTACTATCGGAGCAGTATCAATCCGTTGACGCAACCGCGAAGCATGCTCCGCTAGTCGTTTTTTAATAGGACGAATTGTTCTACCTATATATAACAGACGACATGGGCAGCACAGTAAATAAACAACATGTGTAGATGTACAAGATGTATCCCAACGGCTGTGTTCTCGGCTCTCTTCAAGAGGCTATCCAGATTTGATTATCCAACGTGCGTATAAACGAGCCTTACATGTCCATCGTGATTGGCTGCTGGATCCGCAATACAACAATAACAGATCTTCCCAGGAGTCATCTATTACCGGGGTGTTACCCTTTACAGATCGGAGCTCTGCTGTTATGAAAATTCTACAAACCCATTGGCCTATTTTGCGGCTTCATGCATGTTTTCAACAACCTTTGCGAGTGGCCTTTTCTAGGGGTCCATCGCTGGGTGATCGTCTCATGAAGACCTCTTTACGATCTGATCGCATAGAGTATCGATCAGTTGTGACAGGTCATAGCCCCTGTAATTCCTGTCTATACTGTGCCACAACATGGACAGGCACGTCCTGGTCTCATCCAGAAACCTCACATGTATATCAACGTCGTTGGGATACATCTTGTACATCTACACATGTTGTTTATTTACTGTGCTGCCCATGTCGTCTGTTATATATAGGTAGAACGATTCGTCCTATTAAAAAACGACTAGCGGAGCATGCTTCGCGGTTGCGTCAACGGATTGATACTGCTCCGATAGTAACACATTGCATTGCTTTTCAACATACTTTTGAGGACCTCCGATGGACCATAATAGACCATGTACCGGAGAACCCTAGAAGGGGAGACCGTGAGAAAAATCTCCAATGGTTGGAACAGAGATGGATATTTCTTTTGAACTCAACAGAACCGGCTGGCCTTAATCGAGAGATCGATTGGTTTGAGCGTGATTTGACGTATCATTCTTATGGTACGGGTTGTCACTTAGTTGTACCAATTAGACAAGGGATTCCCTTTGCAGTGGGTGTTCCCTTCTCTATTGGTTGGTTCTTCTTTAAAACTGCAGTTATCCAGCCTATAGGTAATCACCTCTACCATAGCCGCAGAAGACGGCGTCTTTCTTAATTGTTGCCATTTTTGCTTTTACAACTGAGCACTTGATACAGGGTTGGATACCCGAAACGCGCGCGTCGTGTAAAGGGAATTCTTCTTGAGCAACTTAACTCTTCGGTGGAGTGTTTTAAACAAGATAAGTGTCAAAAATATAAAAATATTAAAATATCGTTTTAAGTGGTGAAGAACCTATTTTGAATAAAAGGTAGCTTACTGATTGGTGTGAGTGGTTGAACCATACCACCTCTCCTACAGTCAGCTTCGACAAAAGAATTATAAAAAATTAACTTTAGGGGTATTTAATGGTGAACTTTTTGTTTTGGTTCCTTTAATTGTTCACACATTGTGGGGTTTAAAATTTTGGATATGGAGAATGTTGGCATTGACGATGGCTATGGGAATAATCAAGAAGCCTCTGATCGACTCGTACTGGTCAGGTAAACAACTGTTAGAAACTCCATTCTTTCCATCAGTTATGAGCTGAAATACATATAAGCGAATATTACAGGCCCTTCACTTTCAAAACAATGCAACACAGAAACCCGAGGGCGATCGCATTTGGAAGCTTCATCCGTTCTATGACATTATATGATATTTTATTTTATATTATATTTTATTTTACAATATGCATGATACAACAGAAAAATATTAATACAACCCATTAGGCATGCAACTTCCCCAGTATGCCATTGTAAATATTCTGTATATAGTTAGATAAACATACTCGTTCTCTTTATGTAAATAGTTTAAAATTTTGTTTGATCGCTGTTTTATTTCCTACTGTTATATGAAAATGCTGTTTATGCATAATTTAAATGTTAAAATGTAAACCGCTGCTGATCACTGGAAGGAGCAGTATAAAAATAAGTTCAAATAAATAAATAAAATAAATTATCACAAAGCGATTCAAAATTGTTTATATCCCGTATCAAGACATTTCAATTGATGAATCTCTACTGCTTTTCAAAGGAAGGTTGTATTTCAAACAAAACATACCTACAAAATGCTCAAGATTTGGCATCAAATCATATGAGCTGTGTGAGTCACGTAGTGCAGTGTTCCCCAACCCCCGGGCCGCGGACCGGTACCGGTCCGTGGATCAAACGGTACCGGGCCGCCCGAGGAACTTTAAATAATTTCACTGTGGGTCCTCCCGCCTCCTGATTGGCCGAAAGGCAAACCCCATGCCATTGGTCGAGGAGGAGGCGCCGCGGGAGGACTGAGGACAAATTAGTAAAAATGAGTATGAAACAGACATCGTTAGAAAGTTTTCTTGGGAAGAAAAAAAGGCCCAGTGAACAGACAGAAGAAGAGCCTTCAACATCAAAGAAATATGCAACCTTTAACAGACAATATCATGAGTCCTATTTGAAATATGGATTTATCGGGACAGGTGATTCCCACGCACCAAAACCGATCTGCATAGTTTGCGGCGAGAAGCTCTCTAATGAGGCAATGAAACCTTCAAAACTGCTTCGCCACTTGACCGCCAAGCACCCTGGCATAAAAGACAAGCCCCTGGAGTATTTTGAAAGAAAAAAACGGGAGCACGAAGCACAGAAGAAATTTATGAGGGCCACCACATCAATAAAGGAGAATGCACTGAGAGCATCATATTTGGTGGCTAACCGCATTGCTAAGGCTAAAAAGCCATTTACTATCGGTGAAGAATTAATCTTGCCCTCCACTAAAGACATTTGCCGTGAACTTCTAGGAGAGGCTGCTGTGGAAAAGGTAGCACATGTGCCTTTGTCAGCTAGCACTGTGACTAGGCGCATTGAGGAAATAGCCGGAGACATTGAGGCACAATTGTTGGAGAGGATTAATACATCACCGTGGTATGCACTCCAGGTTGATGAATCTACAGATATCGACAACAAGGCACTACTACTTGTTTATGTGCGATATCTATATCAGGAGGATGTGCATGAGGATTTGTTATGTGCACTATCTTTGCCAACCAACACCACAGGAGCAGAACTGTTCAAGTCACTGGATGGTTATATATCAGGAAAACTGAAATGGTCCTTTTGTGTCAGCATATGCACAGACGGAGCTGCTGCCATGACCGGACGACTGTCTGGTTTAACTGCTCGGATTAAGGAGGTTGCACCTGAGAGTGAATCTACGCATTGTATCATTCACAGGGAAATGCTGGCAAGCGGAAAAATGTCACCGGAATTTAACAGCGTATTGAGTGATGTCGTTAAAGTTATTAACCACATTAAAGCACATGCACTTAACTCGCGCCTGTTTGAGCAGCTTTGTGAGGAGATGGACGCAGAGTACAGATGCCTTCTCTTATACACAGAAATAAGATGGTTATCCAGAGGAAAATCGCTAACCAGAGTATTTGAATTACGAGAGCCATTGCAAAGATTTCTCTCAGAAAAGAAGTCACCGCTGGCAGCACATTTCAGTGACAAGGTATGGGTCGCAAAACTGGCTTACCTGTGTGACATATTCAGCCTGCTCAATGAACTCAATCTGGGCCTTCAGGGGAAAATGACAACTGTTTTCAAGTTGTCAGACAAAGTAGCTGCATTTAAAGCCAAACTGGAGTTGTGGGGACGGCGCATGAACAGAGGCATTTTGGACATGTTTCAGACATTAGCGGGGATTTTAGGCGAGACTGAGCTTGAACATTCATTCTGCCAGTTGGTGCACGATCACCTGTCTTTGCTTTTAAAAGAGATTGAGCGCTACTTCCCAACCACAAAAGACCCACGAACTGGTAAGGAATGGATCCGCGACCCATTTGCCAACAAATCAGGTGAATCTAGCATGTCTATGCAAGAAGAAGAACAACTGCTGGAGATTGCAAATGACGGTGGCCTTAAAACTACATTCGAGACAACAACTCTACCGGTGTTATGGATTAAAGTCATGGCGGAATATCCTGAGATTGCCACCACAGCACTTAAATCCCTATTACCATTTCCGACAACCTATCTGTGTGAAGCGGGGTTTTCTGCAGTGACAGCAACCAAAACAAAACAACGGAATAAACTGGACATAAGCAACACACTTCGGGTGTCATTGTCTCCTATTACCCCCAGATGGAACCGTCTCGTTGCAAAGAAACAAGCTCAGGGTTCTCATTGATTTGGAATTCTAGTGAGTTAAATAAAATAAATCACTTTATATTCATTTTTTGGTGTAGCTGTATTTTATTTTGAAGGCATGTTTAAATACAATTAAATTAAAATTATTAAATTAAAACAAGCGGGCCACGGAAAAATTATCAAACGTTTACCGGTCTGCGGCGATAAAAAGGTTGGGGAGCACTGACGTAGTGGATACACCTGGAAGTATATGCTATACTCAGGTCAAGATGCAATTCTAAGTGATGGTTTACATGGAAGTAGCTACTCTGTTGTGCTGAATCTGATGGATGGACTGCTTGATCAAGGCTATCGACTGGCTGTGGATAACTACTACAACAGTCCAGAACTCTGTATGGATCTGTATGACCGAGCAACATCCTGCTTTGGAACGGTACGATCCAGTCGAGTTGGTATGCCTACTGACCTTCGTCTAAATGTAGATTGAAGCAAATTGAAATGAGGAGATGTCATATATCGTACAACAGATAAACTGCTAGCACTTTGCTGGTATGACAAGAATTATGTAGCAATGTTGTCCAACTGTCATGATGGCACTGTAGTTGACACTGGAAAAAGAGATCATAATGATCAGCCAATTCAAAAAGCACAAGTTATCGTGGACAACAACCACATAATGGGTGGTGTAGACAGAACAGATCAGTTATTGGAGTATTATGCTTTTCTGCGCAAAACTATAAAGTGGTACAAGAAGGTTGCCTTTCATCTGTTGAACATAGCAGTACTCAATACTCAGATACACTGGAGCAAGTCCCACCCAGAGGAGAAAGTGACAGGACTTGACTTCCGTATGAAGATTATCTTGGCTATCATTGAAGCAGTTGGTCCTGATGCTAGTGCTTCTGATGTTGGTGGCCGACCAAGTACTGGTGTTTCCCCACTTCGTTTGACTGCTAGACATTTCCCTAGTCTCATTCCACCAACTGAGAAGAGAACTACCGTATTTCGACAGTGTCGCGTGTGCAATGAGAGTCTCGGACATTGTCATGTTGCTGGTGACAATCGTAAATGTGTGGAAATTAAATATCACTGTGCTGAATGTGGAAATGTACCACTCAGTGCTGCACCATGTTTTGCATATTTTCATAATAATGAAGATCTTAAATAACTTGTAAACTTAAATCGAATGTATGCAACTAATAATGATTGCTTTTATAAATAAAGTGCACCTATTTTCATCTTTTTTGAGCCTTTGGTTATACATTTTTGTGTTGCTGTCTCATTTTTCTATCAAATGGTATATAATACATGACCATAGCAGAAAGAAAATCACTGTTATAACATATAGAATAAGAAGGGTACAATTTTCCTGAAATATGGAAAAATTAACCCGGCTGCAGAATGTGGATTAAAATTTTAAAGTGAGCCTTCAAAGGGTTAAATTTAATCCTAGATTCGATGGGTAGCCAGTGGAGAGATTTTAGGATGGGTGTGATGTGGGCGTGTCTAGGCATTCAGAAGATCAAGCGTGCAGTGGTGTTCTGAGCGAGCTGTAGTAGATGGATGGTGTGCTTGGGTAGTCCGTGATATCTGGAGTTGCAGTAGACAAACAAGAGGGTGACTCTTACTAGGGATAATTTTACTGATACAACTATACCACCTAGGTTTTTTTTTTATTATTATTTGTTTATGCAATTTACAATAAATTGGAGAAGGTGCTTAATAAAAAGCCTTACTCAAGAAACAGGGCTACAACTTGAAAATCAACATTTCACAAAAAAAAAATGCTCATATATCAGGTAATAGGAACAAGCAAAGAAATACAGTGTTAACCCTCTCTAGTCCACAAAAAAGAGGTGGGAGCATCACAGAGAAAAATAAATTTAACATCAAAGCTTAGAAGAAATAGATCATAATCGCAAATCCAGAAATACTATTTAACAGGAGCACTAAGAGGAAACAATGGAAGCTTTCAGTCGTCTGGCGTTAATAAAAGTAACCAATTGCGAGGGGTAAAAAAAAACATAAGAAACCGAACAATATTTGATCAGACATTTACAAGGGTGCTTGAGAAAAAATAACCCCCCCAATTGCAAAATTCCAGGGCGCAGTAGTAAAAAATCTCTACGACGCTTTTGAGTCTCCCTAGAAAGATCAGGGTATATACTGTGAGACTATACCCTCCTTAGGCACCTGCCTCGGTAGGTGGTATAGCTGTATTTTCTTAAAAGAATAATCTGTAGTCGTGTGTCCAAGTATAATTAAAGCTGGGCTTTATTCCCCTTCCCTTGAGGATTGCCTTCAAGATACAGTAGATAACGGTAACAAAAATAAACTGTTGCTTCACAGGAAAAATAAAAGCTTTTCAAACTATAACAATGCTTCTTCTTGCTTTTTTAACATAAAGAGTCTATCTCATCAGAAAAACAAAGAGCACAATCCATGGGTTCTGGACCAATCTCTGGGTTTGAACTTTCCCACTGCATTAAATCAGGACCTGGTCCTGTAAACGGGCACCATGCTTCAGCATTGCTGGTTTCACCACCTGGCCCCTGAGAGACCTCAGCTTCTATGGGAGGAGACTGTTCTGGGCAGACATGGACATGAGGAGCTGTGCTTGGGGCTTCTTTCCAATACCCACTCCAATAAGGGTTTTCTGGCCCACTGTAAGCTTGGCTTTTTATAAAAGGACCCACTTCCTTCCCTCTGGAGAAAACAGGGTACTTCCAGCCCTTCCTCTGTTAACCAGGGTTTCTTCTCTGGAGTGTAAGCTGCCTTTCTCCGGAATTTCCAAGCATTAGCTGGGCTGTAATCACCTCATGGCTTCAGTGAGCTTTCCTGAGTGTGACATTTGCTCTCTACCTGCTTGGTTGCCTTCCCCAGCATGAGTACTCCTCTGGCTCGGAAGTCTCTTGCACTGCTTTTCCCAGCACTCTCTGGTTCAACAGCTTGCTTCCACTCTGCCCTCTCTCTTCGTGACAGGGTCTCTCTCTGTGTCTGCTTCTGAATCTGACTCCCTTCCTGAGTTTCTGTCTCCTTCTCTCTCTGCTCCTCTCTCTGCCCTCTCTGTGGGATTTCCCACCTGGTTATATCTCCCTGCTTGTTGTACGTTGTACGTGATTCTTTCCTCAGGTGAGCATGATTAGGACTCTGAGTTTCTACCGTGTCACCAATGCTATGAGGAAAGTTTGTTTCTCCATTCCTTGCTTCCCTGCAACCTGAATGCCTTAACTGCTCATGTGGCTGTGAGGTAAGCTCTTCTTTTCCTTTTTCTTTTATTATCCCAGGCTCAGTGCTGTCTACCTCATGACCTATCCCCCCCCTTAAGCTATTTCGAGCTGGGGGACACACGTCCTCACAGCACGGAATACGTGATAATGCGTCTGCATTGAGGTGGAGCTTGCCTGCCCTGTGTTTTACCGTAAAATTGAATGCCTGCAAAGCTAGGTGCCAGCGAGTGAGCCGTGGATTATGATTCTGCATGGTACCAAGCCACTTCAGAGGCGCATGATCTGTTACCAGTATAAAGTGGCGACCCGTGAGATAAAACCTAAGGGCTTCTACCGCCCACTTAATCGCCAGGCATTCCTTTTCCACGGTTGAGTAGTTGGTTTCTGCCCTTGAGAGTTTTCTGCTCAAATACATGATGGGGTGTTCTGCCCCTTCGAATTCTTGAGATAGGACCGCCCCTAGACCAGACTTCGAGGCATCTGTTTGGAGGATGAAAGGCCTTTGGAAGTCTACCCCATATAGAACCGGGGCTTGGCATAATTTCCCTTTTAATAGGAGGAATGCTCTTTCCGCCTCAGGCGTCCATACTACCTTATTCGGGGCATTTTTCCTCAACATATTAGTTAAGACCGCACTCTCGTCCGCAAATCGGGGTATGAATCTGCGGTAATAACCAATTAGGCTGAGAAAACTCTGAAGGTGCTTCTTAGTTATCGGCTTTGGGAACTTTTGCACACTCTCCACCTTGCTGATTAATGGTCGAACCATACCTTTCCCGACCATGTGCCCTAAATATTTTACCTCTGCCTCAGCGAATAAACACTTTGCCAGATTTAGGGTTAACCCGGCCTGCCATAGGGCTTTCAATACGGCCTCTACCCTAAGCAGATGCTGTGCCCAATTTTCACTGTGTATAATGATGTCATCCATATATGCCACCGCATAGTGCTGATGGGGCCGTAGAACCTGGTCAACTAAGCGTTGGCACGTCGCCGCTGCCCCATCTAATCCGAACGGCATTCACCAGAATTGGAATAGACCGATAGGAGTACTGAAGGCTGTTTTTGGTTTAGAAGCATGGGTAAGTGGTATCTGCCAATATCCTTTTGTAAGGTCAAGGGTGGTCAGATACCGTGCCTGCCCTAGCCGGTCCAGCAACTCCTCAATCCTCGGCATGGGGTATGCGTCAAAAAGGGAGATGGCGTTAACTCGTCGAATGTCAATACAGAAGCGTAGGCTTCCGTCCGGTTTTGGTACCAAAACCACCGGGCTGCACCACGGACTTTTTGACTCCTCAATTACTCCCATTTTTAGCATATCCCGTACTTGCTCTATCACCTCCCTCTTACGGGCTTCCGGCAGGCGATAAGGCCTTTGCTGCACTATTTCCCCGGGAGGGGTGTGAATCTCATGGGCCACCAAACCCGTTTCCCCCGGCAATGGAGTGAGGATGTCTCTAAAACCCGCTAGCAATTGTGTTAACTGGTTTTTCTGCTGTTGTGATAACTCCTCTCCCATTTTTGGAACTGGGTTTTCCTTGCAATCCTTGACCTGGGGCCCTAAATCCTCCTCTAACTTCTCTTCCGCTAGAGCGGTCATGCCTTTAACCTCTTTTTGCCCTGTGGAACCAAAACCGCCTCCTCCCCGGCTGGTCGTAGTCAATGATGGCATCTCCTTTAACTCGGGGAACCCAACCCGCTCACATATGAGTTGGGCCACTCTGTCACCTATTCTAACCCTAAAATCTTGCTCGCCAAAATTAAAGAGTAGAATTTGAACGACCCCCCTGTAGTCGGGGTCAATAACCCCCGCCCCAACATCAATAAAATGTTTGGCCGCTAGCCCAGACTGGGGTGCTATTCGACCATAGCAGCCTGCTGGCAACTGGATCTGTAACTCTGTGCTTACTAAGGCTTTCCCCTTTTTGGGTACTACCTTCTCCACGGCACTGAAAAGGTCGTATCCCGCAGCAGCGGCACTGGCTCTTTGTGGGCTCTGGACGTTTGGGACAGCTTCACAGTATTTTAAAACAAAACCCTCTTTTTTGGCTACGCTTAGGTTCTCTGGGACTTCCTTACCAGACTCCTTCCTTTTGGGCTTAGCAAATAACGGTTCAGGAATTAAGGTCACCAAGGCTTCCCCAACCCCCTTGTCCTCTGGTTGCTTTTGGGGAACCGACCCGGTCAGTTTATTTTCCTCAGGGGGTTCGACCTGGCCCCTCACCCGTTGGTTGCAGGGTTCGCTAGGTATCCTGTCCTCCTCACCGTGTAGGCCTTCGCCCAGCCCTTCATCAAATAGCGGCCAGTCTCTGCCTAACACTATGTCAAAGGGAAGACGTGGAACTAAGGCGACTAGAACTTTTTCCCAGGTTCCCAACCCTTTTATTGTTAAACTGTAAAGAGGGTAAGTGGTAGCCACTCCATGTATACATTTTATTTTGGCCACGCCTTCTGGTTGATTCGGGGTGGACTGGTTACTGGCTTGTAAAAGACGCCAGAAATTCTTCGACACCATAGTCTGGTCCGCCCCTGAATCAAGGAGGGCCTTGGCTAACACGCCCTGTACCTCCACATCCAGGCGGAACCCTTCCTGCCTACATTTTCCCTTTTCACCCATCAGTGCTGTGCGTGACATGCATTCATCCCTCCTGTGACCACTCTTCCCACATTTAAAACATTTCATGCGGGTGTCATTTTCCATACTTCTACCCATACATTTCTTTGTATCAGGTGTACATGACCTAGGGTCTTTCATTACTCTGCTAAAATTGGCCACCCCATACGAGTTGCTGGCTCCTCCGTGAGGCTCATGGGCTAACCGAGACTCCATGAACCTTTCGGTTAAGTGAGCGGCCTCGTCTGAAGTCTGGCAATTTTGGAGAGTGAGGAATGCTCTTACTTCAGCGGGCACAGCCTCAGAGAATTGTTCCAGCACGAGCATATCAAGAATACTCTCAATTGTTTTCCCTTCTGGAGTAAGCCACTTCCACAACAGGCTACGTATCCGTTGGCCTAGTGCCTTAGGAGTTTCACCCGGCTGGATTTTTGTCGCCCTTAACATCTGGCGATACACCATAGGCGACAGGCCTAGCCTGTCTCGTATGGCCGCTTTTACTTCTTTGTAATCAGTTGCCTGGGCGGCGGGCATAGCTCTATAAGCCGCCAAGGCTTCTCCCGTCAGGGAGGTGGCTAACCGGACCGCCCACTGCTTCTCGGGCCAATCTGCACCTCGTGCTACCCGCTCAAAGGCCTCGAGAAAGTCATCTATATTGTCATTGCCTGACCATTGTCCGAAAGATAAGATCCCACAAGTTTGTGGGCCTACCCCACAGTAGTGTCCTTCAGGCATCTTGTCTGTCAGCCGCTCCTTCAGCAAAGCCTGTACCAAGTCTGTTAGCTGCTTCTGCTGCGCTTGCATGGCTGCTAAAGCTTGCTCCTGACAATGCTGGGCCAGCTCTCTTTGTTTTTCGAATTGGAGCCCAATCCAACGCAGCGTGTCTTGTGAAGTCTCCATGTTGGCAGCCTACAACAATAAAGGAAAAACACCAAGTGCGGCACTTTTTTTTTTTTTTAAATGCAGTTAAGCTGGGGGTTTTCAGTCCCCCCTTATCTCTCCTTACAGAATCCCACCCTGGCTGTACCCAGATACCTTTACCTGAGTCAGGTGGTGATTCTGGCTTTGAGAAAGTTATTTTTCTTTCCAGACCCTGGAGTCCTCTGGGCGTGGTCCACCGCAGTCCCGGTCCTGTTCTCCGGCGCTGGTGACTCCACTGCACTCCTACGGTATCCTTCTTTCAAGGAATCCAAAGAACTATGCCATTTGTGAGACTATACCCTCCTTAGGCACCTGCCTCGGTAGGCGGTATAGCTGTATTTTCCTAAAAGAATAATCTGTAGTTGTGTGTCCAAGTATAATTAAAGCTGGGCTTTATTCCCCTTCCCTTGAGGATTGCCTTCCAGATACAGTAGATAACGGTAACAAAAATAAACTGTTGCTTCACAGGAAAAATAAAAGCTTTTCAAACTATAACAATGCTTCTTCTTGCTTTTTTAACATAAAGAGTCTATCTCATCAGAAAAACAAAGAGCACAATCCATGGGTTCTGGACCAATCTCTGGGTTTGAACTTTCCCACTGCATTAAATCAGGACCTGGTCCTGTAAACGGGCACCATGCTTCAGCATTGCTGGTTTCACCACCTGGCCCCTGAGAGACCTCAGCTTCTATGGGAGGAGATTGTTCTGGGTAGACATGGACATGAGGAGCTGTGCTTGGGGCTTCTTTCCAATACCCACTCCAATAAGGGTTTTCTGGCCCACTGTAAGATTGGCTTTTTATAAAAAGACCCACTTCCTTCCCTCTGGAGAAAACAGGGTACTTATCTTTCTTTCTGGTGTAAAGCATTTCCAGCCATTCCTCTGTTAACCAGGGTTTCTTCTCTGGAGTGTAAGCTGCCTTTCTCCGGGAGTTCCAAGCATTAGCTGGGCTGTAATCACCTCCTGGCTTCAGTGAGCTTTCCTGAGTGTGACGTTTGCTCTCTACCTGCTTGGTTGCCTTTCGTCTTTATACAGTTCTTTATTAAAAGGGAGCAGTCACAGCGGTGCTTTTGGGGAAAATCCCAGCACTGGGTTGACACAGCTCCGACAAAAAAATCTAGTTCTGTTGGGCTGGGAATCTTTTATACCTTTCGGATTCTTTTTTCTGGGTTGTTTGTTTGATCCGATTGGGTTCCGTTTTTGTTCACATTTGGTTGCCTTCCCCAGCACGAGGACCCCTCTGGCTTGGAAGTCTCTTGCACTGCTTTTCCCAGCACTCTCTGGTTCAACAGCTTGCTTCCACTCTGCCCTCTCTCTTCGTGACAGGGTCTCTCTCTGTGTCTGCTTCTGAATCTGACTCCCTTCCTGAGTCTCTGTCTCCTTCTCTCTCTGCTCCTCTCTCTGCCCTCTCTGTGGGATTTCCCACCTGGTTTTATCTCCCTGCTTGTTGTACGTTGTACGTGATTCTTTCCTCAGGTGAGCATGATTAGGACTCTGAGTTTCTACTGCGTCACCAATGCTATGAGGAAAGTTTGTTTCTCCATTCCTTGCTTCCCTGCAACCTGAATGCCTTAACTGCTCATGAGGCTGTGAGGTAAGCTCTTCTTTTCCTTTTTCTTTTATTATCCCTGGCTCAGTGCTGTCTACCTCATGACAATACGCACTGCCAAACCCCGGAATAAGAGCTCTCTCTTCCTAAAGAAGAGTTTCAATATCCACTCCTTGTCTGATATTAAAGCGAATGTTACTAACAAAGTTGAGGGCTCCTGAGACTCTAAACCAGAATTTTCAATTAAATCTGTAACATTAAGGGAATCCTCCTGCACATTACCATCCCCTAAATTTCCCAACGTAGGGACACGCTTAGCCTTAGGAATATGGTAAACGTTAACCAAAGGTGGTATAAGATTAGGAGAAACCCCCAGGATATCAAGCAAATACTCTTTAAACATATCCCTAGGAGAGACAGATACTAATCTAGGGAAATTAATAACTCTAAGATTGTTGCCACAAGAAAAATTTTCTAATTGTTCCAATTTAGAATGCACTATCAAAGCGTTTTTTTGAGAGGTTTCTGCATATTCTTCCAAAACTTTAATTTTCTGCCGTTCTTCTTCCAACACCGTGGAAAGATTAGACACCCTCTCCTCCAGAACCGTAATTGTCCCCGAAATCAAATTAACTTTAGACGATACAGATGTAATCTGTGGAAGCAATACTTCACCAAGAGAGACAACTGCATTCCATATCGACTCCAGAGTGAAAGTCACAGGACGTTGAATAGCAAAAGTTCCATCCGGGGCAGTAGTTAGCGCATTCTCCATCCGCACAGCAGTCTGCGATGATTCCAAGCGTGTAGGAGAAGGAACTTCTCCTACACACGATCCTCCAACAACAGACGAAGATGGCAAAAGACAGGAGGCTCCAATAGCCTCACTTCCAGGCTCCTTTGGCACACCTTTCCCTGGTCCTCGCGAGGGAATCCCCTCATCCAATTCTCCTGGGGGGGAAACCTCCAGGAAGCCTTCCGGCAACAGGCTAGCACGAGCAACCTTCGACGCTGGGCTCACACCAGGGGGAGAGAGATGATACCGAGGCCAACACCGAGCTCTCCGACTTTGGTAAGTCGACCAGCCGGTCTTCCCCACCTGTGACAGCTGGATCCCGAGGAGCACGAAGTACAAAAGCATCCAAAGGACCCGAAATAGCAAGAGGCGTCGAGGTAAGGTGAGGCTGCGAGGGCTCTTGCCCAGCCTTCCCCTTACGCTTTCTCCCCATTAAAGCAATAACATGCTCACTCAGTAGCGGTTACAATCGCCATCTTGGAATGCCCCCGTCAACCTATACCAACTAGGTTTAATGAACTTTGTTCACCACAAGACTTATTATTTTCAGGGCCTTAATTAATCTTTTTTATTTATTTTCTATTTATCAAATTTAACAAAATACACCAAGCAAACTTGGAGGTAGGTAATTCAAGTAGTGGTCTAACAAAGAAAACTCATAGGATAATCATATAATCAAAGCAACAAACCCCATCGGGGACATCAAAGACCACCTACTAAATAGTCCACAATAGGAGAGATCCAAGAATCACAATTACAGAGAAGTGGAAATAAAAAAGGAGAAATAAAGATACAAGAAAATAACAGAACAATGCAGCAAACATACTACATTATGGGCCCAATCAACCCCCGCTCCAATCAACCCGTCAGGCCTACAACTTCTTAGCATCCAGAAAGAAGCGTAATTGAGAAGGTTCAAAGAAGTGATATACAGAATTCTGGTAATGAACAATACATTTACAAGCAAATCCTAATTGGAACTTCGCACCCAGAGATACCACCTCTATGCATAGATCCAAAAATTTCTTCCTACGGACTTGTGTCCAACGGGATACATCCGGGAAAATCTGAATCTTGCCCCCTAGAAAGAAAATATCAGTTTTCTTTATAAACAAGCGTAACAATGCATTCTTATCCTGAAGAAAAACGGAGGAAGCATGTAATGTTGCTCTGGATCCTACTGTTTCAGATGACTGTTCCAACAGTTCAGATAAAATCCCCAAATCAAGAGAATCCAAGGAAAATTCAGCTTGAGGAGCAGGACTTGTAGCAGTAGTACTAGTAGCAACTCCAGATGGTATATAATAAATCTTCTGCATAGGGTGGAAGCCAGCATCAGGGTAGCCAAAAATGTCCTTAAGAAATCTATGAAAAAGAGTCCTAGCCAGAGAGCCAGATACACGGGGAAAGTTCAATATCCTCAGGTTCAGAGATGGGGAAGCATTCCCCAAATTCTCAATCTTCCAAAGAAACAGCATCTTGTCTTGAGAAAATTTCCCCTGCTGCTCTTGTACTTGCTGAACTCATTGGTCACAGTAACAAAAATGATTCAGCTCCACTTCTCAACTTAGAGATAGATACTCCAATTAACTCTGCAACCCTTGGATACAGCAACCGGGTCTCAGACTAGAATGAGGCAATACTCCAAACTTAAACTTTAGCTTAGATTCAATGCCCTCTTTTGCATCAAGGACCCCGATATGTTATGTTCCAAATATGTTGCTCAAATCAAACTATCTTGTTCATATCGTGTTAATAAATGTATCTTCACAAATATTTCAAAGGGTGATAGATAGTGCTTATCTTGTATGTCTTCCAAGTCTTCCCAACGCCAACACTCAGCGCCGTTGCGTTTCACTCGTGAAGCGTTTCTTCAGGGGATCTTAAATTTATATCTCTGATTATACTCTTCATTTAAACCTAAAGTTGGTAAGACACAGAAACCTCAATAGCTGCTCAGGTTACTATCTCACAAATAATTTCAATATTACTGACCACCTCTATCAAAGTTACAGTCACTCACCATTCCGCCGCGTTCAGTAGTTTTACCTGCTGTACTGCATTAAAACGCCGCACATGCGGGTTGAGCACCTGATTTGAATTTCAAGGGGCTTTAATGGCACGTGACCTGACCAAAACCTTAACCCTTTCTTCTCCAGTTTGAACTATAGGCACACATACCAGTCTATTTGTGTATTCAGGCCCGTAGGGCTCACTGACTGGAGATTATAGATCCACCGTTGTTCTCTAAACAGTAATTCTTGCTCTCTAGATCTACCCCCAAAGCCATGAGAAACGTGGTCTATACACAGACAACGTAGATCTTTAAAATCATGATTTTTGTTGAAGGCAGTGTGGGACGATCGGAGCTTGCATAATCTTGCACTTCAGTCTACTACGGTGCTCTTTCATGCGAAAATGGAAAGGCCGAATAGTTTTTCCAATATACGCCAGTTGACATGGACATAAAATGCAGTAGACCACATACGTGGAATTGCAGGACGCCTTAGGTTTGCAGGCTGCTCAATTGAAAAATAAATTTGTAGCACGAGGCTATCCGCTACATGTCATTGATGTGGCCTATAAACGAACATTGTATAATAACCATGAACTGTTGCTGTCTCTGATTCAGAGACATCGTATTGATGATGATCAAGTAAATTTGGTGACTAAATATTCACCATATAGTAACCAAATACAAAGAATTTTGAAGAGACACAGGAACGTTTTACGAAGTACTCCTGGATTAGAGGAGAAATCGATTTGGTGTGTATGGAAGAGACACAGAAATTTTAAAGAAATCCTCAGCCCGACAGTTCTTAAACCCTTGCAAGTTCAACAAGTGGATTTAGAAAAGGGTCATTTCAAGTGTGGCAAATGTGCAGTGTGTGACATTATTTTAGAACTCTCCATTTTAGAATATCAAGGCAAACAGTATTTTTTAAAACATAAGACGTCCTGCAATTCCACGCATGTGGTCTATTGCATTTTATGTCCATGTCAACTGGCGTATATTGGAAAAACTATTCGGCCTTTCCATATTCGCATGAAAGAGCACCATAGTAGACTGAAGTGCAAGATTATGCAATCTACGTTGTCTGTATATAGACCACATTTCTCATGGCTTTGGGGGTAGATATAGAGAGCAGGAATTACTGTTTAGAGAACAACGGTGGATCTATAATCTCCAGTCAGTGAGCCCTACGGGCCTGAATACACAAATAGACTGGAATGTGTACCTATAGTTCAAACTGGAGAAGAAAGGGTTAAGGTTTTGGTCAGGTCATGTGCCATTAAAGCCCCTTGAAATTCAAATCAGGTGCTCAACCCGCATGCGCGGCGTTTTAATGCAGTACAGCAGGTAAAACTACTGAACATGGCGGAATGGTGAGTGACTGTAACTTTGACAGAGGTAGTCAGTAATATTGAAATTATTTGTGAGATAGTAACCTGAGCAGCTATTGAGGTTTCTGTGTCTTACCAACTTTAGGTTTAAATGAAGAGTGTAATCAGAGATATAAATTTAAGATCTCCTGAAGAAATGCTTCACGAGTGAAACGCGACGGCGCTGAGTGTTGGCATTGGGAAGACTTGGAAGACATACAAGATAAGCACTATCTATCACCCTTTGAAATATTTGTGAAGATACATTTATTAACACGATATGAACAAGATAGTTTGATTTGAGCAACATATTTGGAACGCAACATATCGGGTCCTTGATGCAAAAGAGGGCATTGAATCTAAGCTAAAGTTTAAGTTTGGAGTATTGCCTCATTCTAGTCTGAGACCCGGTTTCTGTATCCAAGGGTTGCAGAGTTAATTGGAGTATCTGTCTCTAAGTTGAGAAGTGGAGCTGAATCATTTTTGTTACTGTGTAGTTTATGAAGCTCTGAGAAGTGACAATACAGCTAGATTTGTTGAGAACTCATTGGTCAAGCACAGTTAAATGACCCTGCTGGTCCACAAGGCTCTTCTCCATGCCTTCCAATCGAGCAGGAAACGGGGTCACAGCCTGGAATGCTACAGCACAAACCTGATGAACCGACTGGAGGGCAGACCAGATAGACGCCAGAGTTACATCTTGTGGACGTTGAAGTGGAGGGAAAACCAGCAGAGGGTTGAGATTGCAGCTAGGAGAAACAGCACTCCCCTGCTCTGCCAGAGACAACTCCCCCACTGAGGAAGCCGACACTTCCAACAATCTCCCAAGATGGACACCTTCAACAGCCACCGCTGTACCAGCAGCTACCTCAGTGAGCGGAAGAGGAGTGGAGGGACCTGCGGGGCTCAGCAATACATCGCTGCCCAGACAGAGGCTCACCTCTGCCGCTGCCACGGAATCGCCCTCTTTTGCCACCGCAAAGCTCTCCATAGTGCGCTGCCCCACCGGTAATCTTCCCTTGCCCTTAGCCTTCAGCTTCGGCATAGGGCAGGGATTGAAGAAACGTTCCCGAAGAGAAAAAAACAAAGCTAAGAGGAACAGCGAACAGTGCATCCTGTTACGCCGCCATCTTGGATGAGGCCTTAATTAATCTATTCCTGGTGAGAATAACCATCTGAATCTAAAAGTGAATTTGACCACCTCTTCCCATTTAATAGGTCTAAGAGCCTATAAAGCTAATATTATGCCTGGGGTGTGTGGGAGTCAGGGTGGATGGTTAGTAAATGCTGGTTTGCTACACAGGTTCCGGATCTGTGCTTCTAAGGTAATCTGTTAAGAATTTCCTCGGTAATTCACACAGCCTTTGGTTTGATAGAGGGAGCCTTTCAAATTGCTCCGGCCACGGCATGCACTGCTAAAATGGCTAGCTGCTGCGGTTGCTACCGAACTAAAGACCCAGATATTCAATGCAGGGATCATATCCAGGTTCTGGCATTAAATATCAGGATTGCTCGGGTTGCCAGGAAGCTAACAAGCCTTCATCATGGTCTTTCTGGATATATCATCTGCATTTGACAACATTGACCACAGCACCCTCATGTCAAGACTAGCGCACATAGGGATATCTGGAACAACTTTAAATTGGTTCAAATCATACATATCTAATCGCTACCAATTTGTAAAGATCAACCGGAAGTCATCCACTACAATCCCCCAAGAACAGAGTATTCCCCAAGGTTCGGCCCTTTCAGCCCTACTGTTTAATCTATACCTCCAACCTATATGCGCAGTATTCAATAAATACAATAACAAGTATCACATCTATGCAGACGATATAATGGTATATGCCCCTGTTGACGTAAAAAAAACCTCAATACAACAGCATTATCAAATGCATAAATGAAGCGGAATCTTGGCTCAACGCAAGCAACATGCAAATAAATTTTAAAAAAACAAAATCTTATTCACAACAAGAAACCAGAACTTCACGCTCCCCGCTACTTTCAAACTTCATAATATCGATCTGCCAGTCAAACAAGAGGTAAAGTACCCAGGTGTCATTACTGACAGAGCACTCAGTATGTCTGCACAGGTCAAACAAACCATTAGAACAATATTCTTTAAATTAAAAACAGTACCGCACTTTAGGCCAACCCTGGAAATACACGACTTCAGAACAGTAGTCCAAGCTTTACCCCTCACTTGGACTAAGGGGTATGTTTACTAAAGTCCGGGAATGTGCGCGCCGCAAATCAGCGCACGGCAACGCGCCACTTAAACGGTGACAAACGCTCCTAAACGCCCCGCACAGGTGCGAGGAACCCCCGTGAATGTGCGCGACACACTAACGGGCCCCGCACAAATACGGGCCCGCAAATGTCCGAAAGAGGCGTGTAACGGCGAACGGAGGGCGGAGGAAGGTCCCCGAGGGGCGGAGAGACGGGGTCAATGGGCGGGTAAGGGGAGGGGAGAGGCTCCCCGCACATGAACGGGGCCGAATTTCCCATGAAAAAATAGCGCGAGTGAAACAGTCGCGCTAGAGGTCATATAAAGGCAAGAGAAACCATTTCCGTTAGCAATGTACAGCAAAACCGGGGAAACCTGCAAAACGTAAGCAGTGTGATACATGTGCACAGCAGAAAGGTGAAAGTAAAAATAGACAATGACCAGAAAATCAATAATAAAAATAGTAATGCAGCTTGTGAACAGTTACAGTAATGGGCAAATATAAAAAGCACACCCAGGACAGTCCCAGAAAAAAAGATATGAATGTAGGAAGGGCCATGGAGCTGAGACTCCCCCAAAAATAATTCCCAGCCCTGTGGCTGTCCTGGGTGTCTTCCAAATGGTTGCCCACCAATATCACTGTTGCCCAGCTTAAAAGTAAGGCCCCGGTATATGTGTCTATTTCTGGGGTTTAGCTGCATGTTTGTCACCAGACAAGGTGAATGAGGCCACAGTAAAAGACTGAAGAGCAAGCTGTGCATACCCATCCTGACAGGTGTCCTATCACCAGGTACTGCACTGCCTCTGCGGCCACAGTGTGATGCAGCAGACAGAGCCAGCACCTCCAAAACAGGAGGGTCACAGGTTCAAATCCCAGCTGGGGCACCTGCCAGCCCAGTCCCTATATTTTACCCACCACTAAATAAAGATAGCGCAGACACCCCTGTATGCATGGGGAAAACACCCATATTTTACCCAACACCGCACACACACCACAACAATGGGCATTACCTACAGCCAAGTCCCCCAAATGCAGTCCCATACTGCCACATTGCAATCAGGTCAACTGCTTTTTCTGAGAGAAGTTCATGCCAGCATGTTGGCGGACAAGTACATGTGGTGCAGGGGGCAGTGGCTGCTAACCACAGAAGACAGAGGCCTAGCCATGTGCAGGCTGGCACAGTCCACTGCAACAGACAGGTCCTGCCGGATCCACAGTCATGGACAGTCCAGGGAATCCAACCAATCTGTGGCTACACAGTGGTGCAGTGCACACAGACAGTGCATACAGGAACAGAAGGTCACAGGTTCAAAGCCCAGCTGGGGCTACTGCCAATCCTGCCCACATATTTTTCCCACAACTAAACAGTGATAGTAAGGACACACCTTTCATGGCGGGGACATATGCAATGGTAAGACATCTATCTTGTACCCCACTGAGAACAGACACCATGAACAGGGGCAGTACCTAGAGCAGAATCACCCAAATGCAGTCCTGGTGGGCCACACACCAGTCAAGTTCCATGCTGACACTCATACATATGCCTGTGCTGTATATCTATGCACCACCCCCATGGCATGTAGATGTAGCCCATGCATATTCATGAGGGATAGCAGGAAAACCCGAACAGTGTGATGCAAACCTGGACTGGAGTTGGGAATCTGTGCCGTAAAGCAGCAGCCATCAAGGGCAGACACACCCACACCCACAGGCCCCATTGGCCAATGTCTCCTGGAAAGGCAGAACATTGGACCGTGCATGCAGCACCCAAAACGAGCACTTGCATAACTTACCAATGTCACCCTACACCTGAGGTATACGGTACACAGCTCGGAGACGTTTGCTAGGAGCACAGGCAGGCAGTTATCCATACGTTACGTATATACTGCTAGTTGACCCCATCCAAACAATCTGTTAGGTGTTTGCGGGGCATGCTCCAGGCCTGGCCTCTGACGGTGCTTACCACCCTGGGGAGTGACCACCAGCTGTAATGCGTACCATATCCATGCCTTGCTGTGCTCAGGACCGGTTTGGTGGGCAAGGCTACCTACCCCCTCAATCGTAGCACCATGATGGCAGAGGTGTGGAAGTGTGTGTCTGTCTATACAGTGGGTGTTGGCTGCAAGCCCCTTCAACAGCCCGCACTGCCAGCACTGTTGCCAGTATTGGCCAGTCAATGTGCATAATGAGGTGCAAGGTACCATGGGTATAGCCAGGGCAGGGTGGCGTGGCCAGGATGCATCTGCACTGGGCATAGGGCCCTGGCAGGGACATTGGCTGGGATATTGTAGTGTCCGGCCACCACCTACACAGACAGGGTGGCCAAAGCATGTCCTTCTGGGGGATCACGCTCACCCTGACTGTGCAGTGACCACAGCATGGCTAGGCCCCCCCATAGTGCTGTATAGTAGTTCTCTCATGTGATAGATATGGGTTTTTCTTTGGGGCCCAGTCACTGATCTATCTGCTTGCTGTGTATGCAGACAGCCAGTTCTGGGTGCATGCATCTCCATTGGGAACATGCACTATGGACTAACCAGCAGACTGTTTGTAGTTGGTAAATGTCTTGCTATAATGGCTTGCAGGGTGCAGTGGCTGTTGGCTTGCTGCAGGGGAATATCTGGTGGTGGAGTGCAGCTTACCATACCCTGGGCTTATGTCTGTCTGCTATTGTGTTATGGCTGTGTATGGAGCTGCCTGCCTGGGGGGGGTGGTGGTGTTCCTCAGCAGGACTGGGGTTGATGTTGCCCTCTACTGCCACCTTTGCAGGGAGGTAGAGTGTGGATCCCTTGATGGGGACCATGTTTGCCACTGGGGGGGGGGGGTGCCTGATGGCGGCAGACAGGGATATCCATGGTGTTTGTGCAGAAACTAGCTATCTTACACATTAACACTGCTTTGGAACGCCCCCTTGGCCTCCAGCAGCCATGGCAGGTGTTGTTGACCTGGTCCTGGCCACCTCATTGCACACTCAGGGTGAGCACAGTACCCGCACGATGTAACGGTGTGTGGCTACTCTGTGCCAGTAAAACACCCGGTCAGTGCCCCCTACTAGGCCAAGGTGCTGTGTGGGTGCACCCGGTCACTTCCCCCAACAGGGCCGAGGTGCTGTGGGGGTGCATTCCCCATCTTGTGTCCATCTGCGGACAGCTAATTTGCATGTGCAGTGCATCATGGGTACGGGTGGCCTAACCCTATCCTGTTGACACCAGCAGACTGTCTGTGAGGTGACGTGTAGGCTATCTGCAGCCAGCCAGGGGCCTGCTTACAGCTATGGAGCTGTAGCGCAATGGTTACATCACTGCCTGTGCAGCCAGAGGTCATGGGTTCAAACCCACAGTGGGGCCCTTTGGTAGGGCTGTCCACAGCTTTATTTTTATTTACTGTACATATGTCTATGCCGGCAAGACCACCCTCAGCTTACTATACCCATTAGGTGCCTCTGAGGGTGCTTCATAGGGCGCCCTGTAGGCCACCTTATGGTTGCCATCCCTATAGGGTGCACTATACATTATCCTGTGTCGCAACATACATGCTGCCCTATAGGGGTCATTCAAGGGTGCCTTGGCGAACAGTGCACTGTAACATGTGCCTTATGGGCCGCCGTATGTTAACATGCTGGGAGAGTGCGTTTGCTAGTAGTGATAACAAAATAAAATTATACAGCCTCCTACAGCACTCCACAACATAATACATACTGCCTCAGCAGGCATTTTTCACTGGGCATTGTGAGGAGTTGAACCCCTGATCCCTGCACCATTGGTCAGTGTTTTAACCATTGTGCTGTGGCTCTGTTCCTATGCTTGTGCATCAGCGCGCCGCCTTGTGCCTATCAGCGCGCCGCCTTCTGCCGCCCAAGGGGACCAGTGCGCCGCCTTCTGCTGCCCAAACATAACTGTGCGCCGCCTTATGCCGCCCAAAAAGCACTGTGCGCCGCCTTCTGCCGCCCAAAAATAACTGTGCGCCGCCTTATGCCGCCCAAAAAGCACTGTGCGCCGCCTTCTGCCGCCCAAAAATAACTGTGCGCCGCCTTATGCCGTTCCAAATTAATTTGCCTCCTAAAACAATGTTAATCATTACAGTTACTGCCTCAGCTGACCTTTGTCGTTGCGCACACTGGGGGATTGAACCCATGGCCCCTGCACCATTGGTCAGTGTCTTCACTGTTGTACCACTGCTCTGTTGTTTTGTATACTCAGCAGCGCGCCACTTTGCCTTTCCACGCGCTAATGTCGACCCCCGCACATTAGCGCGACGCACACACGTCCGGTTGCTTACTACCGTTTTTTTTCTATTTTCTGCCTGAACCGCCCACTCCTTATATGGCACAGGCACACTAGCACGGCCCCGCACGTTAGGAATGTTTAGTAAACAGACCCCTAAGTCTCTTACAGGGCCTTCATTTTTTTTTCTTTATGAATTTTTAAAAAAAATAATCAAGCAACATGTGTACAGAAAAGATAATTCAACCAGAAACTGATACATCAAACACAATCCTAAAGAAAAAAAACAACACAGAAATATCTGTAGTCCACATGTTGGGAACATAAGAACATAAGAGGGAGGGTATAGAACAGAAAAAAACACACAGTTGGCTAGAGAACAGCCAGCCGCATATAATCAAGATATAAAAGAAAAAGAAAACAAGAGGGCTGTGAGGCCCCGAGGTAAAAACATCCACAGTGTGGTCACCTAACACTAAGCTTAAGCTTTAGGCACCTCAGTGGAAGTAGACACAAGAGACAAGCTAGCACTAATAAAGGCAGATAAATCCCCTGGTTGATAAAATATAAATCTTTTTGTTTTAAGCACAATAATACATTTACAGGGGAAACATAGAAACATAGAAGCATAGAAATATGACAACAGAAAAAGACTACATGGCCTATCTAGTCTGTCCTTCCACATCAACAACTACAACAGTCCCCTTTTTTCCTTTAGAGATCCTCTGTGTTTGTCCCATGCTTTTTTGAATTCAGTTACTGTCCTCATCTCTACCACCTCCACTGGGAGACTATTCCATGGATCCACCACTCTTTCCGTAAAGAAATATTTCCGCATATCACTCCTGAATCAATCCCCCTTCACCCTCATCCCATGTCCCCTCGTAGCAGAACTTGCTTTCAATTGAAAGAGGCTCTCCCCCTGAACATTTATGCCACGGAATTTAAACATCTCAATCATATCACCTCTATCCCGCCTTTCCTCTAAGGTGTACATATTAAGATCCCTAGGTCTGTCCTCATATGCTTTATAATGAAGACCACTAACCATTTTAGTAGCCACCCTCTGCACCGACTCCATCCTGTTCACATCCTTTTGAAGGTGCAATCTCCAGAATTGCACACTATACTCCAAATGAGTTCGCACCAAAGACTTATACAGAGGCCCTATCACCTCCTTTCTTCTGCTAGCCAATACTCTCCATATGCACTCAAGCATCCTTCTAGCTTTTGCCATCACCTTTTCTACCTGTTTGCTACTTTAAGATCATCAGACAAAACCACGCCTAGGTCCCGCTCTTCTTTAGTCGACAAAAGTATTTCACCCCATATACTATATTGCTTCCTTGGATTGCTGCGGCCCAAATGCATGACCTTACATTTTTTAACATTAAATCCCATCTGCCAAATTCTAAACCATTCTTCAAGCTTAGCTAGATCCCTCCTCATGTTATCTACACCTTCCTGGGTGTCTACTCTATTGCAGATTTTGGTATCATCCGCAAAAAGGCAAACCTTATCCGACAGCCCTTCCACTATATCACTAACAAAGATGTTAAAAAGAATCGGACCAAGGACAGATCCCTGGGGCACACCACTGGTAACATCCTTCTCCTCAGAGTGAGCTCCATTTACCTGTACTCTTTGTCGCCTCCCACCCAACCAATTTCTAACCCAAGCAGTATCTTTTGGGTCTATCCCTAGGGTGCAAAGTTTGTTTATAAGTCGTCTGTGAGGAACTATGACAAAGGCTTTACTGAAATCTAAATACACCACATCTAGGGCTCTCCCTCGGTCCAACTCCCTGGTCACCCAGTCAAAGAAATCAATCAGATTCATCTGACAAGACCTGCCTCTGGTGAATCCATGCTGCCTCGGATCATGTAATCCGCTGGACTCCAGAAACTTCACTATTTTCTCTTTCAGCAGCGTTTCCAATAATTTACTCACCACCAAAGTTAAACTAACCAGCCTGTAGTTTTCAACCACATCCTTACTTCCGCTTTTGTGTAAAGGCATCACATGAGCCTCTCTCCAGTCCATTGGTACCACTCCCGACTCCAACAAGGCATTGAAAAGGTCAGTCAGTGGAGCTGCTAGAACGTACCCAAGTTCCCTCAGTATTCTAGGGTGTATCCCATCCGGTCCCATTGCTTTGTCTGCTTTAAGTTGAGCTAGTTTCTCACGAACACAGTCTTCTGAAAATTGTTCAAGATGTCCCTCGCCTCTGTTCCTATTTGTGGGTGTTTTCTGAGGTCCTGCTCCTGGTTCTTCATCTGTGAACACAGACAGAACAGAAATATTTGTTAAGCAATTCCACTTTATCCTCATCAGCTTCTATATATTCCTCCCCTTTACCCTTGAGTCTGACAATACCACTTTTGCCCTTCCTCTTATCACTAACATATCTGAAAAATGTCTTATCTCCCCATTTTATTGCATTGGATATTTCCTCCTCTTTTTGAATCTTTGCTTTCCTGACTACTTTGCTAGCTTCTCTAAGTTTTTCCAAATATAGATGCCTCTCTGTGATCTCTTGTATTTCATTTATTTTATTTATTTATTTAACATCTCTTTTATATTGCGCTATTCACATCAGTGCGGTGTACATTTAACAGAACCTTATACAATGCAGTCGGGGCTGCATTGTATTTACAGTAAACAGGGACTGTAACTCAGACATTATTGGGGTAACTTTCTACAAATTATTTACATTAATAAATATACTATATACCTGAAGTCTACTTGGAGTTGCACCGGTGGGGCTAGTTGCAATCCGGTGTGCTGGGTGCGCTATTGGGAGAGTCAAGGTGATTAGTGAGAGTGTTTGCAGGTTGATCTTTGAGGCTGATCTCAGGGTAGTGCCATATGAATAGGTGGTGCTTCAGTGCCTTCCTGAATTGGGCCAGGTCGGTGATTGCTCGGATGGGCGATGGCACTGAGGCTGTTGTTCCAGTTAGAGATCATTTCATCCAAGTTGGGGGCTGTGGCATTGAGGAGTGGAATGGCTTTCTCCAGTATTTCCTCTTTGAAAAAGGGCCGAATTGTCTTGCTGATGTTTTGGGGAAGACAGTAGCTTTGCTGGTGTTATTATGACTGTGACGGTGGGTAGGTATTTTAAATCTAATCAGACTGTGGTCGGACCAGGGTACTGGTGTTATAGATATCGCCAAATCATGGGTCATTTCCACAGATGTTTGTGGGGCAAAGACCAGGTCCAGTTTGTTTCATGAAGGCTTCCCTCTTTTTCTTCACTTTTTCAGCTACTTCTTTCGAAAGCCATAGCGGTCTCCTTTTCCTTTTACCTTTATTTACCATTTTAATAAAAAAAGTTTGTTGCCCTTAAAATATCCCCTTTCAGTTTTGCCCACTGTTTTTCTACATCCCCCAGCTGTTCCCATCCCGCTAACGACTCCCTGAGGTATTGGCCCATCTTGGCAAAGTTAGTCTTCCTAAAGTCTAAGACCCTCACTTTTGAATGGATGGGAGGGCATTCCAACATCTGGGTGCATAGAGCATGAAAGCCCTATTAGATGTCGCCTGGGTGCACTTCGTTGTTTCCTTTGGAATTATCAATGTATTGACAGCTGTCGATCTTCTGAGTCTGTTCGGGGGTGTGAGGTGGATTAGCTCGGAGATGGAGGTGGAGGGTTGATTTTTTTATGGCTTTAAAGGTCATTACTAGGATCTTGCAACATAGTTTGCCATGGATTGGTAACCATTGGAGTTTCTTCAGGATTGGTGTAATGTGGTCCATTCTTGAAACTCCGTATAGAACTCTAGCGGCTGCATTGATTGCAAGCTGGAGCGGGTTCAGTGATGTTTGAGGGAGTCCGTATAGGAATGCATTGGCGTAATCAAAGTGTGGAGTTACTAGGGCTTGGTAGATTGTTCGAAAGTCATCGGGGTCAAGTAGAGGTCGTAGATGCCGTAGTGTACGTATTTCTATGTTATATTGTCTTGACTGTGTTACTTATGTGGGTTTTCATGTCCAGCCATTGGTCCAAGGTCACACCTAGGTATCGGATTGTGGATTTGGTTATCAGCTTGGCGTTCTTCACCTTTAAGGAGGGTGGGGGGGTGAATCCTTGGTTGCTCGTGATGAAGAGGAGTCTGTTTTGTTATGGTTTATTCAGATATTTTGCATATGGAGCCAGTCAGCAACTGCGTCGAAGCAGCTTGTTAGAGGGAAGAAGTCTGGCTGGTCTGTTGCAAATGGCATATATAGTAGAACGTCATCTGCTTATACCAGGCAGGAGACGTTAAATGAGCGGATAATGGCGCAGATGGGTTGCATGTATATGTTAAACATCAATACTGATAGAGAGGACCCCTGAGGCACACCTTGTTTTTGTAGGAAAGGTGCCGAGGTTGTGGTGCTAGTTCTCACGTGCTGCCATCTGTTGGACAGGTAGGATTTGCACCAGCTTAGAGCTGCGCCCTGTATTCCCTTTTCCTCGAGACATCCCAGGAGTATCTCGTGGCTTACGGAGTCAAATGCTGCTGTGATATCCATGAAGATAAGGGCAAATCCTTGTCGAATGTTGTCAATTACAGAGATTATGGTGTTGAAGAGGGTGGTGAGGAGGGTTTCTATGCCTTGTGCCTCCCTGAATCCGTGCTGAGATGGGTCCAAAGGGGCATCAGTCTCGATGTGTTGTTGAATTGGCGTTGGACTACCTTTTCAATTATCTTGGTGAGAAGTGGCATGCTTGAAATTGGTCTAAAGGACTCGACTTTTAGAGGGACCAGTTTGTTGTTTTTCAGCAGCGGCCTGATGGAGGTATGCTTTAACCTTTGTGGGAAGGCTCCCGTAGAGAATGACTGCTCTATGATTTTATTCAGGAACTGGCTGAGATTGCAGCATAGTTCTCTTATGCAGAACGCTGGACAGGGGTCATTTGGTGCAGTAGTAGTGTTGATGGAGGCAATCTCTCTCTTTGATATGGTGGTGAATTTGGTCAGTGGCGTTAGGTTGGTCGGTTTGTGTCGCGGAGTGTGGCTTGTGGAACTTGTTTTCTTGTTAGTCTGGAGCACGTTTGATTGGAGATAATCTGCAAAAACCTGCGGTTGTGGCATATATGGTGGGTCTGGGGCTGGTTCTCTTGTCAGTTTCTTCACTATATTGAAGAGGTCGTGTGGCTTGCTCATCAAGTGCTTCAGGAGGTCCGTATGGAATTGCTTCCTCCTCTCCATTATTGCTTCTCGGTGCTTTTTTAGGTGTAAGCTATATGAATTCTGTACTTCAGTGGTGGTGATCGGCGCCATCGTCTCTCTAGCTTGCGCAGGTGGAGGAGTGATGATCGCAGTTCGGTGGAATACCATGGTGCAAGCTCTAGTCTCTTTGGAGGTTTGTTCGTGGTTGGGAGCTGAGCAATGGCACTGAGGCTGTTGTTCCAGTTAGAGATCATTTCATCCAAGTTGGGGGCTATGGCATTGAGGAGTGGAATGGCTTTCTCCAGTATTTCCTCTTTGAAAAAGGGCCGAATTGTCTTGCTGATGTTTTGGGGAAGACAGTAGCTTTGCTGGTGTTATTATGACTGTGACGGTGGGTAGGTATTTTAAATCTAATCAGACTGTGGTCGGACCAGGGTACTGGTGTTATAGATATCGCCAAGTCGTGGGTCATTTCCACAGATGTTTGTGGGGCAAAGACCAGGTCCAGTTTGTTTCATGAAGGCTTCCCTCTTTTTCTTCACTTTTTCAGCTACTTCTTTCGAAAGCCATAGCGGTCTCCTTTTCCTTTTACCTTTATTTACCATTTTAATAAAAAGGTTGGTTGCCCTTAAAATATCCCCTTTCAGTTTTGCCCACTGTTTTTCTACATCCCCCAGCTGTTCCCATCCCGCTAACAACTCCCTGAGGTATTGGCCCATCTTGGCAAAGTTAGTCTTCCTAAAGTCTAAGACCCTCACTTTTGAATGGATTCAAACAGCCCTAGTCCTAATACTAAACCACACCATCTGGTGATCACTGGATGCAAAATGATCTCCCACTATAACATCAGAAACACTTTCACCATTTGTAAGCACCAAGTCCAGTATGGCCCCTTCACGTGTGGGGTCTGATACCAATTGCTTGAATAGTTCTCCCTGTAGAGAATCCAGGATCTCTTTACTTCTAGATGACACTGCAGCAGGAATGTGCCAATCAACATCTGGCATATTGAAATCCCCTATCAGTAGCACTTCCCCTTTCCTGGCAATGCTGTGTATGTCTTCAATTAACTCTCTATCCACCTATTCCTCTTGTGAGGGAGGTCTGTATATCACGCCAATGCAGATAGATTTCTCTTTCCCTCTTTCTAGTTTAACCCACAATGCCTCCTCTCTCCCTTTTAAGCTCTGTAATTCCAAAGTTTTAATAGTATTTTTTACATATAGTGCCACTCCTCCTCCCCTTCTTCCTATACTGTCCTTTCTGAATAAAGTATAACCAGGTATAGTTACATCCCAGTCACGGTTTTCTGTGAACCATGTTTCTGTAAACTGCCACTAAATCCAACATAAATAATAAGATGCCCCTAACTGCAGGACTCCAGCTTTTAACAGAAGAAACTGCCTGCGTCTTTTTTGGGTTTCCCTTGACACATCAGGAAACAGAGACCTTAACCCCCTCAAACAAAGAAACCCATTTTTTTTTATAATACAGCTTAAGAAACCAGTCTCTATTTGAGACCAGTGCCAATGTAACCAACAAAGTAGAAACTTTAATAGAGTCTAAGGTAGGTGAAGAAAGTAAATCAGAAAGAAAGTAAATCAGAAAGGGGCCTTCCTAAAAAGACACTCCACACACTTCAACTTCACAAAACATAACTGCTAGGATCATCTCCAAAGCAAGCCTTACCGAGCACATCACCCCAATACTCTGTTACCTCAATTGGCTCCCCATTGCTTCCAGAGTAAGATACAAGATGATAGTTACAACATTTAAATTACACAACAGCATCTCCCCCTCCTATCTATCCACACTGATACATCCACAAGCTGATGTCAGAGTTAAAAGAAAAAGTACAAAGGATCTCCTAGCCATACCCCCCTCAATTCAAAAAAACAAGCAAACTACCAGCAAAAGAGCTTATAGGTACTCAGTTCCTGCCCTTTGGAACTCCTTCCCTGCCTCTATCAGATCAATTAAAGATCTACAGACTTTTCTCAAAGAATTAAAAACTCTACTTTTCACTGAATATTATAATTCCGCTTCTTCCAATATCCCACCATTCCCTACCTCTCACCACGACCATCCACCCTCACTTGGCAAGAACACACCCTTGTAACCTGTTTTTCTGTCTTTATATCCTGTAAATAATTCAGATTCAGCTACCACGATACCTCTGTATAGGTGCTTAGCTGACATGTAAATAGTTCGGTGTATCATAGTTTTGATACGTTCTCTGTAACCAAATGTTTGGAGTTATTGTTCAATGTAAACCGCCCCTGATCGACAGAAGGGGCGGTATATATAAAAAAAAAAGTTTAAATAAATAAATAATAGGGCAGTGGTGACAATGAGCTGCCGCCCAGTTAGCTTCTGCAGTGAAAGTTAGGACAGCCTTTGCTGCATCTGACTTTCACTTCTTTGTCTTAACCAGGCAGCAGCTCAATATCACTGCCCAGTTATGGCCAAATGTCACCATTGGAAGGTCCTAATGCTAACTGGCTAGCATTGGGACATTCAGTGGCACTAACCATGCCAATTGAGATGGCATTTTTTGGAGGGGGGGATGATTCCCAGATCACCCTGGAGCAACTGTTAAAAATTAGCAGGTATCATGGCCAATTAAATGGTTACAGGTCACTAATAGCAGGTCTGAGCTCTTTCAGAACTCTGGGAGGATAAGGTAATAGCAATTCTCCTTCTCTTTTGGGGAGGTATACAATCAGCTCTTGATATAGGCAGAGAATCCTTATGGGGAATTTTTAATATGTCTACAACATATGTTTTGAACATTTCCTTGGGAGAAATTATATGAGATTTAGGAAAGTTAATCAGCCTCAGGTTCCTCCACCTAATAGCGTTCTTGAGATTCTCCAAGTTGGCTTACTGATACATGCATTTATTTTGATATGGGACAATACTCTTGGTCCAGAGACTCCTTTAATTGTACAAGACCACTAATCAAAGAAAAGGGCATAAGATGATCTGTTAATAAAATTGGAACTTATTATTCAGGGTATCCCTCTTATGTACAAGATATGCAATCAAACATAAAAAAAAAGAACAACTAAGCAATATATTTTTGGAAAAAGGAATATGGAAGGGAGACATCTAGGAGCAACTAGATAGCAAAACTTAAATCCCCTTTTCTCCATATACGCACTCCATTATCTAAGGATCTCTTTTTTCCCCCTCATCACACCCAGATCTATTAACCATTGTCCATGTAACTTACATGTAAATAGTTCTTTACTATTATGTATTAATTCCCAAGTTCAATGTAGTGGTTCAATATTCTCCACAACGTTCTAGTTCTCCACGTTTCATGAAATAGTCCAAAGTCCCATTCATCTGTAAACCACTTTGACCTTGAGATAAAGCGATCTACAAAAAATAGCTCAATAAATAAATAGATTTCAAATTACTTGATGTTTTCTATATGCAATGAATTGATTTTTTTATTTCAAAATATTATTTGATGAAAGTGAAGCATTTTATCTCTTTGTTTCTGGCACACATTTTGTGTTATGAGATTTCTTAGCCCTCTGATTGAATCATCTGTCTAGCCAGCTTTCCTGTATTTCAGATGGATATCTTGAGCCATGAGCCATGTACTGCAATGAATTTTACAGAATTTTATTTCTGATCTTTTTATGTCACAATATTATTAACATTTTTAACTATCCTAATTTAAATGCATATTTATTATATACAGAAGCATAAAAAATTCCCGCAGTTGAAATCAACTAATTAGTCATGATGTTTCATGTCAAACCCTCCAGATTTACAAAGCAATTATTAGCTTTGAAACTTTACATCATACTGATAAATAGTCTTTATTAGCTGTTCAAAGGTTCATTGTTATGCTGCTACTTCAGAAGTTACTAAACTTATAAATAGCTTAGGATGAAGGTGTATATAATTGGTCTTTACTGACATATTAAAGCACTGAAATAAACTTGACTCATGAAGGAGTAGCAACCTAGTGAACAAGGATCAAGCAAGCTAGGGCAAAAATCTTACATCGCCCACATTGACACTCCTTGTGGCTATGGATAAGCCACTTCACCTAACATCAGGCAAACTAGGGAGTTGCCTGGAGTGCCAACATTTCCAAGGTGGCTCATTGCCTTTGCTGCCACCCCTCTCTGGGACCTGCAGAGATGACAAAGCCATTAAAACAGGAGTGTAGTACTTACCCAAAGACTGTGATGCTGCATTGCTGGTGCTCACTTTGAGCCACCTCAAACACTGACTACCTGTTTTGCCTGGGGGCCAACGTGAAACCATGAGATCAGCAAACTTCGTCCATTGCGTGGCCCAAGCTGCATGCAGAGAGCTGATCATGGTGGAGGAGTGCAGCAACATTGAAGGTAGGTTAAGAGACATCATGTAATGGCTGGGGGAGGGGAGGGGGCAATGAAATCCTGGGTGCCAGGTTGCAATTTATAGTCACCATGGTGACCTGACACCCAGGATTTGTTGGCCCTGTCTTAAAAATACTCTGACTCGGATATATTTCTTCTAGTCTGAGGCAGGTAATAATTAAATTACTATTTGTAATGGGCCCAATTCTGTGCCATGGTTATGGGGGGAAGTTAGATGGGGTCAGAGACTGGGTGTTCGCCGACCCTGGATGTACAGGGCCAATTCTAATGTCGGCCCTGTATGTCCAGGGCTGGCGACATGTGCAGGGAAGTTATTGCACCTCCGAGGCAGAATAACTTCCTTGGACATGTTTTTTTTGTGGTGCTGGGGCGCGGATGGGACAGGGGAGGCCGTAGGACATTCCCCACATCCCAACCCTGGCCTTAGGAGGCCAGATCAGGGATTGGACTGCGGGGGAATACGCTTTTTATTCCAGCAGCCGGCATCGCGGCTCTGGTGCCATGGCTACATGACACCATGGCACCGCAGTTCCATAGAATAGCCTTGACTGAGTTAGCCGGGGACAGTCCTGTACATTCAGGCTGGACTGAATGACAGTCCTGGCTGAACATACAGGACTTTTTGCGATTCTGATCCCGCAGGGCTAGACATGGCCCACTGGATCAGAATCACAATCTGTCTTGAAGGACAGTCTTGAAGGACTAGAAAAAGGGACTGTTACTTCTGGAGAGAGATCTGCAACTGTGAGTATATACTTCTGGTAATTTTCTAAAAGGAATTCTTTGTATTAAAGCTAATTAATCTGTGAACCCACTATTTTTTGTTAAATCAGTCAGGGCCTAGTAGCAGCAGTTTAAGTTTAAATTTAAAACACAGAGGAGAACTTTCTGGTTACATTTCATAGCCAGCAGAGAGCTTGTAGTTTAAATTTAATAGTCACTCTGGGCGAAGTAACAGCAAAGTACTTTTAGTTTAAATTTAAAACACAGAAGAGAGCTTTCTGGTTACATTTGGAACCCAGCAGAGAGCTTGTAGTTTAAATTTCATAAGAAGTTAGAGCCTAGCAGCAGCTAAGAGCTATAATTTAAATCAAATCAGAATATAGCTTACCTCAGCAGCACAAGACAGGGTACTGTGTAGCAGCCCTCTTTTAATACGTGTTATTTCCCTCCCTCCCTCCCCACACCCACCCACCCCTGGGATAATCGTAGCTTTATAGGTACTTACACATCTTAAAAGGCAGGAGGTGCTCTCAGGTGAAGCTCATTACCCAAATCAATCATACACTAAGGACCTGAGATTAGTTAAGCTTCAGGTGAACAAGGTATATTACACGTATTAGGTACAGTTTTATTAGTATAAATATCCACAGCAACCCTTAGTAAGTAAAGAACTTAGATCTAAGCACAAACTTAAAACTAAGATGCAGACAGCAGTCCAGCAGCGGGATGGGGGCTTTCCAGTCTTTTGCATTGAGTGTCACATGTACGATTTTCTCCCAGTTGGTGAGAGGTCTTACGTGTGCACTAGGTGCAAGGAGCTCTTTGCTCTCAGGGAACGAGTCCGTTCTCTAGAGGCTAAAGTAGCAGACTTGGAAAAGCATAAGACAGACAGAGAGGTAAATAGACGAGACCTACAGGGATATAGTCCTGAAGTCCCACCTCCAGTCTGGCAGCATCCCTGTTGCCATGGAGGAGAGAGGTCACGTGACAGGAGAGCATCACCCTGGTATGGCAGGAAATGATCCTGTAACTAGGACCTGTCCTCCAGGTGATGTAAAACCCTCTCGCACTGAGGAAGTTTCTCCAGGGCCATGTGCCCATGAGGGAAGGGTTAGGACAGCCGTTATAGTTGGTGATTCGATCATTAGGCATGTAGATAGCTGGGTGGCTGGTGGACGTGAGGATCGTATGGTAACATGCCTGCCTGGTACGAAGGTTGCGGACCTGACGCGCCAACTAGATAAGGTCTTAGATAGTGCTGGGGAGGAGTCTGCTGTCTTGGTACATGTCGGTACCAATGACATAGGAAAATGTGGTAGGGAGGTTCTGGAGGCAAAATTTAGGCTTTTAGGTAGGAAGTTGAAATCCAGAACGTCCAGGGTAGCGTTCTCTGAAATGCTTCCTGTTCCACGTGCAGGACCCAAAAGGCAGGCAGAGCTCCGGAGTCTCAATGCGTGGATGAGACAATGGTGCAGAGATGAGGGTTTTGGATTTGTTAGGAACTGGGGAACATTCTGGTGAAAGGAGGGGCTCTTCTGAAGGGATGGGCTTCAGCTTAACCGGGATGGAACCAGGCTGCTGGCATTAACCTTTAAAAAGGAGATAGAGCAGCTTTTAAACTAGATATTAGGGGAAAGCCGACAGTCGCCCAAGAGCGGATGGTTCGGAAGAATGTATCTTTGAAGGATACTACCAAAAGCAGAGAGGTTCCACAAAAGAGTAAACTAGCCCAAATGCCCTCAAGTATGGAGCAGACAAAGCTTAAATATCCCAAATTACCCATGTCTAACAATAGCCAAATTAATATGAATAAAATACATTCTCTAAAATGCTTGTATGCAAATGCTAGAAGTCTAAAAAATAAGATGGGAGAGTTAGAATATATAGCACTAAATGAAAGGTTAGATATGATTGGAATATCAGAGACATGGTGGAAGGAGGACAACCAGTGGGACACTGTGATACCTGGGTACAAACTATATCGTAATGATAGAGCTGATCAATTTGGTGGAGGGGTTGCTCTCTATGTTAGAGAGGGCATTGAGTCAGAAAGGATTAAAGATTTGCAGGAAACAAAATCTGCTGTAGAATCTATATGGATTGAAATTCCATGTAAAAGGGGGAAGGCAATGGCAGTGGGGGTGTACTATCGACCGCCTGGCCAGAATGACCAAATGGATGATGAAATGTTCAAAGAAATCAAGGAAGCTAGCAAAAGTTACAGCACAGTAATAATAATGGGTGATTTCAACTACCCCGGTATCGACTGGGTCAGTGTCACGTCAGGACATGCTAGGGCGATAAAGTTCCTAGATGAAATAAATGACTGCTTCTTGGAGCAGCTGGTTTATGAACCGACCAGAGGGGAAGCCATATTAGACCTAGTCCTTAGTGGAACACCAGATCTAGTGCAAGAGATAAGGTTGTTGGGACCACTTGGCAATAGTGATCATAGCATGATTGCCTTTGATTAAATTAAATTAGTGGAGGAGGGATAGTAAGGAAATCCACAGTACTACCTTTTAACTTTCGAAAGGAAAATGAGGAAAACAGTGAAGAAAAAACTAAAAGGAGCAGTTGCAAAGCTTAAAGATGTACATCAGGCTTGGCTGTTGTTGAAAAATATTATCTTGGAAGCCCAGACCAGCTCTATTCCACGCTTTAAGAAAAGTGGAAAGAAGTCCAAAAAACTGCCAGCATGGTTTAAAGGTGAGGTCAGAGAGGCTGTTGTTACCAAAAAAAGCATCTTTCAGGAAATGAAAAAAAGAGCCAAACAACGAAACTTGGAAACAGCACAAGCACTGGCAAGTCAAATGCAAGGCATTGATAAGGCAGGCAAAGGGAGAATTTGAGAAGAAGCTTGCTGCAGAGGCAAAAACGCGAAGTAAAGACCTTTTCAAGTACATTCGTAGCAAAAAACCTGTGAGAGAGTCAGTTGGTCCATTAGATGATAAAGGGGTTAAAGGAGCACTAAGAGGCGACAAGGCGATAGCGGAGAGACTGAATGAATTCTTTGCTTCGGTCTTTACTGAGGAAGATGTAGGGATGTTACCCATGACTGAAGTGGTATTTAAAGGTGCGGAAGAATTGAAGGAAATATCGATACATCGGGAAGATGTATTACAACTATTAGATAAACTGAAGAGTAGCAAATCACCTGGGCCGGATGGTATACATCCAAGGGTGTTGAAAGAACTGAAATATGAGATTGCAGACCTACTATTAGTAATCTGTGAACTATCATTAAAATCATCTCTAATACCTGAAGATTGGAGGATTGCCAATGTAACACCAATTTTTAAAAAGGGTTCCAGGGGTGATCCGGGAAACTACAGACCGGTGAGCCTGACGTCAGTACCGGAAAAAATGGTAGAAACCATCATAAAGAATAAAATTACTCAGCATGTAGATAGTCATGACCTAATGGGAGACGGCCAACATGGCTTTAGACAAGGAAGATATTGTCTTACTAATCTGTTATGTTTTTTTGAAGGAGTGAATAATCAGGTGGACAAAGGTGAGTCGGTTGATATTGTGTATCTGGACTTTCAGAAAGCCTTTGACAAGGTCCCTCATCAGAGACTTTTGGCAAAACTAAAGAGTCATGGGATAGGAGGCAGTGTACTATTGTGGATCAGGAACTGGTTAAAAGATAGAAAGCAGAGGGTAGGGCTAAATGGACAATTTTCCCAATGGAGAAAGATGAATAGTGGTGTACCCCAGGGATCTGTGCTGGGTCCGCTGCGTTTTGACATATTCATAAATGACCTGGAAAGTGGAATAACGAGTGAGGTTATCAATTTTGCAGATGACACAAAACTATTTAAAGTTGCTAAAACCCAAGAGGATTGTGGAAAATTTCAAGAGGATCTTGATAAATTGGAAGACTGGGCATCAAAATTGCAGATGAAATTTAATGTGGACAAGTGCAAGGTTATGCACCTAGGGAAGAACAACCCAAACTATGGTTACACGATGCAAGTTTCCACATTAGGAACTACCACCCAGGAAAAAGATTTAGGTGTCATTGTGGATACCATGTTAAAACCCTCGGCCCAGTGTGCAGCAGCGGCCAAGAGAGCAAATAGAATGCTAGGTATGTTAAGGAAAGGAATGGAAAATAAAACAAAAGATATTATAATGCCTCTATTTCGTTCCATGGTGAGACCTTACCTTGAATATTGTGTGCAATTCTGGTCGCCGTATCTTAAAAAAGATATAGTGATTTTAGAAAAGGTTCAGAGAAGAGCCACCAAAATGGTAAAGGGGATGGAAGGATACTGCTATGAAGAAAGGCTAAAAAGGTTAGGGCTCTTTAACCTGGAAAAGAGACGGCTGAGGGGAGATATGATAGAAGTCTATAAATTAATGAACGGAGTGGAACGGGTAAACATAGATCGATTGTTTACCTTATCAGAATATAGAAAGACTAGGGGACATGCAATGAAGCTACAGGGTAAACTATTTAAGACTAATAAAAGAAAATATTTTTTCACTCAACGTGTAATCAAACTCTGGAATTTGTTACCAGAGGATGTAGTAAAGGCTGTTAGTGTAGCTGGGTTTAAAAAAGATTTGGACAAGTTCCTGGAGGAAAGGTCCATAAACCATTATTAAGAAGGGACCCAGGATATCAATGCTTGAACCAATAGAAGCATTGTGGAACCTGTGTCCCATGGGGAAACTGCTAGGTACATATGACCTAGATTGGCCACTGTTGGAAACAGAATACTGGGCTTGATGGACCTTATGTTCTTATGTTCTTAATCCCCTCTGTACATCCAGCACAGACCAGATGTAGAGGGGATCTACATCTGGAATGGTATAACCCGATCCAAGTAAATTCATACTTTTTTTTTAAACTAAGGGTATATTTACTAAAGTGTTTAGTGTGCATGCAAACTGCTATGGCAGACCGTGAGCATGCGATCAAGCTTAGTGCAGCTTATTAAAGAAGTCCCTAAGAGTCACATTTGAAAGGGAGAGAGATAGAGTATGATAGAAACATTTAAACACTTAACAGGCTTTAATAATTATAAGAAGATAGATTTTTCCATAGAAAAATAATTTCATGGACATGCTACAAATTTGTATGGAGGAAAGATTAGAGGAAACGTATGAAAATACTGAGAGGGTGGCAGATGCCGGAGAGGTAGGGAGATTAAGGTCCATGGGGATGACTTGAGCATGTGGGATGGAGTCCTCGACTCAAAGGCAACTTGATTGTTCACTGTGGGGGGAGAAAGAATCAGAAATCCCAGGAATTTGCATTAGCTGCCGGTGTCTAGCACAAAATCTTCCATACCTACTAGGGTGCAGTTAAATGTTCATTCACATTAACACAAATTGTATGCTAATGCGATTGTGGTAATCCATTTTAATGTTAATGAGCTGCTGTGCTTGAACTTGTATGTAATGCAATAGCTTTTTATGGTAATTCTTTTACATTCAAAGTAATGAATGCTTATACATTTTTTTTTTTATAGAATATATATACATTAATACAAGGAAAAAAGACAAAGAAAAACTATACATTGTTATATCACACAAACTCATGTGTCAAAAACTAGTCCACATCAAGGGGGGTGTGGCTTAAATGTAAGGAGTAAACCTAAATGGCCCCGAATATTAACACAAGATTCCTAATTCTAGCGAAGAGCCAAGAAACCAATTTACAGAAATTCCCTAAGTCTTACTATCCAAAAAGGTCACCAAATGATCCACTTCAAGAAATACATATCTTTTGCCCTGAAACCATATATGACACTTGCAAGGGAATTTAAGGTAAAAAGATGCCCCCAGGGCTAAAACCCGTGGACGCAGTTCCAAGAAGGCCTTACTTCGCTCTGGGTTGCCCGGGAGACATCAGGAAAAATTTGTATTGCTTGGCCACAAAATTTCTCATTCTTTTTGGGGAAATATGCACATAACACCTTTTCCTTATCCATCTCAAATAGAAATATTACCAATAATGTAGCTCTTGAGGGGATATCCTCACTCTCTGATTCAATAAAATGTGAAATATCTAAAGAGGAAACTACGCGATTAAAATGAACACCAGTCTCCCCTACTTCCCCTCCCATATCTATCTTACCCTTGGGAACATAATAGATTTTAGAAACGTTAAAAGAATCAACTTCAGTAAACAATAATACCTCCTTAAGATATTTTTGAAAAAGTATCAAAGGTGACATGTAATGCGTTTGAGGAAAATTTAACAAACGAAGATTTTTAGACCTCAAAAAGTTCTCTAAAAATTCATCTTGTCTATGTAAGACAAAGGAGTCCTGAGTGGCGCCAGAGGACTGAAAGATTACAGGAACATGTGGTCCCTTTACACAAAAGCAGAAGTAAGGATGTGGTTGAAAACTCTGTGGTGATTAGATTATTGGAAACGCTGCTGAAAGAGAGAATAGTAAGATTTCTGGAGTCCAATGGATTGCAGGATCTGTGGCAGTATAGATTCACCAGAGGCAGGGCTTGTAAGACAAATCTGATTGATTTCTTTGACTGAGAAGTTGGACCGAGGAATTTGGAATGAGGGAGAGCCCTAGATGTGGGGTACTTAGATTTCAGTAAAGCCTTTGATACTGCTCCACACAGGTGACTTATAAACAAACTGAGCAGCCTAGGGATGGACCCTAAAGTTACTGATTGGGATAGAAATTGATTGAGTGGGAGGTGACAAAGGGTACATGTAAATGGTGCTCACTCTGTGGAGAAGGTGGTTAGCAGTGGTGTGCCTCAGGGATCTGTCCTTAGTCCAATTCTTTTAACATCTTTGTTAGTGATATTGTGGAAGGGATGTCAAATAAGGTTGCCTCTTTGCAGATGATACCAAAATCTGCAATACAGTAGACACCGAGGAAAATGTTAATAATGTGGGGAGGGATCTAGCTAAGCTTGAAGAATGGTCTAGAATTTGGCAGCTGAGATTTAATGCTAAAAAATGCAAGGTCATGCACTTGGGCTGCAAAAATCCAAGGGAGTGGTACAGTGTAGGAGTTGAAGTACTTCTGTCCACAAAAGAAGAACAGGACCTGGGCATGATTGTATCTGATGATCGTAAAGTAGCTAAACAGGTAGAAAAGGTGAAGGTGAAAGCTAGAAGGATGCTTGGATGCATAGAGAGAGGAATGGCCAGGAGAAAAAGGAGGTGATAGTGCCTCTGTATAAGTGTTTGGTGCAACCTCATTTGGAGTACTGTGTGCAATTCTGGAGACTGCACCTTCCAAAGGATATGAAAAGGTTGGAGTAGAGAATGGCTACTAAAATGGTTAGTGGTCTTCTAACTTTCCTGAGGGTTCTAATGCATCCCTAAGTGTGTGAATCTTTCCTTTCAACAGATTCCTTTGTTCTGTTAAAAAATCATGCTCACACACAGCTGCTTTGTTCCTTTCAAGCAGGCAGCAAAGAAACATGTTCCTGCATGAGTTGTCCATGCTGCAAAAGCTCAGTGACTAGAGGAATAACCTTTCCAGCAGTTTGCAAAATGTCCCTCATTGACATTTTGCCTCAGTCATTTGTGACAAACTGTAATCTTTCAGATTCACAGCCATGAAATTTGGCACTCACCTATCTAACTGTATCTGAGCATTGAAAATTGTAGGGCTGGTACCTCTAACAGGGGATGGTACACCTTGCACTGTTGAAGCATTCCTAACAGGGGCTATACATTTCAAGCAAAGGTAAGAATTTGTGGCTTTTTAAAATTACTAACTCTCTGCCTGGGAGCTCTTAAAAGGGTTTTGATACATTTTTATAACAAAGTTACATTCTTTTTAGTTCTTTAGTTTAAAAGAGGAAATATTTTCTCAAGTGGGGTAGATTTAAAACTCTGCTTTAGTATCTTTCCAGCTCTTAGAAGCTACTAACACCTCATCAGGTATTAGTTCCCTCCCTACCCCCCCCCCCCCTATTGAGCAGTCTTGCTTTATAGGGCACCTCCCCAATTAACTACACATAGGGCCTTGGAACAGCATATTTTGAACAGACTTAAAAGAGATTTGACTGCTTTTTCTCTGAAAAGACAGCTGGGAAACCGGCTGGTACTTTGGTAGGTCTCTCTCTTTTGCTTCAACAGATACCTAAGCTCCATCAACTGAAAAATGGCTGGGAAAAATCATATCGCCAAAGCTTGTTGCCCCCGTTACAGCTTCTGCCTTTGTCCAGAGATCCCAATGCCAGTTGAAGGACTAATTCCATGTGCAGGATGCCTGAATGCTGAAGCTCTCAGGAAACAAGTGGAGGAATTCAGAGAGGAGGTGGCAAGGCTGAGGACCATTCAAGACAGTGAGAAGTACATTGATGAGATGCTTCTTGCAACATCCAAGCTCTCCAACAGAGGAGAAGATGGGAGCCTACAGAATGATGAAGGTTGGATGCAAGTCACCAGGGCCTGCAGAATCATCAATCCAACTTCTCCAACCCTTGAAATGAAGAACCATTATGCAGCCCTGGAAGTGGAGGAGGTGAAACCATCCCTGGAAAGGGAAGAACCAGAGCTTGAGCACCTCAAAGTTGAAGAATCAGTGACCACAAGGAAGCGAAGGGTAGTGGTGGTTGGTGACTCTCTTCTAAGGGGTACTGAGGCATCCATCTGCCGACCAGACTTGATGTGCCAGAGATGTTACAGAGAGTTTGCTGAAACTCATCAAACCCACTGACTATTATCCAATATTGCTAATCCATGTCGGCACAAATGATACTGCCAGATATCCCTCTGAGCATATCAAAAGTGACTTCATGGGTCTGGGACAGAGGGTGAAGCAGATAGGGGTACAGGTGGTGTTTTCTTCAATCCTCCCTGTTGAGGGTAAAGGCCAAGGCAGAGAAGCTCGCATCCTGGAGATGAATGCATGGCTGCGTGGATGGTGTGATCGAGAGTGTTTTGGTTTCCTGGACCATAGGATGCTGTTCCAAGGGTAGCAGATGGCAGATGGCTTCCATCTGTCCAAGAAAGGTTGACATGTATTCAGTAGCAGACTGACAAATCCACTGAAGAGGGCTTTAAACTAGATTCATGGGGATGGGTGAAGAAAGCTGCCAGGTAAGTGAAGCCCCTAGGTAAGTGAAACATTAAATACCTTTATGGAAATGGGTAAAAGGGGCAACATATGGAAAGCGGTGTGTATAATGCCCATAGCAATGGGAAACAACATCCCAGATGTTGAAGCTTTACTGGAGAGGGCTGACTTGGATTTAGTGGCAGTTACAGAAACATGATTCAAAGAAAAACCATAACTGGGATGTAACTATACCAGGCTATACTTTATTCAGAAAGGACAGAGTAGGAAAAAGGGGAGGAGGAGTGGCATTATATGTAAAAAAAAATATTAAAGCTTTGGAACTACAGAGCTTAAAAGGGAGAGAGGAGGCACTGTGGGTTAAACTAGAAAGAGGGAAAGAGAAATCTATTTGCACTGACGTGATATACAGACCTCCTTCACAGGAGGAAGGGGTGGATGGAGAGTTAATTGAAGACATACACAGCATTGCTAGGAAAGGGGAAGTGCTACTGATAGGGGATTTCAATATGCCAGATGTTGATTGTCACATTCCTGCTGCAGTATCATCTAGAAGTAAGGAAATCATGCATTCTCTACAGGGAGAACTATTCAGGCAACTGGTAACAGAACCCACACGTGAAGGGGCCATACTGGACTTGGTGCTTACCAATGGTGAAAGTGTTTCTGCTGTTATAATGGGAGATCATTTTGCATCCAGTGATCACCAGATGGTGTGTTCAGTATTAAGACTAGGGCTGTTAAAAATCCATTCAAAGAGAGGATCTTAGACTTTAGGAAAACTAACTTTGCCATGATGGTTCAATACCTCAGAGATCGTTAGCAGGATAGATAGAAACAGCTGGGGGATGTAGTAAAAGAGTGGGCAAAACTGAAAGGGGATATTTTAAGGGCAACCAACCTTTTTTTTAAAATGGTAAATAAAGGTAAAAGGAAAAGGAGACCGCTATATTTTTTGAAAGAAGTAGCTGTAAAGGTGAAGAAAAAGAGAGAGGCCTTCATGAAATACAAGAGATCACAGAGAGAGGAAGACAGGCATCTATATTTGAAAAAACATAGGGGTATGTTTACTAAACCGTCTTAATGTTACCGGTGCTAGTTGTAGCGATAATGTTAAGAAGGCTATATAAGGAGTGGGCGTTCTGGCGGCAAGGTAGCTAGAATCTGTATCGCGCAATAGTGTGTGCCGTGGCACGTTAACGCGCGTTAACCCTAAGGTCATGCTTGCGCAGTGTTATAAACTATAAAGATGGTTACTGCAATGATTGGGGAGGCAGAGGTTATGGGTTCGATCCTGCAGTGGTGTTATGTAAGAAGGTTGTCTGAGGCAATTCCTTTTAATCTAAATCAGTGCTGTCTGAGGAATTTCCTTTTTTAAGTTAAATCAGTGCTGCCAGCAAAACACCCTCACAGTGCCGTAACATAAGGTGCCGCATAAGGCGCCCTATAAGGCACTCCATAGGGCACATTATAAAGTGCCCTGTCCGCCAAGGCGCCATCTAATGTGCCCTATAGGGCGCCTTCTGAGGCACCTTAAGGATACAGCACTGTGAGGGTGCATTTTGCTGGCAGCACTGATGTAAATTAAAAGCAAAAGCCTCAGACAGACTTATTAAATAGCACCACTGTGGGATCAAATCCATGACCTCTGCCTCCACAGTCATTGAAGTAACTAGTGGGCAACATCTCCATAGCTACTAACACACCGCTGGCTTGCTACAGAAAACTGCAGGTCACCACACAAACTGTCTGCTGTGGTTACCAGGACAGGGTAAACCCACCCGTACCCATGATGCACTGCACATGCAGATCAGCAGTCTACAGCTGATCACAAGATGGGGTATGCACCCCCACAGCACCTCGGCCTGGTAGAGGGAACTGACCGTGTGTTTTACCGGCACAGAGTAGTTACAGACTCTGAGATTGTGCGGGTCCTGTGCTCACTCTGAGGGTGAGGTGGGGTGCCCAGCAGCAGGTCCGCAGCACTTGGCTTGGCTGAGATAGACTATGCTGCAGGTCCCCATCAGTACCAGTGTGTGATAGGTAGTCTTTGCAGACACACCTAGGATACACCTGTGTCCATCTGTATTTCCCAGTCATGTCTGGCCCTTGTGAACTATGATGTACCCAGAATAGTGCATATCCTGTGCGGATACCATGGTCACATGTTTTAAGTGAAGGGGGGTGTTTGGGCCCAAAAGTGGATTATATAGCACCACCCAAGCCGCCCTCTGTGGCTCAGGGTAGGGGACAGGATCTCCCACCAACAGATCCACATTCTACATCTCTGCAATGGTGGCAGTAGAGGGGACCATCAACCCAGTTCTGCTGGGGAGCAGGCACCCTACAGCGCAGTCAATGCAGATCGGTACGCATCACACAAGGCAATGGCAGACAGGCAGAACGCTGGAAAATCTCAACTGCCCCCCACAACTATCTGACATTCACCAGCAGAGGGCACAGTCAGTCTCCACCCACTGCACCCCTGCAAGGTTGTTCCACAGCCATACACAGGCTAACTGCAGACAGTCTGCTAGATAGTACATAGTGCATGTTCCTGGAGAAATTGTGTGCACCCAAAAATGGGATGTGAGCACACACACCAAGCAGATATGTCAGTGATTGGGCCCCAGAAAACAAAACCCATAAATATCACTTGAGAAAAATACTGTATAGTACTATGGCAGAACCTAGCCATGCCATGGCCACTTCTCAGTCAGGCTGAGAGTGACCTCCCAGCATGATATGCTCTGGCCACCCTGTCCGTACAGGTGGTGGTCGGGCACTACAATGTCCCAGCCATTGCCCTATGCCCTGTGCAGATGCATCCTGCCCAGGCCACCCTGTCCGGGCCATACCCACAGTACCTTGCTCCTCATTATGCACATTGGCAGGCTAACACTGGAAACAGTGCAAGCAGTGTGGGCTCAGTAAGGTGTAGGCAGCCACAACACACTGGATAAACATACACACACTCCCACACCTATGCCAGCATTGTGCAAATATAGAGGTTTGTGGCAGCCCTGGCCACCACACCAGTCCTGGGCACAGTGCGGGCATTGCTATGGTACGCAATACTGTTGGGGTCACTCCCCCGGGGTGGGTAAACACTGTCAGAAGCAAAACTTGAAACACACTCCACAGATATCAGAAAGGTTGCTATGATGAATCTCTGTCAACAAATCATGTTTAACTTAGGATTTGTTAGCGGACATTAATCATAGCAACCTTTTGATAAATGTGGAACCTGTTCCCAAGTTTAGGATGGCATTGCTAAGGGATGCAGGTGCCAGTATTGGGAGATGCTGCTCCGCGCAGGGCCGAACAGCCTGACTCTCCATGAGGCTTTGGATAGTGGAGCCTGTGGGTGTGGGTGTTTGTGCCCCTGTTGGCTGCTGCTCTAGGGCAGAGGTTCCCAACTCCAGTCCTGGTAGGCCAAACACTGTTCAGGTTTTCATGCTGTCCCTAATGAATATGCATGAGATACATTTGCATACAATGGGGGCGGTGCAGACAAATGCAGCACAGGCATATTTATTAGGGACAGCATGACACCTGAATGGTGTTTGGCCCTCCAGGACTGCAGTTGGGAAACTCTGCTCTAGGGAATGCACATGTTTATGGTGTCTGTGCTCTGTAGGGTAAAATATAGGCATTTCAGGCATGTTTATTTTATCTGTAATAAAGGTTCCGTCTTTATTACCACGGTTTAGTAATGGGTAAAATATGGGACAAGGTTGGTAGGAGCCACAGCTGGGACTTGAACTTGTGACCTTCTGCCCCTGAACATACTGTCTGTGTGTACTGCACCAAACTGTTGCCATAGAAGCAAATCATTCCCTGGGGATACCATGACTGTTCGTCAGACAGACCTTGTCTGTTGCAGTGCATGGCACCCACCTAAACGGGGCTTGGCCGTGGTCTGCTGTGGGCAGATGCCACTGCCCCCTCCACCACCAGCACCCCTCCACCACCATGCTGACATGCCCTTCTGCTGGTGGTGCTGGTGGTGCGCAGTCCCAGGCCATCCAGTGTGCTGGTAGGCGACTGCCTATGGTGTATGATAGGGGGTAGGGGTGCCTGCATAGACATCCACACTTCATCCCAGCACTGCCTGCCAATGTTATGTGTCCTTTGGGGTACTTGCTGGGTAATATCCCCTGGGACACTGTGGGACACACACTCATGGCCATGTTTGCCCTTGGTCAGTTGCTGTCCTGCTGGTTTTCCGCTTCCACATTCCTATGTGTCACCTAGGCATCTGCCTGGCCCACCCTGTGCCCCAGCTGCCACACTGCATGTCCTGCCTGCAGCCCCCTGTACCCCATTTGCAGCCTCACCGTAGTGCCCTCTCGTACTTGGGCACTATGATGGTGCTACACATTTATCACTACTATCACTTTTCTTGGTTTCCCTGCCTTTGCTGCACATTGCTGACTGAAATGGTCTCTCTCCCCTGCAAATGTGCCTCTAGCACGAGGTTTTCACTGGTGCTAATTTTCAAACCTTTATTTCATGGCATTAGTGTGCATGGGGCCTCTCCCCACCCACTCTCTGCCCATTGACCCCTTATCTCCGCCCCTGGGGAGCCTTACTTCGCCCTCTGGGGAGCCGTACTCCACCCTCTGTGCACCTTAACGCCGCAGGAGACGTTATCGCACGATACGTGACATTCTCGCATGGTAATGCACCATTATCGCGCGATTACATTGCAGCTGCAACGTTAGTGCTGTTTAGTAAAAATACCCCTTAGAGAAACTAGCAAAGTAGTCAGGAAAGCAAAGATTCAAAAAGAGGAAGAAATAGCCAATGTAATAAAAGGTGGGGATAAGACATTTTTCAGATATGTTAGTTAGAGGAAGGGCAAGAGTGGTATTGTCAGACTCAAGGGCAAAGGGGAGGAATATGTAGAAGCTGATGAGGATAAAGCAGAATTGCTTAACAAATATTTCTGTTCTGTGTTCAGAAATAAAGAACCAGGAGCAGGACCTCAGAGAACCCCCACAAACAGGAACAGAAGTGAGGGGCATCTTGAACAATTTTCAGAAGACTGTGTTCGTGAGAAACAAACTAAACTTAAAGTAGACAAAGTGATGGGACTGGAAGGGATACACCCTAGAATACTGAGGGAACTTGGGGACATTCTAGCAGCTCCACTGACTAACCTTTCAGTGCCTCGTTGGAGTCAGGAGTGGTGCCAAAAGACTGGAGAGAGGCACATGTGGTCCCTTTACTCAAAAGCAGAAGTAAGGATGTGGTTGAAAACTACAGGCCAGTTAGTTTAACTTCGGTGGTGAGAAAATTATTGGAAGCGCTGCTGAAAGAGAAAATAGTGAGGTTTCTGGAGTCCAGCAGATTACAGGATCCGAGGCAGCATGGATTCACCAGAGGCAGGTCTTGTCAGACAAATCTGATTGATTTCTTTGACTGGGTGACCAGGGAGTTGGACAGAGTTGAGCCCTAGATGTGGTGTATTTAGATTTCAGTAAAGCCTTTGACACCATTCCTCATAGGCGACTTATAACAAACTGAGCACCTAGGGATGGACCCTAAAGTTACTGTTTGGGTTAGAAATTGGTTTTATTTTATTTATTTATTTAGTATACATTTGTATACCGCTACTTCCAGCGATCAGCAGCGGTTTGATTACAGATTGGAAATTGTCAAATCATGACAGGAAATTTTTGAGGTATAAACACATTGATTAGACAGGAAAGCACAGCACACAGAGAACTATTTTACAGGGAACATGGGCTATGGGGGGTTAAGTGGCTTGCCCAAGACCACAAGGAGCACCTGTGGGACTAGAAACCCCAGTCCTTCCGGCCCAAGGTTGCTGTCCTCCAGTGGGATTTGAACCCCTGACCTTCCGGCCCGAAGTACCTTGCCCCAACCACTAGGCCACTCCTCCCACGTTGAGTGGTTGAGTGGAAGGCAACAAAGGGTACAGGTAAATTGAGCTCACTCTGAGAAGGAGTTTATCAGTGGTGTGCCCTAGGGATCTGTCCTTGGCCGAATCTGTTTAACATCTTTGTAGTGATATAATGGAAGGGCTGTTGGGTAATGTTTGCCTCTTTGCAGATGATACCAAAATCAACAATAGAGTAGACACCCAGGAAGGTGTAGAGAACATGAGGAGGAATCTACAGTAGCTAAGCTCAAAAAATGGTCTAGAATTTAGCAGTTGAGATTTAATGTTTAAAAGTGCAAGGTCATGTATTTGTGCTGTAGCAATCCAAGGAAGAAATATAGTATAGGGGTGAAGTACTTTTGTCCACTAAAAAGTGTGGGATCTAGGTGTGATTGTGTATGATGATCTTAAAGTAGCTAAACAGGTAGAAAAGGTGACAGCAAAAGCTAGAAGGCTGCTAGGGTGCATAGGGAGAGGAGTGGCCAGCAGAAGAAAGGAGGCGATAGTGCCTCTGCATATGTCTTTGGTGCAACCTCATTTGGAGGTTCTGGAGACTGCACCTTCAAAAACATATAAACAGGTTGGAGATAGTGCAGAGGATAGCCAGTAAAATGGTTAGTGGTCTTCATTATAAAGCATATGAGGACAGACTTAAGGATCTTATTATGTACACCTTAGAGAAAAGACAGGATAGTGGTGGTATGATTAAGACGTTTAAATACCTCCGTGGCATAAATGCACAGGAGGAGAGCCTCTTTCGATTGAAAGCAAGCTCTGCTATGAGGGGACATGGGATGAGGGAGAAAGGGGATAGATTCAGGAGTGATATGCAGAAATATTTCTTTACGGTAAGAGTGGTGAATCTGTGGAATAGTCTCCCAGTGGAGATGGTAGAGATGAGGACAGTATCTGAATTTCAAAAAGCATGGGATAAGCACAGGGGATCTCTAAAGGAAAAAAGAGGACTCTTGTAGTGGTTGATATGGAAGGGCAGACTAGATAGGCCATGTGGTCTTTTTCTGTCATCATGTTTCTATGCTTCTATCAAGATATAGCTTCGATGAAGCTGGTATACATGGAAAGTACTCCAGTAACGTATTTTTAAGTACATGGGGTCCTGCAGTATGCACATTAGAGAGTCCTGTAGGGATCTCTTGAATTATGGCAAAAACATTATTCCACTTAGAGGACCACATGCTCTCAGGAATTGTGTTTTGCACAGCAAGGCTGTCTGTCAGCCATAGCCATCATAAATTTGACAGTCTTAATGAGGAAATCCCAGGGCTAGTTCATTCAAAATTGCTCATCCCAGTTCTGTGAAATGAGGTTCATTCAGAACTGCCCATCCGGGATGAGTCCCCAAAATCTGTGGGGCTTATTGTCAGTAGCAAGTATATAATAAATATTTATTACTCAATAGTTCTAGGGGTAATGCTACATCCTTCTTTACCCAAGATTATATGGGATTGCTGGCAAATAAACCACATGAGATAAATGGAATCAATCTTGTGTTTATGTATAAATTAGACTTTATTGCTGATAGAAAAATAATGCAGATATAGAATAAATTAGAATTATACGGTAGCAAGTTATGTAGTTCTATGATTATAATTACATCAATATCATAAATCACTGTTTTAGCAACCAAAGTTACTGGTTCACTCTGCACTTAGACGTACAGAAAGTTGTCTGGCTGGCTAGGCCCACCCGCAGGAGAATTAAGACCAGTACCTTAGCTTTGCCAGAAGGACGATTGTGGCTGTGTCTGAGAAGTCATCTCCGCAATGGTACCAAGTCCAATGGATGGCAGTCATCCAACACAGGCTGTAGGCATCCAGCCCAGCAGCATGATAATACAGAGCTTCAGGTTTATGGGAGAGATTCACTCCTTTCCGAGCTTAGTCCTTGTCCTCGTACACTGTCTTTTAGAAGGTGGCAGGCGTGCAAGCAAAGCACATGAAGTGCAGAAAATGGCAGAGAATACAAAAAATAGAAAGAGAGACTAAGATAGTGCGAAGAGAGACTAAGATAGTGCGAGGCAACATGGTTTTACTGAAGGACGATCTTGCCAAACAAATCTGATCGAGTTCTTTGACTGCGTGACCAGGGAACTAGATCAGGGGCATGCAATGGATGTCATCTACCTGGATTTCAGCAAAGCCTTTGATACTGTTCCTCATAGGAGGCTTGTCAACAAACTCAGTAGCTTGGGGATGGGTCCCAAGATGGTAAACTGGATTAGAAATTGGTTGACTGACAGACGACAGAAGGTGATTGTACATGGAGCTCACTCGGATGAGAGGAAGGTGATTAGCGGGGTGCCCCAGGGTTCGGTCCTGGGCCCGGCACTGTTCAATGTACTTGTGAGTGATATTGCTGAAGGACTGAATGGAAAGGTCTGTCTTTTTGCAGACGACACAAAAATTTGCAACATAGTGGACTCCCCCGAGGGAGTGGTTAACATGAAGAAAGATCTACAAAAGCTGGAAGACTGGTCTAAAGCTTGGCAACTATGATTTAATGCAAAAATGTGCAGTGTCATGCACTTGGGTAGCAGAAATCCAAGAGAAATGTACGCGATAGGGGGAGAAAGGTTGGTATGCACAGTTCAGGTAAAAGACCTTGGTGTGATTATCTCTGCTGATCTCAAGGTGGCAAAACAGTGCGACAAGGCGGTGGCAAAAGCCAGGAGGATGTTGGGCTGCATACAAAGAGGGATTACCAGCAGAAAAGAAGAGGTACTTATGCCACTGTATAGGTCACTGGTGAGGCCTCACTTGGAATACTGTGTTCAGTTTTGGAGACCATATCTTGCAAAAGATGTAAAAAGACTGGAGACTGTTCAGAGGAAGGCGACCAAAATGATTTGGAGCCTGCATCAGAAGCCTTATGAGAAGAGACTTGAAGACCTAAATATGTATACTTTGGAGGAAAGGAGGGACAGGGGAGATATGATTCAGACCTTTAAATACTTAAAGAGAAATGATGAACAAACAAACCTCTTCCAAAGACGGGGAACCTGTAAAACTAGAGGGTATAACATGAAACTGCAAGGGGGTAAATTGAAAGGCAATGTCAGGAAATATTTTTTCACTGAAAGGGTGGTGGATGCTTGGAATGCCCTCCCGATGGAAGTGGTAGGGGCGAACACGGTGACGGAATTCAAAAAGGCATGGGACAAACACAGAGGATCCCTTTACAGAAATAGGAAAAAAAACAAAATAAACGGTACCATCTAACTTCTGAACCATATAACGTCTCAACAAATAGGGATGTCCTACATGGAGTGGTGGGTTTACCCCTGAACAAGGATATGGGGAGGGGTGGCCTGCGCGGAGTGACAGGTGCACCTACTCTTGCCATCTTGCTGGGCAGACTGGATGGACCATGCTGGTCTTTATCTGCCGTCAACTACTATGTTACTATGTTACTAAAAGTCCCAAACGTGGTCTGCATCCTCCATGTCCAGCATAATTATTTTGTCCTGAATTCCTCATCACAGCACGAAGATTGGCTGATCTCATTTTCTGTGTGACATCTTCAGTGAATCAGATACAAGTTGTCAGGTGGTCCTTCTCCAAACAGAGATCCATGGTCAGAGAAGATGCTGGTATGCAGGTTCATACATTGTGGCAAATGTTGGGACCAATAGAACAGAAACATTCTCAGCAGTGAGTTCTCTTGCAAATAGCCATGGCTTGAAAACAATGACTCTGCTATATGGCTCATAAGATGACAGAATTGCTTGATCCACAGGTTTGAAGCTTGAACAGCAGAAATGAGTTTAATCTTGTAACAGGAAGCCATATTGCATGGTTCAGGCTTTGGTTCAGAACAAGCTATAAGTACCAGCCCTACAAGTTTCAGTACTCTCCATATCCTTTTCCAGGGCCAATATTTTCTAAAAATATTCCTTGGATGAAGCTTCAATCATATACAGCAATACTTTGATTGAGTTCCAGATTAGACAAGAGATGCAATGTCTTTATTTGCAGATTTGGGAGGCTATGCTCTGATTAAAATGTTGGCGTTGGCAGGATCGGTTCCCTCGCCTTCTTGAAAAGTATTTCTGTGATCCCCTTTTCTCACACAGCACATATCATGGCCTTATCATAAATTCTGGAACTGGATGAGTTATAGTCACTGCTGGAGCGCTTGAAGTGCTTTGGCATTTGGTCTCCATTTGTCACCAAAGGGTAGAACTTATGATCTGATCTTTGCACCATATGTACCCACATCCTCTGTTTTTCTCTCATTTTCAAGGGGAGCTTCCCCTCTTTGCTGGAAGGGTTGTGGATTGACTGGAGATTCTTTACATTCCTATTTAAGTCAGTCCAATTTTCTCACAGTGGTACATGCTTTAATTAGTACATGGCTGAACTACTGTAATTCTCTTTATATCGGTTTACCCAAGACTCAGTAGCATAGATTGCAAATAATATAACAGTTTGGGGTATGTTTTTACTAAACTGCAGTAATGTCATTCGCGTTAGGTTCTGCGGTAAAGGTACAGATGCCCATATAAAGGCATGGGCAGTGCATCGTTACAGCAAGCCGTATCAGTCAACACATGTTACAAACTAACGTGTGTTACAAAGCGCCTCATAAGGCACCTTACAAGGCACCTTATAAGACACCTTACAAGGCGCCTTGTAGGGTGCCTTATAAGTAAGGTGTCTGATACGGTGCCTTGTGAGGTGCCTTATAAGGTGCCTTCTTGGGTGCCTTATAAGGTGCCCTGTTAGGTACCTTGTTAGGTGCCCTATAAGGTGTCTTGTTAGATGCCCTATAAGGTACCTTGTAAGTGTAAGGTGCCCTATACAGTAGGGCTCCTTAGGCTAAGCGCCATATTAGGCACCCCTGGACAAGGCACCGTAGAGGGCACCCTGGGTTAGGGAACCATAGGTTAAGGTGGCCTAACAAGGTTATGGTGCCCTAGGTTAGCGTGGCCTAAGGGCTGCAAGGTGCTTCAGGGTGACATGCATGACCTGTGAGGAACAGAGACAGATGTAGCCCATAACACTAGATAGAGCACTCAGGAAAGGCAATGAACAGGTGAGTGAAGGAGGTAGAGCTGGGAGCCGCTGGACCTGCCATATCTGAGGGTATCCCATGTGGCTGGCAGTACTGATGACAAACATGGTGGGGGCAACTGTACCACAGCACAGAGTGTTGGCAATTGGTGGCAGACGATGGGAAAACCTGTTCCCCAGTGGAGGCGTAGGTGGCAGGATAATTACAATGATGGGTGGTCAGAGGCGTGGTGGTACCATGCAGATCAGGCACAGGCGAGGCAAGCATGAAGAGGCACAGTGCAGGAAAGGGTAACAGTGCAGGACATGGGGTGACAGCCTGCACAGGCAGACAGGACTCTACACAGCTGACAGATGCAGATAGACGTACCGAGGGAATGTTGGCAATTGTGGCGAGGGTTTTATGGGCTGGCAGCAAATATGCAAAAATATGACTGTTACAGGCATGCACACTATTTGAGTAGGACAGGCATGAGAGAAGGGAACAATGAGGAATTGAACCCATGAACACTGCTGAGAATGGCATTGTATTAACCAGTAGGTTATACCTCTGTGGTGTATATCACAGTGATGGCTGGGTACAGATGGACTGCAGGTCACTGCACAAACTGTCTGCTCTGAGGATAGGATAGGATAACCCCCACCAGTACCCATGATGCAATGCACATGCTGAATAGCTGTCTACAGCTGATCAGTAAATGGGGTCTGCACCTCTCCGGTACCTCAGCTTGGAAAGACGAACTGACAGCGCGTGATACTGGCACAGAGTAGCTACAGACCATGCCATTGTGCAGGTTCTATGTTCTCCCTGAGGGATAGGATGAGTACCCAGAACTAGGTCCGAAGTACATGTTGTGCTAGAGATAGGCCCTGCTGTACATCCCCATCACTAACAGTGTGTGACAGGTGTTCCTTGCAGTGCAGCTGAAGGTAATTTGGTGTCCATTTTTATCCTGCAGTCACATGTGGCCCCCTGGGACCAGACACCACACAGATTAGTGTGTACCCTGTGTTTGGATCTGGCTGACATGGGTGTCAGCATACATCAGCATGACATTCCCAGACATGGACTTGCAAGCAGCTTTGACCCCCTGGTGATGTCAGATAGGATGTCTCTAGACTTGAAGGTCTTAGTTTGCCTGATGAGATAAGTCTGCAGGACAAACAGCCCCTCCTTGCTAATCAAGTGATAGCAGACCTCAAACAGACCAAATTATGACAAAAGGGAGGTGCTGGAGAATTTCACTATAAAATACAGAGAAGGACAAAAATATCTCTCTCTCTTCCTACTCATTGAACACCCACTTCTTACCCCACCCTTCTCTCTCTCTCTTCCTATTCATTGAACACACACTCCTTACACCCCACCCTTCTCTCTAGGGTTTCCAGACTTGCATGAGGTTTGTATAGCAGTGCCTTCATAGGTCAAAGTGGTATACACTACATACCCCAAAGACCACACATCACCCTTTTGTAGGTAGGGGACTGGTGCCCCAGCCCCCGTGAAGCAACCTCCATCCTGCTGATATAGGACAGCCCTCCAGGGTTGGTGGGCCAGAGCCATACCTGTGGCTGGGGCAATGGCAGACCAGCAGCAATGATGGGGTTAGCTCTAGAAAACCCCAACTGCCTTACACCACTGTCTGCCAGTCATCAGCAGACAGCACAGTCAGACTGCACCTTATAGGTGTTCCAACCATGCACAGTCTAACTGCAGACAGTCCACTAGCCAGTCCATAGTGCATGCTCACAGAGGAACTATGTGCACCAAGCAAGCATCTCAGTGATTTGGGCCCCAGGGAACACAACATGATCACTGGAGGCATATAATGTAGAGTGCTATGTGGGAACCTAGACATGCCATGGTCACTGCTCGGTCAGAGTGAGTGCCCTCCCAGCATGCCATGCTGTGGCCACCCTGTCCATGCAGGCAGTGGTCGGGAACTACAGTGTCCCAGCCATTGCCCCACACCCTGTGAAGATGCATCCTGGCCAATCCGTCCTGTCCGGGCCATACCCAAAATAGAACACAACAGGTCCGCATTGGAAATGACACATCCCTTCCATTTACCCTAAAACAGGGCGTCCCCCAAGGATCCAGTTTATCTGCTCTACTATTTAACATCTTCCTCCAACCTGTTTGCAAGATTTTCCAAACCTTTGGAATTCAGTACCAATTATATCCGGACGACATTATGAGTTTCACCCCATTCAACCTAACAAACCCTAATTTCACTTGGCTAAGCGAATGTCTCATAAGCCTAAAATCATGGCTCACACAACATAACCTCCTAATTAACCAATCTAAAACTGTAGCTCTCCAAGTTTTTTCCAATATTTCATACACCTCCCCTCCAACCCTTACTATTGGAGACCTCTCAATTAATATAAAAAATCAAGTGAAATACCTTGGCATTACCCTCGACCAGAACCTCACCTTCTCAGATCAGATAAAGAGAACATGCAATACAATATACGCAAAACTACGTACCCTTAGGAACCTCCAACCTCTCTTAAACCCTGATTCCTTCCGCACTGTCTGCCAGGCCCTTACAATCCCCTCTCTTGACTACTGTAACCTTATCTACTATGTTCTTCCCAAGAACAGCATACATCCTATCCAAATGGCCCAGAATACAATTGCTCGTCTCATATCTAACAACCCTAGACGATCTCACATCACACCTGTCCTACATGATCTCCACTGGCTTCCCATTCAATCCAGAGTTAAATTCAAAGTACTTACCCTCACACACAAAATCATCACCAATGAGTCAGCTCCTTGCCTCTCCTCACTCCTATCTATCAACAACAGAACACGTCGCTCTACTACCAAAAACCTCCTTACCATCCCAACTAACAAAAGATATAGCAATCAAGCTGCATGTAACTGTACCTTCTCCCTCTATGCCCTTTCCTTATGGAATACCCTACCTCATGATCTACGAAACTGCTCTGACCACTCTGAGTTCCAGAAGAAGCTAAAAACCTATCTCTTCCTCGAACATTTTTCCCTACCTCCATAGTCCTCAGTCCTCAGCCCTTTATTCCCCTTCCTCTCTCTTACCCACTAAAACTAACTCATACAACCTCGCTGCAACTGTACATTCCTATGTAAATAGTTGAACATTGTAAAACGTTTAATACTGTTACCTATGTTCCCTTGTTTTCGTTCCTTATAAACAGTTGAAAAATACTGTCGCGTTTTGTTTTAAGTAAACCGTCTTGAATTGCAGAAAGACGGTATATAAAAACTGTTAAATAAATAAAATAAATAAATACCCATGACACCTTGCTCCTCATTATGCACATATTCAGGCTGACGCTGGTAACAGTGGGACATTGTGGGCCCGGTGAGGTGTGGGCAGCCACAAAACAATGGATAGACATACACACACACACACACTCCTATTGCAGCATTGTGCAAGATAGGGGTGGTTGGCAATCCTGCCTGCCACACGGGCCCTGATCACAGTGCCGAAATTGCTAAACTGTGCAGGAGGTAGTAGTAGTGCCCTGGTGATAACTGCAGCTCAATGCTGGGGCCAACAGCCTGACTCTCCATGCATCTTTGGATTGTGGAGCCTGTGTGAGTGGGTGTTTGTACCCCTGTTCACATGTTGCTGTTGTATCTGCATTGTAGGGCAAAACATAGGGACATGCTCTGCAGAAACCACAGCTGGGGCTTGAACCTGTGACCCTCTGCTTCTGGACACACTGGCTGGGTGTACTGCACCACACTGTTGCCACAAATGTATGGTGGTCCCTGGGGCTACCTGTACTTTTCCTCAGCCAGACTTTGTATGTTGCACTGCACACCACGTACTGGTACAGGGCATGGCGTAGGTCCACTGCAGGCATGTGCCACTGCCCCCTCCAACACAGGCACACACACTCCCACCATGCTGACATGTCCATATGCTGTCGGTGCTGGTTGTGCACAGTCCCAGGCCATCCTCTGTGTGGGTAGGTGATCGCCTAGGGAGTGGGGTCTGGGGCATACATGAGCATCCTCACATCCCCCCCTATCACTGCCTACCAATAGTCTGTCCCTTCCACTTGGGGGAGGGATGGCTGGGGGATGTCAGGTCAGTGCCCTGGCAACTGTTAGCTTGGGTGGACCAGGTAGATGTAGGTGGATTGTGTTTGGCCTTTGTCAGCTGCTGTCATGCTGATTTCCAGTTTCTATGTTCCTATGTGCCACCTAGGTGCCTGCCTAGTCCACCCTGTGCCCCACTGCCCCCGCTACATGTCCCGCCTGCAGCTCCCTATGCCCCACTTGCACCATCGCCATAGTGGCATTTCATACTTGGGCACTATGCTGGTGCTGGAAATGGAGCACAACTATCACGTTTCTTGGGCTCCCTGTCTATGCTGTACATTGTCAACACTTAAATGGTTTCTCTCTCCTGCAAATGTGCATCTAACAGCAGGTTTTCATTTGCGGTAGGATTCAGCCCTTCAGTTCAGCGCGTTAGTGTGCAGGGAGCCTCTCCCCGCCCATTGACCCCTTTCCACCGCCCTCTCTCCACCCTCTGCGGTGTTTACCGCGGCCGGGGACGTTAACGATCGTTAAGTAACGTTAGCGCGCGTTAACGTTACATAATGCGCATTAACGTTACCTAACGATTGTTAACGTTACAAAACGCGCGGTCTGTAACGTTACCGCAGTTTAGTAAACATACCCCTTTGTCTTGTATCAAATAGCAAACTTCATGATCGTGTTAGATGAATCTTAAAACACATATCAGCTTTTTGTTTACCAGAGAAGAGAATTTAAAATTATGCTCATCCTTTTATAGGAAAATACCCCCTTATTGCTGTTTATGTTTTGTTATGATATGTTCTGATTTGCTTCTTCTGCTCTTTGAGACAGGGCTTGTTGTAAATATCCATAGGTATTAGGCCAACAACCTCTAGAAACAGGGCCTATTTATGCATTGGCCCAATTCTGTGAAACCAACTGCCCTATGAATTAAAAATGCTAGGTGAAGTAACTTTCCTCACAAGTACTATAAGGCTTGGCTGTTTCATACTGCTTTTGGATGATTAGTTTTCAATATGTGTTATTCATATTTATGGCATTATGAATTGTATTTTACTGTAATATCCTGAATGTGGTACACTGTCTGTAAATGTTTAAAGGAAAGATGGTCTAAAAAAATGAGAAATAAATAATAAAAAATGTATACTGTAACATACAGTAACATAGTATATGATGGATAAAGACCAGTATAGTCCATCTAGTCTGCCCAGTAAGGAGGCTAGAGTGATGTAACTGCTGCTCTGTGCATGTCATACCCCTCTACACCTTTATTTAGGATTGCACCTGCCACTCCATGCAGGTCTGCCTCCCTCTATTTATTAAAATATAAAAGATATTTAAGTTTTCTTTGACTTCATTATCTTGCTATAAAAGGATCCACTGTATCTCTCCAATGCCATTTTGAATTCTGTCACTGTATTTGCCCCCACCACCTCCATCAAGATGGCATTCCAAGCATCTAACACCCTTTCAGTGAAAAAGTATTTCGTAATGTTGCTTTTAAGTTTACCACCTTGCAGATTCGGCACATGCCCTTTAGTTTTACAGATTCTCAATCTTTGAAATGTTTCTTTGTTCATTAATACTCTTTAAGTATGTAAAGGTCTGTATCATATCTCCCAATCCCTCCTTTCCGCCAGGGTATACATATTTAAATATTCAAGTCTCTTCTCATGTGTCTTCTGATGCAGGCTCCAAATCATTTGGTCATCTTCCTCTGAACTGTTTCAAGTCTTTTTATATCCTTTGTGAGATATGGTCTCCAAAACTGAACACAGTACTCCAAGTGAGACCTTAACAGCAACTTGTACAGGGGCATTAATACCTCCTCCTTTATGCTGGTTATTCTTCCCTGTATGCAGCCCAGCATCCTTCTGGCTTTGGCTACTGCCTTGTCGCATTGTTTCACTGCCTTGAGATTCTCAGACACTAGTACTCCAAGGTCCCTCTCCTGATCTGTGCACACCAACCTCTCACCCCCTATTGCATACAGTTCCTTTAGATTTCTGCATCCCAAGTGCATGACTCTGCACTTCTTCACATTAAATCATAACTGCCAAGCATTAGACCATTCTTCCAGTGTGTATAGATCTTTCTTCATGTATCCACCTCTCAGAAGTGTCCACTCCGTTGCAAATTTTCATGTCATCTACAAAAAGGCAGACTTTTCCATTCATTCCTTCCACAATATCACTCACAAATACTTTGATCCATGAGGCATGCCACTACGCACTTTGCTTTCTCTAAGTGAGTTCTGCTTACCACCACCTTCTGTCTTCTGTCAGTCAACCAATTTGTGATTCCCTTCACCACATTGGGACCTATCCCCAGGCTGCTCAATTTATTGATAAACCTCCTGTGAGAAGCAGTATTAATGGCATTGCTGAGATATAGGTATATCATATCCATTGCATGACCTTGATCTACTTCTCTGGTCACCCAGTCAAAGAATCCAATCAAATTTGTTTGGCATGATCTTCCCCTGGGAAAACCATGTTGCCTCGGATCATGCAATCCATTGGTTTCCATAAAGTCCACTATTCTTTCTTTCAAGAGCACCTCCATTACTTTTCCCACCACAGAGGTAAGGCTTACCAGCCTATAATTTGTCACCTCTTCCCTATTAACACTTGTGAAGAGGTACATCAACCCTTCTACAGTCCTGCAGAACCTCTCCCATCTCCAAGGATCTATTAAAAACATTCTTTAAAAGCCCTGCAAGAACCCCTCTGAGCCTTTTCAGTATCCTGGGATGTATCCCATCCGGTCCCATGGCCTTTTCCACTTTCAGTTTTGCAAGCTGTTCAAAAACATCATCTTCTATGAATGGTGTATATCTACTCCATTCCCAATTGTATATTGGTCGATCATATGTGGTCCTTCTCCAGGATTTTCTTTCATGAATACAGAAGTATTTGTTTAGCATTTTCGCTTTTTCAATGTCACTTTCCACAAATCTATCCTCGGCATTTTTGAGTCTTGCAATTCTACATCAGATCTTCATTTCTCCCAAATATACCTGGAAATGGTTTTATCTCCACGCTTCACACCTTTAGCCATCTATTCTTCCGCCTTTGCTTTTGCTATCCTTATTTCTCTGTTTGTCTCTTTTGGTTTTATCCTGTATTCTTTTCTGTGTTCCTCTTTTTGTGATCTTCTGAATTTTGTGAAAGCTGTATTTTTAGCCTTTATTTGTGCAGCCACTCATTTGGTAAACCATAAAGGTTTCCTTTCCCTCCTGTTCTTATTTACTGTCCTTACACATATATCCATTGCCCCTTTTATTGCCTCTTTTAGTTTAGCCCACTGCAATTCCACTTCTCTTATATCCTTCCACCCTGTCAACTTCTCCTATAGGTACTTTCCCATTTTACTGAAGTCAGCATTTTTGAAGACTAGGACTTTGAGCTTGCTGTGATTGGACTCTGCCTTGGCTTTTACCTCAAACCACACTGTGTGATGATCACTGCTGCTCAAATGGGCACCCATCCGGACATTTGACGTACTATCACCATTGGTGAGTATTAAATACAGCATCAAATTTTCCCTGGTTGGTTCCATCACTAGTTGTCTCAACAATGCTTCTTTGAATGTATCCACAATCTTTTTACTTCTTTTCAGATTTGCAGTAGGAATACTCCAATCCACATCTGATAGATTAAAGTCACCCAGTATGATCATTTCTCCCTTCATAGTTACCTTTGCAATATCAATGATCAAGTCTCCATCTATTCACTCAGTTTGAGTTGGAGACCTGTAGACTACACCAATGTGGATGATAGTGTCATTTTATCTTTCTAACACGATCCACAGCACTTCTTTTCCCCTCGCCCCCTGCATTTCAGCGGCTTTAATAATGCTTTTGACATACAGGGTTACTCTCCTTCTTTTCTGCCTTCTTTATCTCTTCTAAATAAATTATAGACAGTTATGGCTATATCCCATTCATGCGACTTGTTAAACCCATGTTTCTGTAATGGCCCAATGTCCAAGTCTATTTGCACCATCAGGGCTTCCAGATCAGGAACTTTGTTGGCTAGACTTTGAGCATTTGTGCTCATTGCCTTCCAGTAATTGTTGGTTGGCTTGCTTGTAGTTTGGATGGATTTTATTCCAGACCCCTCTTCCCTCTTGTCATTGATGTGTGGATTAATATGATGACTGCTATCAATGTTATTATGTTTTTACTGGGAGTGATGTCTTGAACTTGTTTTTTTCCCATCCATCAGCCCCTTTCCTTAGTTTAAATGCCTGTCCACATATTGCCTGAATCTTTCACTTAGGATTCTTTTTCTTGCCACAGAGAGATGTAGTCTATCAGCACAGTAAAGCCTTTTGTTGTTCTATCTATTGCCCCAGTTGCCTATACATCTAAATCCTTCTTGTTTACAGCAAGTTTGGAGCCACATATTAAAGTTTGTTATATGATGCAGCCTCTCTTCCCTCTTATCATGAACAAGTAGAACTTCTGATAGTACTATAGTGTTGACAGTGGGTTTAAGTTTCCCTCCCAAAATCTGGAAGTCCCTTTGTACTGTAGAGATACTGTTTCTAGCCAGGTCATTTGTACCCAAGTGGATAACAACATCAATTTTGGAATGCTTACTTTCTTCACTGACTATGAGGGTAATTTTAAAAGGTTTAGTCATGATTTGGACATCTGAAGATGTGCACATCAAAATCAAGGACATGTCCCCATAGCCACTTCACAAATGACATTTGCAGACATATCCAGTGCAAGGACATTCAAGTAGGCATAGGGGTGTGGCAGAAGCATGTCCGGGGAGTAGCAATGTACTTACAGATCCCCGTTCAATCTCAGAAACATTGGCGATGTTTGCAGGCACATCAATATTTATAACTGCTCCGGGCATGAATAGGCATCCGGAAAGTGCTTGTTTTCACCTTAAAACATCCAGAGAGATTAAAGAAGATGGAGAATAAAATGACTAGCCTTAGATCATAAAGGCCCACACTGGGATTTCAACCCTGACCACTCTGCTCTTAAGCCACTACTCTAGCTTTTATGCTACTAAAAATCCTCTCCTGGGGACATCTACATAGATGTTTGATACACATGCATATCAGGCATGTCCACATTTCTGAAATCATGCCTGAATTTGCATGTGCCTGCTTTTTTTCAGATGGTCTAGCTTTGACGTCCCAGATTTCACTCGGACATCCCACTGTGAAATGTGCTTCTATGCTAACAATTTGGTTTGCATCCCTGCTGGCTAGAGAACCTGGGAGGCACTTGACCATCTGTCTCTTGGACTTATTCCTAAATTAATCCCTCTGATGATGGAGTCTCCAAATAATAATAGTTTCCTATTTTGTGATTTTTTTGTTCATATTTGGGGCATTAGCAGTAGATTGGGTGTTAACCTTTTCATTTAAGGTTACCTCATTTTCCACTAATTGGGCACTTTTCCAAGGCTGAGAAGGCATTATGCAGGTATATTGCTTGATGGAGAGGGTGTCTCTGTGTTACAGATTGCAACCTACCAGATCCCACTGTGATCCATTTGTTCCTCGGATGTCTGATTCTTTCTGGGAGTGGTAGTAAGTTGTTTTCAATTTGTACATTTCATTACAGCTACTTCTTCCCTTAATAGAGTCAATTCTTTATTCATAGTAGATAGCTTGAGACATATAGGGCAAGCACTAAGGCTCCAAATGCTTCTCCTGAGAATGAAGGTGCCATGGCTATTACATTGAATACATGACATGTTGATTTAGAGAGTTATAAAGCAGTTGTAGCAAAAGAAGAAAGGTGGGTGTTCCAATCAATTGGAGGACAGATAACTATCTATGATATGAAGACCATATAGGCAAGTGCATCTCTGGGATGGTTGGGAATTTAAGTGCCCCAGGCCAGTAGATCTTATATGAATTGAGGGTACACTTAAATTTCTCATTAAAAAGACTAGGTACCGTGATCAGATGCATCGGCTCGTCACGCTGAAGTTGCCTCAGTTCTTGCTGGTGGTAACTCCTGCTCTAGGCATGGGCAAGAGGAAGAGGAAGGTTATACCCCTGGATGGCCCTCATTCTCAGCCTCTCCAACAAGTGACTCTGGATGCCTTCTGTGCTCCTGCCGGCTGTCCAACTGTGCTCTCTTTGGGACAGCCCAGTGGGTATGCAACAGGCAGCAGTGAGGAGGCTTCATTGAGCCCCATTCTGTGTACCCCACCCCCATAACCTGGAAACTCAAAGACTGCTGGAGCATTGGAGGACTCTCGTTCCAAGATGGTCAGTGAAGTCCTTCTGTCAGGAGACTCTCCAACAGCCACATCCTCCCCTCTTGGTGAAATGAATTCTGTTGAGAGCTCTGGACTACGAGTGTGATCGCACAGGGGAGGGGAGAGCTTAATTCCAGACTGCTTCAGTGGGTGGTAGTAAAACCAGGTACAGTGACTATGGAGTCACTCTGGGATGCCATAGTACCTCCATGCAAACAGTATCGCTTCATTTTGTGGATGATTTGACAAATGTGTCACAAGCAGTGGTGGAACAGTCCCAAGCTCTGGGAAATTTGACTTCTAGATATGATGCGGCTGAATGCCAGGTCAGTTCATCTCAAGTGTTGGGAGAGACTTTGGTAAAGAACAGCAACCTTACCCATCGGTGGTTGGAATACTTGGAAAACCAAGTACAAAAGAACAATATTAGGTTCCTGAACTTTCCTCTGTCTCCTCTCATTTCACCAGTTGATATGGTGAATAAATATTTAATGGAAACTCTTGGTATGACTTCTGATGTTCTTAACCTTCTAGTTAGGCACATTACCTGCCACCTGGGTGGTCAGTTCCTCCAGGTGAGCAGGGGAACTCTGAGGGGTTCAACCTGATGGAGTTCCTTGAGTCCTCACTAGAGGTAGTAACTCAGAGATCAACTTTGATTGCTACCTTTGTGCTGGAGTTTGATCACGCCACTGTACTTCAAATATATTTCTGCAATACTGCTAAGTTCTTTCTTGGATTGAAAGTGCATATTTTACAGATATTTCTAGATATACCCCAAAAGGCACCAGGAATCCCTGACTCTGAGACCCAGGGTTTTGGCTCTGGGCCACACTTTTGCATTGTGATTTCCTTGTTCATGTTTGGTGACCTGTGAAGGGAAAAATCTTATGTTTTTTTTGATTCAGGACAACTGCTGTACTTTCTTTCTGCAAGGGAGGTTGTAAAGGTCCACACTGGTGCCCCAGATTTAGTACTATAGGCCTAATGGAGATGACCATTTTGGGGGAATGCTTTTGATTTTGAATATGCCTTCTTTTGTGTTATTTCTAACTTCTAGGATCTTTTTTCCTTATTGCGGGCTGTAGAGGGTTAATTTTTCTTATTTTTCTTGTGTTTATTGCTATGCAATGGATTTGTTCCCTTGCAATTTTGTAATTTTCTGACTTTCTGATTCACTCTTGTTTGTAGAGTATGCATTAATTCTATAAATAAAAATTTAAAAAAAAGGCTAGACAAGACTAGCTAGATTTTCCTAAGCTTCTAACCAAAATTTAGGTTGTTTGCCACGAAACTGTAGGTCTAGAGGGCTGTGGACAAGTAGAAATTTGCAAGAAACCCCTTCTCTTTTGCAGAAAGAACAAAGAGGAAAAGCAAAGTAGTTTTTCTTTTTTGTGTGTGTGTGTGTGTGTGTGTGTGTGCAGAAAAAGGTGGCTCTACGACGTATTGACTTTTGGGGTGAATACATATGCACACTCCTGCTTTCAGTTTGCTTGTTTTTTTGTCTTAATTTTTGTTTGTATCATAATAAAGGATATTTTGCACCTTCAAAGTCATAGGCATGTTGTGTTATCACATCATATTAACCCCCAAAACGCCATTTTAATTCCAGGTTGTAATGAGACAAAACAGGACAGACACAGAGGGGATGAATATTTTTTCAATGCACTGTATAAGGAAAGCAAGAATTGGATTGCCAAGAGAAGGGCTAAGACAGGCACAATGACATGAGACATAAAATCAGTCTGCAAAATGTCCACATCATGCGAATCAAAGTTGTAATCAGTGACATCAAGGCTCTCCTGGTCAATGGACAATTCAACTGTGTGAGAGTCCTTATAATCCAGTAAGTAGTTCAAGGCTTCAGTGAAGTTAATGGCATGGCCTTGAAACACATTTAGTACCTGGATTTCAGTAGAAACAGCATCTGAATCTAAATAAAACAGGGCTACCCCACCAACAGTAACAATGGAGTGCTTAGGAACATCAATTAAGCAAACATTGTACAGTAGAGGTACTTTACTAATGACATCATGCTTATTCTTGGTAACCAGAAGTTCCTTCAGAGGAGTGTTGACCAACCATAAATTATTTACCACAGCAACCCTTGTTTCAGAGAAACCATCATACTTAGGGGTATGTTTACTAAAAGCCGCACAATTGCGTGCCGCACAATAGCGCACGGAAACGCGGCACTCAAACGCTCAGAAACGCTCTTAAACGCCCTGCAAAAGTGCGCGTGGGCCCCGCACAATTGCGCGCCGCACCAACGCACCCCGCACAAGTACTCGGCCCGCAAATGTCCGATAGAGGCGTGGAAAGGCATTCTGAGAGTGGAGGAAGGCTCCCGAGGGGCGGAGAGACGGGGTCAATGAGCGGGGAAGGGGAGGGGAGAGGCTCCCCGCACATGATCGGGGCCGAATTCACAGGTTAAAAATAGCGCGAGTGAAACACTCACGGTAGAGGGCATTGAAAGGGAAGAGAAACCATTTCGCGTCAGCAATGTACAGGGAAACCGGGGAAACCTGCAAAACGTGAGCAGTGTGATACATGTGCACAGAACAAAAGTGCAAATAAAGATAGAAAAAGACCCAAACAAAAATATTAAAAATAGGAAGGCAGCTGGGGAACCCCTATAATAATGGGCAAACATAAGAAACACACCCAGGAAAGCTCCAAAAAAATGAAATGAAGGTTGGAAGGGGCTACGGAGGGGAGACCCTTCCAAAAACCATTTCCTATTTTCTGAGCCTTCCTGGGAGTGTTTGCTATGGTTGCCCATTAATATCACTGTTGTCCAGCTTGGTTATATTTATCCCCAGTTGTTCGTGGTCGGTTGAGGGGTGTATTTGCACTTATGTCACCAGACAAGGTGACGGAGCCCACAGTACAAATGTGCAGAGCAGGGTTTTTGACTCTGTTGGTCAGGTTTCCCACCCCCAGGGACTGCACTATCACTGTGGCCACAATGTGGTGCAGCGGACAGAGGCAGTACCTCTAGGACCAGAGGGTCACAGGTTCAAATCCAAGCTGGGGCTCCTGCCAACCCAGTCCCCATATTTACCCCACCACTAACCAGAGATAGTACAGACACTCCTTTATTGCAGAGAACATAAGCATGGTTCACACACCCATTTTGTACCCAACACCGCACACACACCATAACAATGGGCATTACCGACAGCCGAGTCCCCCAAATGCAGTCCTGGAGTGCCACAACTCAATCAGGTCATATGCTTTTCCAAGATACGGACATGCCAGCATGTTGGCGGTAGGGTACAGGTGGTGGAGGGGGCAGTGGCTGCTAGCCACAGAAGACAGTGGCCGAGCCATGTGCAGGCTGGCACGTCCACTGCAACATAGGCCCTGTCGGATGTACAGTCATGGACTTCCCAGGGAATCCAGCACATCTGTGGCAACACAGTGGTGCAGTGCACACAGACAGTGTGTGCAGGAACAAAAGGTCACAGGTTCAAAGCCCAGCTGGGGCTACTACCAATCCTGTCCACATATTTTCCCCACAACTAAACCTATCTTTTACACCACCAAGCACAGACACCATGACCAGGGGCATTACCTAGAGCAGAGTCTCACAAATGCAGTCCTGGAGGACCACACACCATTCAGGTTCCATGCTGCCACACATACAAATAACTGTGCTGTATATCTATGCACCACCCCCATAGCATGTAGATGTAGCTCATGCATATTCATGAGGGACAGCAGGAAACCCCAACCAGTGTATTGCAAACCTGGACTGGATTTGGGAACCTCTGCCGTACAGCAGCAGCCAACAGGGCAGACACACCCACACCCACAGGCCCCATTGGCCAATGCCTCCTGGAGAGGCAGGACATTGGGCCCTGCGTGCAGCACCCAATACCAGCACTTGCATACCTTAGCAATGTCACCCTACACCTGGGTATATGGTACACAGCTCTCAAACGTTTGCTATGAGTACTGGCAGATAGATATCCCTACGTTACGCACAGTCTGCTCTTTGAGCTCCATCATAACAATCTATCTGATGTCTGCGGTGTGTGCGTCAGGTCTGGCCCCTGACAGTGTTTACCACCCTTGGGGAGTGACCCCCAACCGTACTGCATACCATACCCATGCCTGTACTGTGCCCAGGACTGGTGTGGTGGGCAAGGATTCTGAACCCCTCTATAGTAGCACAATGCTGGCATACGTGTGGGAGTGTGTGTCTGTCTAAACAGTGTGTGTTGGCTGCAAACACTGTCCACAGCCCACACTGCCAGCACTGTTGCCAGTTTTGGCCTGATGATGTGCATAATGAGCAGCAAGGTACCATGGGTATAGCTCAGACAGGGTGGGCTGGCCAGGATGCATCTGCACAGGGCATAGGGCACTGGCAGGGACATTGTAGTGGCCGTCCACCACCTCCACAGACAGGGTGACCTCTGTATGTGCTGCTGGGCTTTCACTCCACCCTGACTGTGCAGTGACGGCAGCATGGCTAGGCACCCCCATAGTGCTTCATAGCATTTCCCTCATGTGATATATATGGGTCACCTGTTGGGGCCTAGTCACTGATGTATCTGCTTGTGTGTGTTGCCATCCCAGTTGTGGGTGCATGCATTTCCAGCGGGACTAACCAGCAGACTGTTCACAGCTGGTATGTGCCCTGCTGGAGTGCCGTGCAGTGGCTGATGGCTTGATGCAGGGGAATATCAGATGGTGGTGGGGTGCATCTTAGCATATCCAGGCCTACTGTCTGTCTGATATTGTGGTCTGGGTGTGTGTGGGGCTGCTTGGACTGCCCTGTAGGGTGTCTGTTCCCCAACAGGACTGGGGTTGATGGTCCACTCTACTGCCAACATTGCAGGGGGGGGGGGGGATCTGTTTGCTGCCCTCGGGGGGGGGGGGGGGGGGTGGTACATGGCCTGCCTAGGGGTCCGTGGGGGTTCCCCTGACTGAGACAGACAGAGATATCCAAGGTGTTCCTGCAGAAACTACCTATCTGACAGATTACGACTGTTTTGGAGCTCTGCCATGGCCTCTCTCAGCCATGGCGGGTGCTGTGGACCTGGTCCAGGGCGCCTCATCGCACACTCAGGGTGAGCACAGTTCCCGCACAATGTGACTGTGTGTAGCTACTCTGTGCCAGTTAAACACCCGGTCAGTACCTCCTACCTGGCCAAGGTGCTGTGTGGGTGCACACGGACACGTCCCCCTACCAGGCCGGGGAGCTGTTGGGGTGCATTCCCCATCTTGTGTTCATCTGTGGACAGCTGATTTGCATGTGCAGTGCATCATGGGTATGGGTGGCCTAACCCTATCCTGGTTACCACAGCAGACTGTCTGTGTGGTGACATGCAGGCTCTCTGCAGCCAGCCAGGGGCTTGCTGGCAGCTATATAGCTGTAGCCCAATGGTTACTTCACTGCCTGTGGAGCCAGAGGTAATGGGTTCAAGCCCACAGTGGGGTTATTTGATAGGGTTGTCCAAAGCTTTTTTTAGATTTAATGTACATATGTTGCTGCCATCAAACACACCCTCAGTGTACTGTACCCATAAGGTGCCTCTGAGGGTGCTTTTTTTTTTTTTTCCCAAATCTGTTTATTCACACATCACAATACAGTACAACACCATGCCAAAAGGAAAACATATGTGCATTGTTTTTCTGTTTTTTGTGCATATACAAACGACACCCCAGGTGGGGTTGTTCCTTATCCACCACCGCTAGGGTTACAGAACCGGCGGGTTAACATACATAACACACTGTTAATTATCAAACTCCCCCCCCCAACCCCCCCCTCCCATCGTGACAAGCCGACTCCATGGGGCAAACTAATCGACAGGTATAAAATAAAGTAAAATAAATTATAAAAAATATAAAAAGAAAAAGGAACGGGCACTACCCACCACCCCATCAGGTCCCCCTAAGTAACAGCCCCAGGCTTTAACCCACCCTTAATACCTCACTCCGGGCTTTAGGCCCCAGCTGTTGAATGTAAGGCATCCAAATCAACAAAAAATATGCCCAGCCCTGGGGCCTCCCACAGGCTGCTCGGCGTTCGAAGAGCATAAGTTGGTGGAAACTATTCCGCCATTCCCAAAAGGAAGGTGCCCTTGACTCCCGCCATCGATGGAGGATAGGCCCCTTCCCCACCAGATAGGCTTTCCGCACTAGGACTTTTTCCCATCTACCTTTCGGGTGGAGTGGTCCCAACTGATCCAGCACAACTGACGACGCGGTACAACAGATGGGCTGCTGCAACAAGACACTTAAAATAGGCCCCAATTCGCCTCCAGTACCGCTGTATATACACACAGCCCCACCACATGTGACCTAAATCTGCCAAAGAGCAAGAGCATTTTGGGCAACCCCCACAATCGGTAAGATGACTGCGCAGTGCTCGACGCGGGGAAAAATGAGGTCCGTAAAAACACAGTCATAGGTGTCAGTGGCAAAAAGGTCTTTGTACTGATATAGCAGTTCCCTAAGCTGAGCCTTTTTCTGATTCTTTAGAACAGGTATCTGCCTCAGCAAAATTTTCCTTAACCATCCTCTCAAACCCCAGAAATATTTGATTTGTGGGAATTTCTACTTTTTCCTCTATCTCCTCTTGGAGAAAGAGGGCTTTGAAAGCTTGGACCACCTGAGGCTCCTCCCCCTGGTGGGTGTAGAGACTATGGGACTCATCAAGTTTCCTTGTCAAGATCAAATGGTCCTGTTCTAGGTGCACCTGTGTGCATGCAGCACTGTGAGGCCAAATAAACTGTAGGGTAAGGAGGCCTCAAAGTGAGGTTCTTACACACTTGTGGGTCTCTGCTTCTTCACAGAGATCCCAGGAATCTGGGGCCTCCCAAAAATCTGGACAGCCAGCTCTGTGCTGGGGAATGATTCTCCAACCAAGTATCCCAAGTGTTCCCCTTTAGCAATGCTAACGGTTCCTGGACTTGCGTTGGTGACCAACAGATGCAACACTGGCACTGTGGCCTCCATACAGGGGATGGGGTCAATAATCATGCCCATCTCCTCAAAATGAGAATTAGGGTTGAAGAAGGCCAGGGGGTCTGAAACCTTTTGCCCCTGGGTTACATGGACCTTGAGGGGACAATCCTGTACCTTCCCTGGTATTTGGACATCCTCCGCACTCACCACTTTGCAAACCTGAGGGATGGTCTGTCTGGCCCTCAGTGATGGATGGGTGCCAGGCCACTCCACTGGTTCACCCTCTATCCTACTCCAGAGAATTTTATTCACCAAATCTACATAAGCTCCAAGTCTAAGAAGACAATTTGAGACTATGAAGAGGGGCACTTCAAGGCCTCTCACAATAGAAAAGGTGTGTTTGAAGGATTTACCCCCAACTTGCAAAAAAAAGATTGCAGACTGCTATTCATGTCTTGGGGCCCTCACCAGGCACTTGATAGGAGGTCAAGGTTCTCCTAACGCAATTAAAGGTGGCCTGGTGATTAAGGTGATGAAAAAGGGTTTCAGTGATGAGTGAGTGATTACAGTGCAGTAATAGGTAGGCTATTTCCTTCTGAGGTGTGCCTACCCACACACGAATGCCTCTCTTATCTGAGATTGCTGCTAGTTTCCTAGGCTGGCCTGGACATGGGTCAGAGGTCAGAGGGGTGCTTACCTTGGTAGTATCCGAAGTCTCCTGGGCCTGATCCGTCTGGACTGTGGAATCATTTAGAAATATCTATAGAAAGTAAGTATCAAGGATAATGTTAGCTACTGAGTCCTTTTCAGTTCTGATTACCTCACAATTTCTCTGACCTTCATTCCCAGCCCCTTCATACTTCAGCTCTAGGATTTTGGGGTCTGCAGATCTCTGGAATTAATTCTGATAGAAGTTTCCTTCCATTCCACGGAACAAGGACCACTGACCCTATTGTCACATTTCACTCTGGCATAAGGTATAGGATGGGTGATCTGTGTCCAGATCACTTCACCCTCACACCTCTCAACAATCATCCAAACACAACCATCTAACAAACCCAGAAGAACCCCCAACCAAAACAGTCTAATAGTGCCCCATACAATCTGCAACATAAACAATCTACCAGCAATAGGGCATATACATACATAGCACCATTGCAGTGGAACGCCCTCCCCAAAGCGCTAAGAGGGATCAGAGACCTGAACTCATTCCGTAAACAATTAAAAACACACCTATTTATAGAACATTTTACCAACGCCAAGACCAGCAACACATAAGGTGTTCCACCCTCTCAGCCGCTCTCCCCCTCCCTCCCAATAGCCTCTGATCTGAACCTGTTGATTTAATTCCTTGAAATCATTTGATGTTCATACTGTTATGACTGACACCTGTACATAGCTCTGTAAATAGTTAGAAGTTGTATCTCTAAGTACCACTCTATGTATCTACTCAGTTCTTTGTATAAAGTTCACAAATACTGTTCCTTGTAAAAGTTTAAACTGTTATGATGTAAACCGCCCCTGATCTCTGGAAGGGGCAATATATAAATATGTGCAAATAAATAAATAAAATAGTCCAGTATGGGACGCAGCCCTTTAGGAGCTCATTGCCAATCAAAAGTTCCTCCCCCGGGCACTTGGTAATTATCACAGGATGTGTCACCTGTAACTTTCCATGTTGGAGGGTAAGCCAGACTTGGCCTATAGTGTCTATAGCTTGCTACGAGTGACCCTCTGTAGGTGTTATATGCAGGGTATCCTGTCCCTTCTTCTGGGTCATATCCAGAGAGAAGGGATTAACTTGGCGAAACAGATTGAGGACTGGAAGACATGAGTTGACCTTTCAGCAGATTCAGCTCACTCTTAAACTGGCACCAGTCCTTTCTGAACTTGGCTAGTGCCCTTTTATGCCTCTCAAACTCCTGTTCACATTTGAGCTGCTCAGCTCGAAACTCAGTTTCAGAGGTTTTCAAATGACCAAGTAAAGCCTCTACCGATTTATTCTTAAATAAATACACCACACAGGAGTGTTCAGCAATCATACTGAGCATTAATTTGCCTTTATGACCCAGCAACCTGTCAAGGACCCCACTAAAAAAAGCTATCATAGTAACATAGTAACATAGTGAGTGACGGCAGATAAAGACCAGCATGGTCCATCTAGTCTGCCCAGCAAGATGGCAAGAGTAGGTGCACCTGTCGCTCTGTGCAGGCCACCCCTCCCCATGTTTTTGTTTCTGTTTAGGGGTGAACCCACCACTCCATGTAGGACACCCTTATTTGTTCAGATGCTAGATAGTTCAGAAGTTAGATGGTACCGTTTATTTTGCTTTTATCCTGTTGCTGTAAAGGGATCCACTGTGTTTGTCCCATGCTGTTTTGAATTCCATCACCGTGTTTGCCCTCACCACTTCCATCGGGAGGGCATTCCAAGCATCCACCACCCTTTCAGTGAAGAAATATTTCCTGACATTGCCTTTCAATTTACCACCTTGCAGCTTCATGTTATGCCCTCTAGTTTTACAGCTTCCCCGTCTTTGGAAGAGGTTTGTTTGTTCATCATTTCTCTTTAAGTATTTAAAGGTCTGAATCATATCTCCCCTGTCCCTCCTCTCCTCCAAAGTGTACATATTTAGGTCTTCAAGTCTCTTCTGATAAGGCTTCTGACACAGGCTCCAAATCATTTTGGTCGCCTTTCTCTGAACAGTTTCCAGTCTTTTTACATCTTTTGCAAGATATGGCCTCCAAAACTGAACACAGTATTCCAAGTGAGGCCTTACCAGTGACTTGTACAGTGGCATTAGTACCTCTTCCTTTCTGCTGGTAATCCCTCTTTGTATGCAGCCCAACATCCTCCTGGCTTTTGCCACCGCCTTGTCGCACTGTTTTGCCACCTTGAGATCATCAGAGATAATCACACCAAGGTCTTTCTCCTGAACCGTGCATACCAACCTCTCACCCCCTATTGTGTACTTTACCCTTGGATTTCTGCTACCCAAGTGCATGACACTGCACTTTTTCACATTAAATCGTAGTTGCCAAGTATTAGACCATTCTTCCAGCTTTTGTAGATCTTTCCTCATGTTATCCACTCCCTCGGAGGAGTCCACTCTGTTGCAAATTTTTGTGTCATCTGGAAAAAGACAGACTTTTCCATTCAGTCCTTCAGCAATATCACTCACAAATATATTGAACAGTGCCGGGCCCAGGACCGAACCCTGAGGCACCCCGCTAATCACCTTCCTCTCATCCGAGTGAGCTCCATGTACCATCACGCTCTGTTGTCTGTCAGTCAACCAATTTCTAATCCAGTTTACTATCTTGGGACACATCCCCAAGCTACTGAGTTTATTGACAGGCCTCCTATGAGGAACAGTATCAAAGGCTTTGCTGAAATCCAGATAGATGACATCCATTGCATGCCCCAGTTCTAGTTCCTTGGTCACCCAATCAAAGAACTCAATCAGATTTGTTTGGCAAGACCGTCCTTCGTAAAACCATGTTGCCTTGGATCTTGCAACCTGTTGGTTTTGAGAAAGTTCACTATTCGCTCTTTCAGGAGCGCCTCCATTACTTTTCCTGCCACCGAGGTAAGGCTCACGGGCCTGTAATTTGACACTTCTTCCCTGCCACCACTTTTGTGTAGAGGTACAACATTAGCCATTCTCCAGTCCTGAGGAACCACTCCTGTTTCCAAGGATCTGTTGAAGACATCTTTTAATGGTCCTACAAGAACCTCTCTGAGCTCTTTCAGTATCCTGGGATGTATCCCATCCGGCCCCATGGCTTTGTCCACTTTCAGTTTAGCAAGTTGTTCTAACACCTCATCTTCTGTGAATGGTGTGGTATCTACTTCAGTCCTATTTTTATATTTGGGAGTCACAGCTGGTCCATCTCCAGGATCTTCTTTAGTAAAAACAGAGCAGAAGTATTTGTTTAGCAATTTCGCTTTTTCAGTGTCACTTTCCACGAGTCCTTTCCCAGCACTTCTGAGTCCTGCAATTCCAACTCTGATCTTCTTCCATTCCTGAATATACCTGAAGAAAGTTTTGTTGCCACCCTTAACATCTTTAGCCATCTTTTCTTCTGCCTTTGATTTTGCTATCCTTATTACTCTTTTAGACTCTTTGAGTTCGATCCTGTATTCATTTCTGTGTTCTTCTGTTTGCAAGCTTTTGAATTTTGCGAAAGCTGTGTTTTTTGCCTTTATTTGCGCAGCCACCTCTTTGGAAAACCAAATAGGTTTCCTTCTCCTCTTGTTTTTATTTATTTTTCTTACATATTTATCTGTTGCCCCTTTTATTGCTGCCTTTAGTTTAGTCCATTGCAATTCCACTTCCCTTATCTCCTTCCACCCCGTCATCTCCTCCTTTAAGTACTCGGCCATTTTATTGAAGTCAGTGTTTTTGAAGTTTAGGACTTTGAGCTTGCTATGATTGGCCTGTACCATGGCTTTTATCTCAAACCACACCGTGTGATGGTCGCTGTTGCTCACAGGGGCACTCACGCAGACATTCGACACATTATCACTGTTGGTAAGCACTACATCCAGCGTTGAGCTTTCCCTGGTTGGTTCCATCACCATTTGTCTAAGTAATGCATCTTGGAGAGCATCCACAATTTTTTTGCTTCTTTCCAGATGTGCAGAAGGAGTAATCCAATCCACATCAGGTAGATTAAAGTCACCTAATATGATCGCTTCCCCCTTTGTTGCTATCTTGGCAATATCTATAATCAATTCGTTATCTCTCTCTTCAATTTGAGTCGGAGGTCTGTAGACTACAGCAATATGGATGACAGTGCCATCTCCTCTTTCCAACGCAATCCAGAGCGCTTCTTCTTTTCCCCATGTTCCCTGCATTTCAGTAGCTTTAATACTGCTTTTGACATACAAGGCTACTCCTCCTCCTTTTCCATTTTCTCTGTCTCTTCTGAATAGATTATAGCCAGCTATGGCTATATCCCAATCATGCGATTCATTAAACCATGTTTCCGTAACGGCCACGATGTCCAAATCCGTTTCCACCATTAGGGCTTCCAGGTCTGGAATTTTTTGGCTAAGCTTCGAGCATTTGTGCTCATTGCTTTCCAGCATTTACCTGGCTTGTGTGTATTTTGCATTGATTTTATTCTGCCCACTTCTTCCCACTTGTTTTTGATGTGTGGTTTAAGAGTGTGGCTGTTTCTGATGTTGTTCTGCTTTTGCAGGGGGTGGCATGCAGATGTTGACCTTCCACATCTGTCACCCCCTTTTCCTAGTTTAAATGCATATCCACATACTGCCTGAATTTTTCACTTAGGTTTCTTTTCCCTGCGACAGAGAGATGTAGTCCATCAGCACAGTATAGTCTCTTGTTGGTCCATCTGTTGCCCCAGTTGCCAATAAATCTGAATCCTTCTTGTTTGTACCAGGTCTGGAGCCATGTATTAAAGTTGTTAATGCGATGCAGCCTTTTTGTCCCCTTACCAAGAACAGGTAGAACTTCTGAGAATGCAACAGTGTTAACAATGGGCTTGAGTTTCTCTCCCAGAGATTGGAAGTCCTTTTGGGCTATAGAGGCACTGTTTCTAGCCAGGTCATTTGTGCCCAAGTGGATAATAACATCTGGTTTGGAGTGCTCACTTTTTGCGCTAAGTATTTCAACAACTTGGTTTGTATTCCTGCTGGCTGAAGAGCCTGGTAGGCACATGACTATCTTCTCTCCTTTGAACTGTGTTCCCAAGTTGGTGCCTCTGATGATGGAATCTCCAAGTAGTAATAGTTTTCTGTTTGGTGAGGTTTTCTTCATATTTGGTGCTTTAGCAGGAGATTGGGCATTGTCTGACTCATTTAAGGGCCCTTCAGTTTCTTTGGATTGGGCATCCTCATTAGCCAAGGCAGAGAAGGCATTTTGCAGGGATATCTCTTGATGTGTAGGATGTCTCTGCATTACAGGTCGCAATCTTCCGGAACCCACTGTGATCCATTTGTTCCTGGGGTGTTTGATTCTTTGTGGGAGCGGTGGTGGACTTTGTTCAGTTTGTATCCTAGAAGAGGTGCGCTTCATTGCAGCCAGTTCCATCAACAGTAGAGACACTACTTTCTGCATAGCTGCTAGGTCTTTCCTTAGTAGAGTCAGTTCTTCATGCATGGCAGCTGACTTTAGGCATATAGGACAAGCTCTTAGGCTCCAAATGATTCTTCTTTGAATGAAAGTACCACAGTTATTGCACTGAATACACGACATGTTGATTAAGCAGTCTCAGAAGAGGAAGAATAATAAGAAAAGTTGAAGATGTGGGCGTTACCCAAGTTAGGAACGACAGATGGCACGTATGTGACCACTATATAGGCAATGTAGCCCCTGGGGTGGGTGGGGTGAGGGGTAGGGTGGGCGGGAACCTAAGTTTCTCTGGCCAGTAGGCTGTTCCTGAACAGTGTGCACACAGCAAGGGAGTAGGTAAGGGAACCCACCAAGAAGGGCAAATAGATAGATAAATATGTGGAGACAAACAGACAAAACTTACAATTTAGCAGAAAATTCAGCAAAAATCACCTTTTGGGAGAGCCCTGGGAAGCACTGCTCTTCTCAAGAAACAGAAAAGCAATCTGAGCAAGCCCACATGCACAACAGGAAATGGAGGTCTACAACAATGCCTCAGCAGGGGGGGAGGGACAGTCACTCAGATAGACTAAGAGAAAGATAGTTTAAAACTCCACAGCAATGGAGGCTGTTCCTGAACAGTGGGCACACAGCAAGGGAGTAGGTAAGGGAACCCACCAAGAAGGGTAAATAGATAGATAAATATGTGGAGACAAACAGACAAAACTCACAATTTAGCAGCAAATTCAGCAAAAATCACCTTTTGGGAGAGCCCTGGGAAGCACTGCTCTTCTCAAAAAACAGAAAGGCAATCTGAGCAAGCCCACATGCACAACAGGAAATGGAGGTCTACAACAATGCCTCAGCAGGGGGGAGGGACAGTCACTCAGGTAGACTAAGAGAAAGATAGTTTAAAACTCTACAGCAATGGAGGCAGTTCCTGAACAGTGGGCACACAGCAAGGGAGTAGGTAAGGGAACCCACCAAGAAGGGCAAATAGATAGATAAATATGTGGAGACAAACAGACAAAACTCACAATTTAGCAGCAAATTCAGCAAAAATCACCTTTTGGGAGAGCCCTGGGAAGCACTATCAGTCCTAGAAAGATCATGCGGGTCTAATCGGAAGCATTTATTGATCTGTGCAATATTGTCTGGAATCTGTTCTGGATCCCAACATACGGACGCAGGTTTTTGCACTACTAGACTCTCGCGGTCAGCAACGTTGCTTGAGTGAGCCATTTTAAATTAGACAGTCTTAAAAGGAAAACTCAGGACTAGCTCATTCAGAGTTCTGTGTAATGTAGTTCATTCAGAATTGCCTACCGCGGATGAAAGTCCCCAATTTGTAGAAGATATTGTCAGAAGCAGATAAATACACATGTATAAATACTCAGTATGTCTAGGGAAACTGCTACTTCCCACTTTATTTATTTATTTAACGTACATTTGTATCCCGCTGCTTCCAGGATTCCATAGGACTATCTGGCAAACAAACCATGTGATAAAACAAGAATCAGCCCTGTGTTTGTATATAAATTAAACTTTATTACCGATAGAAAAATAGTGCAAAATTAGCATAAATTAATTTTCTGAGGTAGTAGGTTATGGAACCCTATGATTACAATTACCAAGATACCTAATCACTGTTTTAGCAACCAACATCACTGATTCACTCTGTTCTCAGATGTACAGTACATTATCTGTCTGTCTAAGCTAGCCCCAACCTCAGGGGGAGGAGTTAAAGACAAGTACTTTAGCTCCTGCCAGAATGCTTGTGACTGGGTCTGAGAAATTGTCTCAGGAACTGCACGAAGTAAAAGGATAGCAAAGGTCCAACGTCGGCTACAGTCAGTAGAGCCATGCTGCATGGTAACACCGAGCTGCAGATCTGTGGGAGAGATTCACTCCATCCTGAGGTTAGTCTTCATCCTTGAGGCAGGAAGGCAGTAGGGCTAAGAACTGCAGAAAACAAACTGCCAGAAACAGGCTAAGTTATAGTTCCTAAGCAGTATATCAAAAGTTGTGTGTGTGCAGAAGAAGTGTGTAGAAGCCGTGTGTCTCTCCCTGAGTCCTGACCACCTCATCATGGCAGGGTGATTGGCTGGTCTCAGATACTGTATATTGTCTTCAGCAAATCCTGTAACAGTGGTCAGGTGGTCCTTCTCTGAACAAAGATCTATGGTGCAGGAAAAATGCTGGTATGCAGTTGCATACATTGTTGCAAATCCTAGGCCCAGTGGCACAGTCTCTGGCTGAGAGTGAGTTCTCTAGCAGGTGGGCATGAACAATGATTCTCCTGAATTGCTTGATCTGCAGAGTTTACTGCTGGCATAGCAGAAAAGAGTTCCATCTTGTTTGGTTCAGAACCAAATCAGAGCAGGTCCCATCTTGTAATCGGAAGCCATGTTGCATGGTTCAGGCTTCAGTTTCTGAGCAGGCACCTGTCCTATAGCACATCATATGTGGAGATTCTCTTGCCATCTTTGGTCCCTAAGCACTTCTTTAAGATAAGTACCAGAGCACATGTAATTAAATAAACAATGATCAAAACGAGATGCCTGCTGTGAGAGGGCGATTATTCGCCTCCTTTTCGGCTTCTCTGTCACATGTATTTGCATTTTAAATATACCTATTCTGTTCTTTTTGGAGCAGTTTATGTTTTGCCTTCCCATTTTTGTGGGTTCTAATTTTTGGCATAGAAATGAATGGACAGTGGTAGCACTTAACACACGTTAACTTTAATTAAATCGCATTAGCCTTTGGTAAACACGCCTCATAGTGTATTAAGGACTGGAATCCTGCAGAGGACTGAGTGCCTGCAGAGATACTGACAAGAGTTTTCACAGAAATAAGTACTTTCTGCATATGTTTTTAAAATATTTATTGAATTTAGAGATTGTATTTGTGACCTGGATTTGCCACTGTTTGAAACAGGGCCTTATACAGAAGCACTATCACCTCGTGTTTCCTGCTGGTCATTCTTCTCCTTGTGCACCCAAGCATCCTTCTGGTTTTCGCCATCGCCCTTTCTACCATTTTAGTCACCTTACCACTCCCTTGGGTTTTTGCAGCCCAGATGCATGACCCTGTACTTTTTAGCATTAAACCTCAGCTGCCAAATTATAGACCATTCTTCAAGCTTTGCTAAATCCCTTCTCACGGGTGCCTTGGGTTTTTGCAGCCCAGATGCATGACCCTGTACTTTTTAGCATTAAACCTCAGCTGCCAAATTATAGACCATTCTTCAAGCTTTGCTAAATCCCTTCTCACGGGTGTCTACCCTAGTTCTGATTTTGGTATGATCTATAAAAATGCAAACATTACACAATATCACTTACGAAATGTTAAAAGAACTAGACCAAGGACCGATCCCTGCAGCACACCACTGGTAATATCCTTATCATCAGAGTGATCTTCATTTACCACTGCCTCTTCTCATCTCCCTCTCAACCAGTATCTAACTTGGAGCCTTTTATAAAAACATACACCTCCACCCAAAGAACAGGTGTATTTGGTGGCACACCATTTTCTGATCTAAAGCAGAATTAATGTTTCCATAAATGATGGCAAGCTAACCAGATCCTGATAGCCTCGCACTAGGATACCTCTAACCACAATGGTTTACAGGCAGGATGGTCTTCTTACTTTGGAAGACAGTATTTGTTTTTTGTATAATAAAACATCTGTTATTTAGAAACATAGAAATATGATGACAGAAAAAGATCACATGGCCTATCTAGTCTGCCCTTCCATATCAACCACTACAACAGTCCCCTTTTTTCCTTTAGAGATCCTCTGTGTTTTTCCCATGCTTCTTTGAATTCAGATACTGTCCTCATCTTTACCATCTCCACTCTTTCCGTAAAGAAATACTTCTGCATATCACTCCTGAATCTATCCACTTTCACCCTCATCCCATGTCCCTCGTAGCAGAGCTTGCTTTAAAACAAGGAGTTCTAGTGGGAATCAAACCCAGGTCTCTTGGCTCACAAACTAGTGCTCTAACCATTAAGCTACTCCTCCAAAAAGTTTGATTTTTGACGTACGAGTCGTATCTGTCCAGAGAGCATTATTCCATAAGTCTTATAGGTCATCCAGATTTTCTTTGATGAACATAAGAAGTGCAGCAATGTTCATTTTAGAGAGCAGTGGTTTCTTCCTAACTATCTTCCCATTTCCTTTCAGTTTTTTTCTGATGGTTGACGCATGAAACCTCACATCAGTCACAGTAAGATCATTGGGTGTTAGTCGAGGTTCTTTGTGACTTTGTGGATGATTTTCCCCATTTATTCTTGGGATGATCTTTGTAAGAAGATTGCTCCTGGGTAGAGTCACTGTAGTAAAAGTTTAGAATCCTAATTGTTTAGAAAGGGTCTTGCAAACTTGTCCAGATAAAGGAGCATTAACTACAATTCATTGCAAAAGTATTCATTCCATTTATGTTTGTCCTGTTTTGTCGCATTACAACCTGGAATTAAAATATAGTTAGGATATACACAACATGCCTTTGAAGGTGCAAAATATCCTTTATTGTGATACAAACATAACTTAAGACAAAAAATAATTGAGAGCAGGAGTGTGCATATGTATTCACCCCGCAAAGTCAATACGTTGTAGAGCCACCTTTTGCTGCAATTACAGTTGCAAGTCTCTTGGGGTATGTCTCTATTAGCTTAGCACATCTAACCACTGGGATTTTCACTCATTCCTTAAGGCAAAACTGCTCCAACTCATTCAAGTTAGATGGGTTGGTGTACAGCAATCTTCAAGTAATGCCACAGATTCTCAATTGGATTGAGGTCTGGGCTTTGACTAGGCCATTCCAAGACATTTAAATGTTTCCCTTTAAACCAGCTTTAGCAGTATGTTTAGGGTCATTGTCCTGCTGGAAGATGAACCTTCATCCCAATCTCAGATCTCTGGCAGACTGAAACAGGTTTTCCTCAAGAATAGTCCTACATTTAGTGCCATCCATCGTTCCTTCAATCCTGACCAGTTTTCCTGTCCCTGCCAATGAAAAACATCCCCACAGCATAAGGCTGCCACCACAATGTTTCACTGTGGGAATGGTGTTCTCAGAATGATAGGAAGTTTTGGGTTTGCGCCACACATGGCGTTTCCCATGATGTCCAAAAAGTTCCATTTTCGTCTCATCTGACCAGAGAACTTTCTTCCATGTGTTTGTGCAAACTTCGAACATGTTTTATTATTTCTTTCTTTATGCAATGACTTTTTCTGGTCACTCTTCTATAAAGCCCCACTCTGTGGAGTGAAAAGCTTAAAGTAGTCCTAAGGACAGATACTCCCACTCTGCTATGGATCTTTCCAGCTCTTTCAGTGTTATCCTTGGTGTCTTTGTAGCATCTCTGATTAATTACCTACTTGCCCAGTCTGTGAGTTTTGGTGGGCGGCCTTCTCTTGTCAGGTTTGTAGTGGTGCCATATTCTTTCGATTTTGTTAAAATGGATTTAATGGTGCTCCGTGGTATATTCAGAATTTGGGATATTTTTTTAACGCAACCCTGATCTATACTTCTCCACAACTTTGTCTCTGACCTGTTTGGAGTGCTCCTTGGTCTTTATGTTGCTTGCTTAGTGGTGCTGCAGAGTCAGGGGCCTTTCAGAACAGGTATATTTATAAAGACATTATGTGACAAATCATGTGACACTGATTGCACACAGGTGGACCCTAATCAACTAATTATGTGACTTCTGAGGTTAATTGGTTGGACCAGATCTTATTTAGGGGTTTCATAGCAAAAGGGGTGAATACATATACACTCACAACTTTTCAGTTTTTACTTGTTTTTTTATACATATGAGGTATTTTATTGTCATTTCACTTCACTAACTTGGACTATATTATTAGGTCCATTACCTAACTTCCAAATGAACCTCCATTTTCATTCCAGGTTGTACATAATGCAACAAAAGAGGACAAAAACAAAGGAGATGAATACTTTCACAAGGCACTGTACTATATTTTAGTAGGTCCTCTGAAATTTCTTTCGATTGCAGCATGATCGCTTTCCACTATGTTTTATTGTGAAGACCAAACTCAAAGAGGGCAGTTTATAAAGGCATTTTGTCTGTATGTATGCATAAAATGCCTTTTATAAATGAACCCCAAGCATGCAAATACTGTACATGCGATGATAAGAATGCCCTTTGATGTAGGCATGTTTGGTGGCAGGTGGAGCGTGAGTGGAGTCGCTATGCACGCTTGTATGTTATAAAGTATGCATACATATATATACATCTGCTCTTAAACTGGTGTACATAAGTGGGTTCATTCATATAGTAACATGGTCCATCTTGTCTGCCCAGTAAGTTTGCTAGTTTTGTCGAGTTGCAGTTGCCACTCTGAGAAGGTTACCTCCCCTCTCTATGCCTTTATTTAAGGTTGTAACTGCTGCTCCAGGCTGGTTGCCCTCTCTATTATGAAGTTATTTATATTTGCTTTGATTCCACCCTCTTGCCCTGTAGTGATCCTGTGTGCCTGTCCCATGCTTTTTGAATTTCGTCGCTGTTTTTGTTCCCACTGCCTCCTTTGGAAGGGTATTCCAGGCATCCGTCACCCTTTCCGTAAAAACAATATTTCTTGATGTTGCCTTAAGTTTACTTCCCTGCAACTTCATTTCATGTCCTCTAGTTCTGCAGCTTCTCCGTCTTTATAGCTGTGATTTCTGCAGAATTTGTGCTAGTATTTTCTTACGATATATAGACGCCTCTATGTCTAAAATAAGACCAAAACAGGCATATTCTTGCCCTGAACTTTTATAAAACCTTTTGATGCCCAAAGCTTAGTTTCAGTGGTTTATTTGTTAATCAATTATTTAAGTACCTGCTTCTCTTTACTCAATTAATTGTGTTAAAGAAACTAGGAGATCACTTACTATTTTGCACACTGATTGTGAATTAGTCTTATTCTTCCTACTTTGTACCATATTGTGTCTTTTAATTACAGAAAAAAAGATTGGTTTCTATTTAGCAAGAGTATCATTGTAAAAACTTGTCGTTCTCATTCTTATACCTGGGATTCACAAACATTTTCTCAGCACTATGTATTAGTCAGGTGTTGCAGTGGGTTGCTGGTGGCAGCAAATTCTTCATGACTGATAGATGCTGTAAATTTGTATGAAAGATCAACTTGAGCATACTAAGAACTACTGAGAGGCTGAAATTCCATAGAATGGCTATATCAGGCCTTTGAGAAAAAGAACTAGTTCCACTTTTTGGAGTCACACAGCAGAAGGCTTAATGGGAAGCCAGTTTAGTTTAGTTTAATTTAGTAGTATTTGCTTAAATTGTTTTGTAATAATGTAATATAACACTCAATGAAGGAAAGCTGGTACTTGATAAGATGCTGGTAAGAACATAAGAAATGCCATACTGGGTCAGATCAAGGTCCATCAAGTTCAGTATCCTATTTCCAACAGCAGCCAACCCAAGTCACAAGTACCTCTCAGGTTCCCAAAAAGATATACAAATTCCATTTGCTGATCCCAGGATAAGCAGTGGATTTCCCTGGTCCTCTTTAATGATAATTTGGGGACTTTTCCTCCATGAACTCGTCCAATCTTTTTTAAACCCAACTACACTAACAGCTTTTACAACATCCTCTGGAAACGAATCCAGAGCTTGATTACGTGTTGCGTGAAACAATATTTTCTCTTATTAGTCTGAAATGGGCTATATTGTAGCTTCATTGCATGTCCACTAGTCCTTCTGCTTTTTTGAAAGAGTAAACAACTGATATATGTCTACTCCTTCCACTCCATTCATTATTTTATAGAACTCTATAATATCTCCCCTCAGCCATCTTTTTTTCCAAGTTGAAGAGCCCTAACTATTTAAGTCTTTCCTCATAGGGGTATCCTTCCATTGCCTTTACCATTTTGGTGACTCTTCTCTGTACCTTTACTAATTCTGCAATATCCTTTTTAAGATATGGTGACCAGAACTGCACACACTATTCAAGATGCGGTCACACCATGGAACGATACAGAGGCATTATAATATCCTTGGTTTTATTCTCCATTCCTTTCCTTATGATTCCTAGCATTCTATTTGCTTTCTTGGCTGCCGCTGCACACTGGGAAGAGGGTTTCAATGTATTATCCACAATGACACCTAATGTGGAACCTTGTATCGTGTAACCATAGTTTGGGTTGTTCTTCCCTAAGTGCATAACTTTGCACTTGTCCACATTAAATTTCAGCTGCCATTTGAACATCCAGTCTTCATGTTGTGTCAACTGCAAATTTGATCACATCACTCATTATTCCCATTTCCAGGTCATTTATGAATATGTTACAAAGCAGCAGGCCCAGAACAGAATCCTGGGATTCTCCACTATACACCTTTCTCCGTTGAAAAAATTGGCCATTTAGCCCTACTTTCTATTTTCTTTTAACTAGTTCCTGATCCAAAATAGTACACTACTATTACTTATCATTTGTATAGTATTACAAAGCACATGCAATGCTGCACAGAGATATGTAAGAGACAGTCCCTGCTCGTAAGAACTTACAGTCTAGTCAAGTCAGACAACACAACTAGGGACTAGGATATATCTAGGGGAAATAGTAAGGAAACACTAGGAGGTGAACAGGAGACTAAGGGGATCAGGATCCAAAAGCAGTCTCAAAGAAGTGAGTTGTTAGCCTGGATTTAATTGCCTCCTATCCTATGATTTTTTTTAATTCCACCAAGACTCTCTCATGAAGGACTATCTCTAGTAAAGCCATGCTGCCTTGGATCCTGCAATCCACTGGATTCAGAAACCTCACTATCCTCTGTTTTAACAGTGTTTTCATTAATTTACTTACCACAGAAGTCAAACCAACCAGCCTGTATTTCCCAATCTTGTCCTTATTTCTGCTTTTATGTAGAGGGACCACTTGTACGACTCTCCAGTCCTTTGAGACCACTCTTGGCTCTAAAGAAGCATTGAAAAGGTCACATAGTGGAACCACCAAAACATTACTAAGCTCCTTCAATACTCTAGGATGAATCCCATCAGGCCTCATCACTTTGTCTACTTTTAATTTAGCTAGCTCCTCACAAACAGTCTTCTGAAAATTGTTCAAGGACCACCTCATTTCTGTTCCTCTTTGTGTGCGCTTTCTGAGGACCTACTCCCAGTCTACTTGCACTACTGCTGTATCTTATCGAAAGAAAGCTTGGAATGTGACTTTTTTAGAACTTTAAATGTGCCTGAGGGAATATTATGAGCATTTTAAAACAGAACAAATATGTCTCACTCAGTAAAGTCATAGCTGATATGATTCAGCATAATGATTAACCTTAAAGGCAAAAGAATTGATTTTTAGATGTGAATGGTGTCTATTCAGAAGAAAATACTAAACTATCAACATGCTCTCATATTACAAAAAAGCATTCTGACATGCCTTACAAATAGTTCTGGGTCATCAAGAACATTATCTTCATGTCATTTCTTTTAACAGATACAATACATTTCAATTCTATTAGCATTGTGTTTCTTAACTGGGAAAAAGCAGTTTATAGAAACAACCTTTACTAAATTATAGATAGATCATTTTCATTCAGCTGAATTTTTAAACCACATCACCCTGATAACTCAACACAATGTACAATATGTTCATAAAAACAACACTTACCATAGTTTGGTCACGATGCAAACATACATGCATATCTATAGATACAGATATAGACCTCCGCGTCTTTTTCTTAGTCTTGGTCAATCTTTTAATGCCAAAAAAAAAAATCAAAAAACATGAGGGGTAAAGAACCAAGCAAGAAACAGGGCAACATCTCCCCTGCATATTTGACACAACAGTTAATACAAACAAAATAAAACAAAAAGAGACCCAAATACCCCTAATAAATCTACCCCAACCCTACCAAGAAACCCCCAAGACCCTCCACCCTCCCTAGCAATTCACTTTCATTCCCACTCCTTCCCTCCCCTCCCTCCCTCACCCACCAACCCCTCAACCACTACATAAATATATCTTTCAGGTAGGGAGAACTCAGCTTACTTCCCCCATAAATAGGCTGAAAGTCAAGGTTGATATTTAATGCCCTCAGTCACTACCCAGAAAAAAACAATGTACAACTGCCACCACAGGCATTTAGAAGCCCCCATAGTCCACAAACCATGACCATAGCTTTGAATCTGCCCAGGCGTCCCCCTGCATCTCATATGCAAGCTTCTCCATCTGATATATTTTCCATATTTTCGAAACCCATTCCTTCAGAGTCAGCAGTAAAACATGCTTCCAACATCTGGCTATCACACTCTGGGCCACAAGCTACAAACAATGCACTAAGCAGCACATTACCCTATCCCAGTCTTCCAGGGGCAGAAAAACCAGCACACACGACTCAAGTTCAAAAGGTGGGTGTTGTCATGCAGCAGGAGCTGATGGAAGCAAAGATGCAAGAAAAGAAGCTGTTTTTCACAATATAAAAGATGTGCACGGGATGCAATTCCCGCACAGAGCAGCTAGAGGGAGCAGGCATGCACTCACAGAGGCTGACTGGACACACCTAGCTAATCGACACCACCTGACAAGCAGCTCAGAAAGCTCAAACACAGGAGAGCTTTATAAGCAAGAGGCTGGAGACTGGAAAGGAGGTGGAGATAGAGGTGGACTGGAGAGAAGCACCAGGAGCAAAGCAGTGCGAGAGAAATGCACCACGAGCAAGGGCCAAGAAGAAGGAAGCACCAGGAGAATTGAGCTAAGCCCTAGGAGTGAATGGGAAAGCAATGCTGAGCAAAGGAACAGTCACTTTGGGAAGCAGAGCAGTGCTGAAGGAAGAAGCTAGAAGTTAGGCTTGGAAGGAAGCCTGCGCTTAGCGGAGGAACCAGAGACCAGACTGAAAGGTAACAAGAGCTTTCAGGGAAAAGACTGGCACGAGGATTGTATCCCAGGAGAACTACTGGAAGGAGAAAGTTCCTGTTCTACATGCTGTTGGAAGCCAAGGTATGCTGACTCTGTTTTTAAGAGAAAAAGCTCACCTTATAAATGCCCTTTTAAAAGCAATGCTTGTTTTACAAGAAAGGAAAGTAAACCTACCTTATATAACCCAGATTGTAAAAGCACAAAGGTAGGCCATGCTCATTGGCGAACCTTAGAAGAACTCTACAAACACCCAGAGAATAAGAATAGCGACTGGCAAGTTCCAATAGCCAGAGAAACCCCAGATACAGAAAGGGATAACTCTGACTCAGAGCCGATGCAAGTGGAATTTGTGGAGCCTAGTCTTTTGTCTCAAGAGGAGATGGACTGTTCTCTATGTGTTACAAGCAGTATAGAATCACTGCTAGACTTGTAAATAATATATGCTGTCTCCAGAGTGTTACTTGTATGCTAAAAGGAAGAAGAGTCTTGAAACGCTTGAGTTACTATAGGAAGCCTTAATTAATCCTTGTTACAACTGTGAAGCCTAACAGTTTTTCTTTACCATGAGTTTGTTTCATTCCTGAAGTAAAGGACATTTTCCTCTATGTTGTGACCCACCTGAATCTTTTGCGTAAAGGGAAATAAAAGCCTATGTTATCCCTCTACTCTGAATTCACAATTTACTTCTTAATAGGAGCTGAACTACTAAGACCAGGCTGCACCTGGCTCTTAAAGGAACCTCCTCTCATATAAAAATATCTTTGTGTCCAACCTACCCCTATGACCACTGGCCACCAGGGGCGGTACGCGACAGTGTACTGCAGTAATACGAAAAACATGGAACTAAACTGCAGCCCAAAACATCTTCAGGTTTGGATAATACCACCATAAATGTTCAAAATCTCCATGCAATCTGCACCCCCTCCAACACAGATCATCACACCTCCATTTGAACAACATAAGAGGCGTTACATACATTTGCAAAAGAATACAGACTTGGGTGTTCACCAAGGACAAGGAGATTGAGGAGGAATGGGTATAGCTCCAGATGTCAGCCCATATGGCCTCCTCTTTTCTCCAAAGCTCCTTATCCGAGGCTTTACGAGAGGGAAGCAATGGAATGGTCTCTGCATTGCAGAAACACACAATGAAACACTTTTTCATCATAGACTCAAAGAACATCCATTCCCAGAGTCTCAAAATCCATAAAACCTCTTCCTGTTGGAGAAACTGCACCCCAACATGCTGCAACTGAAAATATGATAATAGTTCAAGGATGTACTGCTTACTATCTCCAGATAGGTTTTAGACCCAAACTGTCCTCCCACAAAGAAAGAAGCCAAGCAAAGGGATACGGAGATCCAAACACTCCCTTAACCATTTCCCTAATAGCAACATAGTAACAAAGTAAATGATGGCAGATAAAGACCAGTATAGTCCATCTAGTCTGCCCAGAAAGATAGCAAGAGTAGGTGCACCTGCCGCTCCATGCAAGCCACCCCTCCCCATGTCTTTGTTTGGGGGTGAACCCACTGCTCCGTGTAGGACACCCCTATTTTTTGAGAAATTAGATAGTTACATTTATTTTGATTTTATCCTGTTGCTGTAAAGGGATCCACTGTGTCTGTCCCATGCCATTTTGAATTCTGTCACTTTATTTGCCCCCACCACTTCCATCGGGAGGGCATTCCAAGCATCCACCACCCTTTCAGTGAAAACGTATTTCCTGACACTGCCTTTCAATTTACCCCCTTGCAGCTTCATGTTATGCCCTCTAGTTTTACCGCTTCCCAGTCTTTGGAAGAGGTTTGTTTGTTCATTATTTCTCTTTAAGTATTTAAAGGTCTGAATCGTATCTCCCCTATCCCTCCTCTCCTCCAGAGTGTGCATATTTAGGTCTTCAAGTCTCTTCTCATAAGGCTTCTGAAACAGGCTCCAAATCATTTTGGTCTCCTTCCTCTGAACCATTTCCAGTCTTTTTACATCCTTTGAAAGATATGGTCTCCAAAACTGAACACAGTATTCCAAGTGAAGCCTCACCAGTAACTTATACAGTGGCATTAGTACCTCTTCCTTTCTGCTGGTAATTCCTCTTTGTATGTAACCCAACATCCTCCTGGCTTTTGCCACTGCCTTGTTGCACTGTTTTGCCACCTTGAGATCCTCAGAAATAATCATACCAAGGTCCTTCTCCTGGTCCATGCACACCAACCTCTTGCCCCCTATTGTGTACATTTCCCTTGGATTTCTGCTTCCCAAGTGCATGACAAGTGTACTTCTTTGCATTAAATCGTAACTGCCAAGCATTAGACCATTCCTCCAGCTTTTGTAGATCTTTCCTCATGTTATCTACTCCCTCAGGGGAGTCCACTCTGTTGCAAATTTTCAGGTCATCTGCAAAAAGACAGACTTTTCCATTCAGTCCTTCAGCAATATCACTCACAAATACATTGAACAGTGCCGGGCCCAGGACCAAACTCTGGGGCACTCCGCTAATCACCCTCCTTTCATCCGAGTAAGCTCCATTTAGTATCATCTTCTGTCATCTGTCAGTCAACCAATTTCTGGTCCAGTTCACCACCTTGTGACCCATCCCCAAATTACTGAGTTTATGTATAAGCCTCCTATGAGGAACAGTATCAAAGGCTTTGCTGAGATCCAGGTAGATGACATCCATCGCATGCCCCTGATCTAGTTCTCTGGTAACCCAGTCAAAGAACTCAATCAGATTTCTTTGGCAAGATCGTCCTTTGGTAAAACCATGTTGCCTCGATCATGCAACCTGTTGGTTTTGAGAAAGTCCACTATTCGCTCTTTCAGGAGCACCTCCATTAGTTTTACCGCCACCGAGGTAAGGCTCATGGGCTTGTAGTTAGACACTTCTTCCCTGCCACCACTTTTGTGAAGAGGTACCACATCAGCCCTTCTCCAGTCCTGAGGAACTTCTCCTGTTTCCAAGGATCTGTTGAAAACATCCTTTAACGGCCCTGCAAGAACCTTTCTGAGCTCTTTCAGTATCCTGGGATGAATCCCATCCGGTCCCATGGCCTTGTCCACTTTCAGTATTGCAAGTTGTTCTAACACATCATCTTCTGTGAATGGTGTGGAATCTACTTCATTCCCATTTTTATATTTGGGAGTCACAGGTGGTCCTTCTCCAGGATTTTCTTTAGTAAAAACAAAGCAGCAGTATTTGTTTAGCAATTTCACCAACATTCTAATTACATTAATCTGACCCAACGAGGAGACTGCCATTCTAATGAAACTGCATGCCAACACCAGTGTATATGGCGAGAAACAAGGGGAAGTCCAAATGTCCCTACAAATTAAACTCCCAGACTCTCCACAAATTCCCCAAAAAGGGATGGGAAAGGACTCTCTGCATGTCAGCAGCCTCCCCCAAAATTACCAGAGCCTGCAAAGAAACTGGAGACATCCATCTCGCCTCCAACCATACCCAATTTGCCATGCCTCTGCTATACCAACACTGGGCCACCTGTAAACAAGCACACCATTAATACACTTGAACATAAGGCTTCCCCATTTCAGCCCACCCTTTCAGGGTCATAAGCATAACTCAGTCTACTCTAGGCCTCCATCCCTGCCAGATAAGCTGGGTAAACTCACATCACAAGTTCTTAAAAAACTCTCTCAGAATATATATCAAGAGCTGCTTCATCAAAAAAGAAAATCTTTGGCAGAACCAACATTCTAATTACATTAATCTGACCCAATGTGGAGATTGCCCAATCCATCCACTTGCACAAATCTTCCCATATTGTCGTGAATGGTTTATTGTAATTAACCACAAATAAACATGATATATCACTAGGGATGACCACTTCCAGATAGTTAAACTGATCTACCCTCAAAAATCCTGATGCAAATTTTCCAGGCAATCAACCTCTCGTGTTCTGCACATCATCAGTGACAACTTCAGCCAAATGACGGAAAAAACAAAATCTCTATTGAAGCAGGAAATAAGATCCATGACTTTGAGGAGGAACACTGCTGGTCCACAGAAATATATCAGAATGTCATCTACATAGAAAGAAATTGCATGCCACTCTCCAGCTATCACAGCACCCAACTCCCACACTCTTGCCCTAACATGTACCTCCAGAGGCTCAGTTGTCAGGGTAAACAATAGCGGGGACAAAGGGAAGCCCTGCCATGTACCATGCCCTAGATGGAAAGGGGATGACTTCAGCGCCAGCCCAAGGATTTCTGCTGCCTCAGGCAGAAGGCCTGGCCATGCCACACTGCACTACCCCCCTGGCCGAGCCATGCCACCGCTCCCCGCTGCCGCTGATTCAATTGGATGTGTGGCAGCCTGCCATTTCTGACCCTCCTCCAACAGGAAGTTGTGTCAGAGGGGCAGGCTGAAGCTTCAGGCCATGTGTGCCAAAGCACATAGCCTGCCTTGATCGCTGTGCCCACATCGGTCTGCCACCCTAGGTGGCCACCTAGCCTGTCTAGTGGACAGACCGACCCTGTATAACTTAAATCCATTAACCAGCACTGAGGCCTTGGGACAGCCATAGATGGTCTCAATCCACCCACAAAAATTTGGTCTGAAACCTAGGTGTTGCAACACTGTAAATAAATAAGGTCATTCCACCTTATCAAATGTTTTATCAGCATCTAATGAGAGTACGCCATGGTGAACATCGGAATCATGAAGTGGATGAAGAATATTAATCAACCAACAAACATTCTCAAAACCAAAATGATTCTTCATGAATCTCATTTGATCATGATGAGTCTGCGACTGCATATGACTATCAAGTCTTGCACATAGAATTTTGGTAAAGATCTTTTAGTCAGTGTTTAGGATGAAGATCGGCCCATTGTATAGAGCTTCTAACTGTGAAACACTACAGTGTCCCATGCACTTCTAAGTGTGATACCAGGAACATGCAGCAGAGAAGGAGGAGGACATTGCCCAATGCACTGCACTACAGCTGTCCCTTCTTTTCCAAACAAGCAGATGGGAAAGAAAGAGGTACAGTAGGGTAGAGAGGGATTGAGGAAAGAGAAAGAGGCAAGAGAAAGTGAAAAAGTCAGAGAAACTGCAGGGTCAGGGAGATAGAAATGGATACTGAGAGTAAGGGGATCAACAGGGTTGCAGCAGAGTAAAGTCAGAACTGATGAGACTGATGGTATTTCATCGCCTTTCCTTCCTTTACTCCCTGTTTTCCCCTCTCTCTGTGCCTCTACTCCCCACATCTCCTATCCTTCTGCTCTGCCTCTATCTAGATCCCTTCGCCATTTCTACCCTCTGAGATTATCTCTCTCTCCATTACTCAGATATCTTCCCTTATCAGAAAACTAGAAACATGATGACAGATAAAGACCATATGGCCTATCCAGTCTGCCCTTACATACTAACTACTAAAGTCCCATTTTTGAGGCAATGGTTGACCTAGGTCTCAAACAAATCATCGGTGAACCCACACACACAAAGGGGAACATTCTTGACATGGTATTTGCTCCACACCCTGTCATTGACCAAAGCCACTATCCTCCGATATCAGTCATAGAAGTACCCTGGTCCGACCACAAATTGATCATCATACAGATACCCATCAACAATGTCCAACTAGACAGAAGCCGACCTTCGAACACATCCTCTCGAACTACCACCAGATGCTTTCGCCCCTTCGATAGGGAACACATCCTGGCGGAGACCCCATCACTCATCAACAAAACTACACCAGACCTTGATGAACTAATCGCTTACTGGAACTCTAGCCTGCTTGCCATCTCACAACGCCCAAACCCGAAGATTACAGCAAGGTCAAAAAGATGCTCCGCCCCCTGGTTCTCTCCTGAGTTGCGAGCATCCCTTACGCAACTACGTAAACTTGAACGCCGATGGCGCAGATCGCATTCAACTGAAGATCAGACCGCTTACCGAACCCACCTTGCAATACACCGAGAATCAATCACTACCAAAATGAAACAATATCACACTGACACCTTAAAGAGGTCTCTGAACAAGCCACGTGATCTTTTCAATCTAGTAAACTCCCTCTCAAAAGAACCTTCCCCGATACAGCACAGCGAAATTCACCCGCAGGAATTTGCGGATTATCTACAATCCAAGATCGTGCAAACCAATAAAGTGATAGCAGCCCCATATCAAGAACCAATGGGCCTATCACCACTTAACATATTTTCTACACCATCCACTAAATGTATCGAGGACACCATAGCATCTCTCAACACCTCCACCGCACAAACTGACCCATGTCCAGCTTTTTGGATCAAGGAGCTACGTGATGTGTTCAGCCCTGTCATTGCAAAAATAATGAAACTATCCTTCACTACATCATATTTCCCCACTTCACTTAAGCAGACTTCCATTAGACCACTATTGAAGAACCCCAAGCTTGATCCACAAAGAACTGACTCTTACCGACCAATAGCCAGCATCCCCCTCTTGGCCAAAATAATTGAGAAAGAAGCACAACGGCAAATTCAAGACCACATCGATGCTGCCTCCCCCTTAGATAGCTGCCAACACGGATTCAGAGAATATCATGGGGTAGAGACACTACTCACTGGTCTTTTCAATGAAATCATCACTGGAATTGACAACATCCGTCAAGGTTTTGTGCTCATATTTCTAGACATTGCCGCGGCGTTCGACTCCGTGAGTCACGAAATTCTCCTCGGAAGACTGAAGGAGAAGGGAGTCTGCAACAGTGCACTAGAATGGTGCAAATCTTACCTTGACGACAGATGGCAATATGTGAAATCAGGATCAGAGGAGTCAACACATTTCCATCAAAAGCAAGGAGTACCCCAGGGCTCATCGTTATCCTCATTACTTTTCAATATCTACATGCAGCCCATCTGCAATATCATAAGATCATTCAACGTGAATTGTTTGATATATGCAGACGATATCCTATTATACATGCCCTTCTCCACAACTCACATGGACCTGACCCCCTCACAGACTGCTTCAACGCAGTTTTCAACTGGGCACCAAACACAGAACCTTCGAAGCCAACATAAAAACACGGAGGAGCTATTCATCACCAGAGACACCTACTTTACCCCCCAATCCCATGTCAGTGTCAATGAAGCTGATTTGAGAACCAAAGATGCAATAAAATATTTGGGAGTTACTTTGGATCAACATCTTAACTTGAAAAGCCACATAAGCAACATAGTCAAAGCCGTCTACTTCAAAATACGCTCTCTCAAGCACCTACGCTCCCTATTGGACCCAGATGACTTCCGAACCATATATCAAGCGCTGATACTGCCGCACTTTGATTTTGCAAATTCCATCTTACAAGGTCTCCCCCAATCCACATTAACCCCCTTACAGTTGGCCATGAACACCGCAGCTAGGATCCTTTACGGAGCATCCAGATATGACCACGTGACCCCCATTCTCAAACAGCTGCACTGGCTACCAATCAATGGGAGAATCACCTTCAAAACCCTTCTATTAGCTTTCAAAGCAATCAAAGGTATTTCAGCCTCCTCACTCACTCATCTTATCCACTTTGTCCCTCCCAACAGATCCAGAAGATCAACAGCTGTAAACTTGCTTGCAATACCAAAGGCTTCGACAAAGTACAACTTATCAACCACAAACAGGTCTTTCAGCTGTTACGTACCCAAATGCTGGAATGCTCTACCCCCTGACATTAGGGCCATAGCCAGCCTATATCAGTTCAGGAAGGCCCTCAAAACCCACTTGTTCCTCCAACACTTACCTGACAGCAATTGATCCTAGATATACCCTCCAGGAATTGACCCAATTTAGTTAGGAAAGACCTACATGCATTATCTGACTTTTATCTATCCTTCCAATGTAAATAGATTATGTATATAGTTGACCCTGTTTTCCATGTTTATACTCCTGTTCGATGTAAACCTGACAGCTTGTTGTTATGGTCGTTAAGTTATAATGTAAACCGCACTGATGCTAAATAGCGCGGTATATAAGAAACTGTAATAAATAAATAAATAAATACTTTAGAGATCTTCAGTGTTTGTCCCATCCTTTCTTGAATTCAGATACTGTCCTCATCTCTACTACCTCCACTTGGAGATTATTCCATGCTTCTACCATTCTTTCTGTAAAGAAATAGTTCTGCATATTTTTCCTTAAGTCTATCCCCTTTCACCTTCATCCTATGCCCTCCCAATTGCAGAGTTCTCTTTCAATTGAAAGATGCTCTTTACTGAAATCTAAGCACACCACATCTAGGGTTCTGCTTTAGTTCAACTCTCTGGTCACCCACTCAAAGGAATTAATTAGATTTGTTTGACAAGACCTACATCTAGTAAAATCATGCTACAGATCCTACAATTCATGCTGCAGATCCTACAATTCATTGAAACCATGCTGCAGATCCTATAATTCATTGAAATCCAGAAACCTCACTATCCTCTGTTTTAGCAGTTTTTCCATTAATTTACTCACCACAGAGGTCAGACTAACCATTTTGTATTCCCAATCTCATCCTTACTTCTGCTTTTGTGTAAATTGACCACTCCTGACTCTAAACAAGCATTGAAACGGTCGGACAGTGGAGCCAGTAGAACTTCCCTAAGTTCCTTCAATACTCTTGGATGTATCGCATCTGGTCCCATTGCTTTGTCTATTTTTTAGTTTAGCTAGCTCCTCACAAACAAAGACATCTGTAAGTTGTTCAAAATGCCCTTCACTTCTTTCCCAATTTGTAGGTGCTTTTGCTCCTGGCCCTTCATCTGTGAACCCAGAACAAAAATATTTGTTAAGCACTTCCGTTTTATCCTCATCCACTTCTACATATTCCTGCCCTTCACCCTTCAGTCTGACAATACCACTTTTGCACATTCTTCTCTCGCTAACATATCTTAAAAATGATTTATTCTCCCATTTTACTGCATTAGCTATCTTTTCTTCCATTTGTATCTTTGTTTACCTAACTCCCTTCCTAGCTTCTCTTAGCTTTTCCAAATGTTGATGCTTGTCCTCCTCTTTCTGTGATCTCTTGTTTTTTATGAAGGCCACACTCTTTTTCTTTACCTTTTCAGCTTCTTCTGTTGAGAACCATGGTGGCATCCTTTTTCTTTAATATTTATTTACTTTCCTAACAGAAAGGTTTGCTGCTCTTAAAATATCCCCTTTCAATTTCACCCACTGCATTTCTACATCCCCAGCTGCTCCCAACCCACTAATGACTCCTTGAAGTATTGTCCAACCTTGGCAAAGTTAGATTTCCTGAAGTCTACAACCTCACTGTTGAATGAATATCAGCCTGGTCCTAATACTGAACCACACCATCTGGTGATCACTGGATGCGAGATGATCACCCTCTATAACATCAAAAAACACTTTCCTCATTGATAAGCAGCTGGTCCAATATAGCCTCCTCATGTGTGGGTTATAAGAACAAAAGATATGCCATTCTGGTTCAGACCAAGGTCCATCAAGACCAGTATCCTGCTTCCAACAGTGGCCAATCCAGGTCACAAGAAACCTAGAAGGTTCTCAAAAAGACACACAGGTTCCACGATGCTTGTTCCAAAGCAAGCGGTGGATTTCCTGGGTCCTCTGTAATATAGGTTTATGGACTCTTCTTCCAGGAGCTTGTCCAAACCTTTTTTAAAGCCACCTATACTTATAGCTTTTACTACATTCTCCGGTAACGAATTCCAGTGTTTGATTACGTGTTGAGCGAAAAAATAATTTCTCTTATATAATCTTAAATGGCTTACATTGTAGCTTCATTGCATGCCCCCTAGTCTTTCTACTTTTTGATGGCGTAAACAACCACTCTATGTTTATCTGTTCCACTCCATTCATTAATTTATAGACCTCTATCATATCTCCCCTTAGCTGTCTCTTTTCCAGGTTGAAGAGCCCTAACCTTTTAAGCCTTTCCTCATAGGGGTATCCTTCCATCCCCTTTACCATTTTGGTGGCTCTTCTTTGTAAACTGGTTGTAAACTGGAATAATTCTCCCTGTAGAAAATCCAGGATCCCCTTACTTCCAGATGACACCAAAGTAGTTATGGGGAGTTGCTGGGGGATTATTACTGAATTGTCAAGTATTATGATTTTTAACTGTAACACACTCTGAACTTTATTGGTGATGCATGCTATCAAGTCTTGTATTGTAAAGTAAAGTTAATCTCTATCCTCCTCCTCCATTTTTCAGTACCAATCATTAAAATCCCTTTCCTCCAAAAAAGAACCAAATAAATAAATTGTACACACAAAAATGTTGGAATATGACATTAAAGTAAAAAACAATTTTATATAACTTAATAAGTAAATTCATGTAGGGCTCTAATTTTCTGTTTCTAGATAGCCCAGCATATAGGTAGCTGATAAGAGAAACTTGGTCCTCCAAAAGATTTTCAGCTGGGGTAGGGCTCACCATTTGAATTTTAAGAAATTGGTGATGGTTTACATGGCCAACATTTGCATTTGGACAGAGTAGACAGACCCCAGAACTTGGTTCAAGTCCAGTTCCATCTTGCGGCAAGCACCCATTGAGAGTGAGATTTTTCTGAAAGCAGTGGTCAGAAAGACTTTTTGGGTTGAAGCAGTTTCCAGTGTTCTCTCATTTCCAAACAGCCTTCCGTCACCACAATTTATGGGTGGGGCAGCATTATGGTTGAAGTATATCTTGAGATGAGGCTGCATCTCTTTTTCCCATCTTTCCTATGAAGGTAGATCAATGATCATGAAAACATAAGAACATACGATATACCATACTGGGTCAGACATGGTCCATCAAGCCCAGTATCCTGTTTCCAACAGTGGTCAATCTAGGTCACAAGTACCTAGCAGTTTCCCCAAAAGACACAGGTTCCACAATTCTTGTACTGGGGCAAATAGTTCTGCATAGATTTCCAGGATCCTCTTTAATAATGGTTTATGGACCTTTCTTCCAGTACTTGTCCAAACCTTTTTTAAACCTGGCTACCTTAACAGCTTTTGCTGCATCCTACAGTGACGAATTCCAGAGTTTGATTACACATTGAGTGAAAAAATATTTTCATTTATTAGTCTGAAATAGGTTACACTGTAGCTTCATTGCAGCCCCTAGTCTTTCTATATTTTGATGGCATAAACAATCGATCTACGGTTACCCATTTCACTCCATTCATTAATTTACAGACCTCTATCATATCTCCCCCTCAGCCATCTCTTTTCCAGGTTGAAGAGCCCTAACCTTCATAAGGGTATCTTTTCCTTCCCCTTTACCATTTTGGTGGCTCTTCTCTGTACTTTTTCTAATAACGCTATATCCTTTTTAAGATACAGCAACCAGAATTGCATACAATATTCAAGGTGTGGTCACACCATGGAACGATACAGAGGCATTATACGAGTAATACCCTTTGTTTTATTCTTCATTTCTTTCCTTACAATTCTAAGCAGCCTATTTGCTTTCTTGGCTGCTGCTGCACACTGGGTGGAGGGTTTCAACATGTTATCCACAATGATGCCTAAATAATTTTCCTGGATGGTGGTTCCTAATGTGGAACCTTGCATCATGTAACCATAGTTTGGGTTGTTCTTGCCTAGGTGAATAACTTTGCACTTGTCCACATTAAATTTCATCTGCCATTTGGATGCCCAGTCTTCCAATTTATCAAGGTCCTCTTGCAATTTTTCACAATCCTCATGGGTTTTAACATCTTTGAATAATTTTGAGTCATCTGCAAATTTGATTATCTCACTCGTTATTCCCATTTCCAAGTCATTTACGAATATGTTAAAAAGCATCAGACCTAACACAGATCCCTTGGGTACTACACTATTCATCTTTCTCCATTGGGAAAATTGGCCATTTAGCCCTACCCTCTGCTTTCTATCTTTTAACCAATTCCTGATCAACAATAGTACACTGCCTCCAATCCCATGAGGGACCTTGTCAAAGGCTTTCTGAAAATCCAGATACACTTTATCAACCGACTCACCTTTGTTTACCTGTTTATTCACACCTTCAAAAAAGCATAAAGGATTAGTAAGACAAGACCTTCCTTGGCTAAAGCCATGTGGGCTTTCTCCCATTAAGCCATGACTATCTACATGTTCAGGCTCACCGGTCTGTAGTTTCCTGATCACCCCTGGAACCCTTTTTAAAAATTGGCGTTACATTGGCCATCCTCCAGTCTAACCATTCAGTTTTCTAGGAAGGAAATCAGGGTTCAGGGTTTGACCAGAACCCTGAAACTCACTGCTGGACAGTAACAAACCTTATACACATCACCTTCAGCCAGGTGGTCTAACACTGATTAACCAGATTTCTTTACATACACAAGGTTTGAAAAACACTGTTTTTCAGGGGAAATTAACCAATAGCAAGTGACTTGAAAATCCTTGAAAGAACCTTAATAGACATGTTCATCTGATAAATCAACCTGTCAACTGGCTTTATGGTGCACCCAGCCATAGTTTTCTTTATTGGGAGTATGTTACCGTCATGCATCTTGCTTTCAGTTTTGTTAATACTCTGATCATTTAGGGAACTATCATTGATAACATCAACATTATTTATTTATTTAACAGGATTTATAGACCTCTTCATTCTTGAATCAATGTGGTTTACATTACAATTCAGTTTTTACAGAGGACAGTAATCCCTTGTGCTTGCCCTACGAATCTGTGACTCTGGTTGAGGATCTCTCCATTCTCTTATATTTGGTGGCAACTGATAGTTAATATCTTTTTCATCCTTGAATATACTAGATAGATCATCAATATTTCCTCTACAGACAGTTTCTGGCTCAGCACTGATACACTCTTGCAGACTCTCAGTCTCAGCTGGGTCTGCAGTTTCAATCTAAAGTAACCAACCCTCTATTTTACCTCTGCTGCTTTGTTCATCCATCTCAAAAGACAAACTGAGTCACCCTCTGAGAGGCCTTCTCCTTGCTGACGCTACTTGTTGCACTGCATTTTTTCAGTTTAAACTTCTAATGGAAGAAAGTTAGCTAGCATAAACAGATTCCCATGGATAACCTTTTTCTTCTCAATCACCATATTGTAGATTTTAAGTACATGAATCTGGGACTGCACGTAAACCACTTCATACAGTATAGGTTCCCATCTATCAGCAGGTCTCAATTTTCTTATCTCTTTCTTATTAGATATTAGCATTCTGTCTCCCAGCTGAAGACAGCTCCCCTTAATCCTTTTATCATACTGTTTTGCTTGAGCTCTTTGCTTTTCATTTGCATTTTTGAGCCATTTTAAAAGCTTCACTTAAGTTATTCTGCAGAGGCCACAAATTTATTGTAGCAAATGCTTTCATCATTCTTCAGAACATTCTGGAAAAGTACATCAACTGGCAGTTTTATCCAAACAAAATACAGAACGGAGAAAAACCCATTGTCTCATGCATTGTATAGTTGTACAGTGCATAGTCATACTTAATGTGAATTGTCTATATTTCAATTTGGTACTGTGTTTTGTTTGTCAGTAGATTGTATAAGCGGAACGTATTAAATTAAATTAATAATCTGTGGCCATTTGCATTTGGCGCTTGGTAGCAAGGCTCTAATCATGTTTCCTAGAGAGAAGTTAAATCTCTCAACCTGCCCATTACTAGCTGAGTGATAGATTGCTGTATGAAATTTTTCCACACTTGCCATTTGCAATACTTCATGAATCAACTGAAGTGTCTTGTATTCTTTGCTTGTCACCCCTCCTTCCCCTTCACCCTCTTCCAGAATGTTTTCATTATGCGCAGCCAGACATACTGGAGCCAAAGTTCATGAATGGTGATTTATTATATTTGCTGCCCCTGACATTTGGTTAGTTTGCCCTGAAATTAACCAAAAATGTCATGATTCATCACTTTTTACCATTACTTGTGCAATTAATGCACATCCTGACCATCTCTTAACTTACCTTTTATCACCAGTTGCAAAGTTTTTGTGATCTCTACCCATACTGCCACATATCTCTGAACTTCCAGTAAAGCCAGTCATGCCAGTGGCATAACAAGGGAGGGGCACTGGGTGCAGCCCGCCCAGGTGCGGCCGGGAGAGGTGCACCCCGCTGGGTCCACGGAGGCAGCATGGCAAGCTTACCATTAAGCTGCAGTGCCTCACATTCCAGGAGCCGGCCACTCTTTTCTCCTGGCCAAAGGCTCATGAATCACAAGAGAGAAGAGTGGCTGGCCCTGGCACACGAGGCACCACAGCAGGCCAGCTTAATGGCAAGTGCCATGCTGCCTCCATAGTCCTGATTGGGGGTGGGGTGGTGCATCATGGCACATAGCACTGCACCACATGGGGGGGAACACTGGCAGAACAGGAGGCACCCTCCCTGGGTGCCAAGGGGGCTGGATACGTCACTGAGTCATGCTAATGGAAACTGCTGTTCAATACTGCAATTTTGTAAGCAATGGATGAGTCATTCCTGCTAGTTTGATGGGAGGAGAAGTTTGGAAGGGCTTGAGGGGGAGCCAAGGGGTAGACATCATCATATTTGAGATTAGTACCTGTGGGTGGGTGTCACCACAATTGAGATCTGTTGCTTGAAGGAGATTGTCAGTTCTACTTTTTCTTTAACTTGAGACTTCTTTTCAAGGTTTTGCAACACCAATTTCTGATATGTCAGGCATGGCTACACTAACATGGTTGTGTTAATTTTAGCATGTCTATATTCTGTACATCATTATCATTTTATATACAAGTAATAAAGGTGAGCATATAAGTCCATTAGTGAAAGAAATAAGCCATCCATTTTCTAAAAAATAATTTAATCTAGTTTTGTAAAATATAACTTGTAGCATTTTGATTTGATGCTCTAAATTGGTTTAATAATGAAAAGATTGTGTCACCTAACTTAAGGCCTTAGGAACCTCTGTTTGTATAAATGAAAATCCCACCTGTTGAGCATCTAAACTTAGAGGCCTATTTTAACTAGGTTTCTAAACTTAGGCTCCTCAAAAATAAATGCAGTTGAAGGATGGGGAAACAGTTTTTCTCAGTGGTGAATTCTAACACTAGACACTAACATTTAGAAAGATGAACTGCAGATTTAGATTTACAAGAGTCAGTTTCAGTCTTCACATTTCATGAATTTTCAATTTAAATTTAGGAGTATGGTTGAAATTTTTGCCAGTCTCTAGGCACTTAGCTTCCTTTAAAAATCAGATACAAATGGTCCCATTTACTAAGGGGTATGTCTACTAAGCCAGGCTAATGGTTAACCCAGGCTATCTGCCACTAGGTACCATGTTATTCAGTGGGACCCAGTTACAGATAGCCTGGGTTAATCCTTTGCACTTGGATCTGTCCTTGGTCCGATTCTTTTTAACATCTTTGTTAGTGATATAGCGAAAGGGCTTTCAGGTAAGGTTTGCCTCTTTGCGGATGATACCAAAATCTGCAATAGAGTAGACACCCAGGAAGGGGTAGATAACATGAGGAGGGATCTAGCTAAGCTTGAAGAATGGTCTAGAATTTGGCAGCTGGGATTTAATGTTAAAAAATGTAAGGTCATGCATTTGGGCTGCAGCAATCCAAGAGAGCAATATAGAATAGGGGGTGAAGTACTTTTGTCCACTAAAGAAGAGCGGGACCTAGGTGGGGTTGTGTCTGATGATCTTAAAGTAGCTAAACAGGTAGAAAAGGCGACGGCAAAAGCTAGAAGGATGCCTGGGTACATACGGAGAGGAATGGCTAGCAGAAAAAAGGAGGTGATAATGCCTCTGTATAAGTCTTTGGTGCGACCTCATTTGGAGTATAGTGTGCAATTCTGGAGACCGCACCTTTAAAAGGATGTGAACAGGATGGAGTCGGTGCAGAGGGTGGCTACTAAAATGATTAGTGGTCTTCATTATAAAGCATATGAGGACAGACTGAAGGATCTTAATATATGCACCTTAGAGGAAAGGCGGGATAGAGGTGATAAGATTGAGATGTTTAAATACCTTCGTGGCATAAATGTTCAAGGAGAGAGCCTCTTTCAATTGAAAGCAAGTTCTGCTACGAGGGGACATGGGATGAGGGTGGAGATAGATTTAGGAGTGATATGCGGAAATATTTCTTTACGGAAAGAGTAGTGGATCCGTGGAATAGTCTCCCAGTGGAGGTGGTAGAGATGAGGACAGTAACTGAATTCAAAAAAGCATGGGACAAACACAGAGGATCTCTAAAGGTAAAAAGGGGACTGTTGTAGTTGTTATGGAAGGACAGACTAGATAGGCCATGTGGTCCTTTTCTGTCGTCATATTTCTATGTTTCTATGTTTCTATGCCACATCTGAAAGTCAAGGTTCTAAGGTACATTAAGTGCAAAACCTGTGCGTAAAATGTAAGGAACATTCCTGGCACTCACGGTATACAGCCATGCTGCCAACACAGGGCAATGGTCATCACTGTGCATTAATGGCACAGCCTCTAATTGGGAATACAGTTACCTACATCTCTGGAATTGTAATTAATGTTCTACATTAATCTGCCAAGTTAGTAGTTAATGTGCTTTAACACCCAAGTTAGCTACAAGGCATATTCCCCTAACTGATCTTTATGTAAGAAAAGTCAATAAAAGCAAAAGGAGAAGAATCCAATATGGTTCTCCAAGAAAGTGGCTAAAAAGATAAAGGCAAAAAGTATAGTATTCACAACATACAGATCACAAGAAGAGGAACACAGAAAAAGAATACCAGCTAAAACTCAAAGAGGCAAAGAGAGAAATCAGAGCGGGAAAAGCACAGGCAGAAGGAAAAATGGCTAAAGATGTAAAGGGGAAGTGACAACACTTTTTTCAGAGCAGGAAGGCGAGAAGTGTAATTGTAAGAATGAAAGATTCCTTCTTCCTTTCTCAATTTCTGTAGATAATGCTCTACTCCTCCCTGTTTCCTTGGCTGACAACCTTGGTTTCTTCTTTGACTCCTCTCTCTCCTTCTCCACACACATCCAACTGATAGCTAAAACCTGTCATTTCTTTCTCTATAACATCAGCAAAATTTGTCCCTTCCTTTCGGAACATGCTACTAAGACACTTATCCACTCTTCAGTTGCCTCTCATCTAGACTATTGCAACTTCCTCCTCGCTGCTCTCCCTCTGAATCATCTCTCTCTCCATCAATCTATTCAAAACTCAGCTGTGTGGCTAATCTTCTGTCGGCCTCGACATGCTCATATAACCCCTCTTCTCAAGTCGGTTCATTAGCTCCCTATCCATTTCCGTATCCAGGTCAAACTTCTACTACTGACCTATAAGTGCATTCATTTTGCTGTTCCTCACAGCCTTTACTCTTTTATCTCTCCCTATACCCCTCCTCGGGAACTCTGCTCTTCTGGCAGATCACTTTGATCTGTGCCCTTCTCCTCTACTGCCAACTCCAGACTTCAATCCTTTTACCTTGCTGTTCTTTATGCCTGAAACAAATTACCTGGGTCTGTAGGTCAGGAGCCTTCTCTGGTCTTTTCAAATTCATGCTGAAAACTCACCTCTTTGCTACCGCTTTCGGATCTTGTTTTGCTTAATCTCCTTTGTGTTTTCTTACCATTCCCCTAGATGTACTGTATCCCATGTCTACAGTTACTGTGTTGTCTGTCTTGACTAAGCTCTGATGAGCAGGGACTATCTTTAACATGTGTCTGTACAGCACTGTGTATGCCTTGTAGCACTATACAAATGATCGGCAGTAGCAGTAGTGTGAAAAGCATTATGAGAAAAAAGTGGAAATGTTGAAAAAATACATCTGTTCTATATTTACAGAAGAAAATCCTGGAAAGGTACCACAGCTGGATCACAAAGCTATATATGGAAATGGACTGGACACCACACCTTTCATGGAACAAAGTGTCTATAAACAACTTGAAAACCTAAAAGAGATGGAACACGTTCCTTAAGACTGGAGAAGGGCTGATGTAGTCCTTCTTCACTAAAGTGGCAACAAAGAAGAGGTTGGAAACTATAGGTAGTAAACCTTACATTGGCGGTTGGAAAAATAATGGACACACTACTAAAGGAAAGAATAGTAAATATTCTACAGTCCAGTTGGGTTGAAGACCTCAGGGCAACATGATTTTATCAAAGACATGTTGTGCCAGACAAGTCTAATTGAGTTATTTGACTTGGTGACCAGAGAACTTGATCAAGGGCATGTACTGAACCTGCTGTACTTGGATTTCAGCGAAGCCTTTGATACTGCTCCTCATAGGAAGCTCATGAATGAAGTGAGCAACCTAAAACTAGGACCCAAGGTGGCGAACCGGATTAGGAACTGGTTGACTGACAGATGACAGAGGGCGGTGGTAAATGGAACTCACTCAGAAGAAAGAAAGTTAAGGGGCATGTCTAGGACCAATTCTATTTACTGTCTTTGAAAGTGACACTGCTAAAAGGGTAGAAAGAAAAGTTTGCCTTTCTGTTGTTAGCACAAAGATTTGCTGCAGAGTGCATACCTGGTAGGGGGTCCAATATAAGAAATGACCAGCAAAAATTAGAAGAATGGTCTAATGATTGGCAGTTAAGATTTCATGCAGAGAAGTGCAAAGTGATAAGAACATGATTAATACCATTCTGGGTCAGACCAAGGTCCATCAAACCCAGTATCCTGTTTCCAACAGTGGCCCATCCAGGTCACAAGTACCTGGCAGGTTCCCAAAAAGGTACACAGGTTCCACAATGTTTGTCCCATGGTAGATTTCCCAAGTCCTATTTAATAATGGTTTATGGACCTTTCCCTCCAGAAACTTGTCCAAACAGTTTTTAAACCTAGCTACACTAACAGCTCTTACTACACCCTGCAATAACGAATTCCACTTGGGGTACAGAAAGCCAAAACCACAGTATTTGAAAGAATGAGGTGCATGGACCAGGAGACAGATCTGAAAATGAATGTGCCTGAAGACCTCAAAGTTGCAAAACAATGTAACAAAATGGTGGCTAAAGCCAGAAGGATGCTAGCTACATAGAGAAAGGCATAACGAGCAGGAAAGGGGGATGTAATAATGCCCCTGTACAGGTCGTTTGTGAGGCTTCACCTAGAGTAATGTGTTCAGTTTTGGAAGCCATATCTCACTAGGGATATAAAAAGACTTGAAGTAGTTCAGAGAAAAGCTACCAATATGGTATGGGTTTGTGTCAGAAGCCATATGAGAAAGGACTTGAAGACCTAAATATGTAAACCTTAGAGGAAAGGATGGACAACAGAGATATGATACAGAGTTTAAATCCTTGAAAGATATTAATGAACAAACAAACCTTTTCCAAAGACTAGGAAGCTATAAAACTGGAGAACATGAAAGGAAGCTGAAAGGAGGAAAATTGGCAAAACAGACATGTTGATTCTGTAAGAAAGAGCTGGAAACACTGACTCACTTCATAGCTAACTGTGAAGTTCTGATTGTGGAAAATTTCTCTACAGAAAGGCATAACAAAGTAGTACACCTCATCCATTGGAAACTCTGTAAACACTACAACATCACTGTGCCTGAAAGGCACTGGGGTCAGCCCCAAGTGACTATTCTCTGAATAGCATTGAGAGGGAGAATATCTTCAAGTACCAAGAAATGTAGTCAGAAATGAGTTATTTCCCATCGTGTTCGGTGCCACAGACTTGATTAAGAAGAATTTCCAAACACACCTTGATAAATTACCCATACATGTTACGAAGGAAGCTCTCTTTGGCACAATGCAAGTACTACACCAAACATTAGCAGTAAATTTGAGATACTGAGATCATAGTCCACACACCATGGCTTAGGAGTGAGGTTCATGATTGTCATGGTATGTGCAAAACTAACCCAATTGGAGAAACTGCCCCAAGGAAAATTTAAATGTAATATCAGGAAATATTTTTCATGGAAAAGATGGTGGATTCCTGGAATATTCCCCCATTGGATGTGGTTGAGCCAAAAATGGTGACAGAATTCAACAAGGCATGGGATAAACACAGAGATTCCCTTTATAGGAAGAGGAGTATTCCTGCTCAAAGCAAACCTTAATAACTTTCACACTTCAAAAAAGTAAAGCAGAGGTAGCTACCACACAGCAACAGTTACAATCCAAATATAGCCCCCTACGCCAAAGTGCTAACCATCAGACTCACCTGGAACAGCACCAATTGATGTTTAAATATAGTCAGATGGCTCAAGTGGTCAACATCTGGCGGTTTCTTCAGATAGAAGCTGACAGATTTCACTAAAAATACATTCAGCAGAAAGGAATGTCATATTTAATAAGAAAAAGAAAAAGCAGGACAAAATGTCAGAAAACAGAAGCAAAGCAGATAGCTGGACAGGTGTGTCCGCTGCGTCTGGTCCAGGACTTGGCCCTAGCACCTAAATGCTGAGTTAAAGAGGTGTGTTTTCAAAACAGTTCTGAATTTTTTTCTATGAGGCTTCAGTGCAGACTTGTGAAGGGAGATAATTCCATTAAGTGGGGGCAGTAAAGAAAAATCCAGATCATCTGGTGTATTCAAGTCTTGCAGGAGGTGTAGGAAGGATGCATAGAACGGGGGTAACCTGCACAGAGTAGCAATTATAAACCAAAGTGAAAAAAAAGCAGTGGGCACCCAAAAATGAAGCGTGTTCACAAATTGCTTGTGCACACATTTACCAATGAATGTATGCAAGCACAATTACAATGAATATAAAAAAATCTTCTGTTTATTTTCGCTTGAAAGAAAGTTTAGTTTTGGCCTTGCACAAGCCTACTGGTCTTTATCTACTGGTCTTCCTGCTGATCTTTATCTGACATCAATCCAGCATTTTGATATCTAAAACATTCTTGAACTGTGGAATGGATTACATACTAATACATTTGTTCCATTTCAAGGGCTTTGTGAATATCAAAACTTTAGACTAGAAAGCTGACACATCTGTTTTTTTACTATAGATATCACATAGTTTGTCTTCTGTAGTGGGTATTTTAGAAGTCCTATACAAGAGTTAGGAGTGGAAGAGTAGCCTAGTGGTTGGAGAACTGGCTTGATAACCATGAGACCAGCATTTGATTCCCAGTAGCACTCCTTTTGATCTTGGGCAAGTTACTTAACCCTCCATTGACTCAGAAGAAAGGCCTGGCAATCTACTTCCCCTCACACTGCCAAGAAAACCCAGGAGCTGCTGGGTTGCCAGGAGTCGGTACTGACTTGAAGGCTTGCATTGCATACATAATTTTGGCATCTGAAAATAGGCTTGCAGATGTTCAAATAACAGAGATGTTGCCAAAGCCATTTTACAACAAGAGCATGGAAACGTCTCTGGTGATGGAACATCCATGTAGGACGGGGAGCATATCAGAGGTATGTCTGGGACATTTCTTCGAACTTAGATATGCGTGCCTGATTTTGGAAATGCCAGACACATCTCAACTCTCATCCAAATCTTGACCTGCTACAGGGATGAATCATAAGGAAAATTCTCCCTCTGTCAGCAGAACATCCTTAGGCTGTACAGGAAATGGATCTCTCAGATTCCCAGTACTATTCACAACTTTAAGAGAACTGCTAGTGAATGGGGACACTTGTGGTGTGATTTTTGCACTGCTGGATGTCCCTACCTGCAGTATGATACCTTTGTGGGGATGACTATGTAGATATCCACATCCAAGTTTCTTAAATCATACCCGAATCTGGACATAATCGCACCTGGGTGTCCTTTCTAAAATGTCCTCTACAGATATAAGTTATAACAAGGCATCCTCTTGTTAGTTACTGTTTTCACAATTGAAGCTGGTTTGGGAACCAAGGCAACTGCAATGTTTTGCAAAATGTGAGACCATAATCTACTGATCAGTAATCTATTGATCTGTGGGACCAGTAATTTATTGAGCAGGACTGAGCAGTCAGTGGGTTACCAGGAGAAGGAGGGCTAAGCTTACTTTGCAATAAGAATGAGTCAGGAGTCTTTGGACTAGTTGTCAGTTATGCTTTCCTAGGAAACCTGGTTAAAGAAAATTAAAAAGACTATATTTAAAAATTAAATATGGTATATAATAAAAGCATATATATAGTATATTGTTTATTGTACATAGTTATCCCTGTTATTCCATGTTTTATATTCCCTTGTTCTCTGTAAACTCGATGTTACCTGTACACATTGCAGTATATTTTGTTCGATGTACACCGCACTGATTTTAATAGCGCGGTATATAAGAGATGTTAAATAAATAAATAATACTTATACGGTCACTTATTACATTCATCTTCTATTCTAAGCATATACCAGCCAACATGGGGAACATGGCAATCAACATGATTAGATGAAAATAGAGAGAGAAGTCCCAATCTTATCAAGAACACATCATACTGGAGTGATACTCGCTGTACAGGAAACTAAGAAATATAAATGACAAAGTCACATATAGAACCCTAGAGACAAAAATTGTAATGAGTTTCTGAAAGAAGAGGGATACGCACAGAGGTTACCTTTATGACAAGTGGATAGAAACCAAACATTGGGGATCTTGGCTCAAAACAGCAATGAAATAACTTCAAAGAAGGTATGAGGGGTGACCTACATGGAGCAGCAGTTGCAACCCTAATCATCTTACTGGGCAGACTAGATGAGTAATTTTGAGCTTTTTCTGCCATCATCTACCATGTCATCATGTTAATTAAATAAATAACACTATTAAATTGTGGTTGGTTAATTGACAATAGTAATTCGGCAGCATTTGATAAGAAATTATTTTGAACAGCAAGTATGAAATTTGTAAATGTTAAAAACTATATAGAGTACAATTAATTCTATATTTATTAATAAAATTTACCAGGACCCATGGAACACCTCTTTGGTTAAAGGGTCCAAAGAAACCAATCTTTGGCTCTGTCTACAAGCTCTCAAGTTGCTGATGCTGGATTGGGCAAAATATTGGTTGTGCCATGACCCATGGGCCTGTGGCCCAACCTATTCCACTGCCTAGGTATTTCACATATAAAAATATAGAAAATAAAATAGAGTAGGGGTAAGAAATGTAAAGGAGTCCTTGGAACAAAATGACAGAAGCAGACAGCACAGCCTAAATACCCAGCCAAGCTCATATTTCTGCACAATATAGCCAGCACAGCTTCCTGCATGTATAATCAGCCTGGCTAGAGAAAAAACACAAATATACTTCTTTTCCCGTTTTAAGTTTCAGCAAGAAATGCATAGCCGACAGACTTACTTATGGAGTTCTCCTGCTGTGGAATGATCTACCACAGTCTATTAAGCTCTTTAATTGAGAAGATGAAATGAAACAGCATCTGCTGTACCCTGTATGCTTATGCACTTTTTAATTTTTGCTCTGTTTTCTTTGCTCCTGTTGACAGTTACATTAAAGGTCTGCAGATGTTTTTTAGTGTTCTTTTTACAGGATGCTCCTGGGTGGGAGATGCTAACACTTGAGATCTGACTCACTTTCCTAGGTACAGTATGCTATTGCATATATAAACAAATAAATACACAGGCAATTAGATATCTAACTCCCATTGGACACATGTCCACATAATTAAAAGAAAGTTAACATCATCACAGTGAACTTTAATTGGTACATTAGTTGGCAGCCTCAGCAGTCGGAAGATCAAGATTCAATAGGCATAAAAGTTAACTACTCCCTTAGTACTAGAAATGGGCCCTTCAGAAGAAAGCTAAAGGAATGCAGGGTAATGTGGCAAAGACGATCTTGCTGCCGATTCTTATGATTATGAGGTTTTCAGCTTTCATTACTGTTAACAAAGCAATAATGACTGATGCGGCCAACTGTTATGGTTCAGTTAAAACCCAGTAGGATCTTGAAGTACCCAATTCAAAGTCAAGGTTGCTCCCCTTGATAGACCTTTTCCTTACTTAACAGTAACAGCTTGATTCATAGGGAGTTACTGATGGTGGGAATCTGCAGAGGTAGATTTAGATTGTGATTTGTTTCCATTTTAGAGTGTCAATGTTCTAGTGTTTTCTCAATACGGGTGCTAGGTAACTATGAATCTAGGCGCTCTGTTATAAAATTACCATCATAGAGACAATTTCATAAAGATTTTTCTGCATGCAAAACATGTCTTACCCACAGAAAAGGGATCTTATAAAGCTGTGCAAGGATATAGGCTTATCGTACTTGTAGACGGACCACATGCAGGCCTTCTCAGAGGCTTAGTTTGGTCAGAGCTGAGGCAGAGTTGCAAATTCTTTTTCTTCTTTACCCTAATGTGCTGGTAAATTTTGTCAGGACTTCTGTTTGCTGGAATGTTTCTCCAGTCTAAGAATAGAAACTGACTGTTCATTTACTCTTGTACCCCAATACTTTTGGGGAGTAATTTTATAACAGGACCTGAATTAATAGGGTAGAAGACACCTATTTTTATTCTGTTATATAAAGGCACATAGGTACCTATGGTAGTGTCATACCAAGGGTGGGATAGTGGGTGCTGCCCTCTCTGGGAAGCGGTCAGGAGGGGGGAATGCCACTTCTGGGCCCTCACGGAGGAGGTACACACTGTAAGTATACCTTTGCTGGCTTGCCATTCTGCTTCCTCTCCAGGTCCAGTTGCTGTTCCCTCCCAGCAAAGTCTCACGGTTTAGCTGTTTTCATGCAGCTCCTCTGTGAGGGCTCAGCGGGAGAGGGAGTGCGAGTAAGTTTGTGGGGAGCATCATCCCAGGGGGGGGCATTTACTCCAGGCACCCAATGTGGTTGAAACACCACTGACCTATGGGACATATTTACTAAAGTGTCGCAAGTGGAGTGGAGGAGTGGCCTAGTGGTTGGGGCAAGGTACCTCAGGCCGGAAGGTCGGGGGTTCATATCCCACTAGAGGACAGCAACCTTGGGCCGGAAGGACTGGGATTTCTAGTCCCACAGGTGCTCCTTGTGGTCTTGGGCAAGCCACTTAACCCTCCATAGCCCATGTTCCCTGTAAAATAGTTTTCTCCAAGTTATAATGCCCTGTTCAATGTAATTTCAGTTTGTTCAATGTAAACCGCACTGATGCAGAATAGCGCGGTATATAAGAGAATGTAAATAAATAAAATAAAAAATAAGTAGCACAGGACATTTATTTACTCTTTATCAATTTTTTAAAAAAAAATATTTCCCAACAAAGAGAAATAAGGAAATCAACAAGGATACAGACAAATACAATTCAAAAATGAATTCCCCACAAAAATCATTAAGGAAAAACAGCATTCATATCCTCATATCAATATTAGACAAAGTTACTGAAGAAGCAAGAAATTGGAAAATAAACTATACCCGATCTGGGAAAGGAAAATTCACAGTCCCTTAGACAAAACAGCCAGCTTTGGTTGCAGTTATCCCACAACTAACCCTTCAAGGCCAAGCATAAAGGTTACCAATTGTTTTGGGTCAAAGCAAATAAATTGTTTACCATCTAAGAAAATTATACATCTACAAGGACATTTTAACAGAAAAGACCCACCCAGAGCAAGGACCCTGGATTTCAATTCCAAAAAGTCCTTGCATCTTCTTTGGGTGGTCCTTCAAAAGTCAGAAAAAATTTGTATCTTAGCCCCCAAAAACAATACATGCATATTTTGAAAATATAAATGCAACACAGTGTTCTGGTCCATCTCAAGGGCAAAACTGACCACCAGTGTGGCCCTACCTGTGACTACATCCAGGGAGCTCTCTAAGAACGCCATTAAATCCAACAACTCCTGGTGAGGTTGTCATTCTTCTTCTTCAGCAGATGCAGTCTCTGGCCTCATGGGCAAATACTGTGCTCTAGTGATAGGTGGTAGATTTTCTCCAGTCATACCCAGTACCTCCTGAAGATACTTTTTAACCATCTCAGGCAGAGCAATAAGAAGAGACTTGGGAAAGTTAACAAACCAAAGGTTATTTCATCTGGACATATTTTCCAGATACTCCATCTTACATGCCATGATGGAAGAATCTTTAATCTGGACACTCACTAATTCTTGAAGCTCACCATGACGGCTTCCAGGAGATCCAGTCTAGCAACACTCTTTGCCTGCTCTTGAGACAGCACCTGTCCCAAATCCTTCAATTTAGCCAAATCGTGAGAAAAAGTACCTGCCATTGCCAGGAGTGATGAGTTGACTGTAGCCACCACCTCCCATAATGAATCCATCATTACAACCACAGTTCTCAATAGTACTGCTGGAGCTGGAAGTGCCGATTCTTTCCCCGCTGCGGGGTCCAACTCCTTCACGGTGGCAGCACTAGCTGACCACTCTTGCTGTTCCAATGGGGATGATGCTGCCACAGGAGCCCCCTCCATGCTCTCTTCCAGCCCCCCTCCCACTGGGGAAACTGTTATCAGAGCCTTGACCCCGCCGGCATAACTTCCAAGTTGGAGTGAAGCGGTCCTATCTTCAAGGCTTAAGGATGCCCCACTCAAGGCAGGCATCTGGAACACAGCCAGCTCCACTGAAGTTTTGTCTCGCGGGGCTAAACCCAAACTGCAATCCAATAGGAACACCTTGGAGCAGTAAGAGCTGCGACTTTAGTCAGATGCCATCTTGTTTCTCCATGCTTTGAACTTCTCTAGAGTGTGTTTCTAACACTGAAGGAGCCGAGCACCATGGTAAATGTGGTGGGTACAGTCGCAGTAGGGTAGTAATGCTGGATTAGGTGCATCAGTCACACAGTAGTAGTGATCGTGCATCCTTGGCACATGCACACTGTGAAGATGCATGCTACCTGACTGATAACACCAATGCAACCCCCTAGACAGGTGTATGCTACAGGGCAACAGCACAGTGCTGTATGAAGTGTTAAGAACAACCTGCAGATGCCTACGAAGTGAGAGAGGACACAGCAGGATTGTTGCAATATGTCATGGAACCAGAGAGACCTATCTGCAGATAGGCCATCCATGGGACCTCACAGGATAGCTGCAATACAAGAGTCTACCAATCCAAACAGAGTCTATGCCATACAAAGGCTGAGAGAGGAGCAAGAGCAATGTAATGGGTAGATGTAGCCTACCACATTCCAACAGAGAGAACAGACAATACATGGCCCCCAATCCTTCTAACAAAGAACAGTTCAAGTGGCCAGTGAAGGATAGAGAAGGCTGATTGGGAAATATGTGCACCCAGCTGGACAGCTCAGAGATAGGGGCAAAAGTAGAAGGGGCAGGGCATGCAAATCAGAGAAACAAAACACATGCATAGACACTGTGCTGTGGCCATTTCTATGGTGGTTAAGGCACAAATGCTGCCTCTGCATGAGCTGATGCCCATTATGGGTGCAGACAGAGTGTCAGCGGTGCCTGGCATAGGGGACTGGTGTATGAACTCCTCTTACTCTAGGTATCTGACAACCTAGGCTGCAGTAGACAGGTTGCCAAGCCTCTGGTGTTGGGGAGGGATGGCACCATTCCTTGCCTCTCCTCTCGTATACCTGGCACAGAATCCTCAGATGTGGATGAGGGGGGTGCAATGGTCCAACACAGAGATCACACAGATAAGGGATCTGGGTCAGGCCTATAGGATACCCAACCCCCAAACAACTGGTGTTTTAAAAGCAGCCCCCCCCCCCCCCCGTAGGCACAAACTTGCAAGGGGGTGGGAGACTATCCGCAGAGGGCACCCATGCCCCATATAGGGTGAGAGCTCTCAGAGCACACCCCATCCACCACTATGGAGAGGGACACCACAATCAGTCACTATTTCAGGCACACTTTCATTTAGGAAACAGGATCCACAAGCCCCATGGAGCCCACAAATGCTCCTCTGGTGGAAGAAACACTCTATCCTCTCAACAACATGTCAGATGGGGAACACTGACCAGGAAGTTCCAATGGAGCTATTCTTCCTTTAGTGGTTGATATGTAGGCAAGTGCACCGAACCATTGCATCACAAACATACCCTCCTATAGTTATGGTAAGGAGGCATGTACCTCCAGAAACAAAGCCCATGGAACTGACATAGCCCCCCATGGTGCATGTAAGCACCTCATTTGCATGTCCCCAACTGGGTTCAGGGGTCAAAAAGAAAGCATAAACACCAGTAGGTGAAAATGAAGACTCAAGGAACAGGTGCACCAGGACAGTAGTAGGTCTGAAACACTTTAATTAAAATACCCCAATGCATTTTGGCTGAACACCTTCCTCAGGGGGAATCAACCTCAAATAAAATAAAACAGCATATCGTTAAAAAATCAAAGATAATGAAAACACAAGTAAGTAAGTAAATAAATGATATGACTTTACATACTAAAACAAAGGAAACAATACAACCATATTATAAAACACCCGAAGGCATGCCCCTAAAAACTGACCATAGATAAAAATGGAAGGGCTATAAGAGGTAAAGCAACCAAACAATATTAAACATGAGCATACACTTGCATTAGTCATATAAACCAAAAACCTGCGTATAGAGGGACAAGGAGGAGAATGTTGGTGAAAAAAGTAGGAGAGAAGCAAATCACAAGAGACCATAATCTCATGCATATGGAAATCTGGAATCCAGAAATGTTGCTAATAAATAGTAAAGACACTTACACGACCCAGGGAGACAGAGATGTGCAGGTGAAACTTTCCTAACGTAACATCCGCATTAGTAATACCTCTAAAGTTTGTGAGGGTGTGAATGTCAAAAAAGTGCGCAAGCAAGGCGGTAGTAATAATGAAACCTCATTGCTAGACGAAAAACTAGTATATATGCCAACTCACTATGACATTACTACCCTGGTAAATAAACAATTGATACACACATGGAGGTCCTGAAATGAAATCACAATTTAGAATGACACATAAACAAGCAAACTCGTACCAGATGCTAAGGGGTCTATTCTGTACCACGAATAGACATCCATCCCTGCTATTCGCCCCCCTTCCATTCCCGGCAGAAGCCTCTCTGTATGACCAAGGAGTTTGTAGGGGGAGGCTTAGATGGGGGCAGGAGGGGGCATTGTGAAGGCGGAGTGAGGGCAGGCAGTGGGCGGTCCGAGGCCCAGGATGTACAGGGCCAATTCAGAAATCGGCCCTCTACATCTGGGTCTCGGATCTAGACGGGGGATGGCAGGCCTGGGCAGTGGCAAAGAGGTGAGGGACTGCAGGGGGTTACCCCGCAGCCCGACCAAGGCTATGGGTGTTGGGCTGAGGGGAACGAAGATTGTGGTCAGTGGCCAGGGATCACAGGCTCCTGAATGGAGCTGCGGTGCCATAGCAAAGGGACACCTTGGCATCGCGGCTCCATTCAGGAGCCTGACTGAGTTAGCTGGGCAGCGGTCTGTACATGCAGGCTGATCTGAATTGGGTCTCGGCCTGCATGTACAGGCCCAGACCCAACTCTGATCCCGCAGGGCATGTCTAGCCCCAGCAGAATCAGAATTGGGTCTGCCTTTGTGCATCCCGATTCCGATCAAATGCACAGGGGTCTGCACACACTCATTGTAATGTGCTTCTAAGTGTTTCAAACCTACTACTGTCCTGGAGAAACCTGTTCCCCAACTGTATTCAGCCATCTCCGACCCTGGTTATGTGGCCCAGCTGAAGTTGTTTCATTGAGCACCAACCTCATCTTCCAACTCCTTACCAGTTCTGACTCACCACCCATTTGTGGCTATCCTGCCATGCCCTCCCCCAACTACAACAATGGCTATATGGAGGGAATGGCACATGCATGCAATACCCATGATGGGAGCGGGGCAATGCACCTCCGGGTAGTGCGGAGCAGGCCATATTCATTGTATGCGTGCAGACACACCCAAAACAATATTGGCCCATAAACCGTGAAAGGTACAGAAGAGTGGGGCAAACCATGCAACAGTGAAACATGAGCAAAACAGAAAATGAGCTGGGGTTGCACAGCGATGTGGCGCCCCATGAATGGGTATGTGCGGCACAACCATGCGAAACACAGGTAATGTGTACCGACATACCCAGGTCGCACATTTCACAACGCCCATACCTGTACATTGGCTTGCCCATGCGAAACATGTTACCGTATGCCGCCATATCTGGGTAATGACCATGCTAGTGCAGGAGACCCCCGCTGACAGTTTTCATAATAGATCTTTGAAGTGGAATCTGGCAGTTAGGGTTTGGAGAGTGTGTTCCAATAATCACGATTTTGAGAAACATGCAATAGACATGAAGGAACCCTTCAGTGAGTGTGGGTATCCGAAGGGCTGTGTGGAGCATGCCTACCAGTGGGCCAAGACATTAGACTGGCAACATCTTCTACAAGGATTTAGCTGGACTAATCAAGATCAATTTGTCTGTACCCTCTCCTTTTCAAATTTATCCCATGATATTACTAGAATTCTTAAGGAAAAGTGGTGCATTCTTTTGGTCCTCCCTCCCTTTAGCACATCTCGGGTTACTATAGCACACAAGTGTAATATTAATCTTTCCAATATTCTTGTTCCATCAGCATTATCTATGCCAAGGGTAAGACCGAAGGCCTTTGGCCATTTTAGATGTGGTCATTCCTCTATATGTGACCACATTTTGACCACTAGACTTTTCTTTACACATCCTACAACCAATAAGATTTTTTTTAATGACTTCTCTAATTGTGAAAACAATCATGTAATTTATATCATAATCTGTCCCTCTAAATTAATATATCTTGGGAAAACTAAATGCAGCTTCTGTGTGCATATTATAAAACACAAAAGTTGTATAAAAAGACAGATTAATCAAATTAGTAATAGACGGTTCTATTACGTCCAACCCCCCCTCGACTGGGTTGACACGCTTAGAGCCAATTGGAATATAATATAACTGAGATACTTCAACAGGATCTGAGAAAAGCAATACTTCTTTAAAGTATTTATCAAGGAGAATTTTTGGCGAAATAAGAGAGGTATACGGAAAATTTAGAAAACGTAGATTAGAAGCACGCAAGGTGTTTTCAAGTGCCTCCATCTTGCCGTGCAAAATCAAAGCATCTTTCATCCCCGTTACTGTAGCTGAATGCAAAGAAGGCAGTTGCTGCTCAAGTTTAACATAAGCTGCATCCACCACAGAAATCTTATTATCCAATTGTTGAATAGATGCCACAGTTTGGGAAGAAAAATCACATAAGGAACTAAGAGTAGAGGACACTTTAACATCAATAGATTGCAAAACTTGCCATAGATCCTTCAAAGTTATCTCCGAATCAACAGAAGAAACCGGCGGGCACAAAGTACCCCTGGAGATAGTTAAGGTAACCGGTTTAGGTAACTGAACCGTCGCATAAGCGGCGGTCCGCATTGATTCAGGAGACTTTTCTGACCCTAACAAAGATAAACCAGCAGCAGGACAAGGAGGGGGGGGGTCCTCCCGCAGGGCTAAGAGAGGCCCCCTCAGGAGAGGACTCTTCTGACGTAATAAATTCTCGTGCCACTTTGGTAGTGACCTTGACATCATTAGAATGTAAGCATCGTATTCTTAAGGCTTTCTTTAAGTATAAGTTCACTGCTTTTTGTGGCCATAAGATAAACATATTTCCGGATGTTTCACGTAGCACCCAACTTAGGAGGAGGCTTTTTCTAGCGTTAAAGCCTCAGGTCCTTAAGTTGGGTGCTACTTTCTTTCTTCGCTTCCCTTGTAAGTGTATTGTAAATTATGAGGGTGCTGTTTATATCTTTTCTGATGTTGCTCATTTGGAGAAATTTGTTTTGGAGCGGCAGGGTTCTGTGGAGGTTAGTCGGGATGAGTAAAAAGTACGCCTCTATATTGTAGGTTTGGTTAAACCTTGATTTCCTATAGTAGTTTATTTTTTCTTTTGTTTTTTTTTTTTCACATCCGGGTTCCACTGATGTGGACTTAATCATATTGTGTTACTGTAACGTTGGTGTTACCTTTTGTATTGTTTCTGATTGTCCTGAATTGTATTGGTTTAACTTGTTGTATTGTTAAAACTCTAATAAAAAAAAAAAAAAAGACAGATTAAGGACAAACCTTTAGTGTCCCATTGGCTATCAGCCCAACATATACTCTCAGATTTGAAATGTCTGGCGCTCAAAGTGGTTTGACCACACTGGAGAGGAGGGGACAATGATAGGACTTTGATCAAATTAGTACAAAAATATATTTTTATGCTAGGATCCCTCTCTCCGAGTGGCCTCAACCAAGACCAGGACCAATCGGTTTTCCTTTGATCTACAATGATTTGGTTGCTTTTCTGGTTTATGCTTCTTTTAACACCCTTTTTGGTCTTACAGTATTACACGTTTTTATTATTTTCAATTTGCCACTGTATATAATTGATTTATTATGATCTCCGGCAGGTAACCAATATATGTTTTTTAAATTTATTTTATAATATTAAAGCCCTCTTGTATAACTTTTATTTCATTTTTAAAGGCAGTTGTTTTTATGGCAGTCTTTTTTGATTTTTGACTTTTAGTATTTCTATATCTTTTGGCATTCTTATTAAGTATTTATTATATTACCCATAATTTTGTTTCAATATTTGCCTTTTACTCCTTTTTTGATATTACTATCATGGCTTTTATAGTTGATTTTATAGGATTTTTTTATTTATTTTTTACACTCTCTCTTTTTATGAGTGCCTCCCTTTGGTGCCACGTCTGGTTTCAGCCTCGTATGGTTACTTCCCTCGCTTTGTGCTGTATGCCATGTGTCCAATAGAACCTTTCTGTATGTGCCCCCATATGGCTAACTTCACAATTCTAGTGTTATTCCCCCCCCCCCTTTTTTTTTTTTTGCTACAGTTTGATTTTGTCAACTGGCGCCATTAATTTTAGTTCATTGGTAGGTATATTAAGTTTAAGTTCTATGGACATAATGTTCTTTGGTCCAGATTTGTGCTACTATCTTCACAATGTCTGATACACATGGCATTGGCAGTAAGATTGTTGATTCACTACTTTTTAAATAAATTATAGATGATCCATTATTTCAAATTTAATAATGCATCTCAAAGGAGACAGGATCTGGGATTTGATTTGATAACACTCTCATGGCATTTAAGTTGTGCCCCGCCTATTTCCTGCCTCCTATGTTTACCACCCTTGGTTTGTACTGTATGCTGTTTAACTTTGTGCTACTATCTTCACAATATCTGATATACATAATATCGGAAGGATGTTTGTTGATTTACCTTATTTAAATATAATATAGATGACCCACTTCAAATTTAATATTGCACCTTAAAGAAGACTGGTTTTGGGATTTGAATTTGGCTTTTTATGATATTCGGCTTAAGGTTTGGTTACCATAGCAACCCCTCTGCTTCATTTCGCGCTCTTTCAGCTTTTTTAAAATGAGGCTCCAGCCGGCCGGCATTCATTCACACTCTGTTGCTTAAGCTTTTCGATTGCATTAGCACGGTAAGTCCCTACTAGATTTACTCGATAGTAGGTGTTTCATTTTCATCTTCTACCTAAGTACAGATTGGAAGGATAAAGAAAGGAGATCATGACATTATTGGTATAAAATCAGTCTACTTTTTATGTATCAGCTTCTTTTTTATCAGAGGCTTTGGTATCCTTAAAGAACAACTGTTTCCTTCTCTGGTGACTTTCAGCACTATTATTAACATGCAATAACCGGTCAGATAATTTCTATGGAAAGATTTCTGTTTTAGACAAGGGTTTTCCTACTAGAAATATTTTGTTCAAATTTACCATTTCATTATTTAAATATTTTATTTCTCAGTACCATTGGACATTCACAGACTGGACAGATTATACTTTGACATAAATGGCTGTATATACTTCATTGCATGTGATGGTAACATTCTATTATTTACAGTATCTGCCTTGCATAATGATGGTACAATACAGTAGAACCTTGGTTTTCGTGATTAATCCATTCGAAAAAGTCTGACTAAAACCGAATGTATGAAAACTGAAGCAATATTTCCCATAAGAAATAATGTAAATCCAATTAATCTGTTCCAGACACTCAAAAATATTAACAAAAATACATTTTATAGATAATAGCTATATTTTTACATACAGAAAACAATGAGAAATAAATATAAATGACTAATGAAATGGATAAATGAACATTTAACATCACTTTTACCTTTATTGAAGACTCTTGTTAGCATATGGAAGACAGTCAATCAGCAAGATCCAGTCAATCAAAATAAAGAAAATCCCACTTCTGGCCACAAGATGGTGCTCCATTTTCAACTGTATGAAAACTGAGACAATGTACGAAAACTGGGACAAAATCTTGACAAAAAAAGTCAACGAAAACCGAATCATATGAAAACTAGGGCATACGAAAACCGAGGTTTGACTGTATTGCATTACATCATTGCCATTTATTTTTACAGATATAGAAATTTACATCTACAGTTTCCAGACACATCTAAGTAGGTGTCTCTTTCCTCTGTCCTAATTTGCCTATATTCTTTATTTCATTTACTATTGGATTTACACACCAACACTCCTGGGTGCGATCATAACATTGATTATGTGTTTTTGGTTTCCTCCTCATCTCTACACATTTTTAGTTATGTGGAAATTCGAATTGTTGCTAGTAGTACTTTTTACTGTACTGTTTTGTATATTTATTTACTATTTTAGTATGTCATTAGATTATGTTCTGTATAATTCAATTATTTTGTTGTTTTATTCTCTTTTATTGGTTTTATTTTTTAATATGCATTTATTTATTATTATAAAAACTATTTTAAAAATGTAATTGGATTAGCTATGTTTTAATTTTTAGATTTGTGTTTATTGATTTTATTGTTTTTCTTTGTTCTGTTGGAGATTATTCCACCCTCTGAAAAAGGTAAAATTGCCAAAACACTGCAAATGTAGGAGTTTATTAGTAAAGCTTCTTTGGACTACTTTGAGGTGTATCTGCTTCACCCTATTCAGGTTGTTCTTGAAGAATAGAGGTGGGACAGTGCAACCAACTGAGGGAAATACCTGAGCAATAATGTGACAGAGTGCGGTGTCCAGTCGGAAATGCTGGAGAGGCAGGTGGAGGCCTATATCAGGGTCTGGAGGAGAGAGGTCACATGACAGGAGAGCATCACCCTGGTGTGGCAGGAAGTGATCCTGTAACTAGGACCTGTCCTCCAGGTGATGTAAAACCCTCTCGCACCGAGGACGTTTCTCCAGGGCCATGTGCCCATGAGGGAAGGATTAGGACAGCCGTTATAGTTGGTGATTCGATCATTAGGCATGTAGATAGCTGGGTGGCTGGTGGACGTGAGGATCGCCTGGTAACAAACCTGCCTGGTGCGAAGGTAGCAGACCTCACGCGCCACCTAGATAAGGTCTTAGATAGTGCTGGGGAGGAGTCTGCTGTCTTGATACATGTCGGTACCAATGACATAGGAAAATGTGGTAGGGAGGTTCTGGAGGCAAAATTTAGGCTTTTAGGTAGGAAGTTGAAATCCAGAAATTCCATGGTAGCATTCTCTGAAATGCTTCCTGTTCCACGCGTAGGACCCAAAAGGCAGGCAGAGCTCCGGAATCTCAATGCGTGGATGAGACAATGGTGCAGAGATGAGGGGTTTGGATTTGTTAGGAACTGGGGAACATTCTGGGGAAAGGAGGGGTTCTTCCGAAGGGATGGGCTTCACCTTAACTGGGATGGAACCAGGCTGCTGGCATTAACCTTTAAAAAGGAGATAGAGCAGGTTTTAAACTAGATAATAGGGGAAAGCCAACAGTCGCCCAAGAGCGGATGGTTCAGAAGAATGTATCCTTGAAGGATACTACCAAAAGCAGAGAGGTTCCAAAAAAGAGTAAAGTAGCCCAAATGCCCTCGAGTACAGAACAGACAGAGCTTAAAGATCCCAAATTACCCATGTCTACCAATAGCCAAATTAATATGAATAAAATACAGTCTCTAAAATGCTTGTATGCAAATGCTAGAAGTCTAAAAAATAAGATGGGAGAGTTAGAATATAGCACTAAATGAGAGGTTAGATATGATTGGAATATCAGAGACATGGTGGAAGGAGGACAACCAGTGGGACACTGTGATACCTGGGTACAAACTATATCGTAATGATAGAGCTGATCAATTTGGTGGAGGGGTGGCGCTCTATGTTAGAGAGGGCATTGAGTCAGAAAGGATTAAAGATTTGCAGGAAACAAAATTTGCTGTAGAATCTATGGATTGAAATTCCATGTAAAAAGGGGAAGGCGATGGCAGTGGGGGTGTACTATCGACCGCCTGGCCAGAATGAACAAATGGATGATGAAATGCTGAAAGAAATCAAGGAAGCTAACAAAAGTTACAGCACAGTAATAATAATGGGTGATTTCAATTACCCCGGTATCGACTGGGTCAGTGTCACGGCAGGACATGCTAGGGAGATAAAGTTCCTAGATGACATAAATGATTGCTTCTTGGAGCAGCTGGTTCATGAACCGACCAGAGGGGAAGCCATATTAGACCTAGTCCTTAGTGGAACACCAGATCTAGTGCAAGAGATAAGGGTGTTGGGGCCACTTGGCAATAGTGATCATAGCATGATCGCCTTTGATTTAATTAGTGGAGGAGGGATAGTACGGAAATCCACAGTACTACCTTTTAACTTTCGAAAGGGATACTATGATAAAATGAGGAAAATAGTTAAGAAAAAAACTAAAAGGAGCAGTTGCAAAGGTTAAAGACTTACATTAAGCTTGGGTGTTGTTGAAAAATACTATCTTGGAAGCCCAGACCAGCTGTATTCCACGCTTTAAGAAAAGTGGAAGAAAGTCCAAAAAACTGCCAGCATGGTTTAAAGGTGAGGTCAGAGAGGCTGTTGTTGCCAAAAAAGCATCTTTCAGGAAATGGAAAAAAGAGCCAAACGACAAAACCTGGAAACAGCACAAGCACTGGCAGGTCAAATGCAAGGCATTGATAAAGAAGGCGAAGGGAGAATTTGAGAAGAAGCTTGCTGCGGAAGCAAAAACGCAAAATAAAGATTTTTTCAAGTACATTCGTAGCAAAAAACCTGTGAGAGAGTCGGTTGGACCATTAGATGATAGAGGGCACTAAGAGGCGACAAGGCGATAGCAGAGAGACTGAATGAATTCTTTGCTTCGGTCTTTACTGAGGAAGATGTAGAGATGTTACCCATGACTGAAGAGGTATTTAAAGGTGCAGAAGAATTGAAGGAAATATCAATACATCGCGAAGCTGTATTACAACTACTAGATAAACTGAAGAGTAGCAAATCACCTGGGCTGGATGGTATACATCCAAGGGTGTTGAAAGAACTGAAATATGAGATTGCAGACCTGCTATTAGTAATCTGTGAACTATCATTAAAATCATCTCTAATACCAGAAGATTGGGGGATCGCCAATGTAACACCAATTTTTAAAAAGGGTTCCAGGGGTGATCCGGGAAACTACAGACCGTTGAGCCTCACGTCAGTACCGGGAAAAATGGTAGAAACCATCATAAAGAATAAAATTACTCAGCATGTAGATAGTCATGGCATAATGGGAGACAGCCAACATGGCTTTAGACAAGGAAGATCTTGTCTTACTAATCTGTTATGTTTTTTTGAAAGTGTGAATAAACAGGTGTACAAAGGTGAGTCGGTTGATATAGTGTATCTGGACTTTCCGAAAGCCTTTGACAAGGTCCCTCATCAGAGACTTTTGGCAAAACTAAAGAGTCATGGGATAGGAGGCAGTGTACTACTTTGGATCAGGAACTGGTTAAAAGATAGAAAGCAGAGGGTTTGGCTGAATGGCCAATTTTCCCAATGGAAAAAGGTGAATAGTGGTGTACCCCAGGGATCTGGGCTGGGTCCGCTGCTTTTTGACATATTCATAAATGACCTGGAAAGTGGAATAACGAGTGAGGTTATCAAATTTTCAGATGACACAAAACTATTTAAAGTTGTTAAAACCCAAGAGGATTGTGGAAAATTGCAAGAGGATCTTGATAAATTGGAAGACTGGGCATCAAAATGGCAGATGAAATTTAATGTGGACAAGTGCAAAGTTATGCACCTAGGGAAGAACAACCCAAACTATGGTTACACGATGCAAGGTTCCACATTAGGAACCACCACCCAGGAAAAAGATTTAGGCGTCATTGTGGATAACATGTTAAATCCCTCAGCCCAGTGTGCAGCGGCAGCCAAGAGAGCAAATAGAATGCTAGGTATCATAAGGAAAGGAATGGAAAATAAAACAAAAGACATTATAATGCCTCTATGCCATTCCATGGTGAGACCGCACCTTGAATATTGTGTGCAATTCTGGTCACCGTATCTTTAAAAGGATATAGCGTTATTAGAAAAGGTTCAGAGAAGAGCCACCAAAATGGTAAAGGGGATGGAAGGATACTCCTATGAGGAAAGGCTAAAAAGGTTAGGGCTCTTTAACCTGGAAAAGAGATGGCTGAGGGGAGATATGATAGAAGTCTATAAATTAATGAACGGAGTGGAACGGTTAAACGTAGATCGATTGTTTACGTTATCAGAATATAGAAAGACTAGGGGACATGCAATGAAGCTACAGGGTAAACTATTTAAGAATAATAAAAGAAAATATCTTTTCACTCAACGTGTAATCAAATTCTGGAATTTGTTACCAGAGGATGTAGTAAAGGCTGTTAGTGTAGCTGGGTTTAAAAAAGGTTTGGACAAGTTCCTGGAGGAAAGGTCCATAAACCATTCTTAAGAAGGGACCCAGGATATCAATGCTTGACCCAGTACAAGCATTGCGGAACCTGTGTCTTTTGGGGAAACTGCTAGGTACGTATGACCTAGATTGGCCACTGTTGGAAACAGGATACTGGGCTTGATGGACCTTGGTCTGACCCAGTATGGCATATCTTATGTTCTTATGTTCTTATGATGATAAGGGACTGTGAGGGGGCATGTGGACAGGCTGTGGAAGCCAAGAAGATGACTAGTAATGCCTATTAATCTCCCAAAATCAATATGGTAGGAGGCGCACCCTGGATGCACTGAAATGCAAATTCTGCACCATGCAGTGACAGAGGCCAGCCTACATCCAGCGCCACAGGGAGGAGGTGGCCACAGCTAGAGGTTAAGTGGGGGACAGGGCAGTCATTATGGCACCAGGAAGAACAGCAATGATGGAATGTAATGCTGACATCTGTATGTAGGAACAGCTAACAATCAGTACACACATAAAACAAAACCAAAGGCCAAGTAGCTAACACCAGTTGTTGAAAGTCTCAGCTTGAGGGAAAACAGCCCGAACTGATATGCCACTGCCAACGCAATGTCAGCTTCCCTAAGCATCAAACTGCATGGGCTGTCCCTGGCTCACAATGTGCTATATTAGCTTGACAGCACTGGTCCATACAGAAAAATCCAGTAAGGTTATCCATGGCTGACTGTACATGACCTACAAAGTGAAATACAACACATCATTCTAATTTCAACATAGTATGCTGCAGTAGCACGGGTGAGTAAACAACAGCATTGCTCCTACAGCAGGCGCATTGCCGAAGCTTCTTCAGGGGGCCTGACCTGACCCGGTGGCAAACAGGAGGGAACAGACAAACCAAAGCTGAAACCCAACATGCCATGGGCACAAAACATACACAGAAGTCCAACAATCAAAGTAACCTTCCTGTAGCTGAAATAAGGAATAAAGGCATATGGGAACCACATAAGGACCACAAATCACATCTCCAAAGTCACCTCACCACTCTTACTCAGTGACAGATCAACAACCAAAGGGCATGGTCAGCAGGAATCCAGTATGCAGAACATGTGCTACTCACAGTGCCTACACCAAGCACGAATCACCCCCCCCCCCTCCCATCAGATGTAAGGACATCCTCAGCACATTTGGCACATTGCAGACAACCATGAGGCATGCTTCACCACTCATTCACTGAATACCCATAGGGAGCAGCCCAGAACACATGCTGCAGGAGAAGGTGATAGACTGCACAATGTAGGGCTAACCACACGGCGAACACTAACCGATACACAAAGCACACAACTACAATTCAGACACAGACAAGATATGCCAGATGCAGACATGAACATCCAGAGCAGACATGGGATAATAGAGACACATGCATGAGTGATGTCAAGGTGGCATGGTCTGAGCCACAATCTGGGGGCACATCCACCCCCAAAAGCCTGTCTGCAAAGCGATAAGGGACCACCGCTCCAAGGGAACACCAAGCCAGTAGCCAGACTGCATGTACGTAGCCTGCAACTGGGAATAGGGAGCAGCAGGGCAATGCAGACTGACTGGACCCAGATACAGTGGCAGCAGAAACAGGCAGCATGCATGCTCAGTCTGCAGAGAGTGCATATGTGTGTGTGCATGTGTTTGTCTCTGTTCATTCCCCCATGTGTCTGCCAGGTAGCATCATCAGTAGGTATCCAAGTAACAGAAATCTAATGTCCCACTATCCATCTCCTCACAGCCAGTGAAGCAGAGCCATCGCGCCCCAGGCCCAGCAGGAACCCCAGCTACCCATAGAACAGCCAGCATGATGCTACGGCTTGCACCTGTAACACCAGCTCAGTGAACCCAGGTGTAGAGGGGGACTGGAGGGCACCACCAGCAGGCCAATGGGCCCAGATCACCCCAGCAGAGGAGATGGTGGAGGAGGGGGAGAAAGGGGAGGATGGAGAGGAGGAGGAGGAGGTGGTGGGCAGGTTGGAGGAGGAGGTAGAAGAGGGTGAAGGCAGGATGGAGGTGGAGTGGGAGGAGGAGGAGGAGGGTGGTGCAGGCAGGCAGGCTGAAGGAAAGGGAGGGGTGGATGCAGGCAGGATGGCAGAGAGGGAGGATGAGAAAGCAGGCATGATGATGGAGGGTGAAGTGGTGGGGGAAGGCAGGGCAGGGGGGACGGAGGGGAAGGAGGAGGGGGAGGAGGAGGAGGAGGAGGAGGAGGGAGATGGGGCCACAGGAGGAGGAGCCACATTTTCCTGCTGGTAGTAGAGTGGCTGCAGTGGTGCCGAAGGAGGAGCTGTGTGATGGGATGGAAGCACCTGTAGTGCCTTCCAACCCCCACCTGAGGATGGGCGCCCCGCCATGCTAGCTGCTGTCAACTAAGGAAGGCAGGGCAATGTGGACACCCCAGGCCCCAGTCCACACCAGTGGCCAATACCAGCACCAGCTGTCCAAGGGAAAGGCCCCCCCTCAAAGGCCCACAGTCTGCTGTCCTTGATGCACTGGCCAGTTTGGTGCAGGAGGTGCGGCTCCTCCTTGAGGTCATTCGTGACTTTGCCACACTGCTTATTCAGGGCTTACAAGCTGTGGCAATGGCCCTGATGAGTCACAGGAGGGTCCCACAGGCCCATAGCACCAGGGCTCCACAACTCCGAACAGCTGTTTTGTAGAGGAGTTGTGGTGGCCAGGCCACTGGACTGATAACATGCAACCAGGGTTTCTGTCCTTGCTATGTGTAGCCACATATCCACTAGCGACCCAGATATGGGAAACTATCAATGAACTTTCACAATGTATGAGGTGTAAGCATACAGTACTGGGACCTGTACAATACACCAGGGCTTAGAACATTGGAAGTTAGTACATGCTGCCTTCAACAAGTTGTGCATCCCTGATATGACCCACCTCCCTCAACATGTCTGCCACAGCGCGTGATAATAGTGACATGCCGCAATCACTCCTCCCTACAGTTGCTGTTGCAACATTTGCTTAATGGTCTCCAAATCATCAGAGCTCTTCATGTCCTGACTAATTCATGCCCAGTCATTCTGGCAAGGACATTGTAGTAGTATGCACCTACTAGACAATTGCAATTTGAGGCAGGTAGGTATTTGTTTATACCTTCTGTAAGATGCAGGAGGAAGTCTACTCTTAAAGGTTGGGCACTTTCTATTGTGATCCTAAAGCTTTGGAACTCATTGCCAATGGAGCTGTGAAGAGAAAAAGATGTACTATCATTCCGGAAATAATTGAAGACCTATCTGTTCCCTTAGTTTTGAGAGATCTTATTGAGTTTTGTCAGTTTTGAGAGATCTTATTGAAGAGACTGTTGATTAGGTTGAGGACTGAGTAAGTTCTTTCTAATATTTTGGAAAACTAACTCATGTTTCCATCTATAAGTATTGTAGTGCCTGGTGGGGAGATGTTCACCAGTTGGTAGCTTTTATGTTTTAAAATATATTTAATATGTATTATGGGGAAATATCCATCGCCAGTGGCTAGTGCTGATAATGTGGCTAGTCACTGGCGCTGAACTTGAACCCCATATATTCAGTGCCTGCGTCATATTGAATATCCAGGTTTGCCAGATCACCATAAAGCTAACTAGGCAGCAGTGATATTGAGCCGCTGCCCAGTTAGCTAACATAGGGAAAGTTAGACCAGGGTTCATGCGCCTGACTTTCTCTGCATTTCACTAACTGGACAGTAGCTCAATATCGCTGCTGCCTGGTTAGCGATAGGTGCCGTCTCCACTCTGCCCCGGAATGCCCCAAGGCCAGCTACTTAGCATCGGGGATATTCAGTGGCACTAACCATGTTAGTGCCACCGAATGTACTGCAGAGCAGCCTTTACACAGTCTGCAGGTCTGCAAACCGTGTAAATGCTTTAAAAATGCTCCCCCATGTTTTCATATTTTGTAAACTGCTTTGAATGTTCACTCAGGCAGGCAGTATATAAATGTTTTATAAATGAAAGAGAAAGGGTGTGCCATCCAGTCAATGCTGACTCCTGGCTGCCCAGCCCCTAAACAACTGGAGTAGATTACCAGGCCTTTCTTCCATGCAGTAAGTCTACAGCATCTGGTGTTCCAAATAAATAAATACACATTGTTATATACCACTAATCGCAAAGTTCTAGCTGGTTTCCAATAAAACAGACATTTCAAATTATAGACAATATAAAACAACAAATTCCAGATACAAAATCTGATGTGACCCTTAATGGTGGAACTAAAGTAATAACCATCAAATTCGTTGAGCAAGAGCAAAAGCAAAAGTTACTGTTGAGCCCAAAAATTAACTAAACCGTCTGTGCAGTCACTAGTAGTGTCCTGCTAGATTGTAATCAATCAGTTCAGCTGCAAATTCCCTCGGAGGTTGCTGTAGCAAAGATAGTGTAGTCCTCTATGCTATTCCGTTTAGTATGACCCTTCTGCAGGGACACTGCTTTAGCAGAGATCCCACATGGGTACTCTCGCTCTTTCCACCAGTAAAATATATTTGGAATAATCACGCATTTGCTTAGACTATAGAATCCCTAACGTTATTCTAGTAGACAAAATAATCAAATACGTAATCTAGTATAAGAGAACTAATAATCCTTTCCTTCATGGTTGCACAGCATTTAAAGTGTATAGAAATAAATTTCTGCCTTAAAACAGAAAATGTTAGCTATCTGTAACATACTATATCATGATAAGAATCATCATTCCCAAAAGATACTATAAACAGATGTGGGAAAAATTATTAAAAGCATTTATTTGGCAGATCCATTTCACACACTGGTAGTATTATGCAAAGCATGCAAAGCGGCATTTTAGAAAGGTATTTAGTAGCATCTGGGACATCCGAGTCAAAACGTCTGAAATTCTGTGGGAGAAGCAGTAGAGAAGGTGGATACATGTAATTGTGTTCTAAAATCAACATATCACCACATCAAAAGATCTATGTCTCCAACAATCAAGGAAAGGGGGATATGCAGCATTAACCCCTGGAAACATGCATTTTAGAAACATACGCATGTGAAATATACACATCTATGAAACCAGCAATATAGAAGTGTCCGCAACAATATTCCAGAATGCCATTTTGCAAGCGGAGACTGTAGTGTTGTGGTAGCTCACAAAAAGGCCTTTATATTTACCTGTATGCTTTTTTGAAGGGGTAAAAATTATTAGGGGTGGGTCAGAGGGCATGCCCCTCTTCTCCCTTACTGTTGCTTGCTGACTGTAATGAGCACTTTTCAAAAGCCTATTCATTCCTGGGAACAGACTGTTTGCTGGTGGTCAAACATTCATCACTGTGCCAAATCAGATGTACACAGCAATCTCTTACAGACCGACCTGGACATACTCCTACCATGCCCCCGTGCATCATAGATCCCTTCCAGTGGGATGAACACCATATCTAGTCATCCAGTACAACTTCAACCAACTTTCTGGTCCATGCTGGTTTTTATCTGCTGTCATTTATTATGCAGCTATGTAAAATAGACATGAATGTCCATTTCTATGTTGCTAGATGACACAGGAGAAGCATAGACCCAAAATTATTTTATTAAAAAGTACTTGCAGTTGTTGGTTATTGCTAAGGACTGCAGCTACCAGGATAGTAGAAAATTCTCATTGTTCTTTGGTCTGCTGTAAAACCAACCAACTTACTTCAAAGAAAATCACTCTCCCCTTCTTGCGGGGGGGAAAAAGAATGTAATCAGCAAGTTAATACTCCAATAACGGTTGTCATTTCCTACAACAGTGAAACAAATACAACTTTTACAGTCACATTAATATCATTTGTTCTGGCCAGGAACAGTAAGCTATCACTCATAAAAACAATTCATCATCTCAGCAGGATGCTAAACAGGCAAAATACAAAACGAATACATTATACACAATTTTCACATATGTTCAGGTCCCCCAAAGACATTAAGACCGTAGCTGCAGAGATCATTTTTGTAACTTTAGATGTGGAATCTCTGTACACAAATATTCCACAGGAGACTGCATTGAAGATAATTATGGAAATACTGGATGAGTGCCCATGGAGTTCATTAGTGAAATGAAATGGCAAGGATAGCACTGTATAATAATTAATTTTCTTTGCATAATTTTCTTTGCATACACTTAGGTACACTGACAGAGGTCACAGCAACTCCAGGTATAGTAAATTTGTATATTTCATGGTTTCAGAAGACTCGTTTTTTTTGAGTCTACTGGCATCAATATATTTTAAAATGGAGTCGATATATTAGTGATATTCTGTCATTTGGACAGCATCACAAGAGTGGTTTAATTCACTAAATCACTGATGTATTCATTTATGGATGTAGCGTTTGTATCATTGCATAGTCCCTGTAAGTTATTGTTTGTTTTAGGTTTGAATTACTTTTGTGCTATATAGCCTGAATATATAGTGAAAATGATTATTCCTTTTGGTAACATTTTTTTGAAAAAACCTTGCTGTGTCTGCACATTCCACTGTTGTTTCTACTTTAGTATTTCTTCATGATCTTTGTTATCTTCCTTCCCTTAGTGGCATAGTTCAATCCGGACATAAAATAATATATACAGGTAGGTCCTCTTCATAACTTTTGTCATACCCTTAGTGAGATTGTCTCAGAAAATATTTACAATAATATGAATATACTCAATTATGGTTTTTATTTTTTTAGGTTTTTATTGATCTTATTAATTATTTATTCATTGTGTATAGTCATTTTCATATTTATAATTCTAGTTGTTTGTTTTTTCTTTGATTTAAGTAATATGCTGTACATGTAAGTTCATATAAGTGTGAATCCACATTTATGTTTTTATAACATATTATTTGGTGTTCATGTCTTGATCTTTTATGTTTTTATATTTGAGTGTTTAATTATTTCTTACTGTATGTTTTTATGATTGTATATTTTTTAGCCATTTTAGCCACTGAGGAAGGCTCCACAAAACACGGCCTCTGTCGAGCCAATGGCTGGATTTGATTAATAAAATATATTCTTCCTTCGCAATCCACGGTTTGAAGAGTTTCTCTACATAAGTTAAGTTTATCCCATCAGCAAGCACTTAAAAGAATCATTATATCTGAACCAGGGCTTTCTCACTCTCTGTTCTCATATTGTAGAATTCATTGCTCAATGAGCTATGTGCTCTTAAGGATTCACAGGACTTTTACAAGAAGCTGAAAGTTATTTGTAAATTTGTAAATTTCTATTGTTAAATTTAAACCACTTTGATTATAAGATAAAGTGGTCTATAAAAACAAATAAATTAATTTTTTCCTTGAATACTATGAGGCAGAATAGGCTGCATAGTTTGAACCTTGATATAATGCCTTGCAAAGGTACTCATCCTCTTGGTTTTTGTCCTGTTTTGTTGCATTATGTACAACCTGGAATGAAAATAGAGGTTCATTTGGATGTTAGGTAATGGACCTAACAATATAGTTCAAATTGGTGAAGTAGAATGACAATAAAATACCTTGTATGCATAAAAAAAACAAGTAAAAATTGAAAAGTTGTGAGTGTATATGCATTCATCCCTTTTGCTTTGAAACTCCTAAATAAGATATGGTCCAACCAATTAACCTCAGAAGTCACATAATTAGTTGATTAGGGTCCACCTGTGTGCAATCAGTGTCACATAATCTGTCACATGATGCCTGTATAAATATATCTGTTCTGAAAGGCCCCTGATTCTGCAATACCAAAAACAAGCAACACGAAGACCAAGGAGCATTCCAAACAGGTCAGAGACAAAGTTGTGGAGAAGTATAGATCAGGGTTGGGTTATAAAATAATATCCCAAATTCTGAATATTCCATGGAGCACAATTAAATCCATTATAACAAAATCTTCAGGTATTACAGATGATTTTAATGAAAGTAGGAGCGATGGGGTGAGGTGAGGCAGTCCTGCTGGAGTGTCCTTATTTTAAAAGCAGTCTTCGGCCCTGATTGGCCTCAGCAGGGGAGAGCAGGAGGTGTTTGCTGTTCCCGCTATCTTCTGCAGATGCCGATCGGAGCGATGGGGTGAGGTGAGGCAGTCATGCTGGAGTGTCCTGATTTTAAAAGCAGTCTTCGGCCCTGTTGGAAATAGGATACTGGGCTTGATGGACCTTGGTCTGACCCAGTATCCAATATCTTATGTTCTTAAGTTTGTAAAATGGAGCCCGCCACCTGAGGAAAAGCATAAGGTTTACTCATAACGTCCACCCCTTTAAGGGGGGTATCTAGAGAATCCTACTATGTGAGCACCATACTACTAAGGGCTTGCAGAAAGGAAAAAGCTCTGGAGGGCTTACAGACCTATGCTAAGATGGGGTCTCCCTGAGGCTTATCTTTTTCAGTAGATACATTGGTCAGTTGAAGGGTTGTAGCAATCTGTGAGATCAGAGACGTTAACTTGTCCTGCCTGAAGAGGCACACAGTCAACTATCACAACTGTTTAATAAAATAAAGAATAGCAAATCACTTGGACCTGATGGTATACATCTGAGTATACTGAAAGAATGGAAATATGAGACTGTGGACCTATTATTAGTAATCTGTGAACTATCATTAAAATCATCTGTGGAACCTGAAGTTTGGAGAATGGCCAGTGTAACGCCAGTTTTTAAAAAAAATCTCCAGGTATGATTCGGGAAACTACAGACCGGTGAGCCTGACATCTGTACCGGGCAAAATGGTAGTAACCATTATAAGGAATAAAATTATTGAGCATGTAAATAGTCATGGTTTAATGGAAGAAAGCCAATATAGATTTAGCCAAGGAAGATCTTGTGTTACTAATAGTTTTTGAAGGTGTGAATAAACAGGCAGATAAAAGTGAGCCAGTTGATACAGTGTATCTGGATTTTCAGAAAGTTTTAGACAACGTCACTCTTGGCAAAATTAAAAAGTCATGGAATAAGAGGCAGTGAACTATTTGTAGATCAGAAACTGTTTGAAAGACAAAAAGCAAAGAGAAGGGCTAAATGGCCCATTTTTTCAATGGAGAAAAGTAAATAGTGGAGTACCACAGAGATCTGTGATGGGCCTACTGTTTTTTAACAAATTCATAAATTATCTGAAAATGGGAGTAACAAGTGAAGTGATGAAATTTGCAGATGATGCAAAATTATTCAAAGTTGTTAAAACACAAAAGGATTGTGAAAAAATTGCAAGAGGTCCTTGATAAATTGGAAGACTGGACGTCCAAAAGGCATATAAAATTTAATGTGGACAAATGCAAAGTTATGCAAACCTAGGAAGGACAACCCAAACTATGGTTAGATGTGCTGCATATACCTTATAACACTTAATAAATTATTAATAATAATAATAATACTGTAATAATGATGATGTAAGAGTCCACATTAGAGACCACCACACAGGAAAAGGATTTAGGCATCATCATGGATAATACGTTGAAACCTTACCAACGTGCTGCTGCATCCAAGAAAGCAAATATGAATGCTAGGAAAGGAATGAAGAATAAAGCCAAGGATACAGTTGTTAACAACATTATTAGCACCCTTGTAATTCAAACCCTTAATGTCCAATTTCTCCTAAAAAAAAAAGTGGCCAATGAAATAGCTTTGGACTATATATGTACGCATATTTGACACATAAAAGAATCAAATAAAACAAGACCAATTAAAAAATAGTAGGAAATAGTATAAAAGCTGGGACATTGCCAGGACATGATTATTGACACCCTTATAAACAATTCAAATAAGTTTAAACAGAACCACCATTTCCACTGCAGTAAAATTAGATGCACCTATGATCAATTGTCAGTACTCCCATGACTTGAATCAACCAATGAATGATGGTTCTAATGTTTAAAATGGCCACATTCACGTCCTGTTCATTTTCACAATGGTGAAGACAAGAGCTGCCTGAGACCATCAGAAAAGCCATTATCAAACTTCAAAGAGGTACAAGGCCATCTCTAAAGACCTTGGGATTTCTGTGTCTACAGTTTACAATGTTATTAAGAAGTTTTAAACACAGAAAAAAGAAACATGTCAGCAGAAACAGACCAAATGGCCTATCTAGTCTGCCCTCCCATATCAAAGCTATAGTCCCTTTTTTTCCTTTAGAGATCATCTGTGTTTGGCCCATGCTTTGTTGAATTCAGATATTGTCCTTGTCTCTACTACCTCCACTGTGAGACTTTTCCAGGCATCTACCACTCTTTTTGTAAAGAAATATTTCTGCATATTACTCCTGAATCTATCCCCTTTCACCCTCATCCTGTGACCCCTCGTTGGAGAGCTTACTTTCTGCTCTTGTGCATTTATGCTATGGAGGTATTTAAACATCTCTGTTATTTCTCCTCTATCACGCCTTTCCTCTAACGTATACACATTAAGATCTTTAAGTCTGTCCCCATATGGTTTATAATGAAGACCACTGACCATTTTAGTAGCCACCCTCTGCACAGACTCCATCCTATTTATATACTTTTGAAGGTGTGTTCTCCAGAATTGTACACAATACTCCAAATGAGTTTGCACTAGAGACTTATAGAGAGTCACCATCACCTCCTTTTTTCTACTGGCCATTCTTCTCCCTATGCACTCAAGCATCCTTCTGGCTTTTGTGGTCTCCTTTTCTACCTGTTTAGCCATTTTATGATCATCAGAAATAATCACGCTCAATCTGCTCAAAAATCTCCCAGGATGTGGTGGAAAGAGTAAAATTAATCAAACAAGTCTTTGAAGGTTAGTGTGAACTGTTGGAAAAACACCATGCACAACATCCAAAGAGCTTAAGGCTGACCTGGATCAATCTGGAGTGGTGGTTCCAACCTGCACCATACACTGTGCACTAAAGAAAGAAGGACTTCAAGGGCAAAGGCCAAGGAGGACCCCACTGCTCAAAGACAGATATAAAAAGGCACGCATAATCTTTGTCCAAACCCACTTTGAGAAATCACAATCCTTCTGGGCTCTTTGGTAATACAGTTCAGCGATGCATTAACAGGCAAAGAAATGAAGCATATAAGGAAAAAAATATCCTTCCTACAGTTAAATATGGTAGAGGTTCCATAATGTTGTAGGGCTGTTTTGCTGTCTCAGGAACTGAAGGCCTGGAATCTATTAAAGGAATCATGATGTCAGAGGACTACCAAGGTATTTTAGAGTGAAATGCGCTACCTAGTATCAAAAAGCCAGGTCTGGGTCGAAAGTCATGGGTCCTCCAGCAGGACAATGACCAAAAACATACATCCAGCCCGGACTCGCCTCAGAACAGCCCATTATCTAACTACCCAATCAGCTTGTCCCTAAGAGTTCACATAAAACTGTAGCTAATTCAGTTGAATGCATTCACCAGTTCAATGCACATAAATTTAACTCATACGTTAAAGTTTATTTTTAGTTTTAATTATAAGTTAGCCTATGTTTGAGTTTCAATGTAAAACAGTGTGTGCATGCAAACCCTGTATCAGTTTTGTTAGATGTAAACTGCTTTGAATCATAGAAAAGCGGTATAAATAGAAATTTAAATAAATAAATAACGTAAACCCTCCAAAAGTACCAAAGAATGGTTAGAAAGGAACAAATGGACTGTTTTAAACTGGCCAGCAATGAGTCGATCTCAATCCAATCGAGAACCTTTGGAAAGAGCTGAAATCTGCCATTGGTAAAAGGAATCCTATGAACTGGAACAAATCACATTTGAAGAGAGGGAGAAACTACCAGCAGACAGATGTACAAAACTTATAGATGGCTACAAGAAACATTTGGAGGCTGTTATCACTGCCAAGGGATGTACAACCAAATATTAGTGAAGGATGTCATTAATCCTGTCCAGCTCATTATTTAGTTTTTTTCTCAGAAATTACTATGTCTAAGGGGCTTGTTTACAAAGCCGCGGTAGTGGTTCGCGATCGCGATCGCAGCCGCGGCCCCATTGAAATCAATGGGGCCGCGGCTCCGATTACGATCGCAAACCGCTACCGCAGCTTTGTAAACAAGCCCCTAAGTTGCACAGACATCTTTTTTTTGTTGTATACTTTTGAACATACTATTACAGTATTATGATGACATACAGTTGGACTATTTCCAATTATTTCTCAAGATATTGTACACAACATACCTAAAATGCAAGGGTGCCAATAATGTTGACCACAACTGTATTATAATGCTTCTGTATTGTTCCATGGTGTGACCGCAGCTTAAATATTGTATGCAATTCTGGTTGCCATATCTTAAAAAGGATATAGCAGAATTAGAAAAGGTACAGAGAAGGTACACTAAAATGGTAAAGGGGATGGAAAGATACCTCTATGAGGAAAGGCTTAAAAGGTTAGGGCACTTCAACTGGAAAAGAAATGGCTGAGGAGAGATATAACAGAGATCTAATACTTTGATGAATGGAGCAGAGGCGGGTAAATGTAGATGGATTGTTTATTCCTTCAAAAAGTAGAAAGACTAGGGGCACGCAATACAACTACAACATAACCCATTTTAAGACTAATAAGAGAAAATATTTTTTCACTCAATGTGTAATCAAACTCTGACTTCGTTACCGGGAGATGTAGTAAAAGCTGTTAGTGTAGCTGGGTTTAAAAAAGGTTTGGAAAAGTTCCTGGAGGAAAGGTTCATAAACCATTATTAAAGAGGACACAGGAAATCCACTGCTTACCCCAGGACAAGCATTGTGGAACCTTTGTGCCTTTTTGTAAACCTGACAGATACTTGTGACCTGGATTGGCCACTGTTCGAAACAGGATACTGGGCTGGATGGACCTGGGTCTGACCCGATATGGCATTTCCTATGTTCTTAAGGAATCCTCCTTGTCTTGCTCCTCATCTAGAGGGGGAAGTTCACTCGCTTCCATCCCAGACTCCTGGCTGGAGCTGTCCTCATTTAAATTTCCTTCTTGCTCGGAGGGTAGGGATGTGTCCTGCCATTCCCCAGCATCGATGGAAAAACCCTACTTAGAGAGGCCCCTTGAGCTCCTGAACACCTGTTGATGAATCTGTTTCCACAGTGGTAATGTAGGAGCTTCCTGAATATCCTCAGCCAAAGACCTTACCCCTTTAGCCATCGAGTAACCGGCTGATAATGAGAGGCCTTGAGCAGGATCAGATCCCTTTCTACAAAAACGTCCATTCCTGTTGAAAGAACCGGAAAATTCTGGTGAGAAAGAAAGAGCGCTCTGAGATAGTAGGCCCACTACAGACCCTAACCCCCACTACAGCACCTTGATCTTGCTCTCTCAGAGAGTTTGCTGGGGCAGGAGCCACGGCAGCATGGTCAGGGACAGAGATGGCCATTGCTACGATCATCCCAGTCCTTGCAGGCTGAGAAGACTGAGCACTCAAAGGCCACAGGACTCTCCTCTGAACGCCACCCCTCGGATCAGCAACTCCATCTGTATAACCCAATGCTTGCCACAGCCGAGGCAGTATGTTTCTTTTGGGCCAGCATAGGAATGGCTGGGAATGTGGCCAAGATGCAAAACAGGACCTTCCACTACATGTGGGCTGCCAGAGATATGTTTGGACCCTCTGCAGTCATCCACGTGACAAGTGGGCCTGCAGCCTAAAGCAAAAAACACTTAACTGGAAACATGCAGGGCCACAGGAAGGCACTCGCAGCAAGAATGAGGCTTTCCCTCTTTCCCACATGCTGAAGACTGAAATGCCAGCTAAATTTACTGAGGCCCAATAGGAGGCCACCATGGAGGTACCTGGGGCCCAATGGGACACCACCACAGTGTTAAGCAGCACCCCCTCCCCTCCTTGGGTGGGTGTTTTGCCAGAGAGGCACTTAGCTACAAGAATGCAGGCACCCGATGAGGGCCAGCTGAGCCACTGCCCCTGAAATTACCATCGGAGAGTCCAATTACTCATATGCTGAGCAGGGAACACGGCGGTGCACTGTTAAGGACCTGCTGCCAAAGTCTTTTGCAGAGCAAACTCTTTTCTATCTGTCTTTTTGTATTCTTTTTTTAAAGCATGAACACTAGCCAATTCTTCTTTGTTTTCTTTTTTTTCCAGCCTTTCTGGGTGGTCCCAGGAGGGGTGGAATCAGCAAAAAGAAAGGGGGAAATAAATACAGAAGTGGGGAAGAAAAGAAGGTCAGGCCGTGAAAAACACAGAAGGGCTTTAGAGTCATGTGCTCAAGCGAATACTAAAGGGGAGAATACTAAAGGGGAGTGAGCCTTTCTCCCTCACCAAGTAGGAAGTTCCAGCAGAGTTTCTGAAGATATTCTCTAGAGACCTCTGCAAACTAGCTCCACTGAGAAGAAGCCAAGAACACTTCAAGTTCGTGCTGCACCAATCCAGCATCCACCATCTGCTGGAGACAAAGAAGAACTGGAGTTTGCCCCTAGCTGTACCAGCACAAGTGTCAGTGATGAAGCTTGATAGTCTGTCAGCTATGGCCTTGTCCTCCTTGAGTTCTCCTTTTAGCTCTTGATCGTCTAATGGTCCAAATGATTCCTTCCTCAGTTTCTTGCTTAGAATGTACTTGAAAAATGTTTTGTGAGTTTTTGTCTCTATGGCATGCTTCTTTTCAAATTCTCTTTGTGCCTTCCTTATCAGTGCCTTTGCTGTTTCCTATTTTCTTCATTTGGTTCCTGTTTCCATTTTTTGAAAGATGTCTTTTTGACTCTAACAGCCTCTTTATCTTACCTTTTAGTAATGCTGGCCATTCATTTACCTTCGTTCTGCTTTTCATAATGTGTGTGATACAGTATTATAGTGTTGCCAGTTTTGCTAGCTTTCCTAATTTCTGATAACCATCATCTGTTTGCTTATTCTGTCCAGGTGGACAGTAGTAAAACCCCTACCACTATTCTCTTCCCCTTCACACATGGAATTCCTCAAGAATCGATGGCACATTTGGTTTCCTGTTGAACTTTTATTCTATTTGACTCAATGCTCTCTTTAACATAGCGCCACCCCTCCACTAATTTGACCCATCCTATCATTGCAGTATAATTTGTACCCTGCTATCACAGTGTCCTATTGGTTATCTTCCATCCATGCATGCCTCATGCACAGACCATGTCACGCCCCTACTTATTCACCTCCATTGGCTTTCTGTCGCCTACAGGAGTCAATTCAAAATCATAACTTTTGTTCACAAAGTCATACACTCTGGTTCACCTCAGTACCTCTCAAACCTGGTTCACCTTCACACCTCCCAGCGTTCACTCTGCCATATTCATGCAAATCGTATGTCTCTCCCCTCCCCATCCCTGGCCCATCTATTTATTTATTTATTTAACATTTCTTATATGCCGCCTTTCATGATATCAAGGCGGTTTACATTGAACAAACTGAAATTACATTGAACAGGGCATTATAACATCTAGAGTCCACCTGAAACTCTGCTTTCTTCTTCCTCTGCCCCAAACTCTGGAACTCTCTCCCCCTCGACCTCCGGCTTGAACTTTCTTTTACCACATTCAATTCACTGCTAAAGACTCATCTTTTATGCACTGCCTTTAATCTCCCCCCTCCTTCCATCCCCGGCTGAAGCTCCTCCTGTCTCTCCTCTAGCCCCTCTTCTCCCATGCTTATCCCTTCTTTTTCTGTCCCCTCTCTCCTTCCTGTCCTCTTGTCTCTCTTCTTTACTGTCAAATTTATGGTGTTCTTTTCCTTTTCTGGCAGTTTCTTTGATATACTTTCGTAGAGCGCTATATCAAGAAACAAAATAAAGATAAAGATCCACCTGGTATCCGGGATGCCTATTTTATCTGTCTCGTCATTTATATTATATATTCAAATTCTTCCATCTTATTTTTAGGCCTCTAGCATTTGTACAGAGATATTTCAAGCTATGTGTGTTTGAATTTACAACCTTTCTAGCAGTTGACAGGCATAATTTGCAATCTTTCAACTCTTTCCGCTCTTTATTTAAAGGCACCTGGATTATTTTAGCCTTTATTGCAACTCTCTATCAGGATGCCCTAACTTCCCTGTTCTTATGGTATCTTTCAAAGATACCTTACTCCAAACCATGCACTCCTGAGCAATTGCCGGCTTTCTCCCAGGCTCTAGTCTTAAGTTGGTACCACCCTGGTTAAGGTGAAGCGCAAATTTGTTAAATAGGCTTCCCCTTCCTCAGAATGTAGCCCAGTTCCTAAGAAATCTAAAACCTTCCTACCTGCATCATTGTCTCATCCACCCATTGAGACTCTGGAGCTTTGCCTGTCTCTTGGCTTCTATGCGGAGAACAGGAAACATTTCTGAGAATGCTACCCTGGAGATCCTGGATTTCAACTTTCTGATTAAAAGCCTCAATTGGGTTTTCAGAACCTTCCTCCCACATTTTCCTATGTCATTGGTACCAACATGCGCCAAAACAAACAAAGAGTGGCAGGTTCACACACAACACCTTTATTAAACAATCATAAGGGTTTTGGCCACCTTATGATTGTTTAATAAAGGTGTTGTGTGTGAACCTGCCACTCTTTGTTTGTTTTGGCACGTTTCTGCTGAGTGTGGCTGCTGCTGTTTTTCCTGTTGGTTCATTGGTACCAACATGCTCCAGTACAGTGGCCTCCTTCCAGCAAAGTCTAAAATCCTATCTAGGTTATATGTGAGGTCCACTACCCTTGTACTAGGCAGGTAAGTGACCAGGCATTCCTCATACCCACCAACCATCCAGCTATCTACATGTCTACTACTACTTATCATTTGTGTAGCGTTACACGGCATACACAGTGGTGTACAGACAAATTTAAGAGAGACAATCCCTGCTCATCAGAGATTAGAGTCTAGTCCAAATCAACAACACAACTGGGACTAGGATATGGTAAGGAAACATATAGGAGATGAATAGGTGTTTTGTTCGAAAACTCTAAAAGGCCTAACTACAAACTAGGGTGAATTAATTCTAAACTTATTTCCAGAAAATACCTGTCTGTTTTGTTTTAAAACTATAAAAGACCTAAATATAAAAACAGGCAAAATAATTCTAAACTTCTATTTCTAACCAGTACTTGTCTGAAGAGCTCCAAAGGAGCAGGTGTGCCAATCAGGCTGTGGAAGTCTATGAGCTGTGGCACTGTTGGACCAGGGAAGCGAAGATCCATGGTACTCTGAGAAAAGGCGAGCCATGAGGGCTACAAGAGAAGGGAAGGGAAACAGCACCGGTGCTGAGGGACAGGGAAGGGAGGAAAAGGACAGGAAAGAGAGGGCAAAGGGTAAGTGTAGTGAAAGAAATAGTGAGTGCACTGGGGCAGAAAAGAGTATGCTTGGAAAGGAAAAGGAAAGGAGAAAGAGAGAGGGTGCTGTGGAGGAGGCACAGGAAGGGAAGGAGTGTTTGAGAGAGATAGAGAGTGAGTGTGTGAAAAGCTTTGAGGGGGAAAGGGAAAAGACAGTGTCTTGAGGAGGGAGAGAAATGATATAAACAAGAGTGTGTTTGCGAGGGTGAAGGGGAGAGAGATAGACTGGGGGGAGGGAGGGATGGGAGTGAAAATATGCCTGGGTCAGGCTGGGGCAAGAAGGTGAAGATTGGGTCCAATACGATGTTTTGCAGGCTTGCACTAGTTGTCTCATAAAATTTCTGTATCTATCCAAAAATGAGAAAATAGGTTGTTTCCAGTAAACACAGGGATCTGAGTGTGTTCAGATTGTTTGTTATTTATCAAGCTTGACATACCACCCGTAGCCATAGATAATTATGTAAACTATCTCCCAAACCATTCAGCCTAAAGTAATGACATTTTCAGGATAGGTATTATGTATAAAAGGTAGAAATTGAAATATTTTTCCCAATGAAACTTAGGACTGCAGCCCTAGACTGAAAATGTGCTCCTGTGAATTACTCGGCAATTCTATTTTCACTTGTTTTGTATTCATTCCTTTGCTTTGCACATCAGGAACCACATTATTGTCTTAATATTCTGATTTCTTTTTGTCAGCTGCAATCCAAATGCACTCTAAGCACACAAGGGGTTTTTTAAAAAATTGATGTGGGGCTCACAGGTTTGTACTCATGAGCCTGCAAGAAAATGCTCAAAAACAAGCCTTCTGCAGACTTTTCCTTTGAAAAATTGGGGTGGGAGCAGGGCAGTATCATGGGTAGTTGTTGTTGTTGTTAAGTGCCGTCGAGTCAGAGTTGACTCATGGCGACCCTCTGGATAGCTATCCTAAATTGTGTTCGGTCTTCAGTCAGGCAGCTCATTGTTGACAGACTGGTACCCGTAGCTGCTGTTATTGTAGCGATCCATCTCATTGCTGGCCTTCCTCTTTTGCTTTGACCTTCTATCTTGCCAAGCATGATGTCTTTCTCTAATGATCTCTCTCTTCGCATGATGTGTCCGAAGTATGAAAGTCGAAGTCTTGTCATCTGAGCTTCTAAAGAAAGCTTAGGTTTGATCTCCTCTAGTACCGACTGGTTTGTTCTTCGGGCAGTCCATGGCATACACAGTATTCGCCGCCAGCACCATAATTCAAAGGCATCAATTTTCTTCCTGTCTATCTTTTTCACTGTCCAGCTTTCACATCCATATGATGTTATTGAAAATACCATGGCTTGAACAAGTCGAATCTTTGTATGGAGAGAGACATCTCTGCTCTTGAGAATCTTACCTAGGTCTTTCATAGCCATTCTGCCAAGAGCAATGCCTCGTCTGATTTCTTGACTGCTTGTTGCTTCTTTATTGATAGTTGATCCAAGTAGGTTAAAGTTGTTCATGATTTCAATTTCTTCTCCTTCAACGATGAACCTGTTGATTATGCCAGTTGTCATGATCTTTGTATTCTTTACATTAAGGTGCAGGCCCATTTTGAGACTATGTTCTTTGATTGTGAGAAGCAAATGTTTCAGATCCTCTTCACTTTCAGCCAGTAATGTGGTATCATCAGCATAGCGAAGGTTGTTGATGAGTCTTCCACCAATCTTCACACCTCTGTTGTCTTCATACAGTCCTGCTTCTCTGATGATTTGTTCTGCATATAAATTAAACAGGTAGGGGGAAAGTATGCAGCCTTGTCTTACACCTTTGCTTATTTTAAACCATTCTGTTTCTCCTTGTTCCGTTCGAACTGTTGCTTCTTGATCAATGTACAGATTGCGCAAGAGAACGATCAGGTGTTCTGGTATACCCATGCTTCTTAATGTGGCCCAGAGTTTCTCATGGTTTACACAGTCAAAAGCCTTGCTATAGTCGATAAAGCACAAATAGATATCCTTTTGGTATTCTTTAGTCTTTTCAAGGATCCATCTCACATCCGCAATGATGTCTCTCGTTCCTCTCCCTTTCCTGAACCCTGCTTGCACTTCAGGTAGTTCTTGTTCTAGGTATGGCTGTAGTCTCTTTTGAATAATCTTCAGTAGAATCTTGCTGGCATGTGGGATCAGAGTGATTGTGCAATAATTTCCACAGTCAGTTGGATCACCTTTCTTTAGTATTGGTATAAACACAGATCTTTTCCAGTCAGTTGGCCATGATGTTGTCTTCCATATTTCTTGGCAGAGCCTTGTAAGTATGGTAACAGCTGCATCAGATTGCTGCAATACTTCTATGGGAATGCCATCAATGCCTGGTGCTTTTTTCTTTGATAAGGCTTTCAATGCTGCTTCAACTTCTTCTTTCATCACCAATGGTTCCCGATCATAAGGTACAGGTTGAAACGGCTGTTGGTCCACTTGATCTTTATCATATAAAAACTCTGTATATTCCTTCCACCTTTTCTTGATCTTCTCAGCATCATTCAACATAGAACCTTGAGCATCTTGTAACATTCCAATTTGAGGCTGGAACTTTTTCTTTAACTCTCGCAGCTTTAGGAAAGCCAATCTTGTTCTTCCTCTAATAGTTTCTGCTTCTATTTCCTTTCAAGTGTCATTGTAATACTTTTCCTTGTCCTGTCTTGCTGCACGTTGGAAATCTCTGTTGAGTTCTGCAATTGTCTTTCTTTCTCCTTTGGCTTTAGCTTCTCTGCATTTCTGGGCAATTTTCAGAGTTTCTTCCGTCATCCATTTTGGCTGTTTTTGCTTTTTCACCTTTTGAAGAGACTTCTCGCTTTCTTCCAGCACAACCTTCTTGATGTCATTCCATAACTCTTCCGGAGCTCTGTCATTTGTATCTAAAGCAGCAAATCGATTTTGCAGGCAGTCTTTAAATTCCAGTGGTATATTCTCAAGGTCATATTTTGCTGCATTTATGGGTGGTTTGCTCTTTTTCAACTTTAGCTTGAGTTTGCATACTAGTAGTTGATGATCTGTACCACAGTCAGCTCCAGGTTTTGTCTTTGTTGATGTTACAGAGCTTTTCCATCATTGACTTCCACAGATGTAGTCAATTTGATTTTTATACAATCCATTGGGTGAAGTCCATGTGTACAGTCGCCACTTGTGTTGCTGGAAGAAGGTGTTTGAGATGAATTGATCATTGGTCTTGCAGAATTCTATCAGTCTTTCTCCAGCTTCATTTCTGTTGCCAAGTCCATATTTTCCAACTACTTTGCCTTCTTCTTTGGTGCCAACCTTTGCGTTCCAATCACCCATGACTATCAGGATATCCTGTTTGCATGTTCTGTCAATTTCAGCTTGTACTTGTTCATAGAACTCTTCAATTTCATGGGTAGTTAAGTACCATAAATTGTACATGGGGATTTCAGAATTAAATTCCTGGATGGTCCTTGCAGGCTCCACCTTTACCCCAACCATCCGACCAGGCAAATGTACCCCATGGGGAGCAGAACTTTGAGCCTCCAATTTTAACCTGGTAACAGCTCTATTATTTAGTTCAAACTTGTTGTTTTAATAGATATATGCAAAATAAAAGAAGAACAGACAACGCACAATAATTTAGTTCAAACAAATGCAGCCATAGCATATATGTTAATTACCAGAGATGGCGCAGCCTATAACATGCATTATGTTATCTTCTTCATCACTTGATCAGAAGACTGCCAGATGTTAACATATCGTCTAATCTTTAAAGACTTATTTATTCATAGAATCATTTGGTCAAATAACTTAAATTGATCAACTTGTATATCCAATTTCACTATGAGATAATATTATAATTTACTGTTTGTACTGTATTTATATTGTAATGTATTGTATTTGATCTTCCCATGCCCTCAACATGTACGTCCTTTGTTGTCTTGTCAACCACTTTGATTGAAGAATAAGTTAGTATACAAAACTGGTTAAATAAATAAATAAATAAATACTCCGGTTATATCTCTCGGCGGCAACTGCCTCATACTTATTGTACATTATGGTAGAGCGGCACCTGAAATAAAATATTCAGTTTTGAATTATCTTTCCATTTAGACAACAAAATGATATGCACAGCAATTGTCATCGACAGATCAAAAAGCACACTTTGGGTCAGATATTCAGACCTGCTAACCGCGTTAATCCCCATAGCTGGGATACTCAGTGGCACTAACATAGTGCTGTTGAATATCCATGAGTGCTACCACTGCACGCCCCAATGCTAACTGGTTAGCACTGGGGATTTCCAGGGGGGGCATTCAGCCATAACTGAGCAGTGGCAGTACTGAATGGGGGATAGAGAGATTATGCTGGTTGTGGCAAAGCAGCAAAAGCTAACCGCTGAATATCACTGCTGCCTGATTAGCTTCCTGGCAATCTGGGCAACCTGGATATTCAATGCCAGGGCCCAGATATGATCACGGCATTGAATATCCGGGATTTGGCTTCAGCAGCAATGGCTAGCTGCTGAATATTGCCCCCTTCCCCCCCCCCCCCACTGTTCCTTGGATAGCAAACCTTTTACTGCTGTCAACCTCACTACAACAATTTTATAAGTGATTGGTATAGAGATAAAATTCCAGACATCCTGCCAATATATATTCAGTTTAAGACATCCATATAATAAGAGGGTAATTTTATGACAGGGCACCATGGGGGGTGGGGTGCCTATATAGTCACTATATAAGACAAATGGGTGTCTACTCGTCTTCTTAAAATACTATTGTATTTGTCAGAAAATGCACCATGAATATAGGTGTAATCTTTTAAACATGCTTATGTAAGTGATCACATGCATTTTACACATGTACCTGCTTAGATTAAAATATTTGATAATCTAGACAGGCATGTGAAAATGTGCTCCATCCAGGCTGCACCCCTGGCTATGCCCACCAGCAAAGTATGCACCTTCATGCCAAAGCATGAATTTTAATGCCAGTCAGCAAGACTTATGCAAGGATCAGAGGTACCCTAGGCAGGTCCTCCATCCTGCCGCCCCCTTCCGCCAACCTCACCTCCACTGCTGCCCTTCTCCGGGATCTGCACCAGTAGCAAGAGCATTGAAACTGTGACGCATAAACTGTAAGTCTGCATCAGAGGGGAACAGAAGAGGCAAGTCATTGAAGGCAAGAATCGCGCCGCCACGCTAGAGAGTTTAGATAAAAGCCGATGCTGCAGGTCGCAAAGAGGGGTGGCAGCAATGGGCAACCCGGAACGCCAGAGCTCTAAGCAACCGCCTAGTTCACCAGTTGATGTTTTATAAAACGGTCATTTGCATGCAGGAATGGCTTTGTAAGACTATCTCCTAAATGTCCAAAAAAGCCCTCTCCAAGAGGTAGGGATTTGGAAGCATCTTTGATGTTCAGAGATAATTTCAGCGTGTGGTGGATTGAATATAGTTATGTTCCCTGATGAAGCCTGAGGGTGAAACAAGAGCTTTTGTTGGATTATTTTTGGTATGCAGTATCCTGGGAAGGAGATAGCCTCTAATCATTAATTTGACGTGTCAACTTCCTACAATACACAGATAAGTGCCTGTATGCTTGCATTGAATGCACTGAAGTGCTGACATTTTTGAGAGTTAATCTCTGTTTTATTGTAGGTACAAGAGATTTGCAATCTGTGAGAGTGGAGTTCATTCCGTGAAAACAGAGTGTAGTTAGTGAAGAAGATAGCATTCTGTATGTACGGAGTGTTTTCGGCACATCTCAGGCATCGCTATACTGTATAGCAGAGCAGACACTTTCTTTTATATTAGAAAATTTATAGTTATATGTTGTAGTTTGTTTAGTTCTTTGTACTGATTTGAATCCCAAAAAGTACTTTTTGGATTGAATAGTGTTTAATTGGATTAACTGAGAATAAAGTATTGAGTATAGAAAGAAAATTATAAAGCAATGGACCCATGATGTGAGTGTCTGCCATCTCCCTATGGTGACAGTTTCGCCAAATGTAGGGGTAAGGCTAAACCTGAGGTCCTTATATGCTGCATATAGTGGTTGAGAGCTTAATTTTATATTATATTATTTAAAGGTTGAGTGTATCATTGGTGGATACTAAGGGGTTTTGTAGATATTGTCTATTAGTAAATAATCCCCATGATGACCAGCATACTAGCAAGTCTCCATTTTCTTGTGGGATTTATTTGCTAAGTCCTACTGCTGCTTAGCAACTTATTAAAACCTTTTGTTTAGTAAATTTAAAGAAAGGTTTGTCATGATTGCGTCCTCTGTGATTACTAGATATCTTGTTACCAGTCAGAAACATTTCTTCAAATCATTTTCACGGAACAGAGGGCTACCATTCTTTTTTATTTTATCTGTAAATTCTAGAACAAGAGCCTCAGAGGGGGTAGACTCAGGAATAACATTAGAAATTATTCCTTTGTGGAAAGTGTGACGGCTGCACAGAATAGCCTTGCTGGGTAAGCGGTGGAGACAAAAACAAAAACAGAAGTAGGTACGGGATACGTAGATGGGATTTTTGGCAGAAGAAGAGTGAAAGGGAACATTGACATCCACTGGGCTTAAGGCAATATAGCAGGAGTTTAACTGGGCAGTTTAGATGGGACTTCAGGTCCCTTGCCTTCTGTCATATTCTACATTTCTATGCTAATCTTGTCCCTTGAGTTCAAATTCTTCATGAACTCTATTTCATATCCTCATATTAACTTAGAACTGTGCTGTAATACATGTCATGATCCTGTTTCTTCCAGAAAAGTTAATAATATCCAGTCTAGTTTGCACATAGGAACTTAGTGCATAATCCGTTCCTATTTGTGTAACAGATGCGAATTGATTCACATTAATGAATTAAAAAAACTGACAGTATTTTTTTAATATTTATAAGCTTTTCTAAATTGCAATCACAATCAATAGAAAACCTGTTACGGAAAAGGAAATAATTTCATTCAAAATAGACATATTATAGAAACAATTTACAGTTTTTAGAATCTATCTTTCAAAAGTCCTCAAAAAAGGGAGGGGACAACACAAATGAGAAGAAAGATTTAAAAAATGGGCAAGGAAGTAAGCAAAAGGAAGGCACCAGCTTATTATCAATGTCCAGGTATCTGAATGTCAGGTATTTGCTTGTGGGGAGGACACATATACCAGCTCTGCCAGGACAGGCGTATGCAAACATCATGTCTGAAAGAAATAGTGTAAGCTGGCTAGTTTAAAGAAGACATAATTGGCACCCTTATATTTAATTGGACCTTTGCATGAGTAACTTAGAAAAAAAAGAGACATTCTAGCTGGATAAACTGAGTCCTAAACAACGAAAACTGCTCCCTATGTTTTGCGTAACTTCTGAGACATTAGGACAAATCCAAATTCTAGATCCCATAAGGAGATTATCTCTGACTTTGAAGAAGAGTCTGAGAAGCCAGTTACAGTCAATGGGGCCACAGCTCTGATATCGGTCAGAAGCCGCTACCGTTGCTTAGTAAACAAGCCCCTAAGACAACCATTAATAAAGTAGCCAAACTCATGGGTGCTGAATCTGACTTTTCCAAAAAAAACAGTCAGATCAAGAGTCAGAGGACAATTGTTCAGTTAATGTTAGTACCATTGCTTCTTTGATAACTGGGGAACAGACTCCTGAGAAATCTTTAATATAGTGGTGGCATACTTTTTAAACATTTCCATAGGCAAAGCAGTAGAGACACGAGGAAAATCTAATAAACAGAGATTCCGCTTCCTCATAGAATTTTCCACAGCTTCCATCTTACAATGTGTAGCAGTAGAATCTTTCATAAGAACTTCATATTGAGTAGCCAGACCATCACATTTCTGCAAAAATGTCCCCTCTCTATCCTGCAATGTTTCAACTGGTCTTTTTTTCTTGCTGTTTCATCCTGATCTGAGTATCTTAAAGTTTGTCAAGTACAGAAATCAACTGAGTGGACAATGATCATTCTAGGGTATTCGGGCCATCCCACAAAGTTTCAAAATTAAATTGCTTAGGTCTCACCAGTTGCAGCCTAGGTCCAACAGACAAACCAATACTGTCAGTCTCTTGCATGCCAATCCCTTCAGATTCTCCAGCAGGTTGGAAAGATTGAACAGGTATCAGACATCTCTCCTGGCTCCTGTCGGTCTGTATCCTGGAGTGCTTATCCTCTACTACTGTCTCACCCGAAATCAAAGGAGCGGCTTCAAACCCAAACACTTTTGCTCCAGCCAGTACCAGTCCTCCATTAGGCTGCACCTTGGTGTTTAATTTCCCAGGGGCATTTGACAGGGGGGGGGGGGATCTGGACCTCCAGGCCTAAGGTAGTATGAAGCTCAAGGAGCCTCCTTCCACTCCCCTCCTCCCAGCAAGCACACCAGAGGTGCATCAGCCCCTGGACTGGTAGTGTCTTCTTAGCTGGTAATTGTTGCTTCCCCTTTCGTTTTGGCCCATGGAGAAACATAAGTAGAAAATTTTAAAAAGGAGCGCCGGCAACTAGCTCACAGCCTAGCATGTATCCGCCATCTTGAATTTTTTCCCTCAATTGAGATAGTCTATTAACAGAAGAGCAGGAGGGGATCTTTCTGCTTTACAATAAAATCAAATACAGTTTGGAACCCTGAATTCATTTTTGTAATATTACTTTAACACTAAAATACTTACTGCATAAAAAATACAAAATTGATGGACTGATAGAATAATGGAAATAACTGGGCACACGTCAAAATGATTGTGCACAAGGAATCTTCCAAGATTATGAAGGTCCATGGACTGAATAATTTAGAGAGTGGGTTTGGATTACTTGAGTTTGTTGTGTTCTTTTTCCAACACTCACTGGAGAACACTGCTGTTTATGTTTTTAAACAGTAGGTAGGGACATCGCGAGCACTGAATGAGCTCGGCAGAAAATCAGGGACCTGCTACTAGACCAACAGTGGTTCAATTTTGAAAAAAAAAATTTGAGGCACTGCTGGGAGGAGGTGAGAGCAGCACACACTATACTTATCTCTAGCAGTGCTGTTGTGCTACCTCCCAATTTCGGTCTTCAAACAACCTCCCCCCCCCCCCCCTTCCATGCAGCCAGGCAGTGGGCAAAGCACATTAAGCATGTGTGTATATATGAGAGAAACTAAGCGAGAGTGTGTGTGTGTGAGTGTGTGTGTGTGTGTGTGTATTTGACAGAGAGAATATTGCTCCCCAAAACCCCCCTCCACAATAACTGCAGTTTCATGTCCTCTTCTATGTTCATATTAAACCCTGGAAAACAACTACAGTACTTCTAAAGGAAGTCTGAAGCTTTCCATTCCTATTGCACTTAAATGATCTCAGAAGAGTCAGTTTGCAGATAATAGAAAATGCATCTTACTCAATTCATGAGAGGTGAAGTCTTGGATTGCTGGAAAATATTTGGAATTCACACAGCAGTCTGGTGTGATTCTTCAGGGAGTAGGGGTTTCATAATGATTTGCAGTGTGATCTCGTGCTTCACCATCAGGGATAGGAGGCTAACCAAGCAGCTGAAAGGAAAGGAAGAGAGGGAAGAGCATCCTGCAGAGGGGCAGGTACGTAACTCTGCGCAGTCAGTTTGAAATATAATGTAGCATGCTGTGTGGATTGCCTTTGAGCCCCATGATTAGTGATTTTGTTTTGTAACAGCAGGTCTGTTGCTGTGCTGAGCTAAAAGGAACTTCAGATTGTGATTAGAATTGTGTGCTAGCTCAATGGTTTTACTTGTTTTATTTCTTTCCATGGATGATTTCACGGAGCAATGTTTAATATATTTTTAACAATTATAGCATTTTGTTATAAGTTGTGATTACTGCATTCTGAGAATCTTTTCTTCTTTGGTTTACATAAGATCCTATATAGACCTTTCCTATATATATGCTGGAAACTTGCATCATTTGATAAGTAGAATGATATGATGTTTTCCATTTACAACTCTCAGATATTGAATTTTTGCCTTTGTCAGTTGCTGTTTGGAAGAAGGCACTTTCTTTTTCTGATATACAGTTGTTGTCAACATTATTGGCAGACATGAAGTTCAAACCCTTAGGGGGTTATTCTGAGACACTAATAACTTCCCTGCCAGTTGTGTTAGGAAGTTAGTCGAGGGCGGGGAAGAGGCGGCCCGGGAGTGGAGAGTGGGCAGGCAGTGGGCAGTCGCCGGCCCTGGACATACAGGGCTGATTCTAATGTTGGCCGTGTACATCCAGGGCCGGCAAAATGGCCAGGGAAGTTATTCCACCACCGAAATGGAATAACTTCCCTGGATGTGTTTTTTTTCACGGGCCCGGGGCGCGGAAGGGGCTGGGGGGGCCAGCGTTTATTCCCCACAGCCCGACCCTGGCCTTAGGAGGCCAGATTGGGGGTTGGGCTGTGGGGAATAAACTTTAGTTTCTGGCGGCCAGTAACACAGCTTTTAAATGGAGCCGTGGTGCCATGGCAACATGATGCGATGGCGCCACGGCTCCATTTAAAAACCTGACTAAGATATCCGGGCAGTGCCTGTACGTGCAGGCCGGGACTGAATCACAGTCCCGACCTGCGCATACAGGCCTGATAGCGATTCTGATCCTACAGGGCTAGACATGCCCCACGGGATCAGAATCGCACTCCCCTTTGTACTTCTGGCTCAGACCGGATGTACAAAGGGGATGTACGTGCGGGTCAGAATCAGGCCGTTACTGTCCAATATCTCCTAAAAAAAAGTGGCCATTGAAATGGCTATGGACCATATATGCACACATATTTTACACATAAAAAAATCAAATAAAATGACCAATTTAAAAAGGAAATAGTATAAAAATGGGGGCATTGCCAGTGCTTAACTATTGGCCCCCTTATAAACAATTCAAATCAGTTTGAACAGAAGAACCATATTCCCATTAAAGTAAAATTAGATGCTCCTGTGATCAAATGTCAGCACTTATATGACTTGAATCAACCAATGAATGATGACTCTAATGTTTACAATGGCCACATTCACTCCCTGTTCCATTTTCACAATGGTGAAGACACAAGAGCTGCTGCCTGAGACCATCAGAAAAACCATTATTACCAAACATCTCACAATTTTATTAAGACGTTTTCTGCTCATGAAACTGTCAAGAATCTCCCAGGATGTAGTGGGAAGAGGAAAATTAATCTAAGAAATGAAGCTTACAAGAAAACACCCTTCCTATAGTTAAATATGGTGGAGGTTCAATAATGTTGTGGGGCTGTTTTGCTGCCTCAGGAACTGGAGGCCTAGAACACATTATAGTAGACGAGGTATCCGGAAGCCCGACCCATGCATCTCCCCAAATCATCTAAGCCATCTCACACCTTGGGCAGCCGGACCCCCCAACTTGCTCCATGTCTACAAACCTCCCTCCCCCCACCCACACCTCCCACCCGGTACACCCAAACAAAACATGCAGACACCGGATCATGGTGAACAATTGCTTGGTCGCAGCTTTATTAACAACAATGTAAATCCGGCCCAACATGGGCCAACTCAATATTGGCAAATGCACACATGCCCCCCCACCCCCCCTTTTCCGGATGATGCCCCCCACCAGCCATTTATAGCAAAGCGGTGCATCATCCTCCCCCCCATTCCCCCTACCGCCTGCCTCGCCATGTTATTAGCAAAGGCCGGCTCCAGTTGCCTTCCACCGGGCAGAGACCCCAGCCGGGACGTCTCTCCCAACCTAAGGAGCAGAACCGCTCCCGTTCAAAGCGGCATCAGCCTCAAATGCCCCGCTGGGTCGGCGAGCGCCAGCTCGCTACCCCGCACTGACAAGTTGCACCAAATGAACCCCCCCAGCTGCGACAACCAACACCCCAGCCACAGAATACAAGGGAGGGTAGGGAGGGACACCTTTCTCTGGGGTGAGCAGGCAGGAAGAGGGAGAACGCACGGAGCTGCTCTCCCTCGCTCCCTGCCGCCCTGCCCCTCCCCCCGGCCAACCTTAGGCCAATCACTGCGCCCTACGTTGACGCCATGGGCTGCTGGACCCAGCCCGCCCTTCCTCCTCCGTTCTCACTCCTCCCCCCCCCACCCAGCGCAACCAACAGAGCACGCCGTGGGTTTGGGCCCCGGGGACCCGGTTACTATGTTGGCCTCGGGACCCGGCCCTGCGGCGCGGCTGTATGAATCATGAAGTCAGAGCACTACCAAGATATTTTGGAGTGAAATGTGCTACCTAATGTCAGAAAGCTAGGTCTGGGTCTAAGGTCATGGATCCCCCAGCAGGACAATGACCCAAAACATACATCCACAAGTACAAAAGAATGGTTAAAAAGGAACAAATGGACAGTTTTATACTGGCCAGCAATGAGTCCTGATCACAATCCAATCAAGAGTCTTTGGAAGGAACTGAAATCTGCCATTGGTAAAGGGAATCCTGGAAACATTCATGAGCTGGAACAAACTGCAGTTGAAGAGTGGGAGAAACTACCAGGAGATAGATGTACAAAACTTATAGATGGCTACAAGAAATTTATTTATTTTATCAAACGCGGTTTACAATTAAAGAACCTTTGAATGGTACAGAGAAATGTTTGGAAGTTGCCAAGAGTTGTGCAACCAAATATTAGTGAAGGATGTTATTAATCCTGTCCAGGTTATAGTTTGTTTTTCCAGAAATCACTATGTCTAAGTTGCACAGACATCTTTTTGTGTTGTATACATTGAACATACAGTACTATTAAAATATTATGATGACATAAAGTTGGACTATTTCCAATTATTTCTCAAGATATCGTATACAACATACCTAAATTGTAAGGGCGCCAATAATGTTGACCTCAACTGTATGTTCCTTCTTCCACAGTTGTTTTTACCCACAATAATCTTTTTTTGCTTCTCATTGGTTTGTCTTTTCAGATATAGGTATTTGAAGTTTTCCATTGTGTTGATTTGTTTATATATGAAGAAGCTGACTACAAAATCACTGTGTGACACTATTGAGTGAGTTGTGATATGTCACTAATACCGTTTCTAGCATATATTATTATTTCTAAACATCATATTTATTTAAATGTATTAATTCAATAATATTTTCTCTCTGACATTATTATGTTTTTATTGTATGTGATATTTATATCTGTAACAGACTTTGATTAATGGAAGTTTCTATTGTTTATGATTTTTTTAGTTTTGTTTTTATATATTTATAGACCCTGACGCAGGCATTAGCTGGAACATAGCTATGTCAGGTTGTTAATAAAATGATTTTGATGATGTCACTCTTTGACATGTGGAAACTGGTTTGTCTATGCTCTGTGGTTCAGGGTCACAACAGGGTCACCACGTGAAGGTGCTCAGCAAGACTTGAGGAGGGAACTTTATTCTCTCCCCTAAGAGGCACACATCAACAACAACAGTTGCACACCCCTTTGATCCCCCACAGGGGTCCAGTGGGAATGTGGTGGTGTTGAGATTACTTATGATGTGTTGTAGTTGGTCAGGAGTGATCTGAATGAATGAGTGAAGTACCTTATTGGTGCAAGTATGCTTGTCTTTTCCAAGTGTAGCTGGAGGGGTTTGCAAGAGTCTTGTTTGGAAGTGGTGGGCAAGTGCTTGTTGTTCTGTGGGGGCCAGAGATGCTGGTGGGTTATCTTCTCTCAGTAAGGATTTAGTGACATTGAACAACTCCCTGGGTTTGTTTAGTGACTTCATTATAATATGGGTGTGATATCCTTTCTTTGCCTCATTGGATTTCGACCGATACAAATGGACGGCGTGCAGGTAATTGTTCTTCCTGAGTTTATCCAGTTCACATCTCCATGTATGCTCTGCTTTCCTGAGCTCTTGTTTTACTTTTTAAAATTCTGCAGTATACCAAGGCATTTGTTGTCTTTGTCGGTATTTGGTTGATTTTGAGTTTGAAGGAGGGGTAGTGGCAATAGCAGCGATTGTTTCATCCCAGTTAGAGACAATGAGGTCTAAGTCTTTTGAGTCAGGATCCAGTAGGGAAGTGACATTTTCCAGGAAATAGGTTTTATCAAATTGTTTAAATCTTCAGTAGGTCATGTCATTTCAGTTGGTAATGGTTGCTTGAGTCTGGTAGGGAAGGTGAAAGAGTATTATGTGGTGGTCTGACCAAGGGACCTTTGTGAGTTGAGGGTTAGGAATGGTAGTCCTCTATGGAGCTGGGAGGGTATGAATATGAGGTCAAGGGTGTTGTCTCTAATGTGGTTTGTAGCCTCTACTATTTGAATGTAATTTAGGTACGTCATTGCACCAGTGAAGGCTTTAGTTTGTTTGTGTGGGACAGAAGATAAGTTCATCTCTCTCAAGAGGGCTAATGGGCATTTGGGGTTATCATGGGATCCAATGATTTCCAGGAGTGATGCCAGCTCTTTGCTATTTGCCGTGGGTGATCTGTAGGTGAGATATAATGAGATCTGTCAATTGATGATTGTGATAATATCCATTCCGTCAGTGCTGGTTTTGGATACAAGGTTAAATAGTAATTCCTTTTCGCAAGGATACATACACCACCATCCCTATGGCCGAGTCTAGGGCAGTTGAATAAGCCATATTCAGGAAGTTTCAGCTAATTAATCAGGATAACATCTGTTTTAGTAAGCCATGTTTCAGTGATGCACATAATGTCCAAGTCATAATCTGTGAGGTAGTCAGTGAGGATCGGGATTTTGTTTCTTGCTGATTGTGCGTTGATAAGGATGCGCTTAAGAGGAGCAAGGTCATTAGTATACTGAGTAGGATACTCCATGGTTGTCGAGTGGTGCAGTGGGATGTGAAGAAGGGATGAGTGAATTTTACTTCTTAATCGAATTGGAGAGCATCTTCTGTGAATAAAACCATATCAAGAAATCAAGCGGTTTACATGGAACTAGAAACTTAAAATTGCATTGTACACGTTATAATATTAAATAGCATTCTTACTGAAAACATATACACAGGTATGTGTGGAGTGCTGCTTAGATGCCGTGTGAGTGGAAGAGTGTTAGGTCTTAAAATGGTCTTTGAATAGGAGGGTTTTTAACTTCTTGTGAAAGTCTGAGAGCTCTGTGGTGTTCAATTCCACAGGGAGTGAATTCCAGAGGTCAGGGGCATAGAATGAAAAGGCTTTTTTGCATGTTTCTTCATTGTATTTTGTTAACTCAGTTGGGAGGGCTAGTATGTTCTGCATGCAATTCCTTGTTTCTCTGTTCCTGGTGGCTGTGATGATTAAGGATCTCAGGCATGGCGCTGATATATCGTGGGGTGTTTTGAATATAATTATAATTGATTTGTATTTTATACAACTTGCTAGCGGTAGCCAGTATAGTTGCTTTAGTATGGGTGTGATGTGGTCAAACTTCTTTGCTCCGGTTATGATTCTTGCTGCTGTGTGTTGTGCTAGCTGGAGTTGGTGAAGTGTGCTTGGATAGACCTTGGAGTATGTTGTTGCAAAACTCCAGATGACGAAAAATAATGGTCTGGTATACTGTTCGGAAATCTTCTTCAGTGAGGAGGGGGCAGAGGTATTTTAGGACTCTTTTTTTATTGTATATTGCTCTTGTGATTTTGCTTATGTGTGATGTGAAGCTAAAGTGACAGTCTAGTGTTAATCCTAGGTATCGTACCTCGTTTTTGATGCCCAATTCTGTGTTGTAGAGTTTCATTGTTTGTGGGGGAGTGAATGCTTTGTTTTTGGATATGTAGAGTACTTCGGTCTTATCGAGGCTGATTTTGGGCATGTGATTTGTTAGCCATTGAGTTGCTCCACTGAAGCAGTTTGTTACCTTACTTAGATCTGGGTTGGATAGATTGAGCGGAGTGCATAGCATAATATTATCAGCATTGATGTGGTAGGTTATATTGTGATTTTGGAAAATGCTGTATATGGGTTAGGTGTGATAATAAATGCCATATATGGGTTGGATGTAGATATTAAATAACAGTGAAAATAATGATGAACCTTGAGGCACTCCTTGGCTTTGACTGTATGGTGTGGACTTTGGTGATGGTTGGTCAAGTAGGATTGAAGCCAATTGAGAGGTGTTCCTCTGATTCAAATGGCAGCGAGTCTGTTAAGGAGTAGATTGTGAGAAATAGAGTCGAATGCTGATGATATATCGATGAATATAAGGATGAATCCTTGGCTGAGCGATGCTGTTCCTTTATAAGGTTGTCCATGAGTGAGGTTATTAGGGTTTTGACACCGTGGTGTGGTTTGAACCCATGTTACTGGTTGTCTAGTAGGGTATGCTTGTCAATGTGATTCTGCAGTTGCTGTTGTACCATTTTCTCCAAGATTTTTTATGGTAAACGTAGGCTACTGTTTGGTCTGCAGGAAGCCAGGTCTTTTTTGTTTGTGGCATTGTTTTATAGTATTAGGCGTACAGATGCTGTTTTTAGTTGCTCTGGGAGGTAACTTTGTTCAAGGGATAGTTTTGTTAAGTTGTGGAATAATGGTGATAGTTCTGTTCTTCGTAGTTTGAACCATGTGTGGACCACCATTGGGAGATTGTTTAGTAGTGGTTGATGTTACTGTGAGAATCACAGCCACAGGCAGGCAGCCGCAACATTTCTTGGGAGGCAGGCTTTGCGGGTGAGCAGAGGAACAACCTGTGGAAGCAGTGCAGAAAAGCATATCAGACAGCATTCAAGGTAAGATACAGTAAGGACATCAAAACAGTTGAGAGGTAGGGCTGGACTGCCGCTAGGAGCTTGTTTAACACTAGAAGCCCCAAAAGGCATTTTACCTAGAAACCCCAAAGTGTGTCAATTGACGCATTATCACGATGACTGCGTTTAGCATGAAATGCAGATGTGAATTAATGTGAAGTTACTTATTTGTTAAATATGTGCAGTATGTGACATCATTTCATGAAGTCATCATGTGTTTATTGTTTGTAATGTCGAAGTAAAACTGTAAACAGTGATTGAGATGCGCCACCTAGCGGGAACATGAATTTATACCTAGAAACCCCAAAGTACGTCAATTGACACATCCAAGACAATTGAGTGCGTCAATTGACGTACTTTGGGGCTTCTAGGTATAAATTTATTTTCCCGCTAGGTGGTGCATCTGTCATTAATTTTCGATGCACATATTTGAACATCTTGACCTTGCTAACAAAGTCATGGAACATGACTGACATAGTTCTAGCAGTGGCGCTGGTATACAACTTCGAAGATGCATTTGCGTCAATTGATGCACTTTGGGGCTTCTAGTGTTAAGTATGGTTGTTACTATGAGAATCACGGCCACGGGCACGCAGCTGTGTCACTTCCTGGGAGGCGGGCTTTGTGGGTGAGCAGAGGATAATTATAAACAGCTATAATTTATGCAGGAAGGACAGAATAGAAAGAAGCAAAGGTAAGAGTTTGTGTCTTTTTAAATTACTAGCTCTCTGCCTGGGAGCTCTTAAAAGGGTTTAGGTACATTTTTAAAACAGTTACATTCTTTTTGGTGCTTTAGTTTAAAAGGGGAAATATTTTCTGTAATGGGGTAGGTAAAACTCTGCATTAGTATCTTTCTCAGCTCTTTGAAGCTACCAACACCTCATCAGGGATTAGTTCCCTCCCTACCCCTCAAACTCCCACCTACCCTAGTGAGCAGTCTTGCTTTATAGGGCACTTCCCCAATTAACTACAAACAGGGACTTGGAACAGCACATTTTGAACACAATTAAAAGAGATTTAACTGCTTTTTCTCTGAAAGGACAGTTGGGAAACTGGATGGTACTTTGGTAGGTTTCTCTCTCTCTTTTGCTTCAACAGATACCTAAGCTCCACCAACTAAACAATGGCTGGGAAAAATTGTATCACCAAAGCTGTTGCCCCCATTACAGCTTCTGCCTCTGTCCAGAGGTCCCAATGCCAGTTGAAGGTCTGGTTCCATGTACAGGATACCTGCATGTTGAAGCTCTAAGGAAACAAGTGGAGGAACTCAGAGAGGAGGTGGCGAGACTGAGGAGCAGTCAAGACAATGAGAAGTACATTGATGAGATGCTTCTTGTAACATCCAAGCTCTCCAGCAGAGGAGAAGATGGGAGCCTACAGAATGAAGAAGGTTGGACAGAAGTCACTAGGTCCTGCAGAATCACCAATCCAACTTCTTCAGCCTTTGAATTGAAGAACCATTATGAAGCACTGGAGGTGGAGGAGATGAAAGCATCCCTGGAAAGGGAAGAACTAGAGTTTGAGCACCCCAAAGTTGCAGAGTCAGTGACCTCAAGGAAATGAAGGATAGTGGTGATTGGTGACTCTTTTCTGAGGGGTACTGAGGCATCCATCTGCCGGCCAGACTTGATGTCCAGAGAGGTATGATGTCTGCCAGATGCCAAAATCTGAGATGTTATGGAGAGCTTGCCGAAACTCATCAAGCCCACTGACCATTACCAATGTTACTAATCCATGTTGGCATAAATGATGCTGCCAGGTATCCCTCAGAGCATATCAAAAGTGACTTCATGGCTCTAGGACACAGGGTGAAGCAGACAGGGGCACATGAGGTGTTCTCTTCAATCCTCCCTGTTGGGGGTAAAGGCCAAGGCAGAGAAGCTTGCATCCTGGAGATGAATGCATGGCTGCATGGATGGTGTCATCGAGAGCGCTTTGGTTTCCTGGTCCATGGGATGTTGTTCCAAAGGTTGCAGAGCAGACATGGCATCCATCTGTCCAAGAAAGGTTGACATGTCTTCAGTAGCAGACTGGCTAATCTACTGAAGAGGGCTTTGAACTAGATTTGTTAGAGATGCGTGAAGGAAATCCCCAGGTAAGTGAAACATTAAATACCTTTATGGAAATGGGTAAAAGCGGTAACATATGGAAAGCGGTGTATATAAATGCCCGTAGCACGGGAAATAACATCCCAGATGTTGAAGCTTTAATGGGAGAGACTGACTTGGATTTAGTAGTAGTTACAAAAACATGGTTCACAGAAAACCATGACTGGGATGTAACTATACCAGGCTATACTTTATTCAGAAAAAAACAGGGTAGGAAGAAGGGGAGGAGGAGTGGCACTATATGTAAAAAATAATATTAAAGCTTTGGAACTACAGAGCTTAAAAGGGAGAGAGGAGGCAATGTGGGTTAACCTAGAAAGAGGGAAAAATAAATCTATTTCCATTGACGTGATATATAGACCTCCCTCACAGGAGGAAGAGGTGGATGGAGAGTTAATTGAAGACATACACAGCATTGCCAGGAAAGGGGAAGTGCTACTGCTAGGGAATTTCAATATGCCAGATGTTGATTGGCAAATTCCTGCTGCAGTATCATCTAGAAGTAAGGAGATCCTGGATTCTCTACATGGAGAACTATTCAGGCAACTGGTAACAGAACCCACACGTGAAAGGGCCATACTGGACTTGGTGCTTACCAATGGTGAAAGTGTTTCTGATGTTATAGTGGGAGATCATTTTGCATCCAGTGATCACCAGATGGTGTGGTTCAGTATTAGGACTAGGGATGTTAAAATCCATTCAAAAATGAGGGTCTTAGACTTTAGGAAAACTAACTTTGCCAAGATGGGCCAATATCTCAGAAAGTCGTTAGTGGGATGGGAAAAGTTGGGGGATATAGAAAAGCAGTGGGCAAAACTGAAAGAGGATATTTTAAGGTCAACCAACCTTTTTGTTAAATGGTAAATAAAGGTAAAAGGAAAAGGAGACCGCTACAGTTTTCAAAAAGCAGCTGAAAGGGTGAAGAAAAAGAGGGAGGCCTTCATGAAATGCAAGAGATCACAGAGAGAGGAAGACAAGCATCTATATTTGGAAAAACTTAGAGAAGCTAGCAAAGTAGTCAGAAAAGCAAAGATTCAAAAAGAGGAGGAAATAGCCAATGCAATAAAATGTGGGAATAAGACATTTTTCAAATATGTTAGTAAGAAGAGGAAGGGCAAAAGTGGTATTGTCAGACTCAAGGGTGAAGGGGAGGAATATGTAGAAGTTTATGAGGATAAAGCAGAATTGCTTAACAAATCTTTCTGTTCTGTATTCACAGATGAAGAACCAGGAGCAGGACCTCAGAAAACACCCACAAACAGGAATAGAATCGAGGAGCATCTTGAACAATTTTCAGAAGACTGTGTTCATGAGAAAATAGCTAATCTTAAAGTAGACAAACCTATGGGACTGGATGGGATACACCTTAGAATACTGAGGGAACTTGGGGATGTTGTAGCAGATCCACTGACTGACCTTTTCAATGCCTCGTTGGAGTCGGGAGTAGTGCCAAAGAACTGGAGAGAGGCACATGTGGCCCCTTTACACAAAAGTGGAAGTAAGGATGTGGTTGAAAACTACAGGGCAGTTAGTTTAACTTCGGCAGTGAGTAAATTATTGGAAGTGCTGCTGAAAGAGAAAATAGTGATCCTTTGGACTCCAGAATCGGAGGCAGCATGGATTCCCTAGAAGCAGGTCTTGTCAGACAAATATGATTGATTTCTTTGACTGGTTGACCAGGGAGTTGGACTGAGGGAGAACCCTAGATGTGGTGTATTTAGATTTCAGTAAAGCCTTTGTTATTGTTCCTCACAGGCAACTTATAAACAAACTGAGCACCCTAGGGATGAACCCTAAAGTTATTACTTGGGTTAGAAATTGGTTGAGTGGGAGGCGACAAAGGGTACAGGTAAATGGAGCTCACTCTGAAGAGAAGGAGGTTACCAGTGGTGTGCCACAGGGATCTGTTCTTGGTCCTATACTTTTTAATCATCTTTGTTAGTGATATTGCGGAAGGGCTATCAGGTAAGGTTTGCCTCTTTGTGGATGATACGCAATAGAGTAGACACCCAGGAAGGTGTAGATAACATGAGGAGGGATCTAGCTAAGCTTGAAGAATGGTCTAGAATTTGGCAGCTGAGATTTAATGTTAAAAAATACAAGCTCATGCATTTGGGCTGCTGCAATCTAAGGGAGCAATATAGTATAGGGGGTGAAGTACTTTTGTCCACTAAGAAGATAAGGACCTAGGCATGATTTTGTCTGATGATCTTAAAGTAGCTGAACAGATAAAAAAGGTGACGGCAAAAGCTAGAAGGATGCTTGGGTGCATAGGGAGAAGAATGGCCAGCAGAAGAAAGGAAGTGATAGCGAGTCTGTATAAGTCTTTGGTGAAACATCATTTGGAGTATTGTGTGTAATTCTGGAGACTGCTTCTTCAAAAGGATATAAACAGGCTGGAGTCAGTACAGAGGGTGACTATTAAAATGGTTAGTGGTCTTCATTATAAAGCATATGAGGACAGAAGGATCTTAATATGTATACCTTAGAGGAAAGGCGGGATAGAGGTGATATGATTGAAATGTTTAAATACCTCCAAATAAATTGAGCACTCTAGGGATGGACCCCTCAAGTGACTGATTGGATTAGAAATTGGTTGAGTGGGAGGCAACAAAGAGTACAAGTAAATGGAGCTCACTCTGAGGAGAATGCTACCAGTGGTGTGCTGCAGGGATCTGTCCTTGGTCCCATTCTTTTTAACATTTTTGTTAGTGATATTGCGGAAGGGCTGTTGGGTAAGGTTTGCCTGTTTGCGGATGATACCAAAATCTGCAATAGACACCCAAGAAAGCATAGATAACTTGAGGATGGTGAATAGTGGAGTACCATAGGGATATGTGCTGAGACCATTGCTTTTAAACATATTTATAAATAACCTGGAAATGGGAATAACAAGTGAGGTGATCAAATTTGCAGATGACACTAAATTATTCAAAGTTGTTAAAACGCAAGAGGATTGTGAAAGGTTGCCAGAGGACCTTGAAAAACTGGGACACTGGGCATCCAAATAGCAGATTAAATTTAATATGGATAAGTGCACAGTTATGCACTTAGGGAAGATCAACCCAAATTATGGTTACAAGATGCAAGGTGCCACCTTAGAACCCACCACCCAGGAAGAAGATTTAAGTGTCATCGTGGATAATATGTTGAAACCCTCCACCCAGTGCGCAGTGGCTGCCAAGAAAGCAAATAGAATGCTAGGAATCATAAGGAAAGGAATGGAGAATAAAACAAAGGATATTATAATGTCTCTGTATCATTCTGTGGTGTGACCGCACTGTAGAACATTGTGTGCAATTCTGGTTGCCATATATTAAAAAGGATATAGCAGAATTAGAAAGGTACAGAGAAGAGCCACCAGAATGGTAAAGGAGATGGAAGGATACCCCTTTGAGGAAAAGCTTAAAATGTTAGGGCTCTTCAACTTGGAAAAGAGACGGCTAAGGGGAGATATGATAGAGGTCTATAAATTAATGAATAGAGTAGAATGGGTAAACGTACACTGGTTGTTTACTCCATCAAAAAGTAGAAAGACTAGAGGACATACAATGAAGCTACAATGTAACCCCATTTAAGACTAATAAGAGAAAATATTTTTTTTACTCAACCCGTAATCAAACTCTGGAATTCATTGCTGGAAGATGTAGTAAAAGTGTAGCTAGGGTTAAAAAAGGTTTGGACAAGTTCTTGGAGGAAAGGTCCATAAACCATTATTAAAGAGGACCTCGGGAATCCACTGCTTACATCAGAACTAGCATTGTGGAACCTGTGTACCTTTTGGGAACCTGCCAGATACTTGTGACCTGAACTAGCCACTGTTGGAAACAGGATACTGGGCTTGATGACCCTTGGCCTGACCCAGTATGGCATTTCTTATGTTCCTATGCAATAGTGTAGATATCCAGGATGGAGTAGATAACATGAGGAGGGATCTAGCTAAATCTTGAAAAATGGACGAGAATTTGGCAGCTGAGATTTAATGCTAAAAAATGCAAGGTTATCCCTTTGGGCTGTAAAAATTCAAGAGAACAGTACAGTATAGAGGGTGAAATATTTCTGTGCATGAAAGAGTGGGACCTGGGCATGATTGTTTCTGATCATCGTAAGGTGGCTAAACAGGTAGAAAAGGCAATGGCAAAAGCCATAAGGATGCTTGGGTGCATAGGGAGAGGAATGGCCAGCAGGAAAAGGGAGGTGATAGTGCCTTTGTAAAAGTCTTTGGTGAGAACTCATTAGAAGCATTGCGTGCAATTCTGGAGACCATACCTTCAAAGAGATATAAACAGGATGGAGTCTGTGCAGAGGGTGGCTACCAAAAGGTCAGTGGTCTTCGTTATAAGCCATATGGGGACAGACTTAAAGATCTCAATATGTATATTTTAGAGGAAAGGCAGAATAGAGGAGATAGCATAGTTACTCACCTGTAACAGGTGTTCTCCGGGGATAGCAGGAATCAGTCCTGACACTGGGTGACGTCGGCACCATCGGAGCCCTTGTGGAAGCATTTCCTCAGCTTTCAAAGAAAGCTTTTGGGAGATGCTACCACACATGCATGGTCCCCTTCCTACCCAAGGGTGCCATCTTACTCAGTCAGATGACATAGCTAGTCGACAAAAGAAGATGGCAAAAATGTGCAGCAACTCCAAGGGGAGGAGGGGGGTTGCGAGGACTGATTCCTGCTTCCCCGGAGAACATCTGTTACAGGTGATTAACTACGTTTTCTCCGGGAACAAGCAGGAAGTCAGTCCTCACATATAGGACTCCCTAGCTACAGACTACCAAAAGCCTGTGGAGAAAAAACACGGTCACTCTCAAGGGGAGCCGTGAGCAGCAGCAATTGAGTCGTCCATGGATACAGACTGCAGTAAGACCCATGTGTCTGATGGAAACCAATGTCCCAGTAGCCTGAACATAGAAGGGTCGGAGGGCAGGAGTTGTCTAGACCCTGAAAAGATTATGGAGCACAGTCTGGCCAAAGACACTGTCCTGTTGGGACTCTCTCTCCAGGTAATAATGAGCTGCAAAGGTATGGACTGAAGACCACATGGCAGACCGACAGATGTTAGATATTGTGACAGAGTGCAGATTTGCCATGCAGGCCGCCATAGCCCTGACACTGTGTGCCGTGACCTGGCCATCTAGCGTGAGCCCAGCCTGCTCATAGGCGAGGGTGATGCAGTCCGCCACCCAGGTGGACAGTGTTCGCTTGGTCACTGCTTCCCCCATCTAACTAGAGTCATAGGAAACAAAAAGCTGAGAAGCTTTGCAGTGGCCCTGGGTACATTGAATGTAGAAGGACAGGGCCCTCTTATAGCCCAAGGTGTGAAGGATGGTCTCCGCCCTGCTGGAGTGAGGTCTTGGGAAAAAGGTGGGTAGCACCACTTCCTGGTTGAGGTGAAAGGAGGACACCACCTTTGGCAGGAACTTGAGATGCATGCATAGCATGACCCTATTCTTGTAGAACCCGGTGTATGGTGTCTCTGCTTGGAGCTCGCTGACCCTGTGAGTGGAGGTGAGGGTCACCAGGAACATGACTTTCCATGAGAGGTACCTGAGGTGGCAAGTAGCCAGGGGCTCGAAGGGCGGGTGGGTGAGCTGTGACAGCACCACAATGAGGTCCCACTCCATCGCCAGAGGGCAGACAGGGGGTTTTGAGAGCAGGAGCCCCCTCAGAAAGCGGGTCACCAGAGGCTGAGCCGAGATGGCCTTGTCTTCAACAGGATGGTGGTACACTGCTAAGGCACTGAGGTGCACTCTGACAGAGTTTGATTTGAGCCCAGATTGCGAGAGATGGAGAAGGCACTGCAGCACCAGATGCACTGGGCAGGAGAACGGGTTCACCTGGTGCTCCGCACACCAACAGAGAACCTGCGCTATTTGAAGGCATAAGCTCTCCTGGTGGAAGCCTGGTGGAGGGAAGAGTGGCCTAGTGGTTGGGGCAAGGTACTACAGGCCAGAAGGTCGGTGGTTCAAATCCCACTAGAGGACAGCAACCTTGGGCCGGAAGGACTGGGGTTTCTAGTCCCACAGGTGCTCCTTGTGGTCTTGGGCAAGCCACTTAACCCTCCATTGCCCATGTTCCCTGTAAGTATTAGTGTATGTGTCTCATATCCCCTCATGTTAAATGTATCCCCCAACCGCTTTGACCCGGTGAAAAGCGGAATATAAATGCAGCTAAATAAAATAAATAAATAAATATAAATAAATTATGGGAAGCCAATAGGATCTCCACCACCTCCCCTGAGAGGTTGAAAGAGGCTTAGGCTACATTTTTAGCAGCCACGCTGTTAGTGATAGGGACCTCAGGTTGGGGGTGCAGGAGAGAGCCCTCTTCCTGAGACAAAGCCCCGGGGCACTCCCCTGTGGGGGTCAATGCCTCCACCGATAACTGAAGGAGCACTTGAAGAGGGTCTTGGTAATCAATGGCATAGGTGGGAAGGCGTACATGGAGCCTTCCAACTATGAGATGAGGAATGCATCTGCTGCTACCCGGCCCAGGTGGGGCTGACGAGAGCAGAAGCGGGCAACTAGTAGTTGTCTGGGCTAGTGAAAAGATCCACCCCTGAGGTCCCCGAGAATTGAAAGAGCCGGGTGGCCACTCTGGAATACAGCTTTCACTCATGCAGTTGGAGGACCCTGCTCAGTTTGTCCACCAGGGTATTGTCTTGGCGTGGCAGATACACCGCCTGCAGGAGCATTCCTTGACAGAGTGCATAAGAGCAGAGTGTCATTGCCTCACAACAAAGGGTGCAAGACCACATGCCCCCTTGCTTGTTCACAGAGAACATTGCCACTCGGTTCTCTGTTTGGATCAGCACCGGCTGGTGTCTCAGACGGTGGCAAAAGCTTGTAGTTCTAGATATATTGCCCAGAGCTCCAGGAGTTTGATCTGCAGGTTGCCCTCGACTTGTGACCAGCTGCCCTGGGTGTGCAGTTCCTCACAGTGGGCTCCCCATCCCAGCAGGGAAGCATCCATCATGAGAACCCTTAAAGTGCTTGGGGCTTGGAAGTGCATCCCCACCAGGAGGTGTTGCAGGTTCTGCTACTATGTCAGGGAGTCTGCTAGCAAGTGGGTCACTAAGGCTCTTTCTTGGAGATGACCTGTTGCCTGTGTCCACTGGCCTCAAAGGCACCACTGGGCAACCCTCATGTGCGGAACGGGCATCCAGGGTGACATGGACTGTGGAGGCCATGTGGCTGAGTGAGCACAGCAGAAGCCGGGCAGAAACCGAAGGATGGTGTTGTATGTCTGCGGCCAATGCTCTGAGATGGTCGGCCTGATCCAGGGGGAGGAAGGCCTTTGCCTGGACTGTGTCCAGCTTTGTTCCTATGAAATCCAGACCCTGTGTCCAGAGGAAGTGGGGCTTGAGGTTGTTTATTACGAATCCCAGATGATGTAGGATATGGATGGTGCAAGCCATAGCTTGCTGCACCTCAGCGGCTGTGTTTCCTTTTATGAGCCAGTCGTCCAGGTAAGGAAAGACAGAGGTAGGCAGCAACCACTGCCAGGCATTTGATGAAGACCCTTGGGGCAGATGCCAGGCCAAAGTGTAGTATCCTGTACTGGCAGTGGCCTCCCTCCACCATGAAGTGAAGGTATGGCCTGTGGCTGGGGTGAATGAGGATGTAGGTATAAGCATCCTTCAGATCCAATGAGCATATCTAATCTCACTGCTGGAGGCAAGGCAACAATGTTCCAAGGGAGAGCATCTTGAACTTCTCCCTCACCAGGAATTTGTTCATGTTTCACAGGTCCAGGATAAGCCTTAGGCCCCCTGTTCTTTTTGGCATGAGGAAATACCTGGAGTAGAACCCTTTGCCCCTGAGATGTTGGGTACTGTTTCCACTGCCTTGCCCTCAAGAAGGCCTGCAAGTTCTTGTAGTAGAAGATCACGGTGAAGGGGAGACCTGGGGGGGGGGCTCTCCCGGGAAGAAGGGAGGAGATGTCTGTGCCAGATGGAAAAGGTAGCCCTCCCTGACCACATGGAGTGCTCAGGAATTGGTGGTGATGGCTGGTCACCTGTAGGCATAGTGAATCATACATCCCCCTGTGGGCTGCTGTCCTCCTTGGGGAAGAGAGGCTATGCCCAAAGAGTCAAAAGCTCTCCCCAAGCTGGGCTGGAGACGATACCTGGAGCTCGGGAGATGATACCTGGAGCTCGGGAGCCTTCTGCTTACAAGGGCCATGCCCCATCCCTTAGCCTGCTGACCCTGCTGGGGAGCTGGGGAGGCTTGGAAATGTGGGTAATTTTTGTAAGCAGCTCCTTTCCTCAGGTAAAAGGGCTTTTTCCCGAGCCCTTCCATCAGGGAAGGGTAGCAGTCTTCTTGGAGAGCCTGGTCCTCGTCATGAGTTCAGTCTCCAACTCAGCAGCCTTCTCCATCATAGTTTTGCAAAAGAGGTTCTCCCCTTGGCATGGGACATCGACCAAATTGTCCTGAACCCATTGCTCAAGGTTGGAAACCTGTAGTCAGGCTTGGTGTCGGGCACTGATGCCCACTGTGGCTACTCTACTCACCGACTTGAAGCTGTCATAGGCTGCTTGAGTCATAAACTTGGGAGCACTGTAGAGGTTCCTCTGAGAGATCAGCCGAAAACCCGGCGAGCTCCTTCGCCAGGTCTCTCAAGTACATGTCTATGTACAGCGTGTAAGCCTAGATCCAGCCGATGAGCATTGACCCTTGGTAGCACTTTCTGCCGAGAGGCCCCCCCTCCACATATGGGAGCACAGAGGAATGCATCTTCTGGCTGTTCAGCCGACGCATGGCCAACTCCACCACCATGGAGTTATGTGGCAGCTGTGCTTTCTGGAAGCCAGAGGTCTGGCACACCCAATGCATCGAGTCGAGCCACTTGCGCATGATGGGTACTGACGCCAGTGTTTCCCACATGTGGAGCATGAGCTGTTCCAGGATGGGCAGGATGGCACCGTCAACGATTCCCTCAGTGGAGTCTTGTATTGGATGATTTCTAGCTCCTCCGTATGAGGGTCCTCCTCCAATTCCATTGGGAACACTAGAGCCTTCAACATGTCCTGCACAAAGTCAAGGAATGCCATGTCCTTAGATGGGGACCGACGTTGAGACTCGGAGGGGAACAAGTCCGAGGGAATGTAATGGTGGCGACGAGTATCAGGGGACTCTTCATCCTTGGTCTCCCATTCCGAGTAATTGAGGGGAGGGTGACCCAGGGGCTCCAGGCCGAGCCCGGTCCAAGCCCCTCGGAGGCTCCTTGGCTGGCATTGTGCACGCTAGCAGGGGAAGACCTGGGTCCCGTCGAACAGGACCATGATCAAGACCTCAGCTGAGGATTGACTCTGGGCCATATGGTCTTGAGGATTGGCTTGGCCTGGCCTTCGGGGACATCCTCAATGTCAAGGGCCCAGTGGTCTGGGCAGAGGAACTGGCTGTGCTGGACATCAACACCCGCTGCTGGTCCATGAAGGCAGGAAGGTTGCACTCCAAGGCCACCATTCTGGACCCCAGTCCAGATGGCTCCGTAGCTCTCAGCACAGGCACCAAGGACCTCAGGCCCGGTGCCAGTTCCCCAAAAGGGGAGTCCTCAACAAGGATGGCCTTGGGTGTCTAGGGACGATCTCCGGGCGATTCCTTCTGGGTGACCTTGGTAGGCTGCTCTTGCTCCAAACCTTGGATGAGCGTCGTGGACTGCGGGACCTGGCTCGGGACATACCCGGCCTTTCGGAACCATCCAGGGACACTGTCTTTGAGGGTTTCTTCTTCTTCCTGTGTTCCCTCGAGGGAGACTCCCTTTCTGAAGGCCCACGGCATCAATCAGGATCTGCGGGGGCGCCATGGGAGTCCGAGGCTTCAGACAGGGCCTTGGCCTTCGGATGCACCAGGGACTCTGGGTAAAACTTGTCATGCTGCTGCTGACAGCTCTTGCGGGCCTTGGTGGACATCTTTTTACAAAGACCACAGGTCGCGGGGTCATAGTCTGGCTTGAGGCAGCATAGGCAACAGTTGTGTGTATCGGTGAGAGACATAATCTTTTTGCACTGATCACACTTCTTAAAACCACTGGTAGCCATGAATGAAAAAATTACCCCAGCGAGGTCGAAGACCCATGATGCTGCTAATTGGAAAAAAGGCATGATGACGCCAAAGGCAAAAAAATGAGTACAGACCCGAAACTCGATGCCAAAGCAGCAGGCTTCAGTGGCGAGAAGAGTGCCCATGCAACCGGAGGGAGAGTATGAAACTCAGCAAAATAATCAACTTTTTCTGGGGGAAGGCAGACAGACATCTGATGGGCTCCGCAGAAAAAAGGATACTGAGTAAGATGGCACCCTTGGGCGGGAAGGGGACCATGCATTCCTGGTGGCATCTCCCAAAGGTTTTCTTTGAAAGCTGGGGAGATGCTTCCGTGAGGGCTCCGTCAATGCCGACATCACCCATATGTGAGGACTGACTTGTTGCTTGTTCCCAGAGAAATGAGAGAGACATTTAAATACCATCATGGCATAAATGCACATTAAGAGAGCCTCTTTTAATTCTAAGAAAGCTCTGCAACGAGGGGACATCGGATGAGGGTGAAAGGGGATAGACTCAGGAGTAATATGCAAAAATATTTCTTTATGGAAAGAGTGGTAGATGCGTGGAACAGTCTCCCTGTAGAGGTAGTAGAGATGAGGACAGTGTCTGAATTCAAGAAAGCAGGAGACAAACACAGGTGATATTCTAAAGGAAAAAAAGGGGTGTATAGTAGTTGATATGGAAGGGCAGACTAGATAGGCCATATGGTCTTTTTCTGCCATCATGTTTCTATGCTTACATTTCTCTTTGTGGAGTTCTGCTTTGAAAATTACCCTAGGACACCTCTGTCTCCACATTTACACCTGATTTTCAGATTGCACAATATTTCTGGATTAAAATTCTGTATGTATATAGGTTTGAATTTTCAGAAGTATGCACATAAGTGCAAACCCATCCTTGGAAATACCACTTCAAAGAGCAGGTAAACTTACATGTATACAAATTGTATGCAACTAAGTTTACCTACATAGAAGGCAGGCAAGATTGTAACTGGCTAATGTGCATAAAGGACTACTTTAACTGTAGAAATGCTTTGAACATTACTCTTAAAAGTATAATGTAATTATTATTATTGTACTGGGACTACAAAGGGACTTATGTGCTGAAAATGTTCTTCCATTAGGAGCCATGGAAAAATGCAAATTAAATATGACCTATAATTAATCTAGCTATTGTTGTATTATGTATGATAACAAAAAAGTATTCTCCTACTGAAAGAGCTGTAGCAGATTGTGAATTCAAAATTCTAAAATATTAGGTAACTAATTTTCATCCTTTCTATTGTACATTAATATTTCCTCATGCATAAATTGTTCAACTTTAGTCAGAAGATTTTTTTTTAACTTCAATAAATGAATGACTTTAGTTGAAAGAATAATAATATAGTCAAGCCAATATTTTGGAAACTTAGCATCAAGTTGGCCAAATGGATTTGTTACAATCTAGTCTTAAGCACAGTGTACTTTCCAGGCACAGAATAGGAACCGAGTATGAAGAAGGAGCTCTCTGCTAGCAATATAGAGGAGATAGTTAGCAGTAAGTGCAGATCAGGTCCTCTGAGAATTGTCGAACCAGCAAGGTGTTTCTGGCTGGATTTCATTATATGTGGACGTTAATTGCATAACTCACCGAGTTCTATGTATAAATCATGGTATTTGAGTGATTTATGTGACCACTCGCATTTAGTCATTTAGTCAGTCACTGTTCTCAAACTACACATCACAGACTGATGATGCGTACTGCGGTGTGCAAGGAGGTGGAGTTTGGGTGCAGCATAGGCAGAGTGCAAATTTACATGCATACTTAGGGAATATGGCCCTACATGCATAAGATCCGAATGGTCATTGACAGCTGCTCTAGAGCTGATGTAATTGACTGTGGCTTAATTTATGCATGTTTACAATCACTTACTCTAATATTCTGTAACATCAAATCCACGCAGATTTGACTTTATAGAATAGGCATCATTAACACGTGTAAATATGCGCTTATATCTAGCTTCTACTTGCAGAATTAGCTACATAATGGTCAATAAGATAACACCCCTTTGCTGGTCCAAGGGACTCCTCCAGGAGTGGGCTTTCTCTTCCACCCCCTTACCTATGCCTGTTGGAATTCTATACACAAAATTCAAAATTTTGTGTCAAAAGGTCGGAATTATGCAAAATTCTGCATGCTTTGTTTATCAGAACAACAAAGCATATTGTTTTTTGGGCGATACTTAATTTAAAATACAGTATAAAAAAACAATTAAAAAATACAAAATTTTGAATCATTGTGTGTAGAATTCCAGCAGGACTACTGCTAGCTTATGTTTCCTGGAACTTGGGATGCAGTTAAGCGGACTCTGTGGCTCATCTTCAGGTCTTCAGTCTCTGGCCTCCAAGGCCACGGGGGGTTCAGTCCCTAGAAAAAGCTACAGAATGTCCCCCTTCTGTTGGCCCTTCCTGAAGACTTAGAACCTGTTTTTTCTGGGTGGTCATGATGGAATCAGACCAACAGATTGTTAGTGTGAATGTTGTTTGCTGCTCCCAGCTGTGCTCATCTGAACTATAACCCTTTTAGTCCACCAGATAGCAAAGATGGCCTCAAAGATACTTAGAATCCAAAATGGCTTGCACAAGGAATTCCTGCTCTACTCCTTCCATTACTGGTGGTGAAGGAGGGAGAGGCCAATCAGCAAAGGGGTTCTACTTGAAGGGTTTCAGGTGGGACATGGAATACTGGATGGATGAGGAGATTTGCTGGGAGCTTTACATAGGCAACCATTGGGTTTATTTGCTCTTGGATCATGAAGTGTCCTGTGAGCCACTGCTCAAATTTTCCATAGGTCAATTACTCAAGATGTCTGGAGAAAATGCAGACTTTGTATTCCATTGTAAACTGAGCAGTCTCTTAATGTCTTTTATCAATATATATTTTCTGGTCTTCTTTGGCTTTTTTTCTGTCCTGTTGTACTTGTCCATGTTGATCACACAGATTTAAGCCCAGTCTACTGCCACTGGAACCTGTGCTCAAGGTCCACTGGGCTTGTCTCATATTGAGATGTGCCAGAGGAGTTGTATATTGTTAGGGCCATATGACCCAACACCATAAACATGCCTCATGCAGCATCTGCTGACTCATTTCTATTTCTCAATATGAACACCAATGCAGAAATGATTTCTTTTTGTAGGAAGGCTTTTGCCTGAGTCATGTCTAGCAGAGCTCCTACAAATCCCAATTGGGTTTATAGGATTAATTGTGATTTAGGATAATTTACAACAAATCCTAGAGACTCCAACACATGATTGGTTTCATGCTCATGGCTTTTTGGGACCCCTCTAGAGATGTACTGTGGATTAGTCAATTGTCAAGATAGGGAAACACATTCAATCCCAGTCTGCATAGATACACTGCTACTATGGCAATACATTTTGGGAGTCATTCTGACTCGCGTTTAATGAGGATGGACATCCAGTTTGGACGTCCATCCCTGCTAAACAAATGGGACCTTGTTCCCTACCTAAAGTTCCTCCCACGTACAAGGGAGATGTGCAAAGAGATCTGGATGGGGGTAGGAGGGTGCGAGCCGAGGTAGGAGCAAGGGCAGGCCATAGCCACGACTCCTAACCCGGATATAGAGGGTCTATTCCAATCACGCCCTGTATGTCTGGGGATGGCGGATAGACAGATAACTTATTCCATTTTAGAGGTGGAATAAGTTCCCCTGAAGATAGCAGTGACCATCGGCGAGACCAGGAATCAAGGTGAGATGGCACAGAGGGTTCCACACAGCCCGATCGGGGATCAGGATGCAGGGAAAAAGGCAATCTGCATGTCTGCGGGTGATTTGGGCTCCTGCATGGAGCTGTGGTGCCATGGCACTGCGGCTACATGCAGGAACCTATACTGAGATAGCTGAGTAGTATGCTGGACATCCAGGCCATCAGGATCGGGGCACGGCCTACCATCCAGGCCGGTTGCACCCAATTCTGATCCCGAGGGGACGTCTAGCCCTCGTGGGATCAGAATGGGGTGCAACTCCAACCGTCCAGATTCTGGATGTGCAGATGGGTCGGAGGTGCCCAGACCTGAATTGGCCTCCACAAGAATACTTGAGAAGCTGACATGAAGCCAAAGGGTAGAATACTCACCTGTGAGTATTAATCTTCTGAAATAAACGCTAATTCTTTGAGGGGGAAAGGGAATTATTTGGGTTAAAACTGATAGATCTGTGTATTTTAGAATTCAGTGTTTTTGCTGAGTCAGTCAGTTCTTAGCACCACCAGAGAGCTTTGTATTTAAGTCAAAGCAGAGTATAGCTTAGCATAGAAAGCAAATTAGAGTAAATAGGCTCTGAAATTTGTTTCTAGAGAGATTCTCATTTCAATCAAATCAGAGTATAGCTTAAACATAGAAGGTTTACAGAGTAAATAGTTACTGAAATAAAGTTGCTTCTAGAGAACTTTTTATCTAAATCAAATCAGAGCATAGCTTACTATACAGGTAGAATAGTCCTGAGTAGGAAGAAATAAACTTGTTTCTAGTGACCTGTTAGGAAGCAAAAGATCTGTGAAGTTATCTTGAATAGGCGTTAAAGGAAAGTGACAGATTAAAGGGGCAATTTAAAAGGCCCCTTCTATCAAACCAAGGTTGTGTGAATCACCAAGGAAATTGGTCAGCCTTTAACTTAGAAGCAAGCCAACTTTTAATAGGTCTTCTTTCCCTTCCACCCTCCCCAACCCCTGGGATAATCATAGCTTTATAGGCTCTTAAACCTCTTAAAGAGAAGGAGGTACCCATATTCTCTCTCAGGTGTACCTGTCTATCCTCATCAGACATACATGAAGGACCTGAGATTAATTAATCTTAATGTGAACAAAGTCCATTAAACATATTAGATATAGTTTTATTAGTATAAGTATCCCCAGCAAATATATGTAAGTAGAAGAACTTAAATACATAAATACAATCTTAAAACTAAGATGCAGACAACAGTCCAGCAGCAAGATGGGGGCTTTCCAGTCTTTTGCATTGAGTGTCACATGTACAATTTTCTCCCAGTTGGTGAGGGGTCATAAGTCTGATCTCTGGAAGCTAGAGTAGCAGACTTGGAGGACATAAGGAACACAGAGGTGTACACAGACAAGACCTACAGGGACGTAGTACTGAAGTCCCACCTCCAGTCTGGCAGCAACCCTGTTGCCATGGAGGAGAGAGGTCACATGATAGGAAAGCATCATCCTGTTTTGGCAGGAAGTGATCCTGAAGCTAGGACCTGTCCTCCAGGTGATGTAAAACCCTCTCACACCAAGTAAGTTTCTCTAGGGCCATGTGCCCATGAGGGAAGGGTTAGAACAGCCGTTATAATTGGTGATTCGATCATTAGGCATGTAGATAACTGGATGGCTGGTAGATGTGAGGATCACCTAGTAACATGCCTGCCTGGTGCGAAGGTGGCAGACCTCACGTGCCACTTAGATAAGGTCTTAGATAGTGCTGAGGAGGAGTCTGCTCTTTTGGTACATGTTGGTACCAATGACATAGGAATGTGTGGTAGGGAGGTTCTGGAGACCAAATCTAGGCTTTTAGGTAGGAAGTTGAAATACAGAGTTTCCAGAGTAGCATTCTCAGAAATGCTTCCCATTCCACGCATGGGACCCAAAAGGCAGGCCGAGCAACGCAGTCTCAATGCGTGGATGAGACGATGGAGCAAGGATGAGGGTTTTGGATTTTTTAGGAACTGGGCAACATTCTGGGTAAAGGAGGGGCTTTTCTGAAGGGATGGACTCCACCTTAACTGGGATGGAACCAGGCTGCTGGCATTAACTTTTACAATGGAGATAGAGCAGCTTTTAAACTAGATAACAGGGGAAAACTGACAGTCACCCAAGAGCGCATGATTCGGAAGGATGTATCACTGAAGTTAGGGCATATCGATAGAGAGGTTCCAATAAAGACAAAAGTAACACAAATGCCGTTGAGTAGATAGAACTTAAAGATTCCAAATTACCCCAGTCTACTGGTATTTATTTATTTATTTACAATTTCTTCTATACCGCACTATTCAGCATCAGCGCGGTTTACATGGAACATAACAATCAGACAGGGTACGTACGTCTGAGTTTACAATTAACAGGAGAACCAACTTGGATAACCAAAGATAACTATTTACAAAATGGTGTCATAGAAAAACAGCATGAGATTTAATGGTCAAGGACCACTTGCATGGTGTGGTCTCCTGGCTGACAAGGTGTGTTGGTACAGTTGTAAGTAATTGAGTGGGGATGTGATTCATTGTTCTCTGGGAAGTATTTGAGGAAAAGGAATTGTTTAAGGGCCTTCCTAAACTGGATTAGGTTGGTGATTGCCCTGATGCTTGTTGGTAACCAGATTAATATGAATAAAATACAGCCTCTAAAATGCTTGTATGCATATGCTAGAAGTCTAAAAAATAAGATGGGAGAGTTAGAATATATAGCACTAAATGAGAGGTTAGATATGACTGGTATCTCAGAGACATGATGGAAGAAGGACAACCAGTAGGACGCTGTGATACCTGGGTACAAATTATATCACAATGATAGAGTGAATCAAATTGGTGGAGGCGTTGCGCTCTATGTTAGAGAGGGCATTGAGTCACACAGGATTAAAGTTTCACAGGAAACTAAATACACTGTAGAATCTATATGGATTGAAATTCCAAATAAAAAGGGAAAGGCGATGGCAGTGGGGGTGTACTATCAACCGCCTGGCCAGAATGAACAAATGGATGATGAAATGCTGAAATAAAATCAGGGAAGCTAACAATATGTACAACACAGTAATAATAATGGGTGATTTCAATTACCCCAGTATATAGTTGGTCAGTGTCACGGCAGGACATGCTAGGGAGATAAAGTTTCTAGATGACATAAATGACTGTTTCTTGAAACAGCTGGTTCATGAACTGACCAGAGGGGAAGCCATTTTGGACCTAGTCCTTAGTGGAACACAAGATCTGGTGCAAGAGATAAGGGTGTTGGGGCCACTTGGCAATAGTGATCATAGCATGATCACATTTGATTTAATAAATGGAGGAAGGATGGCAAGGAAATCCACAGTACTATCTTTTAACTTTCAAAAGGGAGACTATGATAAAATGAGGAAAACAGTTTAAGAAGAAACTAAAAGGAGCAGCTATAAAGGTACTGTTTAAAAATACTATCTTGGAAGCCCAGAACAGTTTTAAGAAAAGTGGAAGGCAGTCCAAAAAGCTGCCAGCATGGTTAAAGGTGAGGTCAAAGAGACTGTTGAAGCCAAGAAACCATTTTCAGGAAATGGAGAAAGGAGCCAAATGACGAAAACTGGAAACATAAGCACTGTCAAGTTACATGCTAGGCACTGATAAGGTAGGGAAAGAGAAAAGTTGAAAAAAAGCTTTATGTAGAAGCAAAAACACATAATAAAAACTTTTTCCAAGTACATGCATAGCAAAAAAATCTGTGAGAGAGTAAGTTGGACCACTGGATGATAGAGGGGAAAAGGGTGCACTAAGGGAGGGCAAAGCCATAGAAGAGAGATTGAATGAAGCAACCCATGCCTGAAATGGTATTTAAAGATGATATATTGGAAAAATTGAAAGAACTATTGATAAACCGGGAAGATGTATTACAACTATTTGATAAACTGAAGAGTAACAAATCACCTGGACTGGATGGTATACATCCAAGGGTGTTGAAAGGACTGAAATATGAGATTGCAGACCTACTATATTACTAATCTCTGAACTATCATTAAAATCATCAGTAATACCTGAAGATTGGAGGATAACCAATGTAACGCCAATTTTTAAAAAGGGCTCCAGGGTTGATCCAGGAAATTACAGACTGGTGAGGCTGACGTCAGTACTGGGGAAAATGGTAGAAACCTTTATAAAGAACACAATTCCTGAATATGTAGATAGTCTTGGTTTAATGTGAGACAGCAAAGAGGGCTTTAGCCTGGGAAGGTCTTGTTTTACTAATTTGTTATATTTTTTTGAACGTATAAATAAACAGACTAAGGTGGGCCGGTCGATGATCTTCAGAAAGCCTTTGATAAAGTCCCTCATGAGAGACTCTTGGCAAAATTAAAAAGTCATGGGATAGGAGGCAGGGTATTACTGTAGATCAGAAACTGGTTAAGACAGAAAGCAGAGGGTAGGGCTAAATGGCCAATTTTCCCAACAGAGAAAGGTGAATAGTGCAGTACCCCAGGGATCTGTGCTGGGTCCACTGCTTTTCAGCATACTCATAAATGACCTGGAAATGGGAATAATGAGTGAGGTAATCAAATTTGCAGATGACACAAAATTATTCAAAGTTAAAACCCAAGAGGATTGTGAAAATTTGCAAGAGGACCTTGATAAATTGGAAGACTGGGTACCCAAATGGCAGATGAAATTTAATGTGGACAACTGCAGTTATGCACCTAGAAAAGAACAACCCAAGCTATGGTTATGGAACGCAAGGTTCCACATTAGGAACCACCACCCAGGAAAAAGATTTAGGTATCATCATGGATAACACTTTGAAACCCTCTGGCCAGTGTGCAGTGGCAGCCAAGAAAGCAAATAGAATGCTAGGAATCATAAGGAATGGAGAATAAAACAAAGTCCATGGTGTGACTATATCTTGAATATTGTGTGCAATTCTGGTCGCCGAATCTTAAAAAGAATATAGTGGAATTAGAAAAGGTCCAGAGAAGAGCCCTCAAAATAGTAAAGGAGATGGAAGGATACTCCTATGAGGAGAGCTAAAAAGGTTAGGGCTTTTCAATCTGGAAAAGAGACGGCTGAGGGGAGATATGATAGAAGTCTATAAATTAATGAATGGAGTGGAGTAGGTCGATTGTTTATGCCATCAAAATGTAGAAAGACTAGGGGATATGCAATGAAGCTACAGTGTAATCCGTATAAGTCTAATAAGAAAAAAAAATTTCACTCAACACGTAATCAAACTCTGGAATTCGTTACTGGAGGATGTAGTAAAAGCTGTTTGTGTAGTTGGGTTTTAAAAAGGTTTGGACAAGTTCCTGGAGGAAAGGCCATAAATCAATATTAAAGGGGACATGGAAAATCCACTGCTTGTCCTAATACAAGCATTGTGGAACCTGTGTCTTCTGGGGAACCTGCTAGGTACTTGTGACCTAGACTGACAATTGTTTGAAACAGGATACTGGGCTTGATGGACCTTGGTCTGACACAGTATGGAATACCTTATGTTCTTATGTAATGTTATACTGCTAATGATGTTTCCCTATTATGAATCTGAGCTACTTCCAGTGACTTGAATGTATCTCCATATGGTTGCATGCATCTTTTAGGTCTAGAGAACATAACCAGTTTTCTTTCTGAGGTCAGAGCTGAGGCGCCTCGATGTTTTCAATGTTGTACTTTGATGGGGTACTCTGCTGATTCTTTGTGGCTTCCACCTAATGCTTAGCATCAAGGGCCCTCGACACTGATGAAGGTAATGAAGAATCCTTCCTCTTCTGTGGGGGAGAACTATTCAGTCCAATCTTGATGGGCTATATCGATGCATGATGTTGAGGGTGATTAATGCTCTCTTGATTCCAATTCATCCCATGGCTGGTGCAGCCCCAGGATCTCTAGAGACATTGATAGGCTAGACTTATAGTAGCCAAAGATTCTTTAATGCTGCTTCTCACAGCCCCAAAGCCCTCTCTTAGTTATCTTGGAGGACAGGGAGAGATCATGATCAGGCCCAAGGCACGGCAAGCACCAGTTGTAGATATCCACTCTAGATATGGATTTATCCCACTACCTGCATTTATTAAAGTTGATGAGGACTTTCTTTAGGGACCATTAAAAAAAACCCTACAGATGCAGCAAAATCAAAAAGAGGCCTTAAGAGGCATATCTGATCCAGAAAACCCCGAGAGGAAACACTAATGGGTTGAGCAGAGCCACAGAGCAGTGAATGGCTATAAATTTAAATTTTTATCTTCTTGGGAGCAGCATTTTGATGAGTTTTCTCAGTTGTGGAAAAAAGATGACTGAGGGAGGTTCCATGTGACAACAGTGAGCATGAAGTGGTGTGCAGATGTGATGAGGCTTCTCAAAAAACTTCCAGATATTTCAGAAATGGGGAAACCTTTTCCTATGCAGGATCCATTCAGATGATGTCACCCATCTGTGAGGACTTGCTATCCTGCTTGTCCTTGGAGAATTAGTTCCACTAAAAGTCATTTTCATTGCAACAATATAAACCTATGTGAGGAAATGAGTTTCTCAGAACACAGAAATGAAATAGCCATTGGGGGTTTTTTTTGCTTATTGTGATTTTGTTTTTGGTTGTCGATCAGAGCAGACGATCTACTGAGAACGTGGCATGGTATATGCAATACGCATGTAGGTAGTGCTGCTTTTACAATGGCCTTCATTGTCTACAGACTTGAATATTATTGAAAATCTGTAGGGAAGATCTCAGACATGCAGTGAATTCCAAAAGCAGTACTAGAAAGACCTTAGTTAGCCACAGGCAGTCCTGGATTTAGGTACAAGCAACATGGGCAACTGCTTAAGAGCACCAAAATTTGAAGACACCGAATATGCAGGCCAAAGAAGAGCCTTCTGTTGTTTATGGTATACAGCTATGTGCATATGCTGCCTCAAAGGGGCACCACTGCGGCACTATGGGCCTTCCTCTGGCTCCTCTTCTGACTCTCTGACTTTTGGAATCTCTAATACCTCCAACCCTCCTGCACCTGGGATCTGCTGTCTTCTTGTCTATGACCACCAAAATACTAAATTTGGCCCTGGCTACAGTAAACAGGGAAAGCTGCTATTACTGTTCAAGAAAGTGCTATGAAGTATTAACTGAAAAGGTATCTAAATTTTTGCAGATACCTTATTCATTATTTTCTTATTCTAAATATGTTAAAAAACATCAACAAAGAAATTATGTATTAAAAATTTCAAGATGTCATGTTTATTTGTACTAGGCAGAGTTTGTGTCAGATTCTCTTCACTTAGGGATTCAATGAAACATAAAATTTGGCTCAGGATGTCTAAACCTTTGCATACAACTGTATACTGTGGTGATGAGAGCTGCCATGAGAAAATGGAAACAGAAGAAAATGCTGTTTGAACCTTTAAAACGAGTGACAAGCCAGGTTTGCACAGAGCTAGAAAAGCAAGCATGAAAAAAAACCAGCTCTCTGCTGAAGCTAAGCCACGCCCAAGCTCTGACATAGAGCAAGGCTTGGAGGCTGATTACGGACACATGTGCAAACAGAAGGGTGTGGCAGTCAGGAAAAGTGTTTTTAAACCTGAGGAGAAGGTGGAACAGAGAGAGGAGAATTACCTGAAGGGAGAGGATTACCCGAGGAGGAAGAAATTCCTGAGCAGAGGAGAAATCCTGAAGGAAGAAGTCCCTGAGTAAGAGGAGATCTCTGACGGAGTAGAGTTCCCAGGAGGAAGAGAGACCTCAGAGAAAGGGGAGAGCTCAGAGAAGAAGGAAAGGAGAAGGACAAGGGAAGTCTGTCTTCCAGCTGCTGGATGGTACCGGTGAAAAGGAAAGCACACTGTCTCTGAATAATACTCCTAAAGCTGAAGCCAGCAGACACCTAGCTGGGAAGGTTACAGCCCATGTGGAACAAGTTCCAACGTCCAGTGTTATAGATCCCATGTTGCAATCTTCAACTGCTAGGTGGGTGGATACGCTTCTTTATGGAAAGAGCCAGAGCCCAGCCGAAAGCAGGGAAGTGGATTTGAACACCATAGAGACTTTAAGGGAAGTGTTCCAGGGTAGGAAAGCTCCCTCTCCTAATGTAAGTGTTCCCTCTCAGAAAGAAAAGTTATGGAACAAATTCTGTAAGTTCTTACAAGGGAAGAAGTTTGAACAAGCTTATGAAGCCAGAGAAAGTGGCAAGCAAGCTATAGCCCAAGAACCTATGCAGGTTGATTTCTGTGAGTCACAGTCTAGCTCGGAGGTGTCTCCAATGGACTGCTCTCTATGTTTTAAGGAAGTCTGAAAACCTGAGAGCAGGGCTAAAGAAAGAAACGTTTGCTCAAAAGAAATGTTTAAACCAGCTTTTGTATCTAATAAGCATTTCCCCAAAGTAAAGAAGTTTTTGTTAAGAGAAGAAGTTTACCTCTGCTGAACGTGCTCAAACAAAGCTGTGCTATGAGATGTTAATTTGTTTAAAGAAGACAGCAGCTTGTGTCAGAAAGCTTTGAGTTCAGTTTTCCTCAGTTCCAGTATCCTGGTTTCTTTGTGTTGGAGAAGTATTCTTTTACCTGTGTTCAGAACTTTAATGCGTTTTGGAAACCCACAAAAAAATAAATATTCTTGTTTGCCTCAACCAACGGTTGCACAACTACTTTGTCTTTGAATGCAAATAGCCAAACTACAAATCCCAGAGTTCTTTGCTGGGAACAAATAGTAAAGCTTCATTTAAGGACATACAAAGGCGACCCTGTGCCTGTAAGCTCTTGGGCCCAGGCTAGGGGATCACAATACATATGTGAGAGTAATTTTATTAAGAATGCCTATTTTATAAATAGCAGCATAGCAGTATGTACCTTTATAAAATAGGCATCCAGAAGCAGCCCAAGTCCCAGTAACGCACAAATCCTCATGCTTACACCTGCTCTGAAGACGATCTTGAAATGATAGTTAAACAATGCCAGACATAAAGTAATTACTTTAGCTGTGTCATGATTCAACTGAACTATTGATTTCATTCCCACAACTCCTCTATGATTGACACAAGAGCTCTGTCGTCCTTTAATGGATCCATTCTTGCAGGTCAGTGGGTCTCTGGTTTGGATCTTTAGTGGCAGGAAGCAGACATAAAATTCACCTCTTTTTCCAGACATCTTGATATGCCTAGGTTTTGAGAGACAGCAAACAACTGATACCAGAAAGGAATTACATGTTATTCTGTAAGGAAAGTTTTAAAGGAGCTTAAAGTTAGGCTACAATCTTGCCTAGTGCTTCATAACACCCTCGAAATATGAACTAACTTTATTTGTTTAACACTGCCAATGTTTTCAGCTTTATTTTATTAAATTAAAGCACTGTGTCCTAGGAATCATTTAAGGTGAACACGTAGACATTGATGGCTTCAGTCTATTTTTTTGTGACAGTAAAACATGTGTTGATAATCTGTTTATTTCATGCTTCATTTTCAAGTTGAGGTCCCTATTTATTAAGCTGCACTAAAATAGCACATTTCCATTCTACTTTATGATGGCAAAATTGATTGTAAGATTCATTAACCAGTGGCATCGCAGTATCACAGCTAGTAAAAGCTTTACTAATTCATTTTTGCACTTCTGGCAGCCACTACACTAAGATAAAGGGGCCCTAAGTCAGGCCCACGCTTTTAAATGGCATGTTGAAGCACTAAAAAACATATACACACACACATACATATTTCCCATGCCTGATCTAGGGTTGCCAACTTTTTCACCGAGAAAAACCCGACACCTGTGGCTCGCCATGCTCCACCCATTCTCCTCCCCCAGTCCCGCCCCTGCCCCACCCACAAAAATTACCGAGGATTCACTCACACCCCCCCATCAGTGCTGGTTCACTCACCCCCCCTCCCCTCAGTGCTGGTTCACTCACTCACCCCCTCCCCTGCTGGTTCACTCACACCACCCCTCCCCTCCCCTCCCTGCTGGTTCACTTACCCACCCCCGTGTCACTCACTCACCCCCCCCTTGCTGGTTCACTCACACCATCACCCCCCCTCCCCTGCTGGTTCACTCACACCAACCCCGCTCCCCTGCTGGTTCACACCAACCCCGCTCCCATTCTGATTCACTCACACACACCCCCCTCCACTGCTGGTTCACTCACACCACCCCCCCTTCCACTGCTGGTTCACTCACCCACCCCCAGTCACTCACTCACCCCCTCCTGCTGGGTCACTCACACCAACCCCCCCTCCCTCCTGCTGGTTTAATCATACCATCACCCCCCCCCCCTTGCTGGTTCACTCACACCCCTGCCCTGCCCAAGCCGCTGCTTCTGCTTTGTACAGAGCAGCGGCTGCAATACACTTACTTTGAAAAGTAAAGAAACTGTGTGAGAAGCCCTCCGGTCATCGCAGAGCCCGAGGAAGTGATGTCATGGGGGCGGGCTCCTCACGGGTTGTCTTTCCTTTTCAAATTAACTTTAGCTGCAATAAAGTTAATTTGAAAGGAAAGACAGCCTGTGAGGAACCCGCCCCCATGACATCACTTCCTCGGGCTCTGCCATGACCGGAGGGCTCCTCATACAGTTTCTTTACTTTTCAAAGTAAGTGTAGTGCAGTCGCTGCTCTGTACAAAGCAGAAGCAGCGGCTGCACTATTATGGGGAATCGCATTCGCGCCGCGGACTTCGGGAGGAAAGCCGGTTTTTTGCTCTGGCCGCTCCCGATCTTGCGGCCAGAGCAAAAAACCGGCTTTTCAACGGCCGGTTTGACATCTGTGCCGGCAGCCGGCCTGGCCATGGAAAAACCGGCCAGGCCGGCTGAAAACCGGCCGGTTGGCAACCCTAGCCTGATCCCTTTCTTAAGCAATCAAGATTGGGTCAGACTCCCACCCCAATCTCTTTTGTTGACAAATCAGGGTAGTACTAGGCTTGCCAATACCCCCTCCCCTCAGCACTTACCAGGTCATCTCTGGGGTTCTCATTTGGTCTCGGGGGGTCTACCCTGGAGGTTCCCTTATGTAAAATGGCATGCTTAGGTTATAGTGGCAGTCTTGCTGTACTACTGCTTTGAGGTCAAATAAGGAAACTGTGCCATCCTGATTTATAAAAGAGATCAAGGCAGGGAGGACATAGAACTCCTTTTTTCAGCGAGTGGAGGAGCAGGGGGGTTTTTGTACAATATCCCCGGGAGCACTGACTTGCACATTAGCAGTCTGGGACTCATGGGAAAAGCTAATAACACCTCTTGAAGTGTTGTTAGCATTTGCTGAATAATAGAGCTTGTGAGGTTTAATGCAAACTGTTACTCATTTTGCAAATTAAGCCACTTTGGAAGCATTTGCAGTTCATCATTTTTTAACACGTTAAGCTGGGTCATTGGTAATTAAGGCACATTATTGTCAATTGGCTTGAGTTAACTGGCAAATAACACGTTACTGCCGTAATGAAGCTTAGTAAATAGGCGCCCAAATGTTAAAGCAATGGCCTGTCCATGGAATAGTTCCATTTATACCATATGAAAATGTTTTTGCCATTTCTGTCAATGACATCAAAAACGTTCCTCTGTTTATATTAATGGGATAGGAAAATAATCAACACATTTCAGTATTTAGCCAATATTACAAACAAAAGAGCATGCAAAGTAGTTCCTGAAAGCAAAATTATTGAATTGTTTGACAGAATCAGTATGGAACTGAAAAGAGTACACACAATAATCTTTGCTCTTCATTTGAGGCCTACAGGCATTTTGTTCATTTTTGTTTTCTCATATGACCAAAAATGGGGCAGGCAGAAGCCCAAGTGTTCAAGAACGCCCAATCTCATGCTGTATTGTGGTGATGGTACATTGTTCAGATCTTGTGAAGGCATACTTGAATTGCATGCAATGGGAGGAAATATACTGGATGCCCAATTTTTTAACAAATTTTGCCATGAGAATATTCTTTTTCTAGGGAGCACTGTGCAGGGCACCTCATGCCAGGTTAATTAAAACAATGGTATATAAAAATGAGAGGACAGAAAGAGGCTAGGATGACTGAAGATTAGGCACATGCTAGCCGGCAAAGTGCTTTTTAAAGTCTGGACAGGAATGGAGTTCATATGGGAGCATTTTGACAAGGACCCTAACTATTTCCAGAGCAACAATGGTTACGATTTGGTAGAAATCAAAGAAACTGATATTGGCAGATACCCACAGAGAAAGGAAATAGATTGCAAATCTTAACTGTACTGAATTATTATCAAGATTCCTCAGTTAGCACTGCCAAACAAATTGTGTGGAATTGACATGCAGATCCACTCCTGGTTGCCCAACTCTCCTTCCAATACACTTTGTTGCTCTTTGCTCTTCACTATTGATGGAGGTGTTGGAAATCTGGAACGGTATTTAAAAAATCTCATAATAATATGAAAATTGACTGGCAAGACTGAAATATGCTCAAGCACTGAAATGAAATCCTATTGTGTCAATTATCAAGAACATCACATACAGACCAGGGCAGTGAAAATGGAATGAATATAAACCAACCAATGCTCCCTCCCAAAAATAACCTCCGCCTTCCAAAAAAAAAGTACATTTTTGAAAGTTGCTCACCCTCGTTTTAAAACATTTTTTCTGCAGGCCTGTTCCATGACTCATTGGACTTCTGTTTAGAGTTGCTAAGCTGGAGATCTGTTTCAGTCTGACTTGGAACAATACTACTAAAACATATGGGCAAAGAGGATAGGCCAAATGGTCCTTATCTGCTGCTATCTATTATGTTACAGTAACTCTTATAAAAATACTGTAGAAGAAGATAGCAGATAAAGACTACAAGGCCAATCTCTTCCCTGTTGCAATATGGCAAACTTTACTTCTGTTTGATGGCTAAGGATTCTCTGTGCTTCTTACATGCTTTCCTGAATTCCAATACAACTTTTGTCTCTATCACTAGTACTGAGAGACATCTATCCATCCATGGGTCCTCTATGCATTCATCACCCTTTCTATATTTCCTTGTTACTCTAGACCAGCGGTTCTCAATCCAGTCCTCTGAGCACACCTAGGCCAGTCAGGTTTTAAGGATTTCCACAATGAATACGCATGAGATGGATTTGCATGAGCTACCTTCATTATATGCAAATCTATCTCATGCATATTAATTGTGGGAATCCTGAAAACCCAACTGGCCTAAGTGTGCCCCAAAGACTGGGTTAAGAACCCCTGGCTCTGGAGACAATGGACAGTCAGTCAAAGCGCAATTAGTTCATGAGAGAACACAGTACATGGTTTCACTCATCTACACAATGTACAGTATTCTGTACTTTTAACATAAAAGAACAATTTTAGAAATATTCATAAATTAAGAATAAGAAATCACAATGTCTTGATTGCATAAGTCTTCACGACCTTTGGCACATCAAATCCTTATTAGCTCTATTTCTAAAATACGCCTTAGCAAGGACTATAAGACGTTAAATAGAGCCCATCTTTGTCCAATCACAATAGCTGAGCTGATTCAAATATTCCTGGATGAAGGACCACGCTGCTTCTGTTGTAAGGTGTGAATTGGAAACAACAACAAATGAGTTATCAAACAATTCTCCAGGATAAAGTTATTCATAACTACTGAGTGGGGCACAGCAATAAGAAAATAGCAATGTGTTTGAACATCCTCTGGGGCACTGTCAGGTCATTCATGGTAAAGTAGAAATAGTTTGGCATTGTCAGGACACTGCGCCAATGAATCTGTGAGTCTGTGAAACTGCTGAGGAAAGTCACTGTGAGGCCTTAGCACGCTTAAAAAGAACTATGGAGGTCTCTGGCAGAGAATAGGGAAATGTTAACGGTTCAACAATTCAAAATTACTCGTACAACATGGTCTATATGGGAGGATGGCAAGAAGCAAGCCACTACTGAAGAAAAGCCATGGGATGGGCCTTATAGCATTTGCAAAAAAACAAAAAAAACCCCACTTAGACACTGCATGCACGTAGGGGAAGGTTTTATGGTACGATGAGACCAAAGTGTAACAATCATCCTTACAGAGCAACATTATGTTGTGGGAGTATTTTGCTGCAGCAGGGTCAGGAAGACTTGTGAAAATAAGTGAAAAATGGAAGGTGCAAAGTACAGGCCAATCTTGTAGGAAAACCTGTTCCTGTCTGCCACATACCTGTAACTGGGAAGATTTATCTTTCAGCAGGACAATGATAAGTAAGCACAAAGCAAGCCCAGCAATGGAGTGGGGCTCAGCAAGACCAAGAATGTCCTTGAGTGGCTCAGTCAAAGCCTAGACCTGAATCCAACAGGAAATCTACAGGAAATCTAATCTTGATGATTAGAGCTTAAGATATTCTGCCAGGAAGATTAAGAAAAAGCTTCACCATCCTGCTTTGCAAAACTGGTAGACACCTATCCTGAAGAACTCATGGCTACTACTGCTGCAACAGGGGCTTGGACCAAGTACTGAGTCAAGGAGTATGAATACTTATGCAACTGAGACTTTTTTGTTTCTTATTCTTAATTACTTTTGGAATACTTATGTAGAGACCCCTCAGGTTCAACTCTTTTTTACAGCAGCAGAGACCTCCAGTGGTCCTTCTAAATTACTGCAGTGCAACCTGAATTTGGCCTAGCATTTCTCAGAACAGAAGTACTTCTTTACTAGTGACATAATCCTGGGAGGAGACTCCTCTGGGAAAGAAAACTCAACCAATATATAAACTGCATTCAAAGACAGAACTCTGTTTTTGGCAGCCAGCCACTGACCATGAGGAGTGAGTGAACAATCTGCCTCATGAGGAGCAGGTATTTTGATGGCCTTTCCCAGCGCCTCATAACATCCAGAGGAAGCCATAGGACAAAGAGCAGCAAAAGGAGAGAGCAGAGGGGTTGGAAGGGGTTTTGAGCTCAAGCCTACACCAAGTTTTCTCTGTGACTTTGCAATCCCCGCTAGCACCTCCACTAGCTCAGAAGGAGAACAACTCTAACTCTGGAAAGGATACTTCAAGAAGTAGGGCAAAGCCACATACTCTAGGAGAGAGGATCCAGAAAAGTACATCAACATCTCTGCGACCTAGTGACACCAAAGCCAGGAATGCCTGCAGTGTAGGCACCTGTAGGATAAGGCCACCAGCTCTAAGGAACACTAGGCTTTTACTGCTTCCAGGGGCTACCTTGTTTTGCTCGTGCTGGCTAAGGGCAAGGGAGTTGTCTAGTTCCCTTCCATTTCTGCAGAATGATCTACCTATTTAATTTGTGTTTTATTGATAATCTTTTGAGTTTTAGAAATGTACTTAAAGCACACTTGTTTCCAAGGGAGGGTATTTAATTTAATTATTTTATTTCAATACTAGTGATGACATCTAGAATGTTGAATGTTGTTCTGGTTTCCATACAGTACGTAAGAACATAAGAAATACCATACTGGGTCAGGCCAAGGTCCATCAAGCCCAGTATCCTGTTTCCAACAGTGGCCAATCCAGGTCACAAGTACCTAGCAGTTTCCCAAAAAGACACACAGGTTCCATAATGCTTGTATTGGAGCAAGCAGTGAATTACCCAGGTCCTCTTTTATAATGGTTTATGGCCTTTACTCCAAGAACTTCTCCAAACATTTTTTAAACCCAACTAAATTAACAGCTTTTACTACATCCTCCGGTAACGAACTCCAGAATTTGATTACGGATTGAGTGAAAAAATATAAGTCTTAAACGGGTTTCACTGTAACTTCATTGCATGTCCCCTAGTCTTTCGACTTTTTGATGGCATAAAGAATCGATCTACATTTACCCGTTCCACTCTATTCATTAATTTATGAACTTCTATCATATCTCCCCTCAAGAGTCTCTTTTCTGGGTTGAAGAGCTCTAAACTTTTAAGCCTTTCCTCATAGGAGTATCCTTCCATTCCCTTTACCATTTTGGTGGCTCTTCTCTGTACCTTTTCTAATTATGCTATATCCTTTTTAAGATACGGCGACCAGAATTGCACACAATATTCAAGGTGCAGTTGCACCATGGAACGATACTGAGGCATTATAGTATCCTTTGTTTTATTCTCCATTCTTTGCCTTATCATTCTTATCATCATATTTGCCTTCTAGGCCGCTGCTACACACTGGATGGAAGGTTTTGTCCAGTGTGCAGCCCATTCCTTTCTGAACACACTACTAAGACACTTATCCACTCCTTAATCACGTCACATTTTGACTACTGTAACTTACTCCTTTTTGGTCTCCCTCTGAATCATATCTCTCCCTTTCAATCTTTTCAATACTCTGCCTCATGGCTAATCTTCCGCCAGCCTCATCATGCTCATATTACCTCTCTTCTCAAGTCTCTTCATTGGCTCCCTATCCGTTTCCACATCCAATTCAAACTTCTTCTACTGATTTATAAGTGCATGCACTCTGCAGCTCCTCACTACCTTTCCTTTCTTATATCTCCCTACACCTCTCCCCATTAACGCCACTCTTCTGGCAAATTGCTTCTATCTGTGCCCTTCTCTTCAATTGCTAACTCCAGACTTCACTCCTTTCACCTTTCTGCTCCTTATAACTGGAAGAAACTACTTGAGTCTGTATGTCAGGCGCCTTCTCTGACCCTTTTCAAATCCAGGCTGAAAACTCACCTCTTCACTGCCACTTTTGGATCTTGACTCACCTGATCTCTTTTGTGTTTCCTTACCATTCCCCCTAGATGTATCCTGTGTCTACAGCTACTGTGTTGTCTGTCTTGACTAGATTGTAAGCTCTGATGTTCTTGAGTGTTGGTTTCTAATGTGAACCTTGCATCGTGTAACCATAGTTTGGATTGTCTTTCCTAGATGCCTAACTTTGCATTTGTCCACATTAAATTTAATCTGACATTTGAACTTCCAGTCTTCCAATTTATCAAGGTCCTCTTGCAATTTTTCACAATCCTCTTGGGTTTGTGTTGTTTGTTGTTGTTTTTGTGTTTTCTTATAAATATGAATGATTATGTACAGTATATTTTATGTACTCTGCCTTGGGCTATTTGAAAAGGTAGGTGAAATATCCAAGAAATTAAAAATAAATAGTGCAGGAGGAAGGAGTTTCCCTACCAGGGTGACCAAGAATTTTGAGGAGAACTAAAGAGGTGGAGAGGCTTGGAATTTCAGAGCAAAGGAGAGAGTATCATGAGTTAAATTTACTTGCAATATAGTTCTGAGGAAAGAAGAGAGGAATGTAACTGCTTGTACTATAGTTCTGCCTTTGCCAGTTATTGCTGTTGTTGATGTATCAGTGATCTTAAAGTTTTTTAAGTAAACCCTTTGGTTCAGAACACAACATTCTGGCCTGTATTCTATTTTTGGGGAGAAAGGGAAAAGGAGTAAGTGGAGTTTTCAGTGCCAAGGCCTCCCAGTGTTTATTGGTCCCATTCAAAGAACCTGCTAAATTTACCCCAAGAATAAAGAGTGAGACACAGCATTGTGATTAGAGCATTGTGACCACTGTCTACCAAGCAGGGCCAGCCCAAGGGTTTCTGCCGCCCTAGGCAGAAACCCCTGCCTTGCTGCCCCTCCAGCTGCCACCGATTCTGTCTTGGGAGGGGGAGGCGGACAGCGGCAGCATTTCAAAAAGCAGTAGCTTTTTGCCGCTGCTTTCTTGCCCTTGGCAGCTGCTGCCCACCTTCCCCCGAAACAGAATCAGTGGCAGCAGGGGGGGGGGGGGGGGTGCTGCTAGTCATGTGTGCTGCTGCCACCAGTCACCTAGCTCACCTAGTGGATGGGCCAGCCCTGCTGCCAAGCAGAAATCCTAGCTGCTGCAAGGATTACACCAAGCAGGGGGCTATACTTATAAAAATGTTCTCTTACGTTAAAAGAATAGTTTTATAAACCTCTGCTGTACATAAAATAATTTTATAAAAAGCCATTTTATAAACATAGAACATGAACTCATGGGCTACATGGAGCAGAGCGGTTCTAGATAAATGTTAAAAAGTAGAGCAGACAGCGCTTAACCCTGAGGAACACATATTCAGCATCACACTATAGACATGGGGACAGATGTACACCCCCCCCCCCCCCCCCAAATATTAGCATGGCCCTCTGTGTTACTTTGGTGGCACAATCCTGCGCTACCAGTGCGCAGCTTAATATATATGACCCATAGAAGTATGTGTGGTGACAAAACAGCATGTACCATTTCATGACACACATGGGCCGAGTTTGAATGGAGTGTGGGCAGAGTTGCAAAGTACATATATTCTTTGTAAAATGCATGTGGTCACACATTATACCAGCTCCTAAGCTGTGGTTTCAATCTTGTTCCAATTTCTGCTGGTTTACTCCCAGTATTTCATAGAGACACCTAGGTGTCAATGTATCGTTATAAAATAAGCTAGAAATAGGTGGTTCTTATCCTCTTAACCTAGGCAACCTGTTATAAAATTACCCCATAAGAGGGTAATTCTATAACAGGGTGCTATGGGTAAGTGCATACGAGCATCAGCACTGACATTATTTTATAAAAACAAGCAGGCGCCTACTCGTCTTTCTAAAACACTAATGTGGTAGAGAACTTGCCTTAAATATAGGTGCAATCACTTTCGTCTGCTGGCGAGGAGGTGTAAATGATCGTGCATTCTCTACATATGAACATGTGTAGATTAAGGTATTTTATGATCTGTGTATGTGTGTATCCAGGCCACACCTACCAGCAAAGTGCACTTCTTCATGCCAAAGCACATACTATTACACTGGTGGGCATTTTATATGCCTGTACTGTATTTGCCCACATACACATGAGAATGACTTTATAAAATTATCCCCCTGCGACATACTTTACACCTTTTAGATCAATGCAAAAGATTCCTACAGTAGAATGTGAAGAATGTGCAAGGGTACGAAGACTTTTGCAAAGCACTCTAAAAGTGTCAGTTCAGAGTAATAATCTCTTTCTGATGGTTCCAGCTTCTAATGACTGCGCTGGCATTAAAGAACAAGGTACATAAAGTCCAGTAATTCTGTAGACCTGGATCCAGAGGACTTAGAAATCCCAGGGAAAGGGAACCGTGACATGCAGCCCTACTGTTACTGCTCTTTGTATTGGGAATGTGCAGATTAGGCACATGGAGGAACTCATGTGGGTCAGATCTGGTTATTTGATGTGCTAAATCTAGTCTTTCTGGCTACTAGAAGAAGGCTACTGGATATTCTGGCCAGGAAGCAGCCTCAAAAATCTAGAGTCACTTCTTGTTGCAATTTTCGATTAGAAAATATTCTCAACTCAAAAATCGAGTTATCCTGTATCTGGAGTCTGATGTTTGAAACACTAGAGAGAGGGAGAGACTGCAGGGGAAACCAAAGAGGATGAGAGGGATTGGAGGGACCATGGCGTCTGGACCTGGCTTCCCTAATTCTCAACCTGCCGCTCCAGCCTTTAGGCTACTGCTGCACTTTGAGTGCTGTAACTCTGAGCAGGCATGAACTGCGAGGTCACGGGTACTGTACCTACCTGTAAATGTTGCTTTTTAAAGATAAATTTAAAACAAACCTTACAACCTGAGCTCAGATTTGGAAAGGCAATTAACTCCAAAAATCCATATCCAGAATTTAAACCGAAAGAGTCCAGTACAAAATGGAAAACTTAAGGCCAGTTCTCCAGCACCTTCTTAGACGTTTCTTGAGTACAGATACTGCACACACTGTTTACACAATACAAAATATTTACTGATAACTGGTGGTAAAACTTTATTATTCAAGTTTAGAAGTAACAGACATCTTTGTTGCCTGAATTTTTTCATGAAATACACCAACATGTTTGTGAATAGAAAAAGAACATGCACTATCAAAATCCTCCTGCCCCCCTCCCCCCACCAAATATCTCCAAGAAAACAAAAAGAAACATATATTATTAACACAAAAATGGCTAACATTAGAAATTCAAACCAGGAAAGGAATTCAGAGTCATTCAAAATGAAGGACACATTCTGCTGGTGGGTACAGGTGCAAGTAAGGTTTTGCATTGGCAATGAAGAGATTAAACGTGAGCCCCACACTAGCATATTAAGATATCCCTTTCATGGCAAATCTTAAGCTACAATTTGCTTGTCAGTATCAATGTACAAAAGTGCAAAGTTATGGAATTGTTTTGCTAGTGAAATGGGAATTCTGTTAACCAGGAGATGCGGATGGGATTTACAAAAGATGGCTCCTAGTCCTGGTCTTATTAATACACTAAGTGGACAGCATTTAAAATTATTTTCATAGTACTCTTACGCATAAACAGAAAATACTGGGATTTTCCTACTTTTCATTCTAAAATCAATTTGGTGCAGTAGGAAAACATACTGTGCAAAGATCACTAACAGTGGAAATGATCAGTTTTGGTACTGGTCTGGAAAGAAAACAGAATTAAGAGCGAGAGTGTAAAGCCCTGGGTTCTAATCCTGGCTCTGCGTGCCTTTTTGAAAACTAGATTTGGATAAGAGCAGCATAAGAAATATTTAGGATAAAGGTACTTAAAAGGTACCAAATGTGTTGCCATGTTGCTAAATTGTATATGCAATGTGACTTATTAGCATTATGAATAATAAACTCTTTTACTACTAATATTGTCAAACTATTCTTGAAGCTGGTGCCTTCTAGTAACTGCTCTGCTTAAAATGTTTGTCCTTTACATCCTGAAAGATATTGTTAAGGCACAGACACCGTTCCATGAAAAGAGAGCATACAAATTCCTAATTACAGAAGAATATTCAAACTCTTTCCTACATTAAAATGTGATTTCCCTTAGGAATTTCCAAGGTATGCACATTTTATCTTTTGGAATTGTTATTTAATTGAACCATGATTTATTCTGGGCATGCAGAAAATCAGTAAAACAATACCAGAGATGCCAAATCTCACTTATTAGAAGTGTGTTACACATTTGAAAGCTTTCTCACTCACACTCTTTGAGCTCCTTCTCTCAAGCATTAGAGCCTCAGAGTCAGTGAAACACAAAACTACGAGAAGTAAAACGAAGTGACCCAGTCAGTAGGAAGAAATCCAAACACACCTTCCTGCGTACCGTCTCCTCCTGCATCAACCCTTTACCCTGTACCTACAAGTGCAGGTGCTGTGAAACCTCCGCGCAAACATTCAGCCACTGTGCGGGGAGCAATTTTCAGCAGAGAGAATTCACCAATATTTCCTCCACTATGTCTGTATCTTTTCGGAGGCTCCAAATAAAAGCAACTATCATTTTATGCTGTCTTTTTTCATTTGCAAAGCAATAATACATTTACAGTAAATCTTTCTAGATTTATACCCTGGATACATCATGTGAAAAAAAATATATATCTTTGGACTTCAATCTCACTCTTTGGGAATGGTTCACCCTTGGCATCTCTGCAATACACTAACTTCCAGGCCTCAAACATAACATTCAAATCGGAGCAGTTTTGGACTGCCCAAATTCTTTTCATTGTTATTTTGGCAGTGAGTCCAGGGACATTTCTAAAGCCTATCTTTTGCCACACAGCGATGGGTTAGAACAGGGTGTCTTTAATTAGAAACTTTAAGGGGCACTACTGAGGTTTTGCACGTAACCACGTGTTAACTGCCAAAGTTAAGGCATGTCAGCTGCAAAACCTCTATGGTAACTATTGGGGGCATTCCATGGACCTTTGGGAGGTCAGGCATTCTGTTAATGTGGAGCAAATTTCACAACCACACACTAATGGCTAGGCCGATATTGTGGAATTTCGTTAAGTATACCTATTCAGGTGTTAACTGTTCTGGGTCATCCGTTGCTTCAGCAGGTAACATAGGTAACGAACTCCACATTAACCACAAGGTGCAATCCTGCCCATTTCTCACCTCTGATTTTTGTGTTAGCCGTTCAGTGCCGCAATTAGTGCACATTAATTCTCACATTAAATAGCTACCGTAGTTTATTAAATAGGCCCCTAAATTCTTTAGAACATCTCAACATCCCTCGTAGAAAACAAAGAGGACTGGTCTTTTTCCTTCCTAAGACCAGGTAGAACGTTAACCATCAACACAGAAAACAAAAGATTTAGCCCTGATTTACTTTTATTAGGTTTTATTTTCAGATAATTTTAAAAGTAAAATGGATGAAAAGAAGAAAAATGCCTTGAATTTCATTTACTGTGACATTTATAAACCCAATGAGCTGCGCTGATAACCAACCTTGAGAAATGGAGACCCTACACTGTGGGAAAACAATAAAAAAAAGAAAAGAAAAAAAAAAAGAACCCAAACTGAAAAGGAACAAAAAAACATGTACTATTGTAAAATGGAGTGCAGTGCTACTACAGAATGGTAATACAGATATTAGTGCTGCAGTCACACAGCACTTCTTAAAATAATTTCTGAAGTGCTTTAGCTGAAAACATAGACAAAGCAATAGAAAGAGAATACATGTTCATCATTTTAAGCATAACAATGTGAGTTAAGAGCTTAAGAATACAAAAGTACTTGGAATGAATAGTGCTACCCTTTTTTTCCTAAGTAGGCATAAAAATATTTCCATTTCCTTCTTCTCTTCTATACCATTATATGAATATATTCATTCATGTTACCGTTTACAACTTTGATGCACACACAGAAAAGATACCTACCGCAATAGAAATAGTTGCTTCATTACCTTGTTTGCTACATTTGCAAATGTAAACAGCGAGGCAGAGCCCAAATGGACTCTAATGCATGATGGAGTATCTTTGTTGCATACATACACTGTAGAAAATAATTATTCAATATGTCAGGCACCATTATTTGAAATGCAATACATTAATATTTACTAGAAAAATAAGGTTTTTTTTTCTATTTGTTCTCCCAACTTCTTTAATTAAATAAGTTAATCTGACAGCACATCCAGTAGCTTGTAATATCTTCTACTTTCCCTTCCCTGGAAAAATAGATCATTGTGAAGAACGGCATGAGGAAAACTACTGAAGTTAAGTCCTATGTAACATATTTATGGTATAGATGGAGGATCATCTAAACAGCACCTTTAACCAATTATTAAACACTTATGTAGCCCTATTTCCCTGAGCACAATGCTGAGAGGAGCTTTCCCTTCATTGCTAACTGTACAAAGCATTTGCATATTAAACGAATGATGAAGTTAGAGTCTAAAAAAGAATAAGTGATCTAGGTTGACAAAGCTGGTAGAAATCGGCAAATGAGTTACACTGGTTCAAATGCCAACCATTAGTCTATTGGCAAAAATAATATTTTGTCTTCATTTGATGACACATTAGGTCCTCTATACTATCCTCTATCTCCTGGAGACAATGGTACTTGCGGCCTATGTTCACTTAGTGATTTCAATGCCATAAGCATGTGAACCGAACAGACGGCAGATCTTTAGGCTACGAATATGCTGCATAAGCTATAGTGACACCAACAGCAAAATCAAAAAATAAATAAAAAACACATCTGGAAGAAAAAAAATATCTACGTTTCTGCAGGGATAAGGCTGCCAAGTTTAAAGACAGCCATGCATCCTAATTAAATATTGGATGGTTTAGGACCATCTGGGAAATTAACTGGTATTTATGTTTCATTTGCTTTACATCTATATTAGTAATGAATTCATGTGTTCAGATAATAATGAACTCACTCAGACTTCATGGATCTGAAATGTGCTCAGAGGGGCCAGATGCAGGAAAGTGCACTGGGCATTGCACACAGGTTAGCTCCATTTTTGCACACACTTTTGTGCACTACTAATGCAGAAAGGAGTTTTGCGCACAAGCTGACTGTGCGCAAAGTCTCGAGTGTTCAACAGCACAGCGCACGTTTAAATCTATGAAAAGGAAGCAAAGAGCGATTCAGCGCAAAAGCAGGGATGCGCGCAGGGGACCAGAAGGCGAGCTCTATGCTGGGATTTTTAACGCAAAGTTTGAGGAGGCATAAAGCGTTAGCTCATAGATCTGCAGTCAGCGCTGGTGAGGAATTGATGCCTGTTGCTTTTCTATCTTAAGCATACAGCACCTGCAACTTTTTTCTGGCTTTGCTGAAGGAAGAGGTACAAAAAATGGCAGAGAATATGTGCCGGCACGTCATGTACATTTGCTGGAATGCCATCTGGCGCAAACACATCAGTATTATTCTGCGCAGAATAATATTAATGTTTATTTATTTATATATCGCTTTATCATTTCAATCAAAGCGGTTTACATTGTAACTTAAACTTAGTAATATACATTAAACAGGGATACTGATAACTTGGATTTTTCTGAGGCAATGCACTAGATAGTATTCCAGCAGATGTACATAAGTGCCAAACAGCTCTTGTCGGTGCAACATAGAGGTGCTTATAATGCACACCTGGGTGTGCATGTGTTTGGCTTGCTCTCCTTGTTCAGCACAGAGTTTTCTGCACAATTATTTGCATGCTGTTTGCTTACAGTACCGGTGAGAAAACGTCTGTGTTAGACCTGCGTTAAGGACACTCTGAGCTGAGCTTTAGCGCAGGGCTCTAACGCAGGGTTTCTACATTAGCCTGAGAGATTCTCCATTTTATAAATAGCTTCAAGGTTAAATAAACTGCCAGTTTTTTAATATTGTATACTTACGCTAGAGTGGTAAAGAATGCATGCTGGCATGCCAAAAATATTTAAAAGCTTCCTTTTGCTTAATGAATTATTCATTTTTAAGAACTTCTAGAGCAATTATAGAATTTGGTGCCCTTTGAGGTCCTTGAATTGCTTGATTCATCTATATCTCAGTGTGTTCCAATACGAGGTGTGATCAAAACATATCAAGACGTGTTGTGTAGCTATATAACAAAATGTCGCACCACGATGCCATTAAGCATGCAGTGACTTAGTGATGTGCTCTGCATGTGCAGAGCGTAGTGTGGCTGCAGCACACCTGCACTTTTTTAAATCGCGAGATGTTTGGTATCGTGCAAAAGCAGTTTGTCGGATTTATGATGAGTGAAAAAATTGAACAGCGAATTTGCATTAAATTCTGCCAGAAACTTGGAGATTTGTGAAAAGAAACTTGTGATAAGTTATAGCAAGTGTATGGCGATGACCGCATGAGTCATGCTCAAGTTTATGACTGATACAAACGTTTCCAAGCAGACTGCCAAAGTGCTGACAGTGATGAATGTCCTGGAAGGCCATACACGTGCAGAAATGAAGACAAAGTTGAAGCAGCGCGTGCCGCAATACGCTCAAATCATTGACTGACTATCAGGGAGCTTGCTGAGGACATGGCCATCAGTTTTGGGTCAGTACAGTCCATTCTTACTGTTGATTTGGGGATGAGGTGTGTGTCTGCAAAATTCGTGCTGAAATTGCTGTCCCCTGACCAAAAAGATCGACTGTCTGCAGCCAGGGAGCTGTTGGAATGCGTTGAAAATGACTCAGCTTTCATCAAAAAGATTATTACTGGTGATGAATCATGGATTTATGGTTATGACTTGGAAACTAAGGTTCGGTCCTCATAATGAAAGACTCCAAACTCTCCCAGACCCAAGAAAGCCCGTCATGCTCCAAAAGGCCAAACTATCAATAAAGCATAGTTACTCACCTGTAACAGGTGAACTCCGGGAACAGCAGGAATTTAGTCTTCACATATGGGTATCATCGGTACCGACGGAGCCTGCGTGGGAACGCTCCCCAGCGTCCAATAGGAAAGCTTTTGGGAGCATCCCACAGCGCCTGCGTGCTGCCTTCCCGCCTTTCCCAACTGTCCCTCTCCAGTTGAGCTTATAGCTGAAACAAAAAAGATGGGGAAAGAGAGAAAGAGAAATAGATAGAGAGATATAATTCCTAGGGGAGGTGGGTGGGTTGTGAAGACTAAATTCCTGTTGTTCCTGGAGATCACCTGTTACAGGTGAGTAACTATGCTATCTCCAGGAACAAGCAGGAATGTAGTTTTCACATATGGGGACTCCCTAGCTGCAGATGCTAGGGAGAAGACCCCAGAGGTTGTGTGCCCTTGTGAAAGGGCTCCACTTCCCCCCATGGATCTCTGGCATCCTACCAGGGATGGTGGATAGGAGCTGATTAAGTATGAAACAGGTGTTGGAGAACAGCCTGAGCAAACAAGGCATCACGGCGGGAGTCCTTGTCTAAGCAGTAATGGGCTGTGAAGGTATGATCCGACGCCCAAGTAGCTGGTCGGCAGATGTCGTCGATAGACACAGAGTGAAGATGAGCCATAGAGGCTGCCATAGCTCTCACATTGTGAGCTGTGACATGGCCTTCCAGAGGAAGGTTTTTACTCTCATAGGCAAAAAATATACACTGTGCAATCCAGTTGGACAGTGTTCTTTTGGAGACTGGAAGTCCCAAATGACTAGGATCAAAAGCAACAAAGAGTTGAGAGGATTTCCTATGTTGTTGTGTCCTTTGTAAGTAAAAGGCTAGAGCCCTTTTACAATCCAAAGTATGAAGATTCCTTTCTGCATTTGAGGCATGAGGCCTTGGGAAGAATACAGGAAGGTAAACGCTTGGTTTAAATGAAAAGGTGACACCACCTTTGGCATAAAATGTGGATGAGTCCTAAGGACTACCTTATCATGATGGAACCTTGTATAAGGAGGATCAGCCACCAATGCTTGCAATTCACTGATGCGACGTGCTGATGTGATTGCAATAAGAAAGATGACCTTCCAGGAAAGGAATTTCAAAGAGGTAGTGGCTAATGGTTCAAAAGGCGGTTTCATAAGCTGCCCGAGAACCAAATTTAAGTCCCATGCCACCGGTGGTGGCTGAATGGGAGGCTTAGTTAAAAGAAGGCCTCTCATAAATCTCGCTATGAGAGGAAATAGGTTGCCCATTTAGAGGCTTGAAAGAAGCTGCAAATAGCACTCAAACGAACTCTCATTGAATTGGTCTTAAGCTCTGCATTAGACAAATGAAGGAGATACTCCAGTAATGATTCCAGAGGAATCGCAAGAGGGTTAAGACCCTTCTGCGAGCACCATATGGTAAACCTTTTCCACTTGAAAGCATAAGAGCGTCTTGTGGAAGGCTTCCTGGAAGCATAAAGGAAATCCTTTACCTGTTGAGAAAGGTTAAGACCGTGAAGTTCTAGGCTTTCAGCAACGAGGCCCTGAGATGCAGAGACTAGGGATTGGGATACCACAGCATCCCGTCCTCCTGAGAAAGGAGATCTGGAGCAGATCCTAACTCCAGAGGCGGAGCTTGAGAGAGATGTAGGAGCAGAGGGTACCACATTTGCCGTGGCCAATGTGGAGCTATGAGAATTATATGACCTCTGTCTCTCTGAAGCTTGAACAGGGTTTTGGGATTTAGGGGAATGGGTGGAAAAGCATACAGGAAGACCTGGCTACAATGGAGGAGGAAAGCATCCCTGGCCTGACAACCCAGAGCCAGAATTCTGGAACAGAACCAGGGAAGTTTGGCATTCAGTGGACTTGCAAAGAGGTCTATGTCCGGGGTTCCCCAAATTTGGAAAATTTTGGCCACCTGGTCTGCATGGAGAGACCATTCGTGTGGAAGCAGAACTCAACTGAGTCTGTCTGCCCAAGAGTTTTGAATGCTTTGAAGATACACCGCAAGGAGAGGAATCTGATGCTCTCTGGCGAGGGCCCATAGTCACAAAGCTTTGTTGCATAGCAACAGAGAGCCTGTTCCGCCCTGCTTGTTCACATAGAACATGGCTACTTAATTGTCCGTTTGAACTAGGACTGTGTTGTAGCTGAGCTGGGTGTGGAATACTCGAAGAGCAAGGAAGATTGCTCTGAGTTCCAGGAGATTGATGTGTAGATAGGCCTCCTGTGGAGTCCAGGTTCCCTGGGTAGAGAGGCCTTGCAGGTTGGCTCCCCAACCCACCTTGGAAGCATCTGTTGATAGAGTGGCTTGGAGTGGGGGTTGCTGAAAAGGAGACCCTACCAAAAGGTTCTGGGGTGACTGCCACCATTGGAGGGACAAAATAAGGCGATCTGAGTTCGCTATTTTGTCTGACAGGCAACCTGACGCCTGAGCCTACTGAGTGGATAAAGTCAACTCGACTGCCCTCATATGCCAGTGGATGCCATGTGGCCTAGCAACTGTAACATTTCTCGAGCAGTGAGGTGAGGTTTTAGCACTGCTTGGGAAGCCAACTGCACAATGCGAAGGCAGCGGGCCTGTGGAAGGTAGGCTCTTGTCTGTCTGGTATCCAGCAGAGCTCCTATAAACTCTAGAGACTGAGTGGGAGCAAGGTTGGATTTTGGGACGTTTATGATAAGTCCCAAATACTGAAGGATGCGCATTGTGCGAGAGAGAGCAACCCTGGCCTCTGGCTCTGAAGGGGCTCGAATGAGCCAGTCGTCTAAGTAAGGGAAGACGAATATTCCCAGGGTGCAGAGAAATACTACCACCACAGCCATGCATTTTGTGAACACCCTTGTTGCAGAGGCCAGGCCAAAAGGAAGAACCCTGTATTGGTTGTGCTTCCCTTGAAATAGGAAGCGAAGGAACTTTCGATGAGTTGGATGGATGAGAACATGAGTGTACGCATCCTTGAGATCTAGAGAACAAAGCCAATCCTGACTCTGAAGGTATAGTAGCAGAGTTCCTAGAGAAATCATTTTGAACTTCTCTTTGAACAGGAATTTGTTCAATTCTCTGAGGTCTAAAATGGGTCTGTGTCCTCCTGTTTCCTTTGGAATAAGGAAATAGGGGGAGTAGAACCCTGTACCCTGTTGTAGAATGGGTACCTCTTCTATTGCCCCTTGGGCAAGAAGCACAGTGACCTCTTGACCTAACTGGTTGTTGAGAGAGGTCTGAGAATTGAACTGTCTTACCACTGTAGGAGGGGGCATGCTGAAGAAATGAAGCTTGTACCCCTCTCTTACAATAGACAAGAGTTCAATTTTCTGCTGTTATCTGACCCCATCTGGGTGCAAAATGATATAACCTTCCTGGAATGGTGGAGGGTTCTGGACCGTTCAGGGCCAGGAAGACAAAGTTCTCTAGATAGGAGTCAAAGCCCCTATAGAGGCTGAGTCTGCTGAGCCGGTTGAGGCTTAGCAGCTTTTGTTTTTCTTTGCCTAGGTTGTTGGTGCTGTCCCTTTTGGACAGACTGACCCAAATGATGTCCCTGTTGGGTATAGGAGGGATAAAACTTCTTCTTACTGAAGAATGGTTTCTTGTAGGATTTTTTCCTTGCAAGATCAGCTGTAGATTTAGACAATCTATCCAAGGTGATATTGTCAGCATCTCATTAGCTTTCTCCTGCCAATTCTTGCCAAAGAGATTCTCTCCTGTGCAAGGAATATTTCCTAGTTTATCCTGTACCCAAAGTTCCAAGTCAGATGCCTGGAGCCAGGCAATCCTACGTGCACCTATGGAAATAGCAGAGGTTCTGCTTATACACTCAAAGCAGTCAAAGGCTGCACGATTGACAAACTTGGAAACATCCTGAGCATGTTTGACAAGGGCGAGGTAATCCTGCCTCTTATCAGGAAGGAGAGGGCTCATAAGCTCTAAATCTCCTGTGACCTCCTTAAGGAACATTCCCATATACAAAATATAGGAACTGATCCTAGCAGAAAGCATGGAAGCCTGGAAGGTTCGACGTCCAAAGGCGTCAAGAGTCCTACACTCACGTCCTGGAGGATTAGATGCATGCCTTTTTGCACTCTTGATTCTTCTCATAGCTGATTCCACCACCATGGAATGGTGTGGTAGCTGAGTGTTCTGAAACCCAGGACAGGGAGGAACTCGATACATGGTGTCGAGCCTTTGAGAGTGAGGAGATGTGGTTAGAGGTGTTTCTCACATCCTTAACATGAGATCATGCAAGATCTCATGAATAGGTAAGGTAACTGCCTCCTTGGGAGCTTTAGGGTATTGCAGGATTTCTAATTCCTTTGCCCTAGGACCTTTTTCAGGAGCCACTGTGATGGAAACACCTCGAGCCACATCTCGTATAAAATCCTGAAAGGACATATCCTCTGGTGGAGACATCCTACACTGAGGAGAAGAAGAATCCTCAGGAAGAAGTACTCTGGTATCGGCAGAGCTTTTAGAGTCTTCAGACTCATCCGAGGATTCAAAGTACCTCCGATCCGGGTGATCATGCAAGGCACGGTACCGGTACCGATCGAAGTCGGCATTGGAGGGGTCCGGTACCGATTTGTCGATACCGGATGGATAAGCATGACTCGGTCCCGGTAGAATACCTGCCGATGTTGATGCAGTCGATGCCGGTACCGGTTGAATTGTCTGAAGCGGTTTCAAGGGCATCGAGGCCGTGAGAAGAGCCGCCAGACTGCGTTCAATAGCCAAGAATCTCTGGTCTATCGATGCTGCCGATGCTTGGGTATCGGTACCGGATGAAGCAGCCGGTACCCCAGAGCATGGCACTAGTAGTTCTGCCGAAGTTGAGGCCTCGAGAACATCCTGGAGCCCCGTTAATGCTTTGGAAGCCGAAGCCTCCCACCGGGGCAATTTTGACGGTGAAAGTCCCTCAAGGGCAACGCCAGAGGCATCTCGATGCTTAGAGGGAGATCTACCCTTTGAGGACCGGCTAGACTTATGTTTAGTTACCTGAGATCCCTGGAAGGAAGACGAAGCCCTGGAAGATGTCAATGCCACAGAGGCTGCATCGGAGGGAAAAAGTGTGCTAAGTTTAGCAGCTCGGTTCTTCCGGCTCCTCTTCGACATCATCCCACAGGCAACACACTCCGAAATAGAGTGGTCAGAACCTAAATATTTGAGGCACCACTCATGGGTGTCTGTGACAGAAATGGTACCGCCACACTTGGAACACTTTTTAAAATCCGAAGCGGGTTTTTCCATTTTAAAGGAAAAGTTGAGCCTAGTGCCCAAAATGGCGCGTGCCACCTGAGGAGAAAAAACCTGGAAAAGACTCCAGAAGAAAAGGGGTTTTTTGGGGGGAAAAAAAGAAAGAAGAACCGGCGGTACCGGTGTAGCGTCGAAGAAAGGCAGACGCGACCACAAAAAAGAAGAATAGAAGGGAATTATTTTCTGCGGTGACAGGATGTGCGACCTGTCGGCTCCATGGAAAATGAAGAACTGGAGAGGGACAGTTGGGAAAGGTGGTAAGGCAGCAAGCAGGTGCTGTGGGATGCTCCCAAAAGCTTTCCTATTGGATGCTGGGGAGCGTTCCCGCGCAGGCTCCTTCGGTACCGACGATACCCATATGTGAAGACTACATTCCTGCTTGTTCCTGGAGATGGAGTATTACGTCCAAGGTCTGACTCATTTGACAGATGCAGTTCGTCATAAGAGGCCAGAGTTGCACAGGAAAGGTGTATGGTTGCTTCATCGTGATAACGCCCCAGCTCATGCATCACATCTTGCCCAGCAGTTCTTGGCCAAACACCAAATCGAGCAAGTCTGTCAGCCTCCGTACTTACCTGACATCGCACCCTGTGACTTTTTATTGTTTCCAAAACTGAAATTACCACTGAAAGGAAGGAGATTCGATGACTTGGAGACCATTAAGCAAAATTCAACCCAGGAGCTTCACAGCATAACGAAAGATGCATTTCAAAATTGTTTCCAGCAGTGGCAGGAATGCTGGAGGAAGTGTGTTTTATCGGAAGGGGGCTACTTTGAAGTAAACTGAATCCAATAACTGTCAGTGTTATACTTCTTGTGTTATTGTATAAGTCTCGATACTTTTTGTTCACACCTTGTATATTTCCCAAACAAATTTAGAACTCACAAAAACGTATTAATTTTCTGATGATTTAGTCAGAAATAATTATCCTTACACATCTGCATGCCATATACAGACTGTTTTACCAGATTTCAAATATTTATACTCATTTCACTGTTCCTTGTAAAATATTAGGCATATAAAAGTTTAAAAAAGGGATTCTATATTAGAAAAGACATATGCTCTGATGGTGGTATTCACAGATGGCCCTCAAGGGCCATGAACAGGTCATATTTTCAGGCAATCCTAATGAACATGAGACAGACTGCATACAATAAATTTAGTATACAGGAAAATCTTTCCCCTGCATATCCATTAGGAATAGCGTGAAACCCTGTCCCCTCAAAAGACTGGAAGTGAATGCCACTGCTCTATGAAGTGCTTTACAGGCCCTTAGTAAGACATTACAAGCTACTAAATCTCCATCAAGAAAACCTATTTCTTTTTAATTGTGCTAAGTGCTAAAGTTTTACTCTTTAGATTTTCCATCCTTTTCAACTTGTGCAATGTTCCTGTGTAGGCCCCTCTGGATATGAGTTGTAAAGTCATACTTGTCCGTGCAAAAATGCTGACATATGCTGCACTGAAAAGGTCCACTGTCACCATGACAACTCATATGCAAAGCATACATCACTTCATCCAGAAAGACAATGCCACAGTGCACACATTTTGTTGAAAGTTCATCTTGAGTACTTCTATCAGCTTTCTCTGGTTTTACTACATTCAACGGACCTTCATCCTTGGAATTTGATGGTGCCTTATTCTTCTCCTTGGAGGCACCATTTGTAGTTGGCCCAGGTCTGGAATGCTTAATTGCCAAATCTAGTGGAATGTCATTATCCGATCCAACAGCTGAAAAATGAGGAAGCGGATTAAAAGTGGGGTAAGGCACATAATTTTGACAAGGATTTGGTAGGCCAGGCACATGACTCAAGTAGTGTGGATTCCCAGGAATTGAGAGCTTATATTTACTCCAGAATCTCAGCCAATCTGCTTCATTCTGGAAGTCATTTTGTACAAATGGAAGTCGAAAAAGTGGGTACTGATACTTTTCAATAGGGCTTCCTGGTGGTGAATAGTTAGGGTGTTTTGTAGGTCTCATGTATTTTTCTATTGGGCTACCTCTCTCTGAACTTCCTTTCCCATCAGATACAGATGAACTATTACCTGGGTCTCCACTGCTTTCCTGAGGGCTTTTTATCTGAATGTGCAAAGGTTGCATCCTTTTGTGAATATCCAAAGTTTGGTTGACCAACATTGGCTGCTGAGAAGAATGGCTTTTAGTCAATGAAGCTGGAGCCTCATATTTATTTAGGCTAGATTGCTGAATTTCTCTTTGATGAGCTTCAGTTGAATGATCCTCTGACCTTCTCTCTAATGGACTTCCATTGACTTGTTCTTCACTACTGCCCCTGTGCTGTTTGTTAAGCTGCTCAGTCTGCAGTGCTTCTGGGTTAAGACGCTTTCTTGTTCGCCTTCTAATGATCTGCTCACCATTGTTCTGCTTGATGATATTCAAAGGTCTCGGTGTCTACAAGAAACACATTAATAAACAAAAGAAAAAACATTAATAGTAGCTTAACAACAGTTTTCATTCACATGTTAGTTAAGAGATACTTTGAGTCATCATAAAACAGATTCATGACATAACAATATTAAAGCCAATTTAGAGATGCCCAGTGGTGCTGCTACACAATACTATGCAGTATCCTGCGTCAACTGGGCTTGCAAATGCTGCAAGGACAGCATGTGCATCCCCCATGGTTAGACACAGGGTAGGAGTCATGCTTCTCATCATAGATAACACATAGTGGCTGGATTTAGAGTCCATGATACCAGATTCTAGAAGTAGTCCTGGTGCATGGCTCTTGGCCTCATAATCACTGCTGCAATGACCAGATTAAAAACTGGATGTGCAGGGGATGTCCATTAAATAGGGGAAAATTGTAGCTGTGAAGAAGGGTTCATAATAACAGGATCCCAGCATGAGTTTTTATTGAATCTGAAAAATGCAAAAGTAGTAAATGCCAAGCCAAAAAAAAAGAAAAACAATATAAAAGGGCAGTTTAAATATACTATACAAGTAACATACAAACCAAACTCAAAAGATGCTGTTTATGCTGAAAAGCTTAACATTAGACGTCCGCAGAATAAAGCAGCAATCTAACTCTGAGATAACATTTTTCTTCTGCTGCAGACATGCCATGTCCTTAAAAAAAGGTCAGATGAACTACTAAGTACATTTAGAAAATGTAAATAATTCTCAGCAGTACAGCAAGATCACCACAGGTAAGATGAAAAGGGGGGCTTCAACAAATTGTTCGCTGAGAAATGGCACAAAAACATTAGTGGAACAAATTACTCCATGTTTTGGCACAACAGACCATTTTTCAGTTCTAGTAAGCATGGCCACTGCTCAGTGAATTTCAGTAAGATACCATAATGGAAATACCATAATTTATATACCTCAATATCTTAAAAAATAGTGTGTTCTGGATACAGCAAATACCATAATATGTCTGCTATACTCATGTCTTACAAGTATGTGATTTTACTCTGTAATTTTACTGTGTTATAGATTTATTTAACTATTGTTATCCACCTTGGACTGGCATGCTGATCAGGTTGAATATAAATGTTTAATTTAATTTAATTTAAAGCGAGAGCCAGATCGCTATATTGATCCTTATAGCACTCTCATTTCTCATGTGGTTTTTATGAAGCCAAAGTTCCGATTTTGCATGTGGAAGTTTTGGAAGAAGTGCCAAGGTGGAAACAACAGGCAGAAGCTGAAGAAACAAATTTCTATAAACCTGAATGTAGTAAGTAGATGTGATTCATAATAGGATACAATGTAGCACATTTAAGACTAATTGGAGAAAATATTTTATCACTCAACACAAAATCAAACTCTGGAATTTGCTGCCGAAGGATGTAGTAAAAGCTGTTAGTGTAGCTAAGATTAAGAGAGATTTGGACAAGTTACTGGAGGAAAAGTCCATAAACCATTATTAAAGATGGCCAGGGAAGACCACTGGGATTATTCCTGGGATTATTCCTGGGATAATCAGCAGGGTACCTATGTACCCTTTTGAGAACCTGTCAGGTACTTGTGGCCTGAATTGGCCACTGTTAGAGCAAGATACTCGGCTTGATGGACTCTTTGTCTGACCCAGTATGTCATAAGACATACTGAAAATTAGGCCTTACCTGCTATTTGCATGTCCTTGAGTCCCTCCAGTCTAGTATTAGTTGTGCCCTCCAACCAGCTGATGGAGACTGAGCATGAAAAGCTTTGCAGATCACAAAAGGGTTCTGTGCATCAGTTAGCTGGCCATTGTTCTGGTAACTAAGCATATCTTAAGAGCAATATAAGAGTAAACCAAATGCATGCTATATCCATTTCCTTCTTTTTTTAATTCAAAAAAGATAAACAAGATGAGAACATGACTCCTGAACATGTGCGGACCATGAACCCTTAAAGAAATAAAAGAATGCCCGAGAGGTGAATCCACAGAATACACCAGGGGTCTCAAACTCAAATTGCTTTGAGGGCCGAATGAGGACTTGTAAAGTAACCCGGGGGCCGCATAAGACACGGGCCTCATTTGCATAAGGGGCCTCATTTGCATAAATATTTGCATAATGTTGCATAATGAGTGCATGGATAAAGAAAGACTAGAAAATTTCTATATTACTATAATCCAGTGCCAACCGCCAGGCACATTAGGAACTACTACTAACACTGCCCATTTGGAACCCATAGCAAACCCCCCGTATCATAACAGCACTACCAGGACTCACAAAGCACCAGACCCTACCTATCAAAAGGCAACACTGCAAATATTAAATCAATACATTTCAGAGAACAATACATGACCTACTGGGAAAAGAGAACAAGTAGCAATGTCAAATAGGAATTACACAGAATACCTCAGCACTGTAGAAATAAAACTATAAATAATTTCTTGTACCAAAGCACAGACATTAATGATGCACATTTCCCAGAGCTGACATATTCCAGTTAATAAATTCAAAATAAAGAGATATTTTTCTACCTTTTGTGCATTTTTTTTCAGTTGCAATTGCTCCAGCCACTTCTGGTTTCTTCGTGTCTTCTGCTATCTCCATCGTCTGCTGTCCATTTGTCCTTTCTTCTCTCTTCTAGTTTTTTTCCATTCTCTCTCTCTACATCTGCTTTAACATACTAATCTTTCTCCTTTTGCTCTTTCCTCATTCCTATTTCATCCACTCAAATTTTACCCCTCCATCCTCAATCCCCACTTACTCTCCCAATACCTGGCCAATTGTAGATTTGTCTTCTCTTCCAGACAAAATATTTTTCCCCTCTCCATTTCACTTTCCCAGCTCCATCCCATTCTAATCCTCCCCCAACATCAGCTCCCTTCTAGTTCCAGCCCCACCCAGCATCTGCTCCTTTCTAGTCCCTGCATCAGTCCATTTCCAGTCCTATCCTAGCCTCACCATCAGCCCATTTCCAATCCTAGCCCCCCATCAGCCCATTTCCAATCCTAGCTCCCTCCCCTCACAGCCCATTTCCATTCCAAGCCCCCTCCCCATCAGCCATTTGCAGTTCAAGCCCCCCTTCCACTCAGCCCATTTCCAGTCCTAGCAACCCCCCCAGCCCATTACCAGTCCTAGACCCCCCATAGCCCATAACCAGTCCTAACCTCCCCATAGCGCACTTCCAGTCTTACCCCCCCATCACCCCATTTTCAGTCTTACCCCCCCATAGCCCATTACCAGTCCTAGTCCCCCCCATAGCCCACTTGCAGTCGTATCCCCCATCACCCCATTTTCAGTCTTACCTCCCCTCATAGGCCATTACCAGTCCTAACCCCCCAATCAGCCCACCTCCAGTCCTAACCCCCATCACCCCATTTTCAGTCCTAGCCCCCACCATAGCCCATTACCAGTCATAACCCCCCCCCTGCCAATAGCCCACTTCCAGTCCTAACCCCCATCTGCCCATTTCCAGTCCTAGCCCCCACCATAGCCCATTACCAGTCATAACCCCCCCCTGCCGATAGCCCACTTCCAGTCCTAACCACCATCTGCCCATTTCCAGTCCTAGCCCCCACCATAGCCCATTACCAGTAATAACCCCCCCCCTGCCAATAGCCCACTTCCAGTCCTAACCCCCATCTGCCCATTTCCAGTCCTAGCCCCCACCATAGCCCATTACTAGTTATAACCCCCCCCAGCCCATTACCAGTCATAACCCCCCCTGCCAATAGCCCACTTCCAGTCCTAACCCCCATCTGCCCATTTCCAGTCCTGGCCCCCACCATAGCCCATTACCAGTTATAACCCCCCCCCCAGCCCATTACCAGTCATAACCCCCCCCCCTCCCCCCTCTGCCAATAGCCCACTTCCAGTTCAGTCAGCCCCTCCATAGCTCATTACCGGCCAACAAAAAAACCCCCAAAACCCTGGCTTCTGCTGCTGCCGTTGTCGCCGTGGCAGCAACAGAATCAATTGTCAAATTTAAAAAAAAAACTGACTTCTGCTGCTCAAGCAGCTGTCCTGCGGCCCCTTTCCCTCTGCCCGGAGATCCGACTCTGCTCTATCAGCGGCGTGCTTTTCAAGCCGCGACGAGAGTATTCCCCTCTCGCGCGGTTTTTCAAGCCGCGCGAGAGGGGAATACTCTCTTCGCGGCTTGAAAAGCACGCCGCTGAGAGCAGAGTCGGATCTCCGGGCAGAGGGAAAGGGGCCGCAGGACAGCTGCTTGAGCAGCAGAAGTCAGTTTTTTTTTTAAATTTGACAATTGATTCTGCTGCTGCCACGGCGGCAACGGCAGCAGCAGAAGCCAGGGTTTTGGGGGATTTTTGGTTTTCCGCCGTCGCGGGCCGCACAAAGTTGTCGGGCCGCGTGTTTGAGACCCCTGGAATACACCAACATACTGCAAGACCCCGGGTTCGCTTCCCAATGACTGATAGAGTTAGAGCAGAAGAACATAAAGGGAGGATCCTGGACTGGACTGGAGGGACTCAAGGAAAGGCAATTAGCTGGTAAGGCCTAATTCCCTCCAGTCCAGTCCAGATGCATGGGATTACCACAGTAGTGACACTGGCTGGTTAAGGTGAAAAGAGGGTCAGAGGAGTCACTATTTTTGGCAAGAAAGAGAATACTGTTCTAAACATCACTTTCCCCGAGTGGAAAACCAAAAATGGATCCCAGCAAAATAAAGCCTGCAGCTCAGAAATACGCTGGGCTGAACGGATGTCAACTAGGAACACCATCTCCAACGTGAGGTCCTTCAGGGATGCATTGGCAGTCGCTCGAAGTGTGGTTCTGTTAATGCCAATAGCACCAAATTCAAATCTCACGGTGGAACAACCAGGTGCTGCGGAGGATGGACTTGCTTAACGGGCCAGAGAAACTGCAGCACATCTGAGTGCGCCGCCAGAGACACTCCGCATACTCTACTGCAGTAACAGACTAAGGCGGCTATCTTGACCTGTAGCGAGTTCAGGACCAGGCCTTTCTTCAATTGCAGAAAGGCTAAAATCTGAGGAATAGAGGCTGAGAGAACTCGAGCCGTTAGTCACACATCAATCCTCAAATACTCTCCAGACTCTGATATATGATGACATAGAACATTTCCTTGTTCTGAGCAGAGTAGAAATTACTGAAGCAAAGTATTCCCTTTTTCTCAATCTAGCCCTTTCAAGAGCCAAGCTGTAAGTGAGAATCGATCCACTTGAAGGATGCAAATTGGCCCCTGACTCAACAGATCGGCTTGGACTGGCAGCTTCCATGGTACTGCCACTGCTAGGTGAACCAAATCCGCATACCACGGCCTCTGAGATCAGTCCAGAGTTATAGGATAACTTGACCTTGATGTCCCTTGATTCTGCAGAGCACTTGACAGATCAGAGGCCATCCAGGGAATACATACAGGAGTCCTGCCTCCGGCCACGGCTGAACTAATGCATTAAGACCTTCTGACATACGCTCGTGCCTCTGGCTATAGAAATAGCACACCTTGGTGTTGGCCGATGATGCCATGAGATACATCACTTGCAGCCCCCAGCGGCATACTATGCTCTAAAACACCAAATCCTCTAAGGACCACTCCACCAGATCCAACTGATTTCTGCCCAGAAAGTCCACCTGAACATTCTCCTTGCCTGCCACATGAACTGCTGACAGGGCCAAAAAGTGCTCCTCCGCCCACTGTAGCAGCACAGCCACCTCCTGTGACAGGCTCATGCTGGTCGTTCCTCCCTGACGATTGATATAAGCCACTGTGGTTGCATTGTCCGAAAAAATGTAGGACCATGCATTTATTTATTTTATTTATTTATTTATATTCTCTTATATACCGCGCTATTCTGCATCTGTGTGGTTTACATTGAACAGGGCATTATAACTTGGAGATAACTATTTTACAGGGAACATGGGCTATGGAGGGTTAAGTGGCTTGCCCAAGACCACAAGGAGCACCTGTGGGACTAGAAACCCCAGTCCTTCTGGCCCAAGGTTGCTGTCCTCTAGTAGGATTTGAACCCCTGACCTTCTGGCCTGAAGTACCTTGCCCCAACCACTAGGACACTCCTCCACTCCATTTGGGCTGCAACAATCCAAGGGAGCGGTACAGTATAGGTGGTGATGTACTTCTGTCAACGAAAGAAGAACAGGATCTAGGCGTGATTGTGTCTGACGATCTCAAAGCAGCTAAACAGGTAGAAAAGGCAACGGCGAAAGCTAGAAGATGCTTGGGTGCATAGGGAGAGGAATAGCCAGCAGAAGAAAGGAGGTGTTAGTGCCTCTGTATAAGTCTATGGTGTGACCTCATTTGGAGTATTGTGTGCAATTCTGGACACCGCACCTTCAAAACAATATAAACAGGTTGGAGTCGGTGCAGAGGGTGGCTACTAAAATGGTTAATGGTCTTCGTTATAAAGCATATAAGAACAGACTTAAAGACCTTAATATGTATGTATACTTTAGAGGAAAGGCGGGACAGAGGTGATATGCTTGAGATGTTTAAATACCTCCATAGCATAAATGCACAGGAGGAGAGCCTCTTTGGATTGAAAGCAAGCTCTGCTATGAGGGGACATAGGATGAGGGTGAAAGGGGATAGACTCAGGAGTAATATGCAGAAATATTTCTTTATGAAAAGAGTGGTAGATGTGTGGAACAGTTTCCCAGTGGAGGTGGTAGAGATGAGGACAGTATCTAAATTCAAAAAAACATGGGACAAACACAGCGGCTCTCTAAAGGAAAAAAGGGGACTCTTGTAGTGGGTGATATGGAAGGGCAGACTAGATAGATCATGTGGTCTTTTTCTGCTGTCATGTTTCTATGTTTCTATGACCCTCACTGCTTGATTCTGCAGGAGGAGCTTGAAGTGTTGTAATGCTCGAACACTGCTCTCAACTCCAAGCAGTTTATCGATCATGTTGTCTCCTCCACCAACCATTGACCTTGGGTGATCTGAGACATGCATTGGGCTCCCCATCCGGAGCGACTTGCATCAGTGGTAACTGTTACCCATGCTTGAGTCTCCAACGGCACTCTGGATGGCAAGAACTGGTAATTGCACCACAATTTCAGGCTGCATCCAACTTCCCCCGGACATGCCAATCTCCATGAGAGGGGGTGCTGCTGCGGGGACTAGCGCAACAACAGACCATGTTGGAGAGGTCTCATGTGGACCGGGGCCCATGGAACTGAAAAAATCTCTTTGCATGACCTACTGCTCACCAGGTAGCAAAATTCAACATTGGCTCTTTGGCTCCATTTCTCTAAATTCAATTGCAAATAGAGTAAGGAATCAAATAAAACAAAACACACAGAATTATATCAGTAACAGTATTACTTAAGCTTAAGCAGAGGAATTCAGACCAGCAAGCTTGTGCAGTTCTCCCATAATTCCTACTCCAGTTGGGCATAGTACTTCTTTATTTAGGAAAAAAGCTGCTGCATGGAACAAATTTGTCTCATCACTGTACATCATACTTTTGCTTTACAGATGAAGCGAAACACTACACATTTTAGGTCAAATTAGGCACAGACATTGCTCAGCATAGTCAGGACAAACAAAAACATTCTGTCTTGATTTTTTTTTTTTTTTTACAAACATCTACAAAATACGACCTTGGTTTCTATACACATACACTGCTAAGCTACTATAGATCAAGTTTCAGATTGTCAGCAAAATTCCCAGCCATTCTCCATATTAACCCTTTCAGAGAGTCCTGGTACCCCACTTTGAGTCCCTGTCAACAGGAACTAAGTCTATAGTCACAGCCATCGATCCCAAGAGCCGGAGGTAACACCATGCCAACAGTCACGCCATCTAGAGAAATCGACGTACCAGCTCCTGCACTTTCCTCACCCTCTCTGGAGCAGTGACACCAGCCCTTTCTGAGTGTTGAACAGCGCTCCCAAGTAAGTTAGCTATTGCGAGGGGCAGAAATTTCTCTTGGCATTGTTCACTATCCAACTGAGACTCTGTAGCAGATTGATAACTCTTTGAATAGCATTTTGACTCTTGAATGACTTTGCCCTGATTAACCAATTGTCCAGGAATGGATGGAATAACACGCCTTCTTGTTGAAACGTGGCCACCACTATAACCATGATCTTTGCTAATGTTCTGGGATCAGTGATGAGACCGAATGGAAACGCCTGAAAGTGAAAATGTCCCGAGGGAACCACAAAGCGCAGGAAACATTGGTGATCTGAATGGATCAGGATGTGAAGGTAAGCCTCTGTGAGATTCAAAAATGTTTGGAATTTGCCCTTTCTTAAGCTACTATCACCAAATGGAGCGTTTCCATGTGAAACCGGGGCACCCGTAATGCCCCATTGATGAATTTGAGGTCCAGCACTGGACAAAAGGACCCCTCTTTTTTGGGGCCGATGAAATAAAGCGTAGTTACTCACCTGTAACAGGTGTTCTCCAGGGACAGCAGGAATCAGTCCTCACTTATGGGTGACGTCAGCACCGACAGAGCCCACGCGGAGCAACTCCCCAGCTTTCAAAGAAAGCCTTTGGGATTGCTGCCACACATGCATGGTCCTCTTCCCGCCCAAGGGTGTCATCTTGCTCAGTTAGGTCCCTTAGCTCAAGCCCTACCAAGCAGATGGCAAGGGAAGGATAAAAATCTAGCAACTCATCAGGGGAGGCAGGAGGGTAGTGAGGACTGATTCCTGCTGTCCCTGGAAAACACCTGTTACAGGTGAGTAACTACGCTTTCTCCAGGAACAAGCAGGAAGTCAGTCCTCACTTATGGGACTCCCCAGCTACAGGCTACCAAACCTGTAACCAAAAAACACCTTTGCGAGGTCGTGAGCAGAAGCCGATGCCCAAAGGAGCCTGAGTCCTCAGTAGCCGTGAAGAAGGGTCGGAGGGCAGGAGTTGCTTATACCCCAAACAGATTACGGAGTACAGCCTGGCCAAAGGTGCTGTCCCGACGGGCCTCCCTCTCCGGGTAGTAGTGTGCAGTGAAAGTGTTCGCTGAAGACCAGGTCGCTGCCCGGCAGATGTCCATCAGGAGCATGGAGCGCAGCGAGGCCACCGAGGCCGCTTTGGCCTGAACCCCATGCACAGTGACCCGACGATCTAACAGGGCACCCACCTTCGTGTGAGCAAAGGCGATGCAGTCTGCCACCCAAATAGAGAGGGTGCGATTGGTGACTGTCTGCCCCAGTCGATTGGGATCACTGGTCACAAAGAGTCGGCCAGACTTACGATGAGTCTGGGTGCGCTGCAAATAGAAGGCAAGAGCCCTTTTGCAGTCGAGTGTGTGGAGAACTGCTGATGTCTGGTCGGCATGAGGTCTCGGGAAGAAAGTCGGTAGGACTATCTCTTGGTTGAGATGGAAATCCGAGACAACTTTAGGCAGGAATTTGGGGATGGGTACGGATAATCACCCTATTCCTATAGAACCTGGTGTAAGGAGCATCAGCCATGAGAGCCTGGAGCTCACTAACTCAGCGGGCCGAAGTCAGCGCCACCAGGAAGGCCACCTTCCAGGATAGATGCCGAAGTGAGCACGTCACCATTGGCTCAAAGGATGGACGTGTAAGCTGCATGAGCACCACGTTCAGATCCCATTCCGCCGGGGGAGGCCGGATGGGCGGCTTGGATAGCAAAAGACCCCAGATAAAGCGGGAGACCAAAGGCTGCCCCGAGATGGGCTTTCCCTCGACAGGGAGGTGGTTTGCCAAGATGGAGCTCAAATGTACCCTGACAGAGTCTGACTTCAGACCTTTTCTCAAGAGATGGAGGAGGTACTGAAGGACCCATCGAGTGGGACACAAGGATGGGTCGATCTGGACCCCGGAGCACCAGATCAAGAAGCACCGCCACTTGAAGGCGTAGGCTCATCTAGTTGAGGACTTTCTCAACGTCAGGAGGTCCTTCTCGACGTCCTCTGGAAGACCCATCGAAGCTAGGGAGACCCATTCAGCCACCAGGCCATGAGGGATAAGGAGGCTAGGTGCTGCACCCATCCCTCCTCCTGCGTTAGCAGACCTAGGGCAGAGCCCAGGGGGACAGGAGGCTCCATCGACAGTTGGAGCAGATAGAGGAACCAGGGCTGCCGAGGCCACGAGGGGCTACAAGGATCACCGATGCCTGGTCCCGCTGAGCCTTGAGGAGGGTCCTCGAAATGAGAGGGATGGGAGGGAACACATAGAGCAGGCTGGAGGACCAGCTCAGAAGGAACACATTTGGGTTCTGCCTGCTCGGGTGCGGTATCGGCCCACAGAAGTGGGAGAGCTGTGCGTTCTGAGGACTGGCAAATAGGTCTATCGCCGGAATCCCCCACCAAAGGAACAGCCCGCCACCCCTGGATCCAGCCATCATTTGAGAGGGCGAAGGATCCTGCTGAGCCTCTCCGCTAGGAAATTCTCCTTGCCCGGGAGGTAGGCTGCCCTGAGGGACATCCCCCGACGGACGGTGAAGGAGCAGAGGAGGACCACTTCCAGACAGAGGGAGCGTGATCCGGTACCCCCTCCTTGTTGACGTAGAACATCGCCACGAGGTTGTCGGTCTGCACGAGTACCAACTGCCCCTTGAGGTGGCCCTCGAAGGCCCTCAGGGCCCACCAAATCACCAGGAGCTCAAGAAAGTTTATCTGCTGTTGAGACTCCTCGGGTGACCACTGCCCCTGTGTGCACAACACATTGCGGTGGGCTCCCCAACCTAACAGGGAAGCATCCGTTGTCAGCACCATCTCGTTCCTGGAAGGGCAACCCCCGGAGGAGGTTGCAGGGGTTTTGCCACCAGCGCAGGGACAGGTGAAGGTTGTGGGAGATCCTGACGGGGTCCCTGAGGTGACCGACAGACGGGCTCCACTGGGCACTGAGGCACCACTCAGCTGTCTGCACGGGCAGGCCGGCGTGGGGAACCACATGGATGTTAGAGGCCATGTGGCCCAGGAAGCAAAGCATATTCCGAGCTGTAACTCGGGGGGTGCTCTGGACCCGAGCTGCCAGGGCATGGAGGCGGTCGGTGCGATCTGCTGGCAAGAATGTGATCACTCACTGAGTATCGAGGCGTGCCCCGATGAACTCTAAAGCCTGCACCGGTTTGTCAGACGGCTGCCTGGGTGAGAATCTTCACAGTCTTGTCAAGTGCATATATCTATATGATTTGCAAGGTATTGTGGGCAATGTAGTTCATTCACACCAGACACAGCTGCTGACAATAATTTAGTTGTGCTCTTGGGTAAAGCCAATAAGATATTTATTTATGGGGTTATTTCTCCCAACACAGATATGCTTGGTAGCACATAAATTAGGTTACTTGCTTTCAGTGTTAACTTGGAAAAACAAAGTTAAAATCAGGAAAACAACAAATGAAAAGCCACAAAGCAAGAAACAAACTGTTCTTTTCAGGTTAACTTCTGATTAATTCCCACATAGATACAGAAGTGATTCTCTCCTAGCTCACAAGCAATTAGGTAAGGCTTAATTGCTAGCAGTTACCAGCTGAAACCCCTTAGCTGGCTTGCCTTCCACTGTGTGGGTCAAATCCTGCTTCAGGAGCTTTTCTGAGTAGATTAAAGAACAAATTTGTATTTCTTTGTGATGGTTGCTGTACTTTATAACAGAAAGTTACCAACAGAGTTTAGATAGAGAGCAGTCCATATAAACAGGATCCTCATCTGCTATTATTCCCCGTTGTTCAACAAGCATGGGTTCAATATCATGGATTGGCACAGATGAATCTCTCAATGGAGCATTTTCAGGAGAATACTTGTTTCCCTGCTGTCTTTCAAGGTTATAGCTAGGGCATAGATCAGTGTTCATACCTGAGCTTCCATTGCTGCTAGAGTTGCTCTCTATATAGCCTGGCCAGTATGTAGTCCAGTTCTTATGTCCAGCCTTCCAATCCAGATCCCTGGACACTGGATCTCTCTTCACATACCTTCTGGCACAGGTCTTAGGGTCCCTTCCACGTGCAGCCGTCTCCCTCACAGGTAGCCTCTGGTGATTCCTAGCTCTGCAGCACCATTCCTCTGGCTTTCCCCAGTCCAATGGTGTATGCTGGCCCTTGGAATACCTCCCAGTATACGTACTGCTTTGGACTCTTCTAGACCTCTCAAAGGCTTTTCTCTTCCTTCTTCCAAAGGGTCTCTTTCCCTCTCTGTCCGTCCGGTTTGGCTTCTGCTTCTGATGATCCTTCAGATGAAACTGATGATCAAACTCAAGCTGATTCTCAGGATACTGAGGACAATTCTCTGGATATCCAAGGTGATCATGAAGATGGTCATCTGTAGAATAAACTCTACTCTTATTCTGCTTGGATGAGTGCTCCTCCCTAACACAGCGCAGCTATGCTGAATCAGGCCCTGCCCTTTGAGATGAGTGCTTAGGGATTACCTCATAGCCCTCCTGATTGAACACACGTTTCCCCACTTCAGCTCCTCTAATGGCTGTTGGAAACCTGGTGCATTCTGGGACTGGTAGTCTTTTATGGGAAAATTCTGTTTTCTTATTTCTACCAGAACTGACAGGTTGCTTGTTCAGAGTCACTTCACCTTTTCTATAGCTCCTTCCTGAGCTATGATAAGCTTCCTTATCACAGGTTTGAGATGGGACTTCAGGACGAGGAAGTACCAGGAATAGAAGTCCTGACCTCGAAGGTGTGGAGGGACCTTCTTGACCGCCCATTGGGAGAGGAGAGAGACTAGTTCCCGCTGCAGGAAAACCTGGTGCATGCAGAGTCGAAGAGGCTCCACTGGGGAGAAGGGAGGTGGAAGCCTGTCAAAGCGAAGGCGATAGCTGTCTCGGATGACCTGGAGGACCCAGGTGTCTGAGGTGATGGAAGCCCACCGAGGGGCGAAAGAAGATAGGCATCCCCCCACTGGCTGCTGAGTTGCCGGAGGGTGAAAGGCAATGCAACTGGTGTCAAAACCTCTGTGCTGGTTGTGGTGGAGCCGGGGTTTGGACTTTAGGCTCTTTCGGCTTGCGGTGACCCTGGCCGGACTTTCCCTGCGCCAGAGTGGTTGGCATGGGGTGGTCGGGTATGGCGGGTAGCCATGGTATGGAAGGCCCTTCCTCGGAAAGAAAGGCTTTTTGGCCTGTTGCTCTTTCTGGGGGAGGGTAGAGGTCTTGCGCGAGAGAAGGGTTCTGGTGACGAACTCCGTCTCTATCTCCGCGGCCTTATCTTCCATCGGCTTGCCGGAGAGCTGCTCGCTGAGGCAGGGGATGTCCAGGAGCTTTTCCTGTACCCACTGCTCCAAATATGATGATTGGAGCCATGCCTTGAAGTGGGCCCCAAAGCCCGTTGCCGCCACCCGAGCCAAGGACTTGAAACCATTGTAGGTGGCTCGGGAGAGGTATTTTGAGCAGTCTGTGATGGACTTCAACAGGGTACTGAACCTATTGAGAGGCTCGCCCTCGAGGCCCATGGAGAAACCTCCAAGCTCCTTGGACAAGTCACGCAAGAACATACCCATGTATAGTTGGTACGCTTGAATGCGACAAGAGAGCATAGAGCCTTGGTAAGCCTTGCGGCCCAGGGCATCAAGGGCTCTCGATTCCTGGCCTGGGAGGACCGACGAGTGTGATTTTGGGCTCTTCTGTTTTCTTATGGCCGATTCCACCACCGTGGAAGTTTGGGGCAGTTGGGTCTTTCTGAACCCAGGGCCGCATTGTACCTTGTACATAGTGTCGAGGCGCTTACTCAGATGGGGACTGAGGCGGGTCCTCCCACATGTGGAGCAGCAGACGGGACAGGATGGGAGGGACCAGAACAGTGAGAGACTCCCTAGGCGGGGACTCGTACTGAAGGATGTTGAGCTCTTCAGCTCGAGGGTCCTCCTCAGCCTGGGTGGCCAGGATAGGAGCCTGTGCCATATCCTGAATGAACATCAGGAAGGAGGTGTCCTCGGGTGGCGAGCGCTGCTGAAACGCGGGCGGGGAAGGGTCCGACGGAAGGTCCCGGTGGGTACTGGTTTCTGGGGAGGTGTCTCCATCGGACTCCCAGTCCGACAACTCGGTTGAGGAATCCCAACCGGGCAGGTCGCCCTGTCCAGCGGCCGAGGCCCGCTTGGAGCCTGAGGCCCTGGAAGACCTCGCCCCCGAGTAATGGGAGGGCGAGCGAGACTGACGTCGAGGACCCTCGCGAGGCCCATGGCTCTCAGGGGTTTCCTTGATGGATTTCGGTGTCCACGCGAGGGACCCATGGTCTCTGGGCGCGAGTCAGTGAAGCTGGCTGGGAGCGCCTGCTGGGAATTGATGAACGTAGAAATACTGCATTCCAGCGTGAGCATGCGGGACTCCCACGCGGGCGTGAGGCCCTGTGACGCTGACCCCAGGGTCACTGGGTCAGGCGTCGAGGAGGAGAGGGGGCCTCACCAAGATGGCCCTCGACCAGGCGCCTTCGCCGGAGGCCTCCGTATCTGTGTGTGGTACCTTGCAGGGCCACTCCTTGTCCGACTCTTGGGAACGCCAAAGGGGGCTAAGCGACTGAGCGCGGGAGTGCTCATGCTTGGCAGGAGCCCCCGACAGCGACTTTGAGGCCTTCTTCTTCTTGCGCCACTCCACTTCAGGGGACCCCTGGTTGGAGTGCCTCCAAGAGCGCAGGGCCAAGGTGGGGGATCCCACCAGAGGAGAGACAACCGAGGGCGCCACCGGGGATTCTGAGGTGGCCTTTCTGAACATGTCTTCGGACTTCTGCTTATGAATGAGCAGGGCTTTAGAGGACATTTTCTTACAGAGCGAACAGAGCTCCAGATCATGATCAGCCCCGAGACACCGCAGATAAGTCGTGGGTGTCGGAAAGTGACATGTTCTTAGAGCATCTATTGCATTTTTTTAATCCGGTGGTCATGGGGCAAAAATGGCCCCTACGAGGTCGAAGACCCACACGGCCAACAGTTAGCAAAAAAGGGCACGAAGCCCACTGAAACAAAAAGGTGAAGAAAACTGTCCCCTAACAGCTCTAAAAAGGCAGAGCAGGGGAAGGACAGGTAGAGGACCGATGCAACCAGAAAATAGAAGGCCAGTAGGCCAAAAACAAAATACTTTTTCCGAAGGACGAGGATGTGGGTCTGAAGGGCTCCGTGGAAAAAGGGAGACTGAGCAAGATGGCACCCTTGGGTGGGAAGAGGACCACACATGCGTGGCAGCAATCCCAAAGGCTTTCTTTGAAAGCTGGGGAATTGCTCTGTGCGGGCTCCATCGGTGCCGTCACCCATAAGTGAAGACTGACTTCCTGCTTGTTCCTGGAGAAATGGAGTAACAACCTAACGCGCATTGGCTTGAGGGTACCGGTCCCATTAACCGCATACAGACCAGTTTGTCCAGTGTTGATCTTACCGCCTGCAACTTCACGGGTGCTTTGCAAGGTGACATCAGAAAAGCATCGAGAATAGGTCTCGCCGATTCCAATGCATACCCTTCCCAAATGATCTCCAATACCCACTGGTCTTGAGTAATTTTGACCTAAACAGAGTAGAAGAGTGGAAGATGCCCTCTGACCTGCACCTCCCCCTGGATCCGCCTCACTTCATTTTGACTTTTTAGAGGTACTTGCAGTCAGGGAATAATATCCCCTGCCTGCCCCTGTTCCTCAAAAGGAGTTTCCTCTGGTCGGATATTGAGACATCTGAAAAGGCATGAAATGAACTGCATGGAACCTGCGAAAGTCTTTAAACTGACCTCTCATTGGAGGGGCCAATTTCCCCATTCAGCGTCACTCATCTGCTTAATGGCCTTATGCACTAGGAAAAATCCTGGGGAGACCGTATTCCTTGGAGCAGAGGGCTCAAAAGAGATGTTAAGGGACCCTAGGGACTGAGCAATTAGGGATGTCAGTTCCTCTCTACGAAAGACTCTAACTATATTTGGGTCTTCTCCCGGAAGAATTTCTCCTTCCTCTACCTCGGCCCTGTAAGGATCCTCCCCAAGTACACGAGGTACCTTCCGGAGGATCTTCTGAGGAAATGGATCCCAGGGAACTAGGCCGTTCCATTTGCTCTGGTGCCTCTTGGAGCCTTTTCACAGGAGGACCCTCCCCAGTGCAAGGGAGGGGCATCAAATCCACACCTAAACCTGGTTCTGGTTGCCACTGAGGCTGGCACTGCCGCTGCCATGAGGCCCTGCTTCATGCAGTAAGCCTGATGGAGCAGCACTACAAATTCAGGTGAAAAAGGAAGCCCCAAGGCTGGGTCTTGACTTTCCTGCTGTTTTCGCTATTTTTTAGTCTTGGAAACTGTCCCCGAGGCCAGCACCGGCTCTCCATGTTATTTCCTCCATCCGGGCACTCAAAATGGTTGGCTTTTCAGCTGAAATGGAGCTGCGTGATTGTGAGGAGAGCTCTGATCAGGAATCCTCCCTGAGGCTTCCCCTTGAGGTCCCGATGTTGTCTGAGTAGTTTTAATACCTGCTTTGCCATAAGCTTTCTTTGGAGCACACTTAGTATAGCCAAGCTGAAGATAATGTCCCTTTAGAGCCCTGCAGGCCGCACAAATTGGCTTGCCTGAGGGCATGGCTGACATGAGGCAAAGATGCAAACTCACCCCGACAAACAAACAGAAATACCACTGCTGAAACAACTGCTCGCAAGGCCGCCCCCTATGTCAGCAGACCCCGGGAGCCCAAATACCACGACGGCACCGAGAACCCCTAAAACCAACTTTAAAGTCAACTCCAAAGCATTGTGATCCTCACAAGAGTGCTAGTAGACTTGTTTGAAAGCTCCAGTTGTGGCGGCAGTTTCGGCAGACATGGAGGAAGGGGCCAGGGGTTCCCAGATTTGCACCTCTCTGATAGTGAGAACTATCACTAATTCACTGAAGCAGGCAGATTTAGTATAGGTATACTGACTGAATGCCTTTTTCTAAGACTGAAATTGTTGCCTCCAACTCCTGTTCTATTTTTTTTTTTTAATTTTCTGCCACTGCCCACCAAATTCTGAAGTGTAGCTTGAACAGTAAATCATTTCTGTTAAGTATCCTTTCAATGCAGACTGGACGCACAGAGCTCCTCACCATCTGCTGGAGACTGAGCCATACTGGTCAGCTAATTGATGCACAGAGCCCTTAGGTGATGACATCAGCAAAGCTTGTCATGCTCAGTCTCCATCTGCTTGTTAGGGGGCACAACCCATGCATCTGGACTGGAGGGACGATATGAAATGTATGTTCTTATATGAGAAGGTGATCGGAATTGAGATGTTATGGTCAGGGCATAAGCAATTCTGGCGGTATTTTAGAAAAAATAACCACGGCGAGGGGCAGGTCTTTGTTCCTTCCCCTTTTGTATGGTTATTCCGACAAAAAGAAAAAACCCCGAAAAAAACCCAAAAAGAGTTATTGGAACGGAGGTTGTTTACTTTTATGCCACGGTCCTGTTCTTTGGTAGTGTTATATTTACCTTGTGCTGTTTTTTTTTTTGTTACTTGAAATTTATACTATACCTCTAGTGCGTATCATGAATTCTGCAGTTGTTATGGCTCGAGAAGAAGTTTTGAAGCTAAGTGAGTTTCTTTAATTACAAATTTAAATGATTAAAAAGGAAAATTCACGGTGAGGGGCAGGTCTTTCTTCCTTCCCCTTTTGTATGGTTATTCTGACAAAAAGAAAAATCAAAAAACCAAAAAAACCCCAAAAAGAGTTATTGGAACGGAGGTTGTTTACTTTTATGCCAAGGTCCTGTTCTTTGGTGGTATTTTAGAAAAGGCAACACCACATTTTTCCTACTAATTATGCCTCTGTTCATCCCAGCATTCCTTTCGCTTTGGTCGCCACCTTGTTGCATTCTTTCACTACTTTGAGATCATGAGGCATTATCAGTCCATGGGATAAACACAGAAGATTAAGAAGGAAGCCAAGCATTGGGTGCTCCACCTCAAAACAGCAGTGAACTGACTTTTGCAACCCTTAAGAGTATATTAATGCCTTTTACTAAAAGGCAGTAAGGTATTGCAGCTAACATGCGATTAGTGCCAAAATCATGGTGCATTATGTGCAATACCCCCATGTTAACTGTTGGAGGCATGGAAAGTATTTTGCTGACAATTAAGGCAGAGCCCTGTCTCATAGCATGTGCTGCATTGAGGTGGAGTTAGCATGCGGTGTTAATACATACTAAGAGCGCCGAGCTCACCACACTGCCCACTCGTGCCTCTGATGTGGATTGTGTAGTTAGCATGGGAATCATCCTATGCTGTTATGGTCCTGAGCTAGCTGGCAACGCGCATCCTAGTGTGCCTTTTAGCATGTGCTAGAATACGCGTTGCCAGGTAGTGCCCGTTAGTAAAAGACCCTCATTGGGTGTGAGGGTTTAAGTCAACTGCACAAAGTGGCAGTTAGAAACCTAAATTAAAGAATGAAAGAGGGAGGATGGGAAGGGGTGAACTTCATGAATCAGCAATTATAACACCAAATGAAGGCATGCTGGAGGGAGGGAGTGCTGCTAACCTACACGGGAGGCAATTACAACCTAACCATCTAACTGTCAGGATAAGCCATTTTTGTCTTTAACGGTTGTTATTTAGAGTAGTTACTCACCCCGTAATAGATGTTCTCAAGGAGCAGCAGGAATCAGTCCTTACATATGGGTGACGTCGGCACCGATATGTAAGGTGCCGACGTCACGTGCGGAGCATTTCCCCAGCTTTCAAGGAAAGCCTTTGGGAATGCAGCGCGCGTGCGCAGTCCCCTTCCCACCCAAGGGTGCCATCTTGCTCAGTCTGATGACATTGCTAAAAGACAGCAAAAAAAAATCAAAATAAAGTATATGACTGCAACTCCAGGGGAGGATTCCTGCTGCTCCTGGAAAACACCTGTTACAGGTGAGTAACTACTCTTTCTCCAGGACCAAGCAGGAAGTCATTTCTCACATATGGGACTCCCCAGCTCTAGGCTACCGGGAACCCAAAGCTGAAAAAATGGCTCCCTCTCAAGAGCTTAAGCATCCGTGATAAGAATATATTCTTGAGAACGCCCCTGTACGGTAGCCCAACACAAGGGCTGCAGGGTAGGAGTTGCCTAAACCTCAAAGAGATTACGGAGTACCGCCTGTCCGAAAGCACTGTCCCTCCGGGACTCTCTCTCGAGGCAGTAATGAGCTGCAAAAGTCTGGCTTGAAGACCAAGTAGCGGCCCGGCAGATGTCTGCCAACGGAACAGAGCAGAGATGAGCTACTGTTGCAGCTTTCGCCCTGACACGGTGGGCCGTGACTCGACCCTGCAAGGGAAGGTCGGCTGCCTTGTACGCCAAGGCATTACAATCTGCTACCCAAGTGGACACAGTACGCTTGGAGACAGGCAACCCCATCTTATTAGGGTCAAAGGAGATGAAGAGCTGAGTAGCCCTTCGATGCCCTGCATACGTTCTATGTAAAAAGACAACGCCCTCTTACAGTCCAGGGTATGCAAGACTGTTTCAGCTTGGCTGGTATGCGGCCTGGGAAAGAAGGTCAGAAGAACCACCTCTTGGTTGAGGTGGAAAGAGGAGACCACTTTTGGAAGGAACTTCGGATGGGTCTGTAGGACCACCCTGTTCCTATAGAACCGTGTATATGGTCTATCAGAAACCAGAGCTTGTAGCTCACTCACACGTCTGGCCAAGGTAAGAGCTACCAGGAAGAGTGCTTTCCAAGAAAGCAAGCGCAAATGGCAAGTAGCCATCGGCTCAAACGGTGGGCGACTAATTTGTTGGAAGACCACATTTAAATCCCACTCAGTCGCCGGTGGACGAATCGGAGGCTTGAGAAGAAGCAGACCTCTGAGAAAATGGGACACCAAGGGATGAACTGACAGAGACTGTCCCTCCACCGGGTAGTGGTGTGCTGAAAGAGCACTGAGGTGGACCCGAACAGAGTTAGACTTAAGGCCTAGGTCTGACAGGTGAAGTAGATACTGCAGTACTACTGGCACAAGGCAAGAGAAAGGATCTTCCTTGCGCTGAGCACACTATACCGTAAACCTATGCCACTTGAGGGCATAGGAATTTCTGGTGGACTGCCTCCTAGAGGCCAAAACCACCTCCTCAACCTCCTTAGGCAGAAGCAAGGGAGCTAGCACTATCCTTTCAGCAGCCAGGCCATCAGATTGAGGGACCTGAGATTGAGGTGCAGAAGGGAACCCTGATCCTGAGACAGGAGATTGGGTTGCAACCCCAGAGGGAATGGAGTTTCCACCGCCAACTGCAGCAGAAGCGGAAACCACGGCTGCCTGGGCCATCTGGGGGCGAGGGAGGAAACGCATACAGGAGGCCCGTAGACCAAGAGATCAGAAAAGCATCTGCTGCAATCCTCAGGGGATGCGGCTGTCTGGAGCAAAACCTGGGCAGCTGACGGTTTAGTGGACTTGCAAAGAGATCGATGGATGGAAGTTCCCAGCGGAGGAAGATCTGCTGGACCACCCATGGATTCAACTGCCATTCGTGAGACTGGAGAATCCTGCTTAGCTTATCTGCTAGGAAATTCTCCTGTCCAGCTAGATAAACTGCTTTGAGAAACATGCCTTGTTTTACTGCAAAGGAGCAAAGGGCCAGCGCCATTTGACATAGGAGCCTGGACCCCGTGCCCCCTTGTTTGTTCACATAGAACATTGCCACCTGATTGTCCGTCTGAACCAAAACAGACTGGTGAGAGAGGGCATGAGAAAAAGTCTGTAGAGCTAAGCGGATTGCTCGCAGCTCCAAAAGATTGATCTGCTGCGTGGCCTCCCGAGGGGACCAGAGGCCTTGAATGCACGTGCCCTGGCAATGTGCACCCCAGCCCTTTAAGGAAGCATCGGTCGTCAGCACCCTTGTGTGTGCTGGAGCCTGAAAAGGTTCTCCCATGAGAAGGTTTGGGAGATGTAGCCACAAACTGTAAGGAGTCCAAAAGTGGTTTGGACACCTTTACTCTGTCTCGGAGGTCGCCTGTGGCCTACGCCCACTGAGCTCTGAGGCACCACTGAGCAGCCCGCATGTGCAGACGGGCATTTGGAGTCACATGCACAGTGGATGCCATATGGCCCAGAAGTCGCAGGTAGTGCCTGGCGGAGACCTGAGAATTGCTTTGGAACTGGTTTGCCAACTCCATCAATCTGTGGGCTCTGTCCTCGGGCAAGTAAGCTCTTGCCTGAAGGGTGTCTAGTCTCGCCCCTATAAACTCTAGGTTCTGAGAGGGGAGCAAAGTGGACTTTGCGTAGTTTATGACAAAGCCCAGATGCTGAAGAAGAGAGACAGTGCGAAGAGTGGCTTGTCTGGCCTCCTGGAGAGACTGGCCCCTGATGAGCCAGTCATTCAGGTATGGGAAGACAAAAATTCCCTGATTCCTGAGATAGGCCGCCACCACCGCCAGGCATTTTGTGAAAACTCTGGGGGCAGAGGTTAGGCCAAAGGGAAGTACCCTGTACTGAAAATGGTTTCCTCCCACCACAAACCTGAGATATTGTCTCTGGTCTGGATGAATGAGGATGTGAGTATAAGCATCCTTTAGGTCTAAGGAGCATAGCCAGTCTCCCTGCTGGAGGTAGGGCAGCAGTATCCCAAGGGTAAGCATCTTGAATTTTTCCCTCTCCAGAAACTTGTTTAGGTTTCGCAAGTCTAGGATAGGCCAGAGGCCTCCTGTCCTTTTTGGTTCCAGGAAGTACCTGGAGTAGAAGCCTTGCCCTTCCAGGTGGTGAGGCACCGGTTTCACCGCCTGTTCCTTTAGAAGACTTGCCAACTCCTGAAGGAGAAGATTTCTGTGTAGAGGGAGTCTTGGAGGCTCCCCTGGAAAGTAGGAGGGGGGTAGCTGGTGGAAAAGGAGCATGTAGCCCTTTTGGACTATGCTGAGTACACAGGTATCCCCTGTGATGGCTGGCCACCTGTAGGCGTACAGGGTCAGCCGACCTCCTGTGCTGAGTGGAGCCAGCGGTGGAGAAGAGGCTATGCTCTGGGAGTCAAAACCCAACTCCCTGCTGTGCAGGAGCTGGAGCTGGTGGCTTGGGAGTCTTCTGCCTATGGGGCCCATGCCCCTGCCCCTTGGCCTGCTGGCCCTGTTGGGGAGATGGAGAGGCCTGATAGTGAGGGTAGGATTTGTAGGCAGCACCCTTCCTCGGGAAAAAGGGCTTCTTTCCCGAGCCCTTCTTTTTTTTGAGAAGGGGCAGAAGTCTTTCTGGACAGCCTTGTTCAGGTGAGAATCTCAGTCTCGATTTCTGCAGCCTTCTCCGTCATGGGCTTACCGAATAGGTTGTCACCTCGGCAAGGGACATCGACCAACTTGTTCTGTACCCATGACTCCAGGTCCGATGACTGTAGCCAGGCCTGACGGCGTGCACCGATGCCGGCCACGGCTACCCGGGCCGAAACCTCAAAGCCATCATAGACTGCTCGCGAGATAAACTTCGAGCACTCTTGGATCCCTGTAGACAAGGCCTTGAACCTCTGCAAGGGTTCCTCAGAGAGGCCAGCTGAGATCCCGGAAATCTCCTTTGCCAGGTCCCATAAGTACATACCCATGTACAGCTGATAAGTCTGGACATGGCAAGATAGCATAGAGCCCTGGAAGCACTTTCTACTGAGGGCATCCAGGTTCCGGGCCTCCCGGCTGGGGGGCACCGAGGAGTGCATCTTCTGACTCTTCAGGCAGTGCATGGCTGATTCCACAACTATGGAATTGTGCGGTAGCTGCGCCTTTTGGAACCCAGGGCTCTTACAGACTCGATAAATGGAATCGACCCATTTGCTAACCAGCGCCGAGGCCAGTGCCTCCCACATTCGGAAGAGCAGCCATTCCAGCATCGGAGGAACCGGTACAGTAAAGGCTTCCTTTGGAGGAAATTCATACTGGAGGTCATCGAGCTCCTTGGCTCGAGGCTCCTCCTCAGCGTCTGCAGGGAATGCCAGAGCCTTGGCCATGTCCCTTACAAAGTCTGAGAAACGAGTATCCTCCGGGGGGACCTTCTCCGAGGCTCGGACTCCGGTGAGTCCGAAGGGACGCACCAGGTCTGGAAGGTGTCCGGAGACTCCTCGCCCTCCGTCTCCCACGCTGACTCCTCCGAGGAGGAGTCGAGCGGCTCCTGCCATGTCGGCTTCGGTGCCACCTGCCCCGACGCCGAGGGCACCAGCGTCTACGACCTCGGCTCCGCACAGGAGGTCGAGGGGGACATTGACCGAGGATCGACTCGAGACTTGATGGACTCGAGGATCAGCTCGGTCTCCGGGGTCAACTTAGACATCGAGGTCCCGGTGGTAGCGGCAGATGCACCGGTGAGACCGGCGATCAGTATCCGCTGCTGTTCCAAGCTGCTCTCCAAGGCCGTCAACCTGAGTCCAAGCTCAGGAGACCCAGCAGCCTCCAACTCAGGCCCTGACGGCATCGGGCCCGTCGGCGGCTCTCCCGGAGGAGAGTCCACGAGGACAACAGAACTCACGTGACTCGGGGACTCCGGCTCCATACGAGGTAGCTTGGACGGCCTTTCTGACTCCGAGAGCCCGGGGTGGTGTTCAGGGCTACGCGACCTGTCCCTCGAGGACCCAGGAGCTTCCACCAACGCTGCCCTCATGAGCTTTTTCTTCCTTTTGTGTTCCCGGGTGGGAGACCCCCTTTCAGAGGAACCACGACGGCGCTCGGGTTCCAACCCCTGATCACATTTTTTGAACCCGCTGGCAGCCATCGGGGGAAAAAGGGCCTCTGCAAGGTCAAAAGACCGGGCTACCAGTGAAAATAACAAAAAAGGCGTGAACGCTAGTCACGAAGGACAAAAAAACGAAAAAAGAATACTGGACTCGATACCGGTGTACCGAGCCCAGGCAGGAAGGGGAACCGGCGTCGAACCGGATCAGAAAAAGCGGAAATCGCAGAAAAAATCTACTTTTACTGGGTGACACGAACTGACGTCCATTGGGCTCCGCGGAAAAAGAAAGACTGAGCAAGATGGCACCCTTGGGTGGGAAGGGGACCGTGCATGCGTGCTGCATTCCCAAAGGTTTTCCTTGAAAGCTGGGGAAATGCTCCGCACGAGGGCTCCGTCGGCGCCGACGTCACCCATATGTGAGGACTGACTTCCTGCTTGGTCCTGGAGAAAGTATGTTACACATTGCAAAATAAATGTGTTTTGTTTACTACAGTACTATATATTTCTATGTTTGCACTTCCCAGTGATTAACAGAGCCATACGTTCATAGATTAGTTTACATCATAAAGTTTAAATTTTCTAATTAGAAATCGAAACCAAAAGAGATACAAATATTGATTTAGAATTTAAAGTTATGTCCACTGCAGGATCTGCAGCCGTGATGGAGGAGAGGTCTGGGAAGGGAGCTAAAGGTCTATGGGCCCTGGAGGCAGTCTTGCTGGGTAGGGATAAATACAAAGTGGTAAATATGTTATGAAATATATGATATTTTATACAAACTATAAGGTAATACAAGTTTTAAGAAAAATTCCCTAATGAAAATCCTCAAAGAAAAACAAATGACTAAGCCCCTGTCTTATTGACAATAATAATTTGTGTTTACTTTTAAAAAGTCCTGATTCATCAAAGATTACACCTAGAAACACAGCACAAAAGAAAACCATTGATAAACTTAACATAAAATCTTCAATTTTACGTCATGAGTTACTGAATTATTTAATTTCACACACATAAGCTGCACAGTCACAAAGCGTGGTGCAAAGTGTATGTTTATGTTTATTACATTTGATATACCGCTCAGGCCAAAGCATCAGAGCAGTTTACAATATTACATAAATGATACTAAAAAAAGGAAAAGAACACCATTAATAAGATAGGACAGAATAAGAGATACAGTGACAGTCAAGGAAATAGAAGAGATAAGCCGGGCTATGAGATATTCAACTGTACACGCACACACAAAAGGGGAGGAGGAGTCCTAATCCTTGCTAAGGCCTCACTCGGTCTGACAAACACATCAAAAGACACTACTCAAGGAATCAATATTCTCAAAGTTGAGAACAAGACCCTGTCTATCTGCCTAATATATAGACCTCCAACGGCACACCACGAAACTCTCGCAGACGCACTGGAAACTATCTCAACCACTGCAATTAAGAAGTACCAGATAATTCTGGGAGACCTAAATCTAACATCAGTCCCACCCATGAAGGCAAGCTCCTTCTTAGAAGCCATGGGCCAGCTTGGGTATAAGCAATTAATACAAGAGGCGACCCATAACAAAGGGAACACTCTGGACATGGTATTCCTACCCAAGAAGCCGCAGCAAATGGAAGGGAAGCAACCCAAAACTCGAGTAACTCAAGTACCATGGTCCGACCATCACCAAATTGATCTCACTCTATATCTATGCACCACAACAGACACACAAGAAGCTGGCTCAAAGGCACACCTTCGAAGAAGGTTCCAGAAACTCAACAAAGAAACACTAATAAACTCTCTGGAGGAGCGCATAACCTCAGACAACACAGACATCGAAGACCTAATACAACAATGGACCTCTGCAATAGAAGCAACCTCGGAGCCAAAATGGAAGTCCTCAACCGGCGCGACTAAAACAAGAAATGAACCTTGGTACACACCACCGCTGAACAAAATGAAGAAGGAACTAAGAAAATTGGAGAGAAAATGGAGACGAACCAAGAATGATGCACACAAGATGGAATACCTGGCGCTCCTAGCTAAATACAAAAATGAGGTCAACCAAGCCAAAAAGTGCACCACACCAACATACTCAACAAGGCCATTAATAGACCCAGAGAGCTGTTGTTCGAATTAGTCAAGTCGCTCACAAAAACCTCGCAAGAACATGACTGCAATGGCAAAATAGAGGCCCAAGACTTGGCTGATCATTATGCAAACAAACTTAACCCCCCTATCCCGACACTCCATCCTCAGGACTGGAACACAATATGCCCCAGTCAGCAAAACAGCAAGAACACAAGCTCTAAACTGAAAGAAGAATGGAGTACATTCCAAACAATAGATGATAAACTAATCATAAATATCATCTCAAACCTAAATACAACAACCTCACTTTTAGATCCATGTCCAGCCGAATGGATCAAATCTGCTAAACAAGAAATTGCTCATCATATAGCGCACATAGTAAACCAATCTCTGCAACAAGGTATCATGCCAGCACAACTCAAAAGATCCCTCATTAGACCTATATTAAAAAATAAAACTCTCAACAAAGAAGACCCAACCTCCTACCGTCCGATATCAAGCATATCCTTCCTTGCAAAGACTATCGAAAAAGTAACCCAACAGCAACTGCAGGACCACCTAGACGAAAAAAAAATCCTTGATGTTCATCAATAAGGTTTCCGACAGCACCATGGAGTAAAAACCCTACTCATAGCGCTTCTAGACAACCTCATCAAGGGCCTGGAAAACAAAAACAAAATGTTCATACTTATATTCATAGATATATCAGCAGCGTTTGACACAGTACATCATGAAACACTCTTGAGCAGACTTGCGTCCATAGGAATAGCAGGAACCCCATTAAAGTGGTTTGAGTCCTACTTAACAAATAGAATGCAGCAGGTACGCTTCAATAACGAACAAGCAAAGCCTTTCCCCCAAACCCAAGGAATACCCCAAGGCTCAGCTATCTCCTCCCTGCTATTCAACGTGTACATTCAGCCAGTATGTATGATATTCCAGAAACACAATATCAGCTACCACATATATGCAGATGATATTATGATGTATACGCAACTCGATGTAAACGACCCTAATTACAACCAATTAGAAGAATGCCTAAATGAAATGCAAACCTGGCTCCAACGAAACAACATGTCTATTAACCACAAATAAACAGAAGTAATGTTCATCTCTGAAAAACAGTGCTTCAATCCTCCTGCAACTATCACCCTGAACAACAACACCTATCGCTCTAAAAATGAGATCAAATATCTAGGTGTATTGATTGATGATAACTTAAAAATGGACAAACACCTACGGATAACCAACCGAGCAATATTTCACAAGCTGAGAGTTCTACAACCACTACGCAGCATCATTGATCACTCGGACTTCAGAACAGTAGCTCAGGCTCTCATCATTCCACACCTTGACTACTGTAACGCCATCTTACAAGGTCTACCGAAGAAAACCTTAAACATCCTACAAATGGCACAAAACGTATCAGCCAAGATTATCATGAACAAGAAGCTGGTGGACCACATCACACCAGTCCTGATTGAGCTCCACTGGCTCCCCATCACTGCACGCATAAAATACAAAGTGCTAGTAACAACATTTAAAATTATTCACAACGTATCCCCTTCTTTCCTCACTAACCTAATCACCACACAACCCCACAAGAAAAGCAGATGGACCACAAACCTTAACACCCTCTGCGTACCAAGTAGCATAAGAGCAGTCAAAGAACTGACGAGCAACAGAGCTTACACGTACTCAGCACCCATGCTCTGGAACCAGCTGCCTCACGAGATACGTCTAATCAAAGACCTAAAGGACTTCAGGAAAAAGCTCAAAACCCACCTTTTCCAGACTCATTACGGCATCACCTAGGCTGAATTACCACTTCTCTAAACCTCTCTCGCCTACCTTTCCTCTGAACATTGAATAATGGAATTTCCATCCGAGATATAGAAGACTATATTTATGTAAATATTCAGGCGCCTATGTCTCATTAAAAGGCTTGCCTGTGATCTTGTAAAATGTTTATATGTATATATATACCCCCCCATGCTCATCTGCAAATCTACTATACTACCCCATTGATCAAATGTATAACCTGTACCATATTTTGTTGATGTGTGATACTCCCTGAAATCAGATTTGTATACTTAAATTGTACTGTACAGCCACCCTTGCTACACAAGTAAACCGCTGCTGATCGCTGGAAGTAGCGGTATACAAATCTATGCCAAATAAATAAATAAAATAAATAAATAAGAGGAAAGGCTCATTATAACATCCAGAGAGGCAGAATATCGTACCACCACAGCTCAGTCCTTCCAAACAAACTTTACCATATTCTTTTCTCATCACAATTCAAGCCAGGTGGGGGGGGGGGGCGGAGCTAGCCACTGAACAGAATGGACGCCTGAATTTTTGCTCCCGTTGCTGCCCAAGAATCCTGAACATATCCCGGTATTCCATTGAAGTTTGTACCCCCTACCTACATCAATAACACCGCAATACAGCTGGATGGCATCCCTGAAGCCTGCCCGGCTGGAATTTCCACAGGGATCCGGCTCAGCAGCGAAACGATCCAAACCCGAAGTGGGTTCCCCGCAGAAAATGGCCGCGGGAGAGAAGGAGGGAGTGACTGCCGGTGGCCTACGTGAAGTGCTACAGGAATTGAAATGCGTTAAAGAAATGATTGCAGCCAATTCTAGTTCACTGAACATGATTCAAGAAGACTTGCTGGAGGTAAAAGAGAAACTCCTCACCATCACCACTCGACTTAATGCAGTTGAATTACAAACCCAGAAGCATGGCGTTGCATTAGAACAGCTGGGCCCTTTGGCCAAACGAGTCCGGCACATAGAAAATCTGATTGAAGATCAAAATAACCATTCCCGTAGAAATAATATCCGCCTTGTTGGAGTCCCTGAAGGCGCTGAAGGTACCGATCCGATTGGATTTCTGGAAAAAAACCATACCGGAGATGCTGCAGCTTGTCTTTGCAAGGCCTTTTGAACTAGAACGGGCCCATCGAATCCCAGCGCACAAAGCTGAAAACACACGATACCCGCGCCCACTCATAATGAAGGTACTGAGATACCCACAGGTCCTACAGATCTTTCAAGCTGCACGGAAGGCCGGATCACTGCAAATCCAGGGACACAAAGTAACACTTTATCCGGATTTGAGCAAGCAAACGGTAGATCGGAGAAAAGCGTTGCTGGCCTGTAGACCCATGCTACAAAGTGCACAGGCAAGATACGGGCTATACTACCCAGGAACCATGCGGGTCACGCTGCATAATGAAACGAGGAATTTTGTTGATGCTGAAAAACTGAAAACTTTCCTACAAGAAAAATGCGGTATGGAAACCTGAGGTCAATATTCTGATCTCTCACGCAGTGTAGAGAACTCAGCATATACTCAGGGGGTGCGGCCGTGCGTTCTCACAAATTTTAGAACGCCTTAAGCCTTGTTAAACACCTCATTGATTGTATTTCTGTTGTTCTAAATAGTTTTAATTAAACAGATATTTCTGCTTGAAATGTAGGGGTGGCAACGGGAGGTCGGGGTTGGTTACTGTTTCAGTGGATTGTGTTCACCTTAGCGATACAATGTTTGCCAGTTATGCAGTTGTTTGTGTCAGTCCAGTCCAGTACAAAACCCTCCACATACACGCAAATGCAAGTACGCGGCAGGCCTATCCATAGGATAGCTTTCACCTATAAGACAGCTTATCCCAACGTTGATGTCTAGTGATCTTTTAATGCTTTCGTTAAATGTAAAAGGTATTACTGGCCCTGTCAAGCGAAAGAAGATTTTAGCGTACTGCCAGCAAAAAAAAGCGGATATTGCCCTCTTACAAGAGACACATTTAACAGATACTGAATCGCAGAAAGTAACCTCTAAATACTTCCTGGTGGCGGCCTCGGCCTCTGCCACTCAACGCAAAGGGGGGGTAATAATATTAGTGCGCAAATTCCTGCAATCCGCCATTACCGACACACGGATTGATCCGCTAGGTCGATGGGCCAGAGTGACGATGAAAATAAATCAACAGCTTTACACATTCTTCAATATTTACGCGCCCAACCTCGATGACCCTAACTTTTTCAAACTGATAGCTAAAGAAGTTACAGCCGCGGCTCACACCAATATCATATTAGGGGGCGATTTCAATGTCATCTTGGATCCACTGTTAGATCGCACGCCCTATCGGGCTGTAGACAAAGTCAAATCGCAGGCGATTCTTAAAGGCATCATAACAGAGCTACACTTGGTAGACCCCTGGCGCCTACTTCATCCCCAAGAAAGAGACTACACATTTTATTCCATCCCACATAATACCCAAACAAGGATCGATTTCTTCCTACTGTCCACAGAGCTGATGCCCCAAGTGTTGTCCGCAGAGATATATGCTACAACGGTATCGGACCACGCCGCTGTCTCCCTAGTGTTGAATACCAACGTTACACAGCATGTTCCACCAAGATGGACATTTGATAAATCCCTACTAGCAGATGACTCCTTTATACAGCTACTGTCAGGGGAAATTGAGACCTATTTTAAATATAATACACCCACTGATACCTCCATCTGGAGCTGGTGGGAAGGTTTTAAAGCGACCATACGAGCTCATATTACCACCCACACCATTAGACGGCGTAAAGCCAGGAAAAAAGAAAAAGAAGAATTGGAACTCCAAATAAAAGCTGGGGAAAGGTTACTAGCCAAAAGAGCTGACTCAATGATATTGATTAGACTCCAAAAATTGCGATACCAATATAATGCTCTCCTCAACAAAGAAGCACTGAGTAGCATCCAGCTACAACGTAGTATATACTACTATGACAGCAACCGCTCAGGATCCCTCTTAGCTCGGCAGCTCAGACCAAAAACCAGCAAGACCGCTATAGCGGCGTTGCAGGACAATTCCGGGGGCCTTCTCCTGAGATCTGACAAAATACTAGACCGCTGCAAAGAATTCTATGAGGAACTATATCGCTCAGATACCCAATGTAGTGACAGAGCCTTTGAAGATTTTGTCTCCAAGATAGTAGGACCCACATTAACCAGTCATCAAAGTCGAACGCTGGAACAAGAGATCTCAGTAACTGAAATACAAGATGCGATCAAACAGATGGCTCGTGGCAAAGCCGCCGGTCCAGATGGTATCCCGTTGGAATTCTATAATAAATATTGCATTCAATTGGCTCCCATGCTACAGATCTACTACAGTGGCCTGCAAGATGAATCTCCAGAGATTGGAGCCCTGGCAGAGGCTGTGGTGGTAATTCACCCGAAAACGGGCAGGGATACACAAAAGATAGAGAATTACAGACCCATCTCTCTCCTAAACTCTGATTATAAAATCTATGCTAAAGTGCTTGCTAACCGATTAGGACGGAACTTAAAAGATTTGATACATGAGGATCAATGTGGATTTATACAAAACAGATCCACTACAGATAATGGAAGATTATTGGCACATGTACTGGCATCTGCCAAGACCAAGGCCGAGCCCCGTGATAGGGCTAGCATTGGATGCCGAAAAAGCCTTCGATCGACTGGAATGGTCCTTTCTATTTCGATCCCTACGGTGGTTTGGGATAGGAGAAAAGTTCCTAAAACGCGTTGAATTGTTATATACCAAACCCACAGCTCGAATAGCGGTCAACTCACACCTCTCAGCCCCTTTTCAGTTGCAAAGAGGGACCAGACAGGGTTGCCCCCTGTCACCGATGCTTTTTAATTTAGCCCTGGAACCCTTATTAATAGCGCTCCGACAGCAGGGAAACATAAAAGGAATTGAGTTAGCTGATGGTCCCTGTAAATTGTCAGCATATGCCGATGACCTGCTCATTTTTCTACAACCATCAGACCTTCCTGAAACACTGCAACTCATAGATGCATACTCAGCGATATCCGGATATAAAGTAAATTTGAATAAAACAACAATTATTCCTCTGAATGAACAGGTCAGCGAAGAAATGATGCGTGGATACCCCTTTCAATATGAGAAGTCATCCTTTAGATACCTGGGCGTGACCTATGGAACCACCTTGGAAGAGACTGTCGCAATCAACATTAAGATGTGTCAAGAAATTGTACATGATAACATCTGCAAGTGGACCCCCCTTCATTTGAGCTGGTGGGGCAGGCTAGAAACGATAAAAATGATGTTGGTACCAAAACTCAGCTATATATTAAGTATGATACCCTTACGTTTCCCGACAGCCTTCTATAAGAAAATGAATAGTCAACTGATAGCCTTTCTATGGAACAACCGAGTACCCCGAATAGCTGCCTGGAAACTGAAGTTACCTAATACACAAGGAGGTGTCCATTTCCCAGATCTCGGCTGGCTACACACTGCCTCTCTTTTAAAGCAGGGTGCTCAATGGGTCGACTCTGACGACACGGATAAAGGACCTAGATGGCTGAGTGTGGAGCGGGCCCTACATTCCCCCCTGCCCACATGGCTACTGGTAGGCACAGTAGTAGACCAGACTGCACCACATACTGCTATTATCCGAGAAACACAGCATGCCTGTCGATTATTGGCATCATGTATCGATGGAGGGGATGACTTTGCCGCAGATATGCCCATCTGGCTGAACCCGCGCCTTATCATCGGAGGGAAGCCTGTCTTATGGAAAAAATGGGTGGAACATGATCTTATCACCATTGGACAACTGATCAATGGAAGTGCATTTAAAACCTTTGACAGATTAAGAACGGAATTCCGATTGCCTAATACATGCTATTTCCAATGGTGTCAGCTCCGATCCTGCATGAGCAAAGCGGGTGTGTCACCTGTCTTGATACGTACAGGATGGCCACTGCGACAGAAACTTCAAGAATTACAAACAGATGCTAAAGCTGTTTCAAGATGTGTTGCGATTCTCCGATCCAAAAGTGACAAGACATGTTCTAAGATACAGTCGGTGTGGGCTATTGAAACCGGTCAAGATCTACCTCCGGAAAATTGGGACACTTTTTGGGGAACTCAAATACGTGCCACGAGAGCAGCGTCTCTCACACAATCGATGTACTTTATAGCACATCGAGCGCATATTACACCGGCTAAGAAAATGAAATGGACACTACAGGAGGGAAATCGATGTTGGTCCTGTAACATGGAAATTGGGACACTGGCACATATGTTGTTCCATTGTAAATCCCTGGAAATATATTGGAACAGAGTTTGGGAACGCATATCACAGATCCTCAACTTACAAACTCCTATCACTTATCGGATAGTGATATATAAATCCATAGCTCTGGAACCTACTCTGATGAAATGGGATGGTAAACTGCTGGACTTAATGCTCGGGATAGCGCTTAAAATAGTTCTAATACACTGGAAGAATCTCGACAAAGCTTGTTTCGAGCATTGGTGGAGTCTCTTAATCCTACATAAGACCTACGAAGAGATCTATATAGCCAAGAACCCATGGTCTGGTAAACTAAGTAAGAAATGGTCAGCTTTACAAAATTATGTTTGATGAAAATGATTGCTGGAGGCTGCCTTGTGGAATGGTCTCTGCTGTAACCACATTGAACGGAGAGAGGGAGGGTGGCGTGCTGGCATGGACTGATACTAGTTCTTGTTAACGTTATTGTACTGTCTTGTTCAAGTTATTATATTCTTTTGCTATTTTGATCAATAACATCTGCTTGTATCCTGCTATATCACGATCGTTTGTATTGTTATTTTATATGTTAAAACTGAATAAAAACTACTATTAAAAAAAAAAAAAAAAAATTCAAGCCAGGCAGGAATATGCCACAGAAATGGCTGCTTGTAAACCGCTGCTGCCTGGATGTACTTGACAGAAGCAGGTGATGAGGCAGAGCTCTCACTCACAGCCTCCGACGCCAGCTTCATCCCTCCACCGTCCCGATCGCCGCAGCAAGCAAACCAAATACAGCAGTTTACCCGGTCCTGCACGGTCCAAAGCCTAAGGGCCACGCCAAAGGGCCCTCTGGCGAGGCCCGCAAGGCGCGGGCGCGCCGGTGGAGTGGCAGTTTAACAGCCGATGGAGTGGGCAGGCTCTGTGGAGGAAGGTGGAGCTCCCGCTCTCACCTCCGATGCTGGCTGCTGCTCTCCCCTTCACAGAATGCGCCGGTGGAGTGGCGGTTTAACAGCCAATGGGGTGGGCAGGCTCTGTGGAGGAAGGTGGAGCTCCCATTCTCACCTCCGATGCTGGCTGCTGCTCTCCCCTTCACAGAATGCGCCGGTGGAGTGGCGGTTTAACAGCCAATGGAGTGGGCAGGCTCTGTGGAGGAAGATGGAGCTCCCGCTCTCACCTCCGATGCTGGCTGCTGCTCTCCCCTTCACAGAATGCAGATGATCTCCAGGAACAGCAGGAATCAGTCTTCGCATATGGGTTTCATCAGTACCGATGCAGCCTGCGCAGGAACGCTCCCCAGCATCCAAAAAGAAAGCCCTTGGGAACATTCCACTGTGCTTGCGCGTCTGCCTTCCCGCCTTCTCACATCCTCTCCTCAGTTGAGTTTGTAGTTGTGAGATAGAGGAAAACATTATACCCTACAACTCCTAGGGAGGAGGGTGGATTGTGAAGACTGATTCCTGCTGTTCCCAGAGATCACCTGTACAGGTGAGTAACTACGCTATCTCCAGGAACAAGCAAGAATGCAGTCTTCACATATGGGACTGACTAGCTCCCAGGCAACAGACAGAAAAAGACATATTTGAGGTGAAGGAATGGAGCAAAGAAGGTTAGGAACACAAAGAGGCCACATCGGACTTGAGTGCAACAACCAAGAGCATGGAGCAAGGAATTGGGTTCCAAAGAAGTGCAATGGTAGAAGTTATGATTAAGTCCCAAAAAGATGCTGGAGAACAGCCTGGCCAAAGACAGCATCCCGACGGGAGTCCCTGTCAAGGCAGTAATGAACAGCAAAAGTGAGAACAGAGGGCCAGGTAGCTGCCCAGGAGATCTCCTCTAAGGAGACAGAACAGAGGTTGGTGACTGAGGTTGCCATGGCCCTCATGTTGTGAGTTGTAACGTGACCCGAGAGAGAGAGTCTCGCTTGAGCATGGGCAAAAGAAATGCAGTCTGCAATCCAAGTGGATAGGGAGCGTTTTGACACCGGAAGATCTAAGTGGCTTGGGTCAAAGGAAATAAATAATTGAGAGGATTTCCTAAAAACCTTGGTCTTGTCCAAGTAGTAACCAAGAGCATGCTCGCAACGCAAGGTATGCAATGCTGTCTCAGCTCTCGAGGCATGCGGTAAGGGAAAGAAGACCGGCAGCATCACAGATTGGTTCAGATGAAAAGTTGAGACTACTTTTGGAAGTAAAATGTGGATGGTACAGAGAACCACCTTGTCATGGTGTTATCAAGAGTAGTGGGGGATCCACCACCAAAGCTTGTAGTTCATTGATGTGACAAGTTGAGGTGAGGGCAATGAGGAAAATGACCTTCCAAGATAAGAGTTTTAGAGAAGTGGTAGCCAGAGGCTTAAACACGGCTTTTAGAAGCTATGCTAGGACCACGTTGAGGTCCCAAGCCACTGGTGGTGGTTTAATCAGTGGCTTGGAAAGCAGAAGACCCCGCATGAATCATTGCACCAAGGGGTGCCTATCCTACTACTACTACTACTACTACTACTGAGCATTTGTATACAGACATGTAAGAGACAATCCCTGCTCATCAGAGCTTACAATCTAGTCTAGTCAAAACACCTTTGCCATTGCACACCGCATCCACCTCTGAGCGAAGGGCTTCTTGGCAGAGGGGATAAGAATCCGTGGTTTGCAATAGGCTACAATGGCACTAAGATGAACTCTAACAGAGTTAGTCTTAAATCCTGTAGAAGACAAATGGAGAAGATATTGGAGAAAATGCTCCACTGGGCAATTAGAAGGGTTAATCTGCTGTGGGGTGCAAAAAAGGGTGAACTGTCACCATTTGAAGGCATAAGAATGTCTGGTAGATGGCTTGTGGGAAGCAAGTAAGATATCCCTGACCGGTAGAGGGAGATTGAGGTCATCAAAGATCATGCCTTCAGCAGCCACGCCATGAGACGGAGGGTTTGTGGATTGGGGTGGAAGAGTTGCCCTGATCCTGAGAGAGGAGGTCGGGGGCATGACCCAAATTGAGGGGTGGTGTCTGTGTTAAACGAAGTAGCAGAGGAAACGACGGCTGACGGGGCCAATAAGGGGCTATTAGAATCATGGAGCCCTTGTCGGCCTGCAATTTGAACAGTTTTGGTTATCGGGGGGGGGGGGGGGGATGGCAGGAATGCATAAAGCAGGCCCATGCTCCAATGAAGGAGAAAAGCATACACTGCCAGACTGTGTTGGGAGGGAATCCTTGAGCAAAAATGCAGAAGACACGCATTCTCTGGAGTGGCGAACAGATCTATTCTGGGAGTCCCCCACACGTTGAAGATCCAAGATACAGTGTCTTGATGCAGAGTCCACTTGTGTGGACGTAGGACATGGAAGAGTCTGTCCACCAGGACACTGAGTTTGCCTGGGAGATACACTGCCTCTGGTCCTTTGCCATTGCACACCGCATCCACCTCTGAGCGAAAGGCTTCTTAGCAGAGGGGATAAGAATCCACTCCTCCCTGCATGTTCACAGAGAACATGGCCACTTGGTTGTCTGTCTGAACTAAGATGTGTTTGCCCGAAAGTTGGGATTGAAAAACCCGAATAGCATTTGTGAGCGCACAAAGCTCTAAGAGATTGATCTGCATTTGTGATTCCTGCTCTGTCCACTGCCCCTGTGTAGTGAGACTGTCCAGATGTGCTCCCCATCCTAGCTTGGAAGCATCCATTGTTAGGGTGCATTGAGGTAAAGGCATCTGAACAGGTGACACTCTGAGAAGATTTTGAGGAGAACACCACCAGTGAAGGGAGTTGACAAGAGGACCTTACATACTCCACCCAACATGCAAAAGACTCCCCCAAATTGTCTGATATATCGCTATTGTAAATAACTACTTGTAATTAGTTATGTTATGTTCCATGTATTATAACCTGTATATAGTTTAAAAAATACTGTTCCAACTAACGTATAAAAGTATGTTACCTGTAATTACACTTGTATATAGTTAAAACCTTGTTCCATGTAAAGTATACAGAAGTATACAAATTTTTGTTCACTGTTCAATGTAAACCGCCCCTGATCTCTGGAAGGGGCGGTATAGAAGAAACTGTTAAATAAATAAAATAAAAATAAATAAAGAGGAGGGGGATGCAAATCTCGTCTGAGATACGCCTGGTCGCCCGAGTTCATTGCAATGAAAGGGTACAATGGGCTTGTCTCATGTGCAAGCAGGCATATGGGATGATGTGAACAGTAGAGGCCATGTGTCCCAGAAGACACAGCATGTCTCGAGCTGTCACAGCACTTTGATCTTGTATGGTGTGGGCCAGCTCGATGAGATAAGCAGAGCGATCCAGAGGAAGGAAAGCCCTTGAGCAATAAATTATTTCTAGAGACCTTTACAAAGAGGCCTTCTACATAGGGGGCAAGAGACCTGTGAAATTTTTTAAATAGGTGTTAAAGCCAGGCAACAGATCAAAAGGCTAGTTTGAAAGACTCCCACTTTCAAGCAAGGACTGTGTTAATCACTGAGGAAATTGGTCACAGCTTACCTCAGAAGCACAGGCATAAATAGTTCAACCAGAGTTCTGTGCTTCTCAGTCTTGAAGGACTACAAAAGAGGACTGCTACTTCTTGAGAGAGATCTGCAATTGTAAGTATTACTTCTGGGAATTTTTCTAAATCTTGGGGGGAAAGGAATTCTTTAGATTAAAGCTGCTTAATCTGTGAATCCAGTGTATTTTTTAAATTGGTCAGTGCCTAGTAGCAGCAAAGAGTTTTCAGTTTAAATTTAAAACACAGAGGAGAGCTTTCTGGTTAGATTTAGAACCTAAGACTCCCTCTATCCAAGCAAGGGCTGTGGGACTCCCCCTGGAGATTGGTCACAGATTACCTTAGAAGCAAAGGACAGGGTACTGTGTAGCAGCCAGCTTTTAATAAGTCTTTTCCCTCCCTCCTTCCCCAATACCCACCCACCCCTGGGATAATTGTAGCTTTATTTGTGCTTAAACCTCTTAAAGGAAAGGAGATGCCATATTCACTCTCAGGTGCAGCTGTTTATTCTCATCAGCATACATTAAGGACCTGAGATTAATTAAATTTCAGGTGAACAAAGTACATTAAACATATTAGTTATAGTTTTATTAGTATAAGTATCCCCAGCAACCCTTAGTAAGTAAAGAACTTAAATATCTAAACACACCCTTAAAACAAAGATGCAGGCAGCAGTCTAGCAGCGAGATGGGGGCTTTCCAGTCTTTTGCACTGAGTGTCACATGTATGATTTTCTCCCAGTTGGTGAGGGATCTTACGTGTGCACAAGGTGCAAGGAGCTCTTTGCTCTCAGGGAAAGAGTCCGATCTCTGGAGGAAAGAGTTGGAAGACATAAGGAAGACAGAGAGGTACGTAGATGAGACCTACAGGGATATAGTCCTGAAGTCCCACCTCCAGTCTGGCAGCATCTCTGTTGCCATGGAGGAGAGAGGTCACATGACAGGAGAGCATTACCCAGGTGTAGCAGGAAGTGATCCTATAGCTAGGACCTGTCCTCCAGGTGATGTAAAACCCTTTAACACCGAGGAAGTTTCTCCAGGGCCATGTGCCCATGAGGGAAGGGCTAGGACAGCCGTTATAGTTGGTGATTCGATCATTAGGGATGTAGATAGCTGGGTGGCTGGTGGACGTGAGGATCGCTTGGTAACATGCCTGCCTGGTGCGAAGGTAGCGAACCTCACACACCACCTAGACAAGGTCTTAGATAGTGCTGGAGAGGAGTCTGCTGTCTTGGTACATGTCGGTACCAATGACATAAGAAAATGTGGTAGGGAGGTTCTGGAGGCTAAATTTAGGCTTTTAGGTAGGAAGTTGAAATCCAGAACTTCCAGGGTAGCGTTCTCCAAAATGCTTCCCGTTCCACGTGCAGGACCGAAAAGGCAGGCAGAGCTCCGTAGTCTCAATGCGTGAATGAGACAATGGTGCAAGGATGAGGATTTTGGATTTGTTAGGAACTGGGGAACATTCTGGGGAAAGGAGGGGCTCTTCAGAAGGGATGGGCTTCACCTTAACCGGAATGGAACCCGGCTGCCGGCATCAACCTTTAAAAAGGAGATAGAGAAGCTTTTAAACTATATAATAGGGGAAAGCTGACAGTCGCCCAAGAGCGCATGGTTCAGAACAACGTACCCTTGAAGGATACTACCAAAAAAATGAAGTTAGGGCACATCAGCAGAGGGGTTCCAATAAAGACAAAGGTGGCCCAAATGCCCTTGAGTACAGAGCAGAGAGAGCTTAAAGATTCCAAATTACCCCTGCCTACCGATAACCAGATTAATATGAATCAAATGTAGTCTCTAAAATGCTTGTATGCCAACTCTAGAAGTCTAAAAAATGAAATGGGAGAGTTAGAATATATAGCACTAAATGAGAAGTTAGATATGATTGGTATCTCAGAGACATGGTAGAAGGAGGGCAACCAGTGGGACCCTGTGATACCTGGGTACAAACTATATCGTAGTGATAGAGCTGATCAAATTGGTGGAGGGGTTGCGCTCTATGTTAGAGAGGGAATTGAGTCACAAAGGATTAAAATTCTACAGGAAACAAAATTCACTGTAGAATCTCTATGGATTGAAATTCCATGTAAAAAGGGGAAGGTGATGGCAGTGGGGGTCTACTATCGACCACCTGGCCAGAATGAACAAATGGATGATGAAATGCTCAAAGAAATCAGGGAAGCTCTTTAGATTCAGAAGACTCTGATTCAGAAAGGAAATCAAAGTATCGACGATCTCGAGCTGATGGCAATGCTCAATGTTGATGTTCAGGTCATGCGGTACTTGAACCGGGAACTGGCTGGGTACCGACGGTGGTTACCAGTTGCAATGGAGGAATCAGAGGAATCCCTGATTTCAGTGGAGGAATTGGAAGGTGTGGAATCGCTGATATCTGTTCCAGGGCTGGTATCGGAGGCAGAGGATCCGGCGCCGAGTTGGGGCTATGTGCTACCGTCCCAGAGCATGGTAACAGTGGAGTGGAGGAGTGGCCTAGTGGTTGGGGCAAGGTACTTCAGGCCGGAAGGTCAGGGGTTCAAATCCCACTAGAGGACAGCAACCTTGGGCTGGAAGGACTGGGGTTTCTAGTCCTACAGGTGCTCCTTGTGGTCTTGGGCAAGCCACTTAACCCTCCATAGCCCATGTTCCCTGTAAAATAGTTATCTCCAAGTTATAATGCCCTGTTCAATGTAATTTCAGTTTGTTCAATGTAAACCACACTGATGAAGAATAGCACAGTATATAAGAGAATGTAAATACATAAATAAACAGTAGCTCTCCAGAGGTTGATGCCTCAGGAGCGTCCTGGAGACCCTGTGTGGCTTTGGAGGATTGCTCTTCCTACCAGGTCTGTTTGGCTGGCCGGTCAGCATCTGATGCCCCTTTTGGTGCATCTTGTGAATGAAGGGACTTACCTCGATACTCAGCATCAAATTTTGATGCCGAGGACTTAGTCTTTAGTTTATGTTTGGACTTTTTGGAGATCCAGGAACCAGCTAAAGATGCTGATGTCCTCAACGATGCCGAAGCCACTGACATGGAGTCTGGGTCAAACAGTGAGTCATTCTGTTTCGCCCTGTTCTTTAGGCCTCGTTTGGTCATTTGTTTACACAAAGAGCAATTGTCTGGTATATGGTCTGGGCCCAAACATTTTAGACACCAGTCATGAGAATGAGTGACTGACATAGTGCCGGAGGCACTTGGAACTTTTTTTTAAAGTCACTGATATGTTCATCCATGGTGACAAATGGAAAAAATTCAGGCATAGGCCTAAAGTGGCTGCGAACCACCTGAGAGAAAAGAAAAAGAAAAAACTGAAGAAAAGGAAAAAATTAATATCAGGGCCAGTATCAGCAAAGGTACTGGCGTCAACAGAAAGGCAGAACACAGATTCCAAAAAAGCAATAAAAGTTTTTCAACGGTGATAGGAAAGGTGCTTCCTGCTGGCTCCGCGGAAAATGAAGAACTGTGGAGAGGATGTGGGAAGGCGAGAAGGCAGACATGAAAGCGCAGTGGAGTGCTCCCAAGGTCTTTCCTAGTGGACACTTGGGAGCGTTCCAGCATGGGCTCTGCAGTACCGATGGCATCTATATGTGAAGGCTGCATTCCTACTTGTTCCTGGAGAAAATATAAATGGCTTTAAAATCAGTGGGAGTATGTGTATCTTAACCATTATAAGATGGTGTGCTGTAGATCTGTAGTTAACTAGGTCAAGAGTAGGCTGACTGACTGGGAGCGCACAGTATGCTCTGAATGTACTTCTACATCATGGTGAGCAGTGATTAACAATTCCTCCAAAGGAGGCGGCTACCTAAGGGACCCTAAGGTGATATTTACAGCTTTAATTATATATACCAAGGGCACATGAATTGAGCCCTTGAGGGGCATAAAGACCATTCCCTTAGATATATCCTAATCTCCACTTGTGTTGTCTGTCTTGACTGTTATGTTGTCTGTCTTGACTAGATTGTAAGCTCTTATGAGCAGGGACTTTCTCTTACATGTCTCTGTACAGCGCTGCATACACCTTATAGTGCTATACAAATGATATGTAGTAGTAGTAGTAGGTCTGGTTTACAAGATATCCTCTAATGGATATGCATGAGATGGATCTGCCTGCATACTACCACCATCATATGCAAATCTACCATCTGCATATTCATTAGGAATAAGGTTACCAGACTTTTTGCAGGCAAACCCAGGACATTTATCCGAAGAGGGTATGTGTGTGTGGGGAGGTAGGTGAGGAAGAGGTAATTAGACCTTACCTGCTAATTAGTGTTCCTGAAGGATATCTAGTCCAGTCCCTTAATGCTGGGTTGTGCTCCTATTCCTGCAGCTTGGAGACTAAGTAAATCCAACTCTTGATGACGTCAGGATATATATAGACCTGGCACAGCCCACCAGCCTCAGTATCCTGTTGACAAAGCAAACTAACGGAGAGACACTAACTACAATACCTGTAATACTTATAATACTTATAATACCTATAATCCCATACACCCCCAATCGAGGGGGAAGAGGCTTACCTGTCAGCGCGCGCTGCCGCTACTGAACTAGCTTTGCAGCACTACGGCACAGAGGACACTGCTTCGGTCCCAAACCGCCCCAAGCGCGGAGCTGCCAGAGAACCCGGCACCCCTTGTGGCAATTACTCCCCGAAAAACTGCTTCGAACTGGCAGCAACACCGGGTGGGTCCAGGGACTGGACTAGATATCCTTCAGGAACACTAATTAGCAGGTAAGGTCTAATTACCTCTTCCTAGTCGTCTATCTAGTCCAGTCCCTTAATGCTGGGATGTAACAGAGCAGTTCAGGCTTGGGAGGGCCCTGCCAAACCGGCTCGAAGCACCCCTCTCCCAAAACCTGCATCCGTCGCGGCCTGCACATCCAACCTATAGTGCTTAGCAAAGGTGTGCAACGAAGACCAAGTCGCCGCTCTGCAAATGTCCAAAGGAGGAACCAAGCTAAACTCCGCCCAGGACGACGCCTGAGCTCGAGTGGAATGGGCTCTTAAACCCCCCGGAACCTGCCTGCCCTTTAGGACATACGCGTACGCAATGGCCTCCCTAATCCACCTGGAAATCGTGGCCTTAGACGCCGCCTCCCCGCGCGCGGTCCACCGAACAAAATAAACAGACGCTCGGACTTGCGGAAGGCCTTAGTGCATTTCAGGTAACGCCTCAACACGCGACGCACATCCAAAAGACGCAGCCGAACATCACCCCTGCCCTGCTCTGACCCAGCAAAGACCGGCAGGGACACCGGCTGATTGACATGAAAAGGAGATACTACCTTGGGCAGGAAGGACGGAACCGTCCGCAACACCACCTTCTCCGCGGAAAAAACCAGAAAGGAAGGACGACAAGACAAGGCCTGCAACTCCGAGACCCGCCTGGCGGAGCAAATGGCCACCAAGAACACCGCCTTGCGAGTCAAATCCTTAAGAGACGACTGATCGAGGGGCTCGAAGGGCGCCCCGACTAGAGATTCCAACACCAAATTAAGGTCCCAAGAAGGAACTACGACACTCCTATGTGGCCTGAGATGCCTGACCGCTTAGAGAAAACGAATCACATCGGGATGATGGCCTAAGGCCGGGCCCTTCACCTTGCCCCTGTAGCAGGCGATAGCCGCCAGCTGCACCCTCAAGGAACTGGCTGCCAGCCCCTTCTCCAGGCCCGCCTGCAAAAAATCCAATACATCAGAAACCCCCACCAACAGGGGCTTCCTGCACCGCTCCTCACACCAGACCTCAAAAATGCGCCACACCCTCACATAAGCTAAGCAGGTGGAGCGCTTGCGGACCTTCAGCAAAGTGGAAATCACTGCTCCCAAATAACCTCTCTTAAGGAGCCTTGCCCTTTCAATAGCCATGCCGTAAGCGAGAACTGACCCACCTGCGGCATTCTTACCGGACCCTGCCTGAGAAGGTCCGCCCTTACCGGAAGCCGCCAGGTACGATCCGCCAAGAGTCGAACTAGATCGGTGTACCACGGCCGCCTCGGCCAATCCGGAGCGATCAGGATCACCAACCCCTAATGAGCTTCTATCCTCTGCAGAACTCTGCCGATGAGAGCCCAAGGAGGGAACACGTAAAGCAATCCCTCCGAGGGCCACCGCTGACTTAGGGCGTCCAGCCCTTCCGACATCCTTTCCCTTCTCCTGCTGAAGAACCTGCTCGTCTTGGCAGACTCCCATTGCACCATCAGATCCATGACCGGAGGCCCCCAACGGAGGACGATCTGCTCGAAAACCTCCTGGCTGAGCTCCCACTCGCCTGGATCTATCCTGTACCTGCTGAGATAATCGGCCGTGACGTTCACCACTCCGGCGACATGCTGGGCTGAGAGGGCTACGAGATGGCCCTCGGCCCATTCCATGAGAGCTTCCGCCTCCTCCTCCAACAGAAGGCTGCCCGTTCCTCCTTGCTGATTGATGTAGGCCACTGCCGTCATGTTGTCGGACAGGATCCTGACCGCTTTGCCGACGACCTGACTCCGGAACGCTCCGAGGGCCATCACTACGGCCCGCAACTCCAGACGGTTGATGGGCCATCGAGACTCCTGTACACTCCAGCTTCCCTGGGCAAAGTGTCCCTCGCAGTGCGCCCCCCAACCCAACAGACAGGCGTCCGCGTCACTTGCATCCACCGAGGGGCGTCCAGAGGCATTCCCTTTTCCAGACTCCCGGGGGAGAGCCACCACTGCAGCGACGCCCTGGCCATCGCCGTACACGGAAGAGCCATAGACAGAGCCTGATGCTGATGAGACCACCGGCGCAACAAGGCCCGCTGGAGCGGCCGCATATGAGCCCTGGCCCAGGGGACCAGGTCCAGTGTCGCCGCCATCGTTCCCAGAACCTGTAAGTACTGCCATGCTGTCGGACTCTCCCGAGCCAGGAACTCTCGGACCAGAAGGCGTAGGCTCTCTGCCCTCTGCGCAGGCAAGAAGACGAGGCCCAACTGGGTGTCGAACCTTGCCCCCAAATACTCGATCTCCTGAGAGGGTACCAACCTGCTCTTTTCCTGGTTGATCACCCACCCCAGACTCTGCAGAAGAGCCACTACCCTGGCCGTTTCCGTTAAGCTCTCCTCCCTGGACTTGGCCCTGATCAACCAATCGTCCAGATACGGATGCACGAGGATGCCTTCTTCACGGAGGGCCGCTGCCACCACCACCATGACCTTGGTGAAAGTGCGAGGAGCTGTTGCCAAGCCAAATGGCAGGGCTCGAAACTGAAAGTGTCCCTGCGGTACCGCGAAGCGCAGAAACTGCTGATGAGCCTCTCTGATGGGAATATGAAGATACGCCTCGGTGAGGTCGAGAGAAGTTAGAAACTCTCCCGGCCGCACCGCTACTATTACGGACCGCAGCGTCTCCATACGAAAGTGCGGGACCCGGAGACACCGGTTGACATGCTTGAGATCCAGAATGGGCCGCCAAGAGCCTTCCTTCTTTGGCACTACAAAATAAATTGAGTACCGACCGCAACCGAGTTAATCCCTTGGCACCGGGACCACCGCACCTAACGCCAACAGCCTTCCCAAGGTTTCGTCCACCGCTGACCGCTTGGCCGCCATCCTGCAAGGCGACTGAACGAACGAGGGAAGGACAGGCCTCACAAATTCTAGGGCATAACTGGATTCTACGACTTCCAGAACCCACCTGTCTGAATTTACCCGGGCCCAGGCGGAGAGAAACTGCCGCAAGCGACCCCCGACCGGCAACACCTCCACCCGAGCCCCCTGTATCTCATTGTGGCTTTCTCTTGGTCGGGGAGGTCGAGGAGGCCCCAAACCCTCTGCCAGCCCCTCGAAACCCCCAGAAGGCCTGGCCTCTGGCGGGGAACCTACCCCTCTGAAAGGAGCTCTGCCTACCAGACCAAGGTCTCCGAAACTCCCGCTGCTGCGAGCGCCCCTGAGAGGCAGGGCGCCCCTGCTTAGACATCCTCCAGAAGTCTGCCTCCCTTAGACTCTCCTAAGTCCTTTACCAACTTGTCTAAGTCCTCACCAAAAAGCAGCTTCCCCCTAAAGGGGAGCCTGCCAAGGCGAGACTTGGAGGAAGCGTCCGCTGCCCAGTTACGGAGCCAAAGATACCGGCGAGCCGCCACCAGGGAAGCCATATTCTTTGACAAGCTACGAATAAGGTCATACTGACTATCAGCCAGATAGGCCGCTCCGGAATCAATATGAGCCGCATTCCCCGGGGGGTCCACCTGCGGCCCTCCGGCCGACTGTAGCTGCTGAGACCACCTCAAGCACGCACGGGCCACCCACGCCCCGCATACCGAGGCCTGAAGGGCCATAGCGCTAATGTCGAAGGCCTGCTTTAGCAAAGTGTCGACCTTCTTGTCCTGGCCATCCTTCAGTGCCGCACTGCCCTCCACAGGGATGGTAGTCTTCTTGGTAACTGCAGCTACCGCCGCATCCACCCTGGGAGGCTTTAGCAGCTCCTTTTACGCCTCCGGCCACGGCTACAAACGCACCATAGAGCGTACCCCCCGGCAAACAGGCCTCCAGCTGATCCCACTCCTCCTGAATCATTTGCCGGACTACCCTGTGGACCGCGAAGACCCTCTGAGACTTCCGGACCACCAGAATCAATGGGTCCTCCAGGGCTTCTTCATTCTCCTGTTCTCCCGTGGACATATTAAGCACCTTCAATGATTCCCCAATCAAAGCAGGTAACTCCTCACAGCGAAAAACTCTCACAATTCTTGCCTGTTCCTCCAGGATCTTGCCTTCCTCGAGCTCTTCCTCTTCCCCCAGATCCCTGTCGGAGTCTAGCAGCTCAGACTCCGGGGAAAAGGACTCCTCCTCAGCTGTTCTCGCCCTCTTGGCTGGCAGGTCTGGAACCAACAGCTTACCCTCCGCCCCCTCTTGCAAGGGACTTGGGCCTCCTGCTGTCGCATGCAGAAAGCTTTGTGCAACAACAGCACAAACGCCGGGGAAAATCCGCCAGGACTTCCTTCCCCCGAGGAAGTGCCCGGCAAAGCCTGGGAGGATGCCTGCTGTTCCGCAGACAAGGAGGGCAGCGAAACCTCCCCAAGGACCCCTTCCAAAACGTCCTCTGCATCTCCAAACCCAGGAGCTGAAAGAGACTGCTTCACACTGTCCTGGAGCTCCTGCTCCACAGAGGCCGCCTCCAGCGAACAGCCCCTGCACACTCCAGCGTCGGACACCGCACCCCTGCGGGCCCCACACACAAGGCACTGCGGATGCGCAGGCATGGTACACCTTGCCTTGTTTCCACTGTTCTTCTTTTTTTTTTTTGTCTTTATTAGCTATGCAATAAGAACAAAACAAAACAGGAAACTTAAACGATCTAAATATATACTAAATGATATAGAAATTAAAACTGAAAAACAATGTCAAGAAAAAGCTTGCCATCCAGCTCCTACCGTGCTCTGCACCATCCCCTCACCTCCCGGAGGCAAGGAACGGAATCGCTGAAAAGCGCGCGCCAGCCAGAGCGGGAAAACTCCTCCGCACCAGGCCGCAACGCGCTGCACGAGGCCACGGGCTGCACTGCCGCTCCCCCCCCAAGAAGCAAAAATTCTCTTCGGCAGAGCTCCACGCTGTCGTCTCTCGCCACTCCTCTGCCCAGCTAGGCGGTCCGAGGGGAAAGGAGGCCACAAACTCCCTGCCCCCGCGCTCAGCCGCCTAAGGGGCTTCCGACACGAGACCGAAGCAGAGGTCCTTCGCCGCAGGAGAACCGGCCACAAATAATAAGGCCGGTCTCCGCTGCCTCAAACGCCGCTGCTCTTCTGTTTTTGTTTTTTGTTTTTAAACCCTGCTATATCAGCCTATGAGAAACGGCAGGCTCGCTGTAAGTCTCCTCCGCCGGATGGGGGGGGGGGGGGGACTGGCCCTAAAAAAAAAAACTCACTGAAGGAACACAAAGTAAATTAAAGCAAACAAATTGCCCCAGGCAAAGAAAGCAACAAAAAACCTTCCTATGTCTCTCCTAATCTGCCAGCTTGCTGCCTCACTCCAGCTGCTTGGAGACTTGAGGCTGGTGGGCTGTGCCAGGTCTATATATATCCTGACGTCATCAAGAGTTGGATTTACTTAGTCTCCAAGCTGCAGGAATAGGAGCACAACCCAGCATTAAGGGACTGGACTAGAAAGACGACTAGGAAGAGGGATTTTAGTTCCAGGTTTGAACAACAAGGCATAGAGGAGAGAAGTCATTACCCTGTCCTTTCATGCATCCCATGTCATCAAGAATATCACCTCCAAGCACACAAGTCAACAGAGAAATAAAGACAGTGATGCATTTCCCTGAACTGTGCAAAATATAAAGATAATAAATGTGAATTCTAAAAACTTACATATTCAAATCACTAAATTGAAAACCAAATTTTTTTCTACCCCCTTTGTCCCCATTGCTGGAATCAGGGACAGGAGGCTGCCAAACAGGTGGAAGTCGGGGACATAGCTCTAAAATTGGAAACAGCCCCCAAAAATTGGAGAAATCTGGTAACCTTAGGAATATCTTAAAAACCTGACCTGTCTGTAACTCTGAAGGACTGAACGTGTGCAACCCCCGATATATTATATATATTTTGAAGACTGCTTTATATTCTATAATGCATTAACTTTCCAGGTTTTCTAATTTAGATGTTCCTGCAAAACTAGAGACAAAAAGTAGAAGCAGACCAACCAAACAACTGAAACAGAAATGTGAGAAAAATGCTTATTTTCTTGTGACGTTATTGATTTTTACTATCAGACGAGTACTAAATGGAACTGACCAACTAGTTATTATGTACCGAGTATATACCTTGTGTTACAACACTAGAAACATTCAGTACTGACCAGTTACCAGGATCCCATTTATAGACAATTACAAAAATGATAATAGACATGAAGTATATAGCAAGAGGTTGGCCACTTTTCAGCATAAGATACATGGATCAATACTGAACATTGATTACTTCAGGTACTGTAAGAATACTGGTGAACTGCCAAATTTGCCTTGCAAAAGGACATGATATGATATGATATCCATTTAATAAAAAGAACAGATACCTGCTGCCTCAAATTGATTTCTGATAAGCTATGCCAGCCTCAAATCAAACTCCCATAAGACAGAATACAATCAAGTGAGGCACTGCTTTCTTTTTTTAAAACATATGCATTATTTATTAAATGCAAATATAACACATTTACAAACCACAAATCACACTCTTTAGGAAACTGAACAAGAAAAATCCCAAAGTTTATTTTTCCCCAGCAAAGAAAGCATGGTTGTTTACCTGTAACAAGGGTTCTCCGTATCCAGCAGGGGTATTCAACCATACTCCAAGATGACGTCTGTGTGACAGCACCAGTGCCAGTTCTCCCTTAGCTTAGAGAAGTCTGAAGGACGTGTGCATTCCCGCCTCGTCGTCACAGTCTAGTGCCTCTTCAGTTTATCTGGCAAGCACAGCGCTGAAGGCAATTACCGCAATTTAGGAGTAGACACTAGAGTAGGTACTATAGATGACAGGATGAAATTGGTATGCATGGACATGCAGGGTGAAGACTGTCTACTACTTTCAACGAAGGTGGAGTGCTGATGTCATCGAGTTTAGATTGATTGTGATGAAATTTGAAGTCTGCTCTTTACTTCTGTTATGAGTAGACATTAGTTCTTTTTGTCTTCCCTTTTTTTTTTGTTGAGCGGATGGCGGGTGGGTGAGTGTGGCTGTATTCCCGTGCTGAATATGGTGAACCCTCATTACAGGTGAGCAACCACGCTTTGCTCCATATTTAAGCAGCAGGATGCAGGCACACTCCAAGGTGAGTCCAGAGCTGAGGGCCTCCTGAAAGTGTGATAATGGTTGCAGCCCAGTGATAAACTAGGAGGCAGAAGAGGTTTTGTAGGCCTGACCGAAAGCAAGGTCAACTGTTGAAGGGTGATCTGGACTGTAGTGCTTCACAAAGATGTGAACAAAAGACCACGTAGAAGCTTTACAGATATCTTGAGGAGGAATAGCTGCCAAATTGGCAACAGTAGTTGCTGTAGCTCAGAGTTGGTGGGGATCCACTCGTCTGGGAGGGGTGTGACCCATCTGAACATAACAAAAAGAAATACTCTGCAATCCAGGTAGAAATAGTCTGCTTGGATGCAGGTTTTCCTGGGTTGTTCAGATTGAAGGTGACAAAAAGCTGGGAGACTAGCAGAGCTGCTTGTTAGTGTGCAGGTAGTAGAGCAAAGCTCGTCGGCAATTCAGAGAGTGCAGAGCTTCTTGAGGAGAATCCAGCTGAGCAACGGGAAAAAATGTAGGAAGTACAATGAATTGGTTCAAATGAAAACTGATTACAATCTATGGAAGGAACTTAGGATGGGTAAGCAATAGTACCTTATCATGAAGAAACTGAATATATGGAGGATGATGGACAAGAGCCTGGAGCAGCAACTAGGAAGATGGTTTTCCAGGTAAGGTGATTCAATGAAGCAGACCCCAGAGGTTCCAAGGGACTCTTCATGAGCTTCAAAAGAATAACATTGAGATCCCAACACTGGAGAAGACGGCTTTATTGGAGGCTTTGTGTTCAATAAGCCTCTCATGAAGCGAGAAAATAGTGGAAATGGGTTTGTCATCTTCATGATGATGGAATGCGATGATAGCAGAGAGATGTAAAACCCTCTCACACCGAGGAAGTTTCTCCAGGGCCATGTGCCCATGAGGGAAGGGTTAGGACAGCCGTTATAATTGGTGATTCGATCATTAGGCATGTAGATAGCTGGGTGGCTGGTGGACGTGAGGATCGCCTGGTAACATGCCTGCCTGGTGCAAAGGTAGCGGATCTCACGCGCCACCTAGATAAGGTCTTAAATAGTGATGGGGAGGAGTCTGCTGTCTTGGTACATGTCGGTACCAATGACATAGGAAAATGTGGTAGGGATGTTCTGGAGGCTAAATTTAGGCTTTTAGGTAGGAAGTTGAAATCCAGAACTTCCAGGGTAGCGTTCTACGAAATGATTCCTGTTCCACGTGCAGGACCCAAAAGGCAGGCAGAGCTCTGGAGTCTCAATGCGTGGATGAGACAATGGTGCAGAGATGAGGGTTTTGGATTTGTTAGGAACTGGGGAACATTCTGGGGAAAGAAGGGGCTCTTCCGAAAGGATGGGCTTCACCTTAACCTGGATGGAACCAGGCTGCTGGCATTAACCTTTCAAAAGGAGACAGAGCAGCTTTTAACCTAGATAATAGGGGAAAGCCGACAGTCGCCCAAGAGCGGAGGGTTCGGAAGAATGTATCCTTGAAGGATACTACCAAAAGCAGAAAGGTTCCAAAAAAGAGTAAAGTAGCCCAAATGCCCTCGAGTATGGAGCAGACAGAGCTTAAAGATCCCAAATTACCCATGTCTACCAATAGCCAAATTAATATGAATAAAATACAGTCTCTAAAATGCTTGTATGCAAATGCTAGAAGTCTAAAAATAAGATGGGAGCGTTAGAATATATAGCACTAAATGAGAGGTTAGATATGATTGGAATATCAGAGACATGGTGGAAGGAGGACAACCAGTGGGACACTGTTATACCTGGGTACAAACTATATCGTAATCGATAAAGCTGATCAAATTGGTGGAGGGGTTGCGCTCTATGTTAGAGAGAGCATTGAGTCAGAAAGGATTAATGTTTTGCAGGAAACAAAATTTGCTGTAGAATCTCTATGGATTGAAATTCCATGTAAAAAGGGGAAGGCGATGGCAGTGGGGGTGTACAGAATGAACAAATGGATGATGAAATGCTCAAAGAAATCAAGGAAGCTAACAAAAGTTACAGAGCAGTAATAATAATGGGTGATTTCAATTACCCCGGTATCGACTGGGTCAGTGTCACGGCAGGACATGCTAGGGAGATAAAGTTCCTAGATGACATAAATGACTGCTTCTTGGAGCAGCTGGTTCATGAACCTACCAGAGGGGAAGCCATATTAGACCTAGTCCTTAGTGGAACACCAGATCTAGTGCAAGAGATAAGGGTGTTGGGGCCACTTGGCAATAGTAATCATAGCATGATCGCCTTTGGTTTAATTAGTGGAGGAGGGATAGTTCGGAAATCCACAGTACTACCTTTTAACTTTCGAAAGGGAGATTATGACAAAATGAGGAAAATAGTTAAGAAAAAACTAAAAGGAGCAGTTGCAAAGGTTAAAGACTTACATCAAGCTTGGGTGCTGTTGAAAAATACTATCTTGGCAGCCCAGACCAGCTGTATTCCACGCTTTAAGAAAAGTGGAAGAAAGTCCAAAAAACTGCCAGCATGGTTTAAAGGTGAGGTCAGAGAGGCTGTTGTTGCCAAAAAAGCATCTTTCAGGAAATGGAAAAAAGAGCCAAATGACGAAACCTGGAAACAGCACAAGCACTGGCAAGTCAAATGCAAGGCATTGAAAAAGCAGGCAAAGGGAGAATTTGAGAAGAAGCTTGCTGCGGAAGCAAAAATGTGAAATAAAGATTTTTTCAAGTACATTTGTAGCAAAAAACCTGTGAGAGAGTCAGTTGGTCCATTAGATGATAGAGGAGTTAAAGGGGCACTAAGGCGACAAGGCGATAGCGGAGAGACTGAATTAATTCTTTGCTTCGGTCTTTACTGAGGAAGATGAAGGGATGCTACCCATGACTGAAGTGGTATTTAAAGGTGCGAAAGAATTGAAGGAAATATTAATACATCAGGAAGATGTATTACAACTATTAGATAAACTGAAGAGTAGCAAATCACCTGGACCGTATGGTATACACCCAAGGGTGTTGAAAGAACTGAAATATGAGATTGCAGACCTGCTATTAGTAATCTGTGAACTATCATTAAAATTATCTCTAATACCTGAAGATTGGAGGATCGCCAATGTAGCACCAATTTTTAAAAAGGGTTCCAGGGGTGATCCGGGAAACTACAGACCGGTGAGCCTCACGTCAGTACTGGGAAAAATGGTAGAAACCATCATAAAGAATAAAATTACTCAGCATATAGATAGTCATGGCCTAATGGGAGACAGCCAACATGGCTTTAGACAAGGAAGATCTTGTCTTACTAATCTGTTATGTTTTTTTGAAAGTGTGAATAAACAGGTGGACAAAGGTGAGTCGGTTGATATAGTATATCTGGACTTTCAGAAAGCCTTTGACAAGGTCCTTCATCAGAGACTTTTGGCAAAACTAAAGAGTCATGGGATAGGAGGCAGTGTACTACTGTGGATCAAGAACTGGTTAAAAGATAGAAAGCAGAGGGTTGGGCTAAATGGCCAATTTTCCCAATGGAGAAAGGTGAATAGTGGTGTACCCCAGGGATCTGTGCTGGGTCCGCTGCTTTTTGACATATTCATAAATGACCTGGAAAGTGGAATATCGAGTGAGGTTATCAAATTTGCAGATGACACAAAAGTATTTAAAGTTGTTAAAACCCAAGAGGTGAGGTGAGGTGTGGTCTAGTGGTTAGGACAAGGTACTTCAGGCCGGAGGGCCGGGGGTTCAAGTCCCACCTGGGGACAGCAATCTCAGGCCGGAGGGACTGGGATTTCTAGTCCTATAGGCACTCCTTGTGGTCTTGGGCAAGCCACTTAACCCTCCATTGCCCATGTTCCCTGTAAGTATGAATGTGTGTGTCTCTCATCCCCTCGTGTTAAATGTATCCCCCAATTCACCGCTTTGACCCGGTGAAAAGCGGGATATAAATGCAGCTAAATAAATAAATAAATAAATAAGAGGATTGTGGAAAATTGCAAGAGGATCTTAACAAATTCGAAGACTGGGCATCAAAATGGCAGATGAAATTTAATGTGGACAAGTGCAAAGTTATGCACCTAGGGAAGAACAACCCAAACTATGGTTACACGATGCAAGGTTCCACATTAGGAACCACCACCCAGGAAAAAGATTTAGGCGTCATTGTGGATAACATGTTAAAACCCTCGGCCCAGTGTGCAGTGGCGGCCAAGAGAGCAAATAGAATGCTAGGTATGATAAGGAAATGAATGGAAAATAAAACAAAAGATATTATAATGCCTCTATATCGTTCCATGGTGAGACTGCACCTTGAATATTGTGTGCAATTCTGGTCGCCGTATCTTAAAAAGGATATAGCGTTATTAGAAAAGGTTCAGAGAAGAACCACCAAAATGGTAAAGGGGATGGAAGGATACTCCTATGAAAAAAGGCTAAAAAGGTTAGGGCTCTTTAACCTGGTAAAGAGAAGGATGAGGGGAGATATGATAGAAGTCTATAAATTAATGAACGGAGTGGAACGGGTAAACGTAGATCGATTGTTTACGTTATCAGAATATAGAAAGACTAAGGGACATGCAATGAAGCTACAAGGTAAACTATTTAAGACTAATAAAAGAAAATATTTTTTCACTCAACGTGTAATCAAACTCTGGAATTTGTTACCGGAGGATGTAGTAAAGGCTGTTAGTGTAGCTGGGTTTAAAAAAGGTTTGGACAATTTCCTGGAGGAAAGGTCCATAAACCATTATTAAGAAGGGACCCAGGATATCAATGCTTGACCCAGTACAAGCATTGCAGAACCTATGTCTTTTGGGGAAACTGCTAGGTATGTATGATCTAGATTGGCCACTGTTGGAAACAGGATACTGTGCTTGATGGACCTTGGTCTGACCCAGTATGGCATATCTTATGTTCTTATGTTAGTGAACTACGGAAATCTGAAGGCCAGAGTGATAGATGAAGGAAATAGGTGAGAATATGACTGAAGGAGCATGAGACTGGGTCCAGGCACCGCTGAACAGTCCAACAGGAGTAGCAAGTCCATTTAAGCTGATAGGAGTGCTGTGTAGAAGGTCGGCAAGATGCTTGGAGTATAGCTTGAACACCAGCATTCAGCGCATTAGTTTGCAAGCAGCTAGAACTAGTGACTGCAAGTTGGGATGTAGGAGGCGACCTTCCTATTGCGTGAGAAGGAATAGAAGTGGTAATGGCCAGGGGCCGTGTTGTGTAATGGCGAGAAGATAAGGGTACTAGGTGTGTCTGGGCCACTAAGGAGCAATGAGTATCAGATTTGCTTTGTCTGCTTGGATCTTGCGGAGGGTCAGAGGAATTAGCGGGAATGATGGAAATACATAGAAGAGGCAACCTGCCCAGAAGATGAGGAAGGCATCCACTGCCCATCTTTTGGAGCTGGGATGAAAGGAGCAGTAGAGAGGACACTTGACATTGTCATCTGAGGTGAAATGATCCACTTCTAGAGTCCCCCATGCCTGGAAGATGGGAGTTAGGACCGTGGGATGCAATGACCATTCATGTGGGTCCAGGCAACAACTGAGGGAGTCTGCTTACTGATTCCGAATGCCTGGAAGGTAGACTGTCTGCAGGAAGACTCCGATGGAATGAGCACAATGCCATAGGCGGACGACTTCGTGGCAGAGTTGGAGAGAACCTGAGCCACCATGCTTGTTGATACAGAACATGGCGACCTGATTGTCGGTCTGCACCAGAATTGCTTTGTTGCGGACCCAATGATGGAAGGTGTGGAGGACATAGGAAATGGCACGCATCTCCAGCAAGTTGACGTGCAGAGAGGCCTCTCTGCTGGTCCAATGTCCTTGAATAATGAGGTGCAAGAGATGGGCTTCCCAGCCCATGTGAAAGGCATCAGTTGTTAGAATGAGCTGAAGATTTGGTGAGGATGGATGGAAGTGCACAACAATGAAGACACTGGTGTAATATCTGGAGGTTAGGGCTGGAGAGAGTGATGTGACTTCGAAGGGATTGAGAATGCTGATTCCAGTTGAGTTTGAGATGCCACTGGAGCAGCCGCATGTATAGATTTGCAAACAGGACTATGGGTATTGAGGCTGCCATGTGATCTAAGAGAACGTAAAATGGTGTGAGCTGAGGCACTTTGTAGACTGAGTAGTTGGGCACTGAGTTGCTGAAGGATAGAAACTCCGTCTGGTGGCAGAAAAGCTCGAACCACTGTGGTTAGGATACAAGCCCCGATGAAGTCCAGAACTTGATGAGGTTCGTACTCTGACTTTTGGAAGTTGATTGTGAAGCCAAGCTATTGAATAGGTAGGGATGTCATGCTGACTGACAACTGGGTTGAAGTCTCGTCAGGCCCTGAGATGAGCCAATCATCTAGATAAGGATAAACACACCAGCCCTGCCTGTGCAGGTGGTCTGTGGCTACTGCCAGAAACTTTGTGAAAACTCTTGGGGCCAAAGGATAGCAGTCTTGAAGCAAATCTGGAAATATCACCAATGAAGAGGATAGATGAGAATATGGGTGTAAGCATCCTTGAGATCCAGAGAGGCGACCCAGTCTTCCTGTCTCAACAGGGGAAGAACGGTGGCTAGGGACATCATCTTGAACTTTTCTCTCTTGATGTAGAGGTTGAGTTCTTGGAAGTCGAAGATCGGCTGGAGGTCTCTACTCTTTTTGTGAAAAAGTAAAAATTTGGAGTAGAAGCCCTGGTTGCATTCTTGCTCTGGTACAGGCTTGATTGCATGGTTCCGGAATAGGTTCACAATCTCTTCTGCTAGGAGGGGAAGATGCGAAGGAGGAACATTGCTGGGCGGATGTAGATTTTGCAGAGGGGTTAACATGAAATTGAGTTTGTATCCCAAAGCAATGATATTGAGAACCCAACAATCCGTGGTAACAGACTGCCAGGCTCCCTGAAAGTGCTGAATATGGCCTCCTACTGGCAGATAGTCAAAACCTGGGGCTGCCTTAGGCAGCTGAACAGAAGCGGTTGACAGTTGTTTCCTATTTATTTATTTATTTATTTACATTTCTTACATTTAATACCGCGCTATTAAAATCAGTGTGGTTCACAATAAACAGAAACATACTACAATGCGTAAGTCACATTGAGTTTACAGAGAACAGGGTTTGAACTTGGGAGAACCGGGTAAAATAATTACAGGTCATATTGAAATACCCGTCCTATCCCTCTGCCTTGGTCGTTGAGGATATGCAGGTGCAGTGTTGCTACTCATCTGTAACAGGTGATCTCCAGGAACAGCAGGAATCAGTCTTCACATATGGGTGATCACTACCAATGGAGCCCACATGGGAACGCTCCCCAGCTTCCAATTGGAAAGCTTTGGGAGCAGTCCACTGCGCCTACACATCTACCTTTCTGTGTTCCCAAATTCTCTCCTCAGTTGAGTTTGTAGCTCAGAGAGAGAGGAAAAAAAGAATATATGCTACAACTCCTAGGGGAGGAGGGTAGGTTGTGAAGACCGATTCCTGCTCCTCCTGGAGATCACCTGTTAAAGGTGAGTATCAACACTATCTCAAGGAACAAGCAGGAATGCAGTCTTCACTTATGGGACTCACTAGCTCCCAGGTACCAGATTGGAAGCGGGTAGCAATGATATCCTCGAGGCTAGAGGATAAAGCCAAAAAGGTGTGGCTACAATATTGCCTTGTTGGACTCGACTGCAGTCGGCTAGACCACCTCTAATGGAAGTCTGGTGCCAGAAAAAAGTCCGTGACAGAGGGTAGGAATTTCATTTAAGTCCCAAAAAGATGATGGAGTACAGCCTTGCCAAAGACAGCATCCCGACGGGAGTCCCTGTCTAAGCAGTAGTGAGCAGCAAAGGTATGAATGGAGGACCAGGTAGCTGCTCGACAGATCTCATCAATAGAGATGGAATGGAGATTGGCAACTGAGGCTGCCATGGCTCGCAGGTGGTGACGTGACCCTTGAGGGAGAGTCCTGTCTCCGCATAGGCAAAAGAAATGCAGACGAGTATCCATTTGGATAGGGTACACTTTGTCACTGGAAGTCCAAGGTGACTTGTATCAAAGGAAATGAATAGCTGTGAGGATTTCCTGTAAACCTTGGTCCTGTCCAAGTAGTAAGTCAGCAGTTTAGAGCGTTTGCAGCCTGGAGTGTGTAGCGCTGCTTCGGCCCGAGAGGCAAGTGGTCTCTGGAAGAAGACTGGTAGGATTTAATTTAATTTCATTTATTAGTACTTGATATAGCACCCTTAGTGAGGGACAGCAGAGTGGTTTACAAAGATGAAACCCAAATTATTAATACATATAGAAAATAATGCCAGTGATAGACAGGAATGAAGCACAGGACATCAGAGAGCAGACTAGAGAGCGTAGCTAGGGATGGGAAGTAGGATTATGGGAGGTTCAGTGGAAGGTTATATGCTATGGAGAATAAGATAGTTCAGTTGGAAGGCTGATAACACTTTCGGAATAAAGTGCGGATGGGTATGGACGACCACCTTGTCATGGTGGAATAGATTGTACAGAGGATCCACCACTAAAGTTCGCTGTACATTGATGCGGCAAGCTGAGGTCAAAGCGATGAGGAAGATTACCTTCCACGTCAGAAACTTCAGTGAAACGGTAGCTAAAGGCTCAAAGAGAGGCTTTAGAAGTTGTGCTAGAACCACACTGAGGTCCCAGGGCACTGGTGGTGGTTTGATAGGTGACTTGGACAGCAGGAGACCTCAAATAAAACTTTGCACCAAGGGGTGTGAAGAAATAGGTTGCATGTCCAGAGGCTTGTGATAAGCCGCAATGGCACTAAGATGAACTCTGACTGAGTTAGTCTTGAGACCTGCCGAAGACAAGTGGAGGCGATATTGGCAAAGACATTCCACCGGGCAGGTAGAGGGGTCAGTTAGCTTTGGGGAACACCAGAGTATGAACCTTCGCCATTTGAAAGCATATGAATGTCTGGTGGACGGTTTGCGTGATGCAAGTAGGATATCCTTGACCTGCTGTGGGAGATCGAGGTCAGCAAAGATTATGTTTTCAGCAGCCATGCCGTGAGGTGGAGGGGGCCTGTGGATTGGGATGGAAAAGTGTCTCGTGATCTTGAGAGAGGAGGATGGGCACATGTCCCAGGCTGAGAGGATGAGTCTGCACTAGTCGAAACAGCAGAGGAAACCACAGCTGACGGGACCAATAAGGAGCTATGAGGATCATGCAGCCTTTGTTGTCCTGTAGTTTGAACAGGGTCTCGGGGATCAAGGGGATGGGCAGGAATGCATAGAGCAGACCTTGTTCCCAATGGAGAAAGAAAGTATCTATCGCCTGTCTGTGCAGGAAGAGAAGCTTTGAGCAGAACAGTGGCAGTTGTGCATTCTCCTGGGTGGCGAACAGATCTATGAATGGAGTTTCCCACATGTGGAAGATCCAGGATACTGTTTCTTGATTTAGGGACCACTCATGTGGACACAGGATATAGCTGAGTCTGTCCGCAAGGAGATTGAGTTCTCCCGGGAGATATACCGCTTTGAGGTGAATGTGGTGTGCAATTGAGAAGAACCAGAGGATAAACGCTTCCTGGTAGAGGGGATAGAACCCTGTTCCTCCCTGCTTGTTGACAGAGATGAGAGTTGGGGTTGAAAAACTCGAAGAGCGTTTGTAAGTGCATGTAGTTCCAGGAGAGTTATCTGCAACAGAGACTCCTGGTGTGTCCACTGCCCATGTGTGGTGAGATTATTTACAGTAGATGAGCTCCCCAGTCTTGGGGGCATCCATTGTCAGGGTGCACTGAGGTGGAGGCATCTCAAAAGGTGACCCCCCGAGTAGGTTTTGAGGACAGCACCACCAGTGAAGGGATATGACAAGTGGAGGAGTGATGCACATTTTGTCTGAGAGACACCCAGTTGCCTGGGTCCATTGAGACGAGAGAATCCATTGGTCTTTTTGCATGTGCAGGCGGGCATAAGAAAGTACCTGGACTGTGGAGGCCATGTACCCCAAAAGGCGTAGCATCTCTTGAATTGTTATGTAGCTGTGATTTTGTATTTTGTGGGTCATCTCTATAAGCCAGGTAGAGCAATCCAGAGGAAGGAAAGCTCTGGCTGTTGAGCATCCAGAAGTGCTCCGATGAACTTGAGCTGCTGGGTTAGCACTAGGTGTGACTTGGGAAAGTTTAAGACGAATCCCAGATGTTGAAACACAGCTATGATGCGATGAAGGGTGAGCTTTACTTCTTGTGGGGATTCTCCCCTGATTAACCAATCTTCCAAGTAGGGGAAGACAAAGATCCCCAAAGTGCAAAGGTAGGCCGCAACCACAGACATGAATTTTGTGAATACCCGGGGTGCAGAGACTAAGTTGAAGGGGAGCACTCAATATTGATAGTGGTTCTGTTGGAACCGAAAGTGTAAATACTGTCTGTGCTGAGGATTTATCAGTTAATGCGTGTATGCCTCTTTTGAGGTCTAGAGAACATAGTCAGTCATTCCTCTGAAGGTATGGCAAGAGTGTACCGAGGGAAATCATTTTGAATTTTTCTCCAAGGAATTTGTTTAGGTCCCTTAGATCTAAGATGGGCCTGAACCCTCCTGTTTTCTTGTGGATAAGAAAGCAAGGTGAGTAGAAGCCCATACCCTCTTGGGGGGGAGGGAGGGAGAGGAACGCTTTCTATGCCCCCTGAGCTAACAGGGTTGACACCTCTTTTGATATGAGATCTGTCTGCAGGGGGTTGCTGGGATAATCCCCTATGAAAGTGGTGGGGGGTAAGCTTTCAAAATGAAGCAGATAGTCCCTTTGGACGATGTTGAGAGCCTACTGCTCTGATGTTATGAGGTGCCACCTGTAGGCATAGGAACAGAGCCTGCCTGCTAAGTGTAGGGGTTGGGAACCCTGCAGAGGTAGAGTGGTTATACTCTCCAGGAAGGAGTCAAAAACCAGGTACTGGTTGTGGCTGTGCAGCTGGTTGGGGTTTATGAGTCTTAGGCTTCTTGGGAGGCAAGGGCCCTTCTGGTGCTGCTGAGGCTGGTAAGCAGCTGCAGGTGGATAAGAAGATTATCATCTCTTCTTCCTAGGATAGAAAGATTTCTTTGGATTAGTCCTCCTCTTAGAGGGGTCCACTGTCTTTTTGGAGAGGCGCTTGAGGGAGAGATCATCTGTCTTAATCTCTCCGGCCTTTTCCCTCCAACCCTTTCCAAAGAGGTTTTCTCCAGAACATGGAATATTGCCCAATTTGTCTTGGACCCACTGTTCAAGAACCGATTCCTGGAGCCAGGCCATGCTGTGAGTACAGACTGCTGAAGCTCTGCTGGATAATTCAAAGGCATCGAAGTTACCCCTAACTACCAATAACCGGATGAATATGAATAAAACACAGCCTCTAAAATGCTTGTATGCAAATGCTAGAAGTCTAAAAAATAAGATGGGAGAGTTAGAATATATATAGTACTAAATGAGAGGTTAGATACGATTGGTATCTCAGAGACATGGTGGAAGGAGGACAACCAGTGGGACACTGTGATACCTGGGTACAAACTATATCGTAATGACAGAGCAGATCAAATTTGCGAAGGGGCTGCACTCTATGTTAGAGAGGGCATTGAGTCAAATAGGATTAAAGTTTTGCAGGAAACAAAATACACTATAGAATCTCTATGGATTGAAATTCCATATCAAAAGGGAAAGGCAATGGCAGTGGGGCTGTACTATTGCCAGTCTGGACAGAAAGAACAAATGAATGATGAAATACTCAAAGAAATCGGGGAAGCTAACAAAGTTAGTAATAATAATGGGTGATTTCAATTACCCCAGTATTGACAGGGTCAGTGTCACAATAAAATACAAGAAAAACCTGAGATCTGGGTCAAAAATATGCAATCAGAAAAACAAATACCCAATCTATTAGAATAACCAACTCATCAGATAAATCTAACAATAATTTTGTTTTTTTGCTTTTTTGTCGGAAATGCCAGCACAGTAAGAAGGGATAACCCTTTCACCGCTATGGCCCATCCATTTTAATGAAGAAACCTTTGTAAAACAGCTTGTACTTAGCTGAAGAAAAGCTTTCTCAAGGCTGCACCCAGCACCACCGCAGTCAAATCGACGTGACACGTTTCGGGCTCTTCAAATTAAACACCCTGCTTCAGGTAAAGCACTGCGTGGACAGTCATCAGCCATCAAAAAAGCGTTCTGAAGAGAATGGTTTAAATATCCCAACATCAACGACGCTTGCACAGCTGTTCAGTAACAACCACCAAGATAGGCAGCTGACTTTTAGCCAATCAAATAGTCAAGAGGAGGAGTCACTGTTCAGAAGCCCCATCCCAACTGAAAGGCTACATATTCATTAAGTGCCTCTAAAATATGGTGTGCCAATCTACTTGCATATTAAGACCCGCCAGGTGGACCGTGTTTAACAAAAAAATCCATCGTTGTTCACGTCTTTGTAAATATTGAACGCTATCTCCACCTCGCGGGTTAGGCGGCACATGGTCCAAAACTCACCACTGAAGAGTTTCAAAGGTGTGAGACTTTCCGAGACAGTGATCCACCATCGGTGCTGACAGATTCTTAGTACGGAGGCGAGATGCATGTTCACCCAGCCTTACCCGCAAGGATCTGGATGTGCGGCCCACATAATATAACTGGCAAGGACAAATAATTAAATAGACAACATATGTTGAAGCACAACTAGTGTGCCAGCGGGAATGATAAATTTTAGAGGTATGAATGTCTATCCAGTTCGGACCCACCAATGTATTCGAACAAAAAAAAGTAATTAGTCCTTACCTGCTAATTAGTGTTCCTGAAGGAACTCCAGTCCAGTCCCTTTACTCTCGGGTTGCGCAACCCTTCCAGCAGCTTGGAGGCTGAGCCCCGTTTTGATGATGGTGTGGTATAAATACCACTGGCACCACCCATAGGCACCAGTAATCTGATGAAAAAGCAGTCCTGACAGGCACCCGTAACTATAATGCGTAAAACAAACCAAAACCAACGAAAACAGGAAACCAAAACATTTTTTTTTTTAAGGCTGAAAGTAAAGTGGAAAAGGAGGGGAGGGAAGGAGAAGGCTTACCCGAGGCCGACCCAGCCTTTACTCACTCCTCCCCGTACCTCCCCAGTCCGTAGCCCCGCCGCTGGGGCTCATCCGGCCGGAGTTTTTCGCTTCCGCCCCGCTTCGTTCACCGGCTTCGGTCCTTTATTCCATTCTGAACATTAGAAACCGAACCTGGGCGGGATCAGGGACTGGACTGGAGTTCCTTCAGGAACACTAATTAGCAGGTAAGGACTAATTACTTTTTCCTTAGCAGAATTCCAGTCCAGTCCCTTTACTCTCGGGTTGTAACAGAGCAGTTCAACCCTGGGTGGGGTTCGCCAACCCGGACCGAAGTACCGCACCTGCAAATCTGGTGTCTGCTCTACTCTGGATATCCAGTCTGTAGTGCTTGGAAAAGGTATGCAGAGAGGACCAAGTGGCCGCTTTACAGATGTCTAATGGTGGAACCAAGCTATGCTCTGCCCAGGAGGTCGACTGCGCTCGAGTTGAATGCGCGCGAAGACCTGTTGGGACCTGCCTCCCCTTGAGAATGTAGGCAGAGGCAATGGTCTCCCTGATCCATCTAGAAATGGAAGCTTTGGCCGCTGCTTCCCCCTTGTGCGGCCCTCCAAATTGAACGAAAAGCCGTTCGGACTTGCGGAAAGACGCTGTGCGTGAGAGATACCGTCTCAGCACTCTATGCAAATCTAGAAGCCGCAGTTTGGTACTCTCCCCTTCCTGAGCTTCTCCCGCGAAGGATGGGAGCGAAACTGTTTGGTTCATATGAAAAGGAGAGGAGACCTTGGGTAGGAAGGAAGGAACCATCCGTAAGACCACCTTATCCTTGAAATAGGAAAGGAAGGGAGGTCGAGAAGAGAGAGCTTGTAGCTCCGAGACCCTCCTAGCCGAACAAATAGCTACCAAAAATACCCTCTTGAGGGTCAAGTCCTTTAGAGAGGCACTCCTTGCTGGCTCAAAGGGCTCCCTGGTTAGGGAATCCAAAACCAGGTTTAAGTCCCAAGGGGGAATCACTGATCTTTGTTGAGGCCGTAAGCGCTTGACCGCCCTCAGGAATCTACCATCAGCGTGGTCTCCTAGAGACTTGCCCCGAACCTTTCCCCTATAACAAGAAATTGCCGCTAGCTGAACTCGTAATGAGCTGTGAGCCAAACCTTTCTCGAAGCCTGCTTGTAGGAACTCTAACACCTCCGGAACTGAGGCTTCTAGGGTTTTTTTATGGAGATCCGTGCACCACGCCTCGAATATGCGCCAAACCCTGATATAGGAAAGGCAGGTTGAGCGTTTCCGGGCGTTCAGCAGGGTCGAAATTACCGAAGCCGAGTAACCCCGCTTCCCGAGCCGTGCCCTCTCAAGGGCCAAGCCGTAAGCGAGAATCGATGCACGTGGGGCATGAGTACTGGACCCTGCCGTAGCAAATCCTTTCTGTCGGGGAGCCTCCAAGGGCGATGCGCCGTTAGTCTCACCAGGTCTGCATACCATGGGCGGCGAAGCCAATCCGGAGCTATGAGGATTACCAGACCTGGGTGGGCCTCTATTCGTCTTAGAACCCTCCCTATGAGGTCCCAGGGCGGGAACACATACAGGAGACCTTCCGAAGGCCACTTCTGGACCAGGGCATCCAAGCCTTCTGACATCCTTTCCTTTCTTCGACTGAAGAACCGGCTTGCTTTGGATGTTTCGTAGCGCGCCATGAGGTCCATGATCGGCGCTCCCCAAAGGGCTACCACTTGGTCGAACACTTCCTGCGCTAGCTCCCATTCCCCGTGGTCTATCTTGTGTCTGCTGAGGTAATTGGCCGTCACATTTTCTGTTCCCGCCACGTGCTGAGCTGACAGGTCCAATAGGTGTGCTTCGGCCCACTGTAAGAGGCTGTCTGACTCCTTCTCCAGCAGGGGGCTGCTCGTCCCCCTTGGGGGTTGATGTAGGCCACCGTGGTGACATTGTCCGAGAGGACGCGGATTGCCCTTTTCCGAACTAAGGGCTCGAGAGCTCTGAGTGCCAGCGCCACTGCCCTCAGCTCTAGCCTGTTGATGGACCACCGGGCTTCCCTCGGGGTCCAGCTCCCCTGTGCGAACTGACCCTCGCAATGAGCACCCCAGCCTGCGAGGCTTGCATCCGTCGTCAGCTGTATCCATTGGGGTGGATCGAGAGGCATCCCGCAGCCTAGGTTCCTTGAGCACTCCCACCAGAGGAGAGTCCTCCTGATCTGAAGAGGACAAGGCAGCTGCATGGATAAGGTATGATGCTGAGGGGACCAACGTCGTAGCAATGCGCATTGAAGAGGTCGCATATGTGCCTTGGCCCACGGCACTACTTCTATCGCTGCCGCCATGGTGCCCAACAGCTGAAGGTAATGCCAGGCGGTAGGGATCCGTCTTGAAATGAAGCGAGAGACCAGGCTCCTCAGATCTTGTAACCTCTGTTCCGACAGGAAGACCCTTCCCCTCCTTGTGTCGAACCTTGCTCCAAGGTAATCGATCTCCTGCGAGGGAATTAATCTGCTCTTTGACCGGTTCATGACCCAACCCAACTCCTCCAGGAATTCCACCACTCTGGCTGTAGCTGTACGACTCTCTGTCTCGGATTTTGCCCGAATCAGCCAATCGTCCAGGTATGGATGTACTAGAATCCCCTCCTTGCGAAGGGCCGCGGCTACCACTACCATTACCTTGGTGAATGTCCTGGGGGCTGTTGCTAGGCCAAAGGGAAGAGCCTGGAACTGAAAATGACCCTTCGGCACTGCAAATCTCAGGAACTGCTGATGAGATTTTCGTACCGGAATATGTAAATATGCTTCCGTCAAGTCTAGTGATGTCAGAAACTCCCCCTGTCTTACCGCTGCAATGACCGACCTCAGGGTTTCCATCCGAAAATGAGGAAGCGAGAGGCAGCGATTGACTTGTTTTAAGTCCAGGATTGGACGGAAGTACCCTTCTTTCTTTGGGACCACAAAATAGATCGAGTATCGACCGGAACCGTATTGGTCTCTCGGGACGGGAGTCACCGCTCCCAACTCGATCAGCCTTGAAAGAGTGTCTTCTATTGCTGCTCTCTTTTCTGGAGAGCCGCAAGGAGACTGCATAAAGGCTGGGGGAACTTGCTTTGTGAATTCGAGAGCATAACCCTCTCTGATTACTTCCAGTACCCAACGATCCGATGTGACTCGGGCCCAGGCGGGAAGGAACTGCCTTAACCGACCCCCCACCAACAGGCCTTTCTCCTGGGCCCCCGCAGTTTCATTGTGGCTTCCTAGGACCTGAGGATGAGGAGGAAGCTCCAAAACTTCTTCCAGCTCCTCGAAACCCTCGGAAGCCTTGTCCTCTAGGCGAGGGGCGACCCCTAGGAAAAGAAATTCTGTCTGGTCGACCGGAACCTACGAAAGTCCCTCGGCAGGTTGCGAGCTGGAACCGTCAAACGGTTTTGCTTAGGTCTATCCTCCGGGAGTCTACCTCCCTTAGACTCGCCAAGGTCTTTCACCAACTTTTCCAGGTCTTCACCAAACAGCAGCTTCCCCTTGAAGGGAAGGCGACTCAGACGAGCCTTCGAGGAGGGGTCCGCCGCCCAATTGCGCAGCCACAAATATCTCCTGGCTGCTACCACCGAGGCCATATTTTTTGCTAGACTCCTAATAAGGTCGTACTGGCTATCTGCTAGAAAGGCGGAACCCGACTCTAACCGCGCAGCACTAGCCTGGCGTCGGTAGAGGCGCCATCCGTTAGTTGAAGCTGTTGAGCCCACCTCAGGCAGGCTCTTGCTACCCACGCTCCTGACACTGAGGCCTGCAGGGCGAGGGCACTAACATCAAAGGCTTGCTTCAGCAGAGAGTCCAGCTTTCTATCCTGACTATCTTTAAGCGCTGCGCTGCCCTCGACCGGAATGGTCGTCTTCTTTGTCACCGCTGAAACCGCCGCGTCTACCCTTGGGGACTTCAGCAGATCCTTGTCAGTTTCCAGTAAAGGGTACAAGTGAGACATGGCCCTCACCCCTCTTAGACTGGACTCCGGTTGATTCCACTCTTCCTGGGTCATCTGGCGTACCACCCTGTGGACTGGAAAGACTTTCTGAGTCTTTCTGACAGCTTGAATCAAAGGATCCTCTAATGCTTCTTCCTCTGCAGGGATGTCTGATGCCATATTGAGCACCTTCAATTCATTAATTAAGGCTGGGAGCTCCTCCCGACGAAATACTCTAACTATTCGGGAATGCTCTTCTTCTGGGATCTCCCCCTCCTCAAGCTCTTCCTCTTCCTCCCCCACTTCTCTGTCCGATCCCTCCCCGTCCGGAGTGGCCGGAGATGGAGAAGTGAGAGGTTCTTCGCTCATTAGTCTAGAGCGCTTAGGAGGGGCTCCGGGGTCATGGGAGCTTGTCTTCCCTGGGCCGGACCGGCTACTTTCTTTCAGCAGCGCCGGCTCCATGAGTCCCTGCTGACGCATACAATAAGCTTTGTGCAACAGAAGGACAAATTCTGGAGAAAAATGCTCCCAGCCTCCCTCCGCTCCACTGGAAACAGGGGGAAGGGACTGGGAGGGGTCTGGTAAGGCAGAGGTAGAGGGCGGGGGAGTGGAGGAAGAATCCCCTCCCCCTTCCCGGAGACCTTGAGACCCTTGGTAAGTCTGATCCATGGACAACTGAATTTCATGCTCCACAGAGGCTGCTTCAGCAGCACAACCCCGGCAGATCCCGGTTTCAGAATCCGCAATTCTGCGTGTTCCGCAGGACGGGCACTGTAACTTTCCCGTCATTCTTCCTCCTCTATTAATATTAATTGGTTTTTTTTTAGTCCCCCTAGGGTAAGAAGGATCCAACGAAAAAACAAACCTGGCAATCAATGAAAAAGAAATTAAATTGAATGAAAATAAATGAAAAAAATTTCCCAACCACAGGGAGGAAGGGGGGGGGGGAATTGGGGGGCCCTGACCCCAAGGCTGGACCAGGACCCTGATCAAACTAAAAATAAATTAAAATCAATTAAAATAGATGGAACAAATTAGAATAAATACAGGTCTCTGCAATACTTGCGATTTCGCTGGTCGGATGCTCTGCGTGCCGCGCTCCTCACGCTGGGCCAGCTGAGTGCTGATAGGCTCCACGTGGTAGGCCTCAGCCACGTGGAGTCAGGTCCTGCGGCCGGCGAACTTGTCCTCGCCGCCGTAGCTCGGATCCCCCCGATTTTAGGGCAATTGCTTCGTCGTTCCGACGCCGCCTCTAGCGCTCAGCATGGACAGCCGCTGTAAGCGCGAGGCGGCAGAGAAGCAGGAAGAAGAGCGTTTTTAGATCCCGTGCTCAGCCCCCGACTGGGGCTTCAGCGCGGTGTTGCCTCTAGCGCTCAGCACGCCTCAGGGGCTTCGGCGCGAGGCAAATGGGAGCGGAGAGGAGGCCGGAGATCCGGATGCCGCGACCGCGGGGGAGAAGTGCCCCGAAGTACCCCGCTGCCAAGTAAGCCCTCTCCTTCCAAAGGACCCCGGAGAACCGAGAAGGACGGGGGGGGGAAGAGGAGGGAGAGCAAGAAAAGGAAAGAAGCAACAGCGATTTACACAAAAAACACACGGGAGTAAGAAAAACTCCCTCAACTAAAGTAAAGGGAAATCAAAGAAATTAGAGAAATTAGAGAAAAGTAATAAAAAGGGTATCAAAAAAGAACTAAAGACCAGTAAGCTCCTGGCTTACGGTAACCCTCCAGCTGCTTGGAGGCTGAGAATACTGGTGCCTATGGGTGGTGCCAGTGGTATTTATACCACACCATCATCAAAACGATGATGGGCTCAGCCTCCAAGCTGCTGGAAGGGTTGCGCAACCCGAGAGTAAAGGGACTGGACTGGAGTTCTGCTAAGGAACCGCAAATACCACAAGGATAATGACCAGAGTCCCCATGTGATGAAAGAGGACGGGACTCTGGGGATCGTGTTCAATATTTACAAAGACGTGAACAAGGGCAAGGCTTCTACTCCAGGTACTTCCTGGTACCAAAAAGAACAGGAGGCCTCAGACCCATCCTAGACTTGCGGAATCTGAACAAGTTCCTGGAGAGGGAAAAGTTCAAGATGCTTACCCTTGGAATCCTGCTGCCCTACCTCCAGCATGGAGATTGGCTATGCTCCTTAGACCTAAAGGATGCTTATACTCACATCCTCATTTATCCAGACCACAGACAATATCTCAGATTTGTAGTGGGAGGAAACCACTATCAGTACAGAGTAGGGTTGCCAACTGGCCGGTTTTCAGCCGGCCTGGCCGGTTTTTCCACGGCCAGGCCGGCTGCCGGCGCAGAGGCAAAACCGGCCCTTTAAAAGCCGTTTTTTTTGCTCTGGCCGCAAGATCGGGAGCGGCCAGAGCAAAAAAACCGGCTTTTCTCCGCTTCAGAGGGAGCCGGGGAAGCCCGCGCGAGGTCCCGGCTCCCTCTGAACAGCCACCAGCGTGAAGAGCCTTTACCTTCACGCTGGCGGCTGTTCCTGTGAAGCCGCGAATGCTGGGAAAGGTTAAAGGTTGCCCTTTAACCTTTCCCAGCATTCGCGGCTTCACAGGAACAGCCGCCAGCGTGAAGGAAAAGGCTTTTCACGCTGGTGGCTGTTCAGAAGGGGCCGGGGCCGGGGCCGGGGCCGGGGCCGGGGCCGGGGCCGGGGCCTCGCGCGGCTTCCCCAGCTCCCTCTGAAGCCTCAGACAGACGCGATGCTGGTCGGGGGGGGCAAGGACTGCATGGGCTGTGATGGGGGGGACCTGGACTGGAAAAGGGCTAAGGGGGGGGGGGACTTGGACTGGAAAAGGGCTAAGGGGGGGGGGACTTGGACTGGAAAAGGGCTAAGGGGGGGGGGGAATTGGACGGGAAATGGGAAAAAGGGGGGGACTTGGACTGGAAAGGGCTAAGGGGGGGGGACTTGGACTGGAAATAGGCTGTGATGGGGGGGGGGGACCTGGACTGTAAAAGGGGTATGGGGGGGGGGGGCCATGGACTGGAAATGGGGTGTTTTGGGGGTGGAGGGGACCTGGACTGGAAAAGGGCAATGGGGGGGGGGAACTTGGACTGGAAATGGGCTATGGTGGAGGAAGGGGGATCTTGGACTGGAAATAGGCTGTGATTAGGGGGGCTAGGACTGCAAATGGGCTGTGATGGTGCGGGGGGACTCGGACTGCAAATGGGCTGTGATGGTGCAGGGGGACTCGGACTGCAAATGGGCTGTGATGGTACGGGGGGACTCGGACTGCAAATGGGATGTGATGGTGGGGGGGCCTAGGACTGGAAACCGGCTGTGAGGGGGGACTTGGACTGGAAATGGGCTGTGATTGGGGGGGGGAGCTAGGACTGGAAATGGCCTGTGATGTGAGGGCTAGCACTGGAAATGGGCTGATGAAGAGCTGGAATAGGACTGGAAATGGGTTGATGTGGGGCATGGGAGAATGGGACTAGAAGGGAGTGGATGCTGGGTGGGTCTAGAACTATAAGGGAATTGATTTGGGGGGAGGACTAGAATGGATGGGGAATGAGAATGGAGATGGGAAAAAATATTTTGTGTGGAAGAAAAGTCTATGATGGGCTGGGTATTGGGAGAGTAAGAGGGGCTTGAGAATGGAAGGGTGAAATTTAAACGGATGATAAAGGAATAAGGAAAGAATTGGGGGAAAGAGCAAAAGGGAAACAATCAGTATGTTAAAGCAGAAATAGAGAGAGAATGGAAAACATCTGAAAGAGAAGAAAGGACAAATGGATAGCTCGCAGAAGACACGAAGAAACCAGAAGAAAGTGACTGGAGCAATTGCAACTGAAAAATAAAACGCCCAAACAGAAGGTAGAAAAATACTTTTTATTTTGAATTTATTAACTGGAATATGTCTGGTCTGGGAAGTGTGTATTGCTAACATCTTTGCGTTTTTGTTTAGTGCAAGAGGAAATTACTTTATAGTTTTATTTCTCCAGTGTTGTACATTTCATGTTTGGATTTTGGGGTTCCCAGTTTAATTATTATCTGACCAAGGAAGTTAGCCTACACGTATCCTCGGTAATTTTTGTGGGTGGGGCTGGGGGCGGGGCAGGGGTGGGACTAGGGGCGGAGAATGGGTGGAGCATGGCGAGCCACAGGTGTCGGGTTTTTCTCGGTGAAAAAGTTGGCAACCCTAGTACAGAGTGCTGCCTTTTGGCCTTACATCCGCCCCCAGGGTGTTCACAAAGTGCCTGGCTCTGCACAAGATAGTGTTTTCTCCCACTGCTGTTCTGTGTACTGCTACTAGTGGTGAGCAAAGCTATGCTCGGTATCAGAACCTGTAGCTATGAAAAAAGGTTTTATATTTGCAGAGACAATAAGCACACCACATAAACATAATCTACATGCTAGTGTGCAGTAGTGGATGGAATAGCCCAAGAAAATATCCATTTATAATAGTGACACTTCAAGAAGTTAAAAACACTAAAAGGTATTTGAATTTTAAAATATTTTTAGACATTCTGCATGATTTTCTATCTGCTTCTTACCAAAAACAAGACTTTCAGAATTCCTTTATCATTGTTACAGAACATATGTTGAAGTGAAATTCTCAAAAATAGTCTTCCTCATTTTACAATAAAATCATTAAATGCCTCAGTGGCAATCTCTGAAGTGTTTACCCGCTGTATCTCATAATGAATCTCATTTATCCCAGGGTGACTATACTGCATGCAAGGGAGTGGTATTCACTGCTTAGCTGGAGCCTACTTCAGCTACCCAGATAAAACAATGCTGTTAAACCTCCTCTCCACACCGCCGAACAAGCTAGTAGATACTTCTTACCGAGTGAAGCTTCTGGTATAGGCCACACGCGTTGCATACATAACCACCATTTGCATTCTTTCGCCAGAGAGAAGTCTTTGTGGTCAGGCAATTGGCACAGAAAACACCGGAGCCTCTACGCCTCTGAAACAGCAGAAAAAGACACAAAGCAGGTCAGGGGTGAGTCACATGATCTGCGACGTTAGGACTAATCAAAACAGACGTTTTGTCTTTCGGCTAGCAGCAAAGACAGTACAATACCACCCAGACCATAAGGAGGTCAGGTTCAACTGCAATTAAGAGGCACCACTTATTTTAATTACAAGTAATCCTACAATGATGGATGAGGTGTGCAAAACAGCAAAGCCCTTTTCCACGGTAACAGTTTTTACTTCTTGAACTTTGGGGCTTGTACTAACAACAGCATTTCTTCTATTTAACAATTCTGAGCTCTTCTCTTTTAAAATCGTTTTTCAAATGAAAACAAAAACCCAATATACTTTACCTAGTTCCATATTTGTAACAAACTAATTAGTGGCATTTCAAATAAATATGATTGGTGAATATGGGACAAAATGATACTGATTTCAGTTAATTCCAAGATGAACAACATTCGGCACTAACATTGGGTAAGAAGTATTTTTTTTAATTTATTTTCTAACAGAGCAAGTCATCTAGGTCAGATCTGCTCTGATTTACTCTGCAGTCCACAAACAGTCCAATATTAAGGTTCCTCTCACAGACACACACACAGACCAATGCAGACTAAGAGGGCGAGTTTATAAGGGGAGGGACCTACTTAGGCGCTACTTTTCTTCATAAAATACTAACCTAAGTGGCAGAGACAGCATCTTAAATTAAGCTGTGTCTAGAGTTTTCAAGTATGCACATAATTATTGCATTTTATAATCAACGTCTGTAGTTGCTTGCACTGCCCATGCTCCGCCCATGGGCACGTCCACAGTAAATGTATGCGCCATGCAAACAATGCGCATACCTTTACGCTGGTTCATTTTATTTATTTATTTATTTAGCAAACATTTGTATACCGCTCCTTCCAGCGATCAGAAGCGGGAAAGATTACATGGATAGAGCGGTCGAATCAAGACAGAATAATTTTGATTTGTACATAAAGATTCGAAAGGTTAGCACGTCACGCAGAAAATTATCTACTTCTAAGCTAAGGGGATAATAATTTACATATGTACATTTATACATTACAGGTTTTCTGGGGAGCTGTGGGGGAGTTTATAAGAGGCCACTTATGAGCATAGGTGACTAAAATACCAACATTTATGTGCATTGTCAGAGCCTAAAAATAGACACATCCTTATAAAACTACCCCAAGGATAATTTTATAAGCTGATTTTACTGTGCATGTCACAATATACACACGTAAAATGGCTCTTATAATATTGCGCCCAGTGTAAATGTACGCACAATGGTATGTACTTAATGTAAGCACTAAAGGCGGCACAGTTTGGAGGGAGAATGTGTGAAGTCATGAAGTACGCATATAAATTCTGAAATGTAATTTATGTGTGTACTTCCATAATGTGGGTGCAGGCATTTACACCCGTTCTCAAGCGGGCATAACGTCTGCGCCTGGGATGTAGCCAATTGTGCAGGATTTTTCGCTATTATTTTATCAAATCAAGTAGGCACTTAGTTGTCTTTATAAATTAGGCGCTTGCCAATAGCCTATTTAATCTATGCGCCTGTTACAAAGTTACTCTAACTGAAAATCATAGCTAATCTGTTATCTGCAATTTACGGTGTAACCCCACCGTAAAACCTCTTTTGATGTTCCATGTAAACCGCACTGATGTCGAATAGCGCGGTATATAAGAGTATTAAATAAAATAAATAAATAAAATAAAGGACCCTCTTTCAAGCACTTTCTGTGATTCTAACAAACAGGAATACCTTCCATTTATGTATTTCTTTACTATTATTTCCTTCATTCAAGCAAAGAAAGGAGATTTCAGTCTCTACATATAATCCAGTTTTAACAGGCTAAATCATTTATTTAGCGGGTCAAGTAATAATCCTAGAGACATGGATACATTTATGAGCATTCACTGTTATAGCCTTTATAGGGGAAATTCTTTCATGAGCCTTTTCACTTAAGCAAAAGCCAGGCTGTATTGCAAATGCTACAAAGCAGGAAACTGGGTTCTCTTGTTGAAACAAAACAAATCCCTCAACCCTGATGTCTTCTAACAATGGAGAGAATTCTGTGATAAAAGCCTGTTTGGGAAAGGATAAGAGAGCGGAAACTAATTTCAAAGTAGATTGCAACTTTTAGGGTTTGATCAAATTTAAGCAATTTATTTAACTTCAGTCTGCACGGTTGTCTAATAATACTGACAAAAGAATACAATGGCTATAATTGTACTCTGATACGAATGGCAGGCTTTCTGCAGACATAATTTTGGCTTCAACACTGGAGCGTTTTCTTGGCATGAAAAGGGCATTGGATTCAACAAGGGTTGCACAACATATATCACTAAAAAGATCTGGTGAGCAGCCAGTTCCCTATAGAGACATTTTTCCATCCAGATGCAAGTGCTATCAGAGGTCCTCGTCAGCTACGCTAATTACGATCTTACATTTTGCTGATGCACGTTCTCTCTAATGTTCAACATTCTCCATTAATCACCAATACAAGGGAAATGAATGAAACATAAAGAAACGAAGGCCGGTGAGCTGCAGAGCCATAAAAATCTAGAATGAATGCAATAATTTAACAAGATTGGGGAAATGTTTTTAGTAAGCACAAAGTCAGGCTAACAATTGCCCTTTTAAACCAAGAGCATGATTTTCATTAGTTCAGCGTGTTGCAACACTTTAAGCGCTATAGTAAAATATAGATCCATCATTAATATAAGCTCTCCATTCTTTCCCATTACAGCACAGACTTATTAATGATTTAAATATCTCTATCACATTATCTTACATTTGATAGAGATGTTTAAATACCTTTGTGCAATAAATGCCCAGGCACAGAGCCTTTTTCAATTATAAGAAAGCTCTGCAATGAGGGGGTCATAAAATGGAGGTGAAAGGGGATTCAACTCAGGAGTTAATATGAAGAAATATTTCATTATGGAGAGAGTGGCAGATGTGTGGAACAGCCTCCCAGTGGAGGTAGTAGAGATGAGGACTGTATCTGAATTCAAGAAAGGGACCGTAAAGCTTAGTAGCTGATATGGAAAGGCAGACTGGATTGCCCATATGGTCTTTATGTGCCATCACCTTTCTATGTTTCTATGTCTAAATTTTAATCCTGCTGATTATATGGACGCCAATTGTACAGGGCAATACTTTAGAAGGTTTAACAAAAAGCATCAGTCTATAATGTTTGTGTGTGTAGGGACAAGAGTGCAGACTAGAAAGTCAGAACAAATAGAAAACCTTAGTTAACCCTTGTTCTATTATGAAAATACTGTAAATTATTAAAAAAGGATAAAAAATGAGAATAAAAATTAATAAATAAATCCATTTTGAATGTTTTTTATATACCACCTAATCAAAACCATATTTAATCACAGTATCAAACAGAGGTAAAAGAATGAGAGGTTAAGAAGCATGTGTCTCAGAGTCAGTTTTTAATAGTGATGAGCGTACATTCAAAACAGAGATTCTAATATAGTAAAGGTTTATTCCATAGGCACAGAATGCATGTAAATTTGTGATCAAGTCCACAGAGTTCCAGTAGGTATGTGATTAATGATCTTGGAAAGGCAATGGTATTACTGAGCTACTATTACAACTTAACATTTGCATAGCGCTACAAGGTGTATGCAGCACTGTACATGAATATTTAAGAGACTGTGAGCTCCTTCGAGCAGGGACAATCTATCCAAGATACACGTATACAACAGGGGACTAGGGTAGAACAAAGGGGAAATGCTTATAACACACAAGAGTGGTAAACAGGAGAATAAGGGGGTCAGGATCCAAAAGCAGCCTCGACGATGTGGGGTTTTAGCCTGGATTTGAACAGAGCTAGAGGTGGAACCTGACATACTGACTCAGAGAGTATGTTCCAGGTATAGGGTACAACAAGGTAGAACGAGTGAAGTCTGGAGTTGTCAGTGGAAGAGAATGGAACAGATGAGTGGAGTTCCCGAGAAGGGGGTAAAGGGACAGAGAAAGGAGGCGAGATAATGAGAAGTAACAGAATAAATCAGAGTTCAAGATGGTTGATTTGAAGAGATTTTTTTTCATATCTGGACCATATTCCTTGTGATTATTGTCAATATGGGTTTTTCAACCACAGTTGGAGGCATCTGTGTAAGAAGTGATGCTTAAAAACTGGATCAGAGGGTCCACCACTATATGGTAAAGGCATAATCATGATTGTGGTTAAATTACAAATGGATAGGGGGTTGAGAATATCGATTCCACTGGAATTTGAAACAACACAAACTTCTGCTGTCATATAGCCTAACATTTGGAGGTAGGCACTCTGTGTGATTCAGAGCGCTGAATGTATGACACACATGGGACAGGACCATTTTAATCCTATTCTCCAGGAAGAAGGCCCTGTTGGCAGGGAGAGGCTGGACATCTGAAAAGGTGATGTAAAATATCAGAGGCTAAAGAAGCACAACTGTAGTTTGTAGAAATGGACCGCTGTATTAGTGGTAAGAGACACATGTCATTTGGGAAACTCTTCTCCCTAAGCTTTAAATATAGTACATTTGTAGCAAAAACCTGTGAGAGAATCAGTTGGACTATTGGACGAGAGAGGGGGTAAAAGGGGCACTAAGAGGGGACAAGGCCATAGTGCAGAGAGTGAATAAATTCTTTGCTTCAGTCTTTACAGAGGAAGATGTAGGGATGTTACCCATGACTGAAATGGTATCTAAGGTAATGTTGCAGAAGATTTGAAAGAAATATTGATACATTGGGAAAGCATAGTTACTCACCTTTAACAGGTGATCTCCAGGAACAGCAGGAATTTAGTCTTCACATATGGTATCGTCGGTACCGATGGAGCCCGCGTGGGAACGCTCCCCAGCGTCCAATAGGAAAGCCTTTGGGAGCATCCCACAGCGCATGCATGCTGCCTTCCCGCCTCTGTACACTTCAGTTGAGTTTATAGCTTAGACCAAAGGAGAGAATTAGAGAAAGAGAGAGATAGAGACAAACTCCTAGGGGAGGTGGGTGGGTTGTGAAGACTAAATTCCTGCTATTACCGGAGATCACCTGTTACAGGTGAGTAACTACGCTATCTCCAGGAACAAGCAGGAATGTAGTCTTCACATATGGGGACTCCCCAGCTGAAAGATGCCAAGGGCTGGCCCCAGCTGGCTGCGAACCCAGGTGAGATGGGTCATGCTTCCTCCCATGGACCTTAGGCATCCAAACTGTGGATGGTGGGTAGGAGTTGTATTAAGTATGGAAGAGATGTTGTAGAACAGCCTGGCCAAACAAGGCATCCCAACGGGAGTCCTTGTCTAAGCAATAGTGGGCTGTGATGGTATGTGCTGAAGTCCAAGTGGCTGCTTTGCAGATGCCATCAATAGAGACAGAACGAAGGTTAGCCGTTGAGGCTGCCATTGCTCTCACATTGTGAGCCGTGACATGGCCTTCGAGAGAAAGTCCCTTACTCTGATATGTATAGGATATGCAATCTGCAATCCAATTTGACAGAGTTCTTTTAGAAACTGGAAGTCCCAAATGACTAGAGTCAAAAGCCACAAAAAGCTGAGAAGATTTTCTATGTGGCTTAGTTCTTTGGAGATAAAAAGTCAAGGCTCTTTTACAATCCAATGTGTGAAGATTCCTTCCTGCACTGGAGGCATGAGGCCTAGGGAAGAATATAGGAAGATAAACCGATTGGTTTAAATAAAAAGGCAAAACCACCTTTGGCAGAAAGTGAGGATGAGTCCTGAGGACTACTTTATCATGGTGAAACACTGTATAAGGAGGGTCATCCACTAACGCCTGTAGTTCACTAATGCGTCTTGCAGAAGTGATGGCAATTAGGAAAATAACTTTCCATGAAAGAAACTTTAGGTCTGAAGTGGCTAAAGGTTCAAAGGGCGGTTTCATAAGCTGACCAAGAACAAGATTTAGATCCCATGCCACCGGTGGTGGTTTCATGGGAGGTTTTGTTAAAAACAGGCCTCTCATAAATCTTTATATAAGTGGATGAGAGGAAATAGGTTGTCCATCGAAAGGTTTATGAAAGCAGCAATAGCATTAAAATGGACCCTAACTGAATTGGTCTTCAGACCAGAAGTTGATAATTGTAGAAGATACTCTAGTAGCAACTCTACAGGTACTAAAAGGGGGTTAAGTCCCTTTTGTGAACACCAGATAGAGAACCTTTTCCACTTGAAAGCATAGGAACGCCTTGTGGAGGATTTTCTGGAAGCGAGGAGGATATCCTTTACTTGCTGAGAAAAGTTAACATCCTGGAATTCTAGGCTTTCAGTAACCAGGCCCTCAGGTGTAGGGACTGGGGATTGGGATGCAGTAAAGATCTGCTCTCCTGCGATAGGAGATCTGGAGCATTCCCCAACTCCAGAGGAGTAGTTTGAGAGAGACGCGGAAGAAGAGGATACCACATTTGCCATGGCCAACGTGGAGCTATGAGTATCATACGATCTCTGTCTTTCTGAAGTTTGAATAAAGTCTTGGGAATGAGGGGAATGGGCTGGAAGGCATAGAGTAAGTCCTGTCCCCAGTGGAGTAGGAAAGCATCTCTTTTGAGCCGGAATTCTGGAACAGAATCGGGGAAGTTTGGCATTCTGTGGACTTCAAAGAGGTCTATATCCGATGTTTCCAAGATTCGAAACACTCGAGCAAGCTGGTATGAGTGGAAATTTTGATTTATTATAAACAAGCAACAAAAGACATACAAAAAGCAAAAACAGGCAACCCAAACAAGACCCTTACCCCCAAAACCCCCACCCACCCCGACATAGCACAAACAAGAAACTGACCCCCCCCCGTGACCCACCTCCCCAAACCCATCACCAAACCCAGCAACCAGCACACGTGCCCACCCCCCCCCCCGACAACAACCCACACCAGTCCAGGCAATGTCCATGTCCATGCCCAACCTCCCCCCCCGACAACAACCCACACCAGTCTTTCAGGCAATGTCCATGCCATGCCCAAACCTCCCCCCCCCCCCCCGGCAACAACCCACACCAGTCCAGGCAATGTCCATAGCCATGTCCATAATGTCCAACTGTTGGGGACTGCCAAGCCCCCCCCAACCATGCCCAAGATACAAATTCCACCATCCCCACCCCTGCCCCGAAGAAGGAGCAGCAGCTCCCCCACCCCCCACCCCACTCCCTGCCCCATCCCCATCCTCCCCACCAAGAAAACACATCAAAGGTGAAAACCCCCACCCCCACCCCCCCAAACAAAAACATAAAGGCAAATATGGCCCTTCCCCAACAAAAGCCCACCAAAACAAAACCAAAGAAACAAACCAAACCATAGAATGAACAACACCCAGTGCTGCCCTGCAACACCAGACAGCAGAGCGGGATGCATACAAAATAATAATTATGCTGTTGCACACTACAGAGCGATTGGGAAACCCATCCCCCCAAGGAGAGAGGGAAAACGGACGAGTGGCCAAACCTCCTCAAAGCTGCAATACCATCACACCCCCCCACCGGGAGAAAATCCCCAAATCCCTAACAAGGAAAACCCCAGGGCAACCCTCCCCCTCACGTGGGGCGGAGGGTGAGGTGACGCCACAGACGCTCCCAACGATGAGCCTCCACCACCCTCCTTTCGCGGTGCGCCATGCTGGACACTTCCTCCAGAATGTCCCGCACCACCTCGTCGAGGGGCAGGACCAACCCCCGGGCCGAGACATGACAGCGCGCTTGCCACAGGTGGTAGCGCACTACAGCCGTGACGAGGTAGAGGGTCCCGGAGTCCTGCCTTAGAGGAAAGGACCAGGCCCCGTACACCCACTCCGCATACGTAAGGAGGGAAAGATCACGCAGGTGAAGAGCAGCGGACACCAACCGGCAGGCCTCCACATTAAAGGGGCACTGCCGGAGGAAATGATCCATGGTCTCCGTCTGCCCTTCACACCCTGCCCTCGGACAGACCCGCTCGGCCTGTGACCTGTACTTGAGGTTGTCCCTCACGTACAAATGCCCGTGGAAAGACAACCAGGCCACATCCCGAACCTTCTTCGGCAGCCGAGGGGAGTTCAACTGCCGAAGGCCCCGCTGCATCACATCCGCTGGACAGTCCCGCAGGGCCCACCTTGGTTGAAAGTGAGAGGTGAGTACCATCCGGTACAATCCTTTCCGCTCCAAGGACTGGGCGAGCGGGTCGGTCACCCCCCACCGCCGAATGAGCCCCACCATCGCAAAAACGTACGATGGGGCCTGTTCCCCACTCCGGCGCACACATGGGACTGAGGACGCCCCCTCCCACTGCTCCCAGAAGCGGGAGAACCACCCCCGATAGGAGGCCACCCACCAAACCCCCCCCCTCCCGCATCCTACCCAAGTGAAACGCCATAGACAAGACTGACAGGAAGACAAGGGGGTGCAACATACCTAAACCGCCCTGTGCCCGATCCAGGCAAACGATGTTGCGCTGGACAGGGTTCAGGCGGTTACCCCACAGAAAACAGAAAAAGACAGCACTAACAGACGCCTGACGGGACGACGGAAGAACGAAGACCGTGGCCACGTGCAGAAAGAGGGGAAGCAGAAACGTCCCGAGGAGTTTGATCTTCTCCTCGAACGTACACCTCCACCCCCTCCACCGCAGCACCCGACACAGTGCAATCTCAATACAACGATCCCAATTGGACACCGCACAGTCCTCCGATCCGAAGACGAGGCCCAGAACGCGGACCTCCCCCACGGGAGGAGGAAAGGGGGCGCAGGAAGGCGGGGAGGCCTCCGAGGGGCCCAACGACAGCGTCTGGCACTTGCTGTGGTTGACAACAGAATGGGCCACCTCCGAGTACTCCTCCACGGCCTCCCGCAGGGCCTCTACCCCTTCAGTGCCGTCTACGTAAACTGAGATGTCGTCAGCGTAGGCAACGACAGACACCGGGGGCGCACCAGGCGCCTCCAGGCCCCGCAACCCACCTGAGGACAATCTCCAGAGGAAGGGGTTGAGGGAGAAGACATACAGCAGGGGGCTCAAAGGGCACCCCTGCCGTACCCCCGAGGCGACACAAAACGGCCGTCCGAGCCACCCGTTAATAAACGGGAAGCTCACCCCCCCTCGGTACAGCGCCTGCAAGACGAAGAGGAAACCTGCGGGGAGGCCGAAGTGCTGGAGCACCACCCACAGGTACCGGTGACTGACTCGATCAAAGGCTTTGGACTGGTCCAAGGAGACCAACCAATGGTCCCGTTGGAGCGACCGGCCTCTCTCCACCACCTCCCAGACTGTGGCGACAGCGTCCAGAACCCCTCTCCCCCGAACGGAACAATACTGGGAAGGGGACAGCAAAACGCCCGACACCTCCACCAGTCGGTTGGCCAAACACTTGGCCAGGATCTTCCGGTCCGCGTTCAGAAGAGAGAGCGGCCGCCAAAAGTCCAAGGAGCTATCGTCCTTCCCCTTGGAGAGCAGCAGCAGGACAGACTCGCGAAATGACCGCTGGAGAAACCCCGTGTCCATGATCTCCTGAAACAGGGAGGTCAGGAAGGGGGCCAGCTGGGAGATGAAAGTGCGATAGAACTCCACTGGGAGTCCATCACGCCCAGGCACCTTCCCCAACGGCATGGCACGAATCGCCCTCTCCACCTCCACCTGCTGAATCGGAGCAGCGAGTGCATCAACCTGTGCCTGGACCACAGCCGAATACACCGGGGGAAGGCCCAGGTACTCTCGGATATGGGTAAGGTCCACGGGGCGATCCCCAAACAGGTCCGAGAAGTAGTCCCCCACCATCCGCAAAAGGTCCTCCTGGTAGGTATGAAGGGTACCTTCCTCGCCCCGCAGGGCCATGACCTCCCGACGCCGAACCCTCTCCCTGCAATTCAGGAAAGGGTCTGGAGTGGCGACCCCACCAGCCGCCCCCTCAAAGCATAGGGAGGCATGGCGATCATAAAGCAGGCCACGGAGCTGGACTCGCACCTCTTCCACCTCCTCCCGCGCTGCCCCTCGGGATACCAAACGATCCAGCGACCTCTGGAGGACAGTGTAAGTGAGGTAGCGGGATCGAGCCATGGAGGTACCCCGGGAACGGAAGAGTTTGCGGGCACGTGTTTTCACCGCATCCCACCAAGCACCACGGGAAGGAAAAATACCCAACAGGGTCTCCTGGTCTGCGAGAAAGGCCAAGAACTCCTGGACCACTTCTGATGTGGCCAACAACTGCACATTCAGTCGCCACTGGCCAGGACCCCTGCTGAGCTCCTCGTGGTTAGCCAAGAAGGACACAGAGAGGACGCAGTGGTCCGAAAAGTCAACCGCCTGCAACTGCGGAGGGGAACACTCCACCCGGGCACTCACATATATCCGATCAATACGACTCCTGCAGGTCCCATGGTAGTAGGTGAAACCCGGCGACCGTGGAAAGGCCCAGTGGAAGACATCCACTAGGTCAGCCGTCCGGGTCATCTCGGCCAAAAAGAGGCCTTCGTAACTGGGTGGGCAACGCTCCCCCCCTCGGTCCTGCAACAGGGTGGTGGTGTTGAAATCCCCTGCGAGGACCATCAAACGGGAGGTGTGTAAGTAGGGGCGGATGACCCGAAAAAGGGTCTTCCGCGCCAACTTAGACTGGGGGCCGTAGACCACCACGAAACGAAACCGATGGGGCCCGCAGTAGCCGTCTAAGAGCAAACACCGGCCCTGCTCCAGTTCCCACACATACTGCACCTGAAATAGGTGAGACGTGAACAAAACCGCCACTCCTGCGTAGGGCTGGGCCGCAAGTGACCAGTACGAAGGACCCCACCTCCACTCCCGCTTCGCCCGATGAAGGCTAGCGAGCGAGGTGAGCCTGGTCTCCTGCAAAAAGATGACATCCAGCCCACTCGTGGAAAGAAAATCATAGGCCGTAGCCCGCGCCTGGTCTGTCAAAATGCTGGCCACGTTGATAGTTGCGCACGAGAATGCAGGAGTGCACGCCATGCCTATTTCGTGTGCAGTGTCCCTTTCCTCCTCTTCTCACCAACCCCTGGATCCCCAGAATCCTGCTTGCAGGACAAGCCCGCAAGCTGGAGCAACTCTTCGGGGTCAACGTTGACCACCTCGAGGATCTCCTCCTCCTCCCGCCCGACCCTGTCACCCCAGGGGGTGCTGGTGCCCCCGGGACCACCAGGCAAAGCTGTCGCAGGGGCTAACACAGCCCCCATGGGGCGAGGGGGCACGGACAGGTCAGGGGTCGGAGGAATGATCTCCTCTGTGGGATCCACCACCGGTGCTTGCCCCCCTCCCCTGACAAAGACTGAGACAACAGAACAGTGCCCACCCCCACGGGGGAGGCCAGGACGGCCGGGTCAGCAGGGGGCTCCTGCGAAGGCCCAGCACCCAACCGCGGGGGAAAAAGCCCATCCTCCCTCACCCGTCCCGGTGGTCCCTCCAGAGCTACCACCGAGAGCCGGGCGCCAGTACCCACACTGATTGGAGGACCCTGACTGCGGCGCGCCTTCGGTATTTTCGGAGGCCGCCGCTGGGGAAGAGGAGCTGCCCCCGCTGCTAACCGCACCGAGCACCGCACAGGGGGCCCTGCCTCCACAGGCAAGCCCTCATCTGCCTCAGCCGCATCAGCAGCCAAGAAGATGAAACGGTTGATGTCCAACACGGGCTCTTCATCCGGCAATGGGGATGTCTCCCGTTTCTTCCTCTTGGTCTTGCCGTCCTTAGGAGGGACAGTAGTCCATTCCTGAGGTGGCACCACCCGCGACCCCCTATCCTGTCGTGAAACAGCAACCTCCACTACATCAACCCTCTCCTCTGTCCTACCCAAATCCCCTCCCCCTGGGGGCTCCCTCGGCTCAATGACTCCTCCACCCTAGGGCCCCCGGACTCCTCCTGAGGGAGAGGGTCCTCCACAACCTCTTCCCGCACAGGAGCCCGAGGTGGGGCGACGACATCCCCCCCCGGTCCATTGTGTGATGCGGAGGGGCAGCGGGCAAAGGGGTGGCCCAACTCCCCGCAAAGGTTGCACCGGATGAGCAAACACCCGGCCAAGGCGTGACCCCGTCCACCACAACGGGTGCAGACCTGCTCGGGACAGTTCATGCTCAGATGCCGGAATGAGCCACAGCGGTGACACTCGCGAGGTTGCCCGGGGTAGTAGCACAAGATGCGATCCCGACCGAGGAATCCGGCCGAGGGCACGTGCTGCACGACATTTCCCACCTCACGCAAACGGATCTTACCTTTCCACGACCCGTCCCACACCCCTAGGGGCCCAGCGCCCTTAGCCAGGGGTGCGAGAAGCACCGCATGACGCGACAACCAAAACTGGATGTCCTGCCCTGAGAGCGACTCATTCCTAACCAGGATGGTCACAGGTACCGCCCCCTGGCGAGAGATTGGCACAACACGAAAGTCAGCCCACCCGCCCTGCCCCCTCTGCTGCTGGTATCGGTCCCAGAAAATCTCCAGCCCCCATCTCAGCATGAAACTAACATCATATTCAATGGTGTTGTTCATGTGGATGAAGGCATAGAGATCCCCCGGGAGAAACCCCAGCCCAAGGACCATCCTCAAGACCTTTTCCCTGGCTGGAGGGGGCCCCTCCCCAGCCCACCGGATCTGCGCCACGTTGCGCCGTCGAATCTCACCCCCTACCCCTCGGAACCCCCCCCACTTCCACCCCCACCCACAGGACCTCTCCCTTGGGAAACCCCCCTCCCCCCAGCCCCACCTGAAGTCCCTGTAGCAGCACCAGACCCCCTCAGGGCCTCTGCAAAAGTACGGGGGGGGACCGACCCCCCAGCCTCCAGCCCCTGACCTCCGCTCACCTCCCCCGCAACAGCCTGCGAGAAAATCCGCTGCTGTGGTTCAGGATCTTCAGCCACCTCCAATGGAGCGACCGTAGGACTAGGCAGGATCAGCTCTGCGAACACAGAATCAGGGATACTTTCTCTAACCTCTCCCTGGCTGCCGCCTGGCAACTCCGGATCTCCTCCCTCCACCCTATCCGATGTGTCTACCAGACCCTGTTGCCTCCTAAGTGTAGCAAAAGCCCCTTTAGGGCCATCCGGGGTCTCCAGGGCTAACATAATGGCGTCATGCACTTGCTCTTCTGTGACACCAGGAATACCAGGGAACCCCCCTGTACCCCTGCCCTGCATTCCCAGCCCTTCCTGTGTCTCCGGTGTCTCTGCTACCAGAACTGGGGAAAGACACGGGCCCCCCCCCCAGTCCTGGGATCCGGGTGCACTGTCCCATCCCCCATCCCCGCTGACTGCGGTCCCCGCTCCCCATCCGAACGAACCATTACCCCCCCTCCTACTGGTGGGCCACTCGGCCACTCCCCCTCCCTTTCCCCCACAGCTACAGGAGGTCCCTGCTCCTTTACAGGGACAGCAGACACCTCAAATGCAGGACCCCCATGCAGCTCACCAACCTCTTCCCTCTGCAGGGCTCCCAGCAATAAGGCAGGACCGTCCTGAGACAGCAGGACAGGGCCTTCGAAGACCAGTCCCCCCGATTCCCCTTCCCGCTGCCCCCCTCCAACCCCAGTTCCTACCTGATTGCCGGTGCCAAACGTGGTACAGAGGTCAGGGACATCCAGGCCGGCAGCCAAGACTCCAGCGGAGGGGACGGACGCCCCCCCGCGAGCCAGGCCCCCCTCGGCCACACTATCCGTAGTCACAGAAACCTGTGCATCCCGCTCCAACAGCACAGGTTGCAGAGACAGCTGCGGAGTACCCTTCCGGCCCCCCCCTGGGGCTGCAGGTAAAGGAAAGCAGCCCCGACCCTGGTCCTTCCCCTTTCCTGCACCCTTCCGGCGCCAGACAGCCACCTCCGGGAACCAGGGGCGGCCAGGCTGCAGCCTCCGAGGCGCCGGAAGGGCAGCCAGGAAAGGAGAAGCTGTACCTACAACAGCCCCTTGTGTACCTGCAGTCCTCACAGAACAGCCAGTTCCTACAGAAGAAAGCAGCCGGCGATCCAGCGCAGAATCCGCTGACCCCCGACGTTCAGCAAAGCCATCCGGGAAGAAAACGCCATCTTCAAGGACCCCTCCTTGATCCAACAACACCTCCGCAGACCGCCGCCGTTGCTCCTTCGGCAGGGCAGAGGGACGATCATGGCTATCTGCACACTTCCGGAAGAACCCGGAAGTGACATCACCCAGCTGGCGGCGGCCATCTTGGAGAGGCGATCTGGCTGGGGGAAGCCCTACAGACACATCCGTCAGCGGGGCAACCCTCTCAGTGAGCCTGACGTCATCGTTCACTCCCCGGCGGCCATCTTGGGAAATCCCAGCAGCGATGCATGATGTCGGGCGGGTAGGAGAAATGACGGGAAAGACCCGCAGAGGAGATGAAGGAAGCCCTCGGAGCCCCCCCTTGGAGCCGGGATCGATGCTAGAGGAAGCCATCAAAGGTACTGCACTGGAGAAGGACGATCCTGGTGCCGAACCCAACAAATCCGGGCAGGCCGAATCCGTGCTCGCGAATGCCGGAGCACCAACGTGGAGCGCAGGATCGAGCAGGGCAGGCACCGCAGCCGTAGGAGTCTGGGACAGGACATCTTCAGCGTCAGGACCAGCAGCCGGCTTCAGGTAAGGAGCACTGAACCCAGCTAATACTTTAGGCAGTGAGCGTGCTGTAGACCCCCCAGCAGCTGAAAATTGGAAGGGCAGACAACTGGATCGTTGATGGCCCACCGGCCCACCCGCCCCCGGGGCCTCCCCTGAACTGCAGGCACACTGTTCTTCCAACGGTCGTAATTGTGGAACACCTCAGCGAGGGACCCACAACCCTGGCTCTTTAAATAAGCAATCCCGTGGTATTTGCCCTTCAAGGCCCGCTTCACCCCCTTCATATACGTTTTATAGGCCGCCCACTCCGTACCAGGAATGGTGGCCTGCAGGCTCTCCAGGTGGGAGAGCTGGGCATGCAGCTGGGCCGCCTCCTCCTGGAGACCCCGGAGCTGTCGCACCGCCGCCACAACCTCTTCCGGGGCCCTAGCCGGCTTCTGGAAGGACGGCAGACCCGACCCTCCGTCCTCATCCTCACTGGAGGAGGTAGAGGCCTCCTCCAGGACCCAAGGCGGAGGGGGGAGCCCGCCTCCCCCTGTACTGGTGGGTACAACACTCCAGGGCCTCCCCAGGGACTCTCCCAGCCTCCACACCCTGCCTTGGAAGGAGAAGCGACTCCTTTCCAGGGGGTAGCAGGCCCAAACCTCCGGGCATGTGGGTCCCTCCTCCCTGGCCATGTGCAGTCCTACCTGGGGAGTCCCCCTCCTGGGGCACCGGCTGAAAACAGGTCCCAGCATCCAGAGACTTCTGCAGTGAGGGAGGCCTACCAGGCCTGGTAGGCCTCTGAGCCTGGGCCTCTCCCGCCGGAGGTGGCCCAGGACCCGACATCCAGGCACAGCACAAAACTCCTCCCCCTAGCAGGAGCTCTCCAAAGCAGGTCCTCTCACCACGACTGCTGAAGAGCAACTGAGTGGAGGGACCACTTGTGTGGCAGCAGTATTCGACTGAGTTTGTCTGCCCACAAGTTTTGAATGCCCGGAAGGTATACTGCAAACAGGTGAATTTGTAACTCTCTGGTGAGGGCCCATATTCGCAAAGCTTTGTTGCATAGTGACAGAGAGCCTGTTCCGCCTTGCTTGTTCACATAGAACATAGCTACCTGATTGTCGGTTTGGACCAGTACTGTTTTGTTGCTGAGATGGCCCTGAAAGACTTGAATAGCATTGAAAATGGCTCTCAGCTCTAGGAGGTTTATGTAAAGGGAAACCTCCTGTGAGGTCCAAAGACCTTGAGTGGAGAGATCATGCAAATGGGCCCCCCAACCCATCTTGGACACATCTGTCATCAGAGTGGTCTGGCTTAGAGGCTGCTGGAAAGGAGAGCCTACAAGGAGGTTTTCCAGGGATTGCCACCATTGCAGGGACGAAATCAGATGTGTGGTAGTTCTGATTTTGTCTGTTAGTCGACCCGAGGCTTGTGACCACTGACAGGAAAGAGTCCACTGTGCTGCTCGCATGTGCAGGTGAGCATAGGGAACCACATGGACAGTGGATGCCATGTGTCCCAGCAGTTGAAGCATCTCCCGAGCAGTAAGGAATACTTTCATAGATACTTGAGATGCCAGTTGTATTATACGTAGACAGCATGACTGGGGCAAGAAAGCCTTTGACTGCCGTGTGTCTAGACGAGCCCCTATGAATTCTAGAGATTGAGAGGGGATGAGATGAGATTTTGGGAGGTTTATGACCAACCCCAAGTATTGAAGAATTGTCATTGCTCGAGAGAGAGCAAAGCTGGCCTCTGGAGCTATCGATGCTCGAATGAGCAAATCGTCTAAGTAAGGGAAGACGAATATTCTTAAAGTCCTCATAAATGCTGCTACCACTGCCATGCATTTTGTGAAGACTCTCGGAGCAGAGGTAAGTCCGAAAGGAAGAACTCTGTACTGGAAGTGTCTTCCTTGGATCAGGAATCGAAGGAACTTCCTGTGATCTGAGTGGATGAGAATATGCATGTACGCATCTCTTAGATCTAGAGAACATAGCCAGTCTTGACTTTGAAGATATGGTAAAAGTGTTCCGAGGGAGATCATCTTGAAATTTTCTTTGAACAAATACTTGTTTAATTCTCTGAGGTCTAGTATAGGCCTGTGTCCCCATGTCTTCTTTGGAATATGAAAATAGGGGGAGTAGAACCCTGTCCCCTGTTGGGATATGGGCACTTCTTCGATTGATCCTTGAGCCAGAAGTGACGTGACCTCCTGCCACAAGAGGTCGGTGGCAGGGCCCTGAGAATTGAACTGTCTCAGAATTGTAGGTGGGGGCAAGTTGAGGAAATGAAGCTTGTATCACAATCTTACAATGGACAGAGTCCAATTTTCTGATGTTATTTGTTGCCATCTTTTGACAAAATGGCATAGTCTGCCTGGAATGGTCAAGGGTTCTGGACCTTTTAGGGGCAGAATGACTAAGTTCTCTAGGTGGAAGTCAAAGACCCTGAGGGGGCTGGGTCTGTTGAACCGATTGAGCTTTTTGAGCTTGTGGCTTTCTCTGCTGTCTGTTCTGTTGTTGTCCCTTTTGGGAAACATGAAGTGGACAGTGAGTTTGATGGGTGTAAGATTGGTAAGACTTCTTTTTCTTACTGAAAAATGGTTTCTTGAATGTTTTCTTTTTTGTTGGGTTGGCTGTAGCCTTTGACAATCTGTTCAAAGTAGTATTGTCAGATTCAAGCTGATTAGCCTTGTCTTGCCAGTCCTTACCAAAGAGATTTTCTCCTGTGCAAGGAATGTTTCCCAGTTTTTCTTGCACCCATTGTTCCAAGTCTGATGTTTGAAGCCAAGCAATACGACGTGCTCCTATGGATATAGCAGAGGTTCTGCAAAGACATTCAAAACAGTCAAAGGTAGTACGGTTCATAAATTTAGAGACATTCTGGGAATGTTTGACCAGAATAAGATAGTCTGCCCTTTTTTCCTCTGAGACAGAAGGACTAATGAGCTCCAAGTCCTTTGTGACTTCCTCCAGGAACATTCCCATATACAGAATGTAGGAACTGATCCTGGCTCCCAGCATGGAGGACTGAAAACATTGACAGCAAAGGCATCGAGTGTCCTGGATTCACGGCCTGGAGGATTACAAGAGTGTGTTTTTGCATGCTTGATTCTTCGCATGGCCGATTCCACAACCATTGAATGGTGTGGTAACTGAGTTTTTTGAAAACCAGGGCAACTTGGCACTCGGTACATAGTGTCCAGGCTTCGGGAATGTGAAGATATTGCTAAAGGAGTCTCCAACATTCTCAACATCAGATCATGTAAGATCTTGTGAATGGGAAACATAGCTGCTTCCTTGGGAGCCACAGGGTATTGTAGAATCCTTAATTCCTCTGCCCTAGGTTCTTTTTCTGGAATGACAGGGATTGCAAGGCCTTTTGCTAAATCACGTATGAAGTCCTGAAAGGACATATCTTCTGAAGGAGGCATCCTGCGTTGAGGAGAGGGAGCTGAATCTTCTAATAGATTCGCTCTGGTACTGGTAGAATCATCAGAGTCATCAGAATCATAAGACTCAAGCACCGGGTGCTCCTGTGATGCATGGTATTGGTACGGCTCGAAGTTGGTACCGAAGTGTCTCGGTTCCTGATCCCCGATACCGGACATCGGCATGGGGGGAAGCAGTCCTGTCGAAGCAGGTGTTGTCAGTACCGGTATTGATGTCGGTACCGATACCTGTGGAACCGTCTGTTGCGGTCTTAGCGGTACCGAGGCTGCTAAGAGGGCCGCTAGACTGCGTTCGATAGCGAGGATTCTGTGATCCATTGCTCCTGCCGATGCCTGGGTGCCGGTACCGGTGGATGCAGCCATGACCCCAGAGCATGGCACCAGTTGTTCCGCAAAGGTCGAGGCCTCTGGAACATCCTGGAGCCCCCTTAATGCTTTGGAGCTTGAAGACTCCCGCCGGGGCTTTTTTGCCGGTGAAGTATCCTCGAGGGAAATGCTCGATGCATCTCGATACTTCGAAGGAGATTTTCCCTTCGAGGACTGGCTAGTTTTACTTTTGGTTACCTGAGATCCATGGGAGGAAGATGAAGCCCTGGAAGACGTCGATGCAACTGACGTCGTGTCAGAGGCAAAAAGGGTACCGAGTTTTGCAGCTCTATTCTGCCGGCCTCTCCTGGTCATCCTCATGTAGGAGAGACACTCCGTTGGACAATGTTCAGGACCCAAACATTTTAGACACCAATAATGGGTGTCGGTGACGGAGATGGTACTGCCACATTTTAAGCATTTTTTGAAACCACTGGCTGGTTTCTCCATGCTTGAAAAAAAAATGGGCCTAGTGCCCAAAATGGTGCCTAGCACCGAAAATAGGGAAAACTCCTAAAGAAAAATATATGTTTTGGGGTTTTTTTAGAAAGAGGAAGAAGAGAACCGGCGGTACTGGTAGGCTTCGAGTGAAGGCAGACGCGACCACAAAAAACAAGAAATAAAGGTAGATTTTCTGTGGTGACAGGGTACCGTGTCCTATTGGCTCCGCGGAAAACGAAGAACTGAAGTGAGAAAGGTACAGAGGCGGGAAGGCAGCACGCATGCACTGTGGGATGCTCCCAAAGGCTTTCCTATTGGATGCTGGGGAGCGTTCCCATGCGGGCTCCGTCGGTACCGACGATACCCATATGTGAAGACTACATTCCTGCTTGTTCCTGGAGATGATATATTAAAACTATTTGATAAACTGAAGAGTAGCAAATCACCTGGACAGGATGGCATACATCCAAGGGCGTTGAAAGAACTGAAATATAAGATTGTAGACCTACTATTAATAATCTGTAAACTATCATTAAAATCATCTGTAATACTTGAAGAATATAAGAACATAAGATATGCCATACTGGGTCAGACCAAGGTCCATCAAGCCCAGTATTCTGTTTCCAACAGTGGCCAATCTAGGTCATATGTACCTAGCAGTTTCCCCAAGAGACACAAGATCCACAATGCTTGTATTGGGTCAAGCATTGGTATCTTCGGTCACTTCTTAATAAGGGTTTATGGACCTTTCCTCCAGGAACTTGTCCAAACCTTTTTTAAACCCAGCTACACTAACAGCCTTTACTATATCCTCCGGTAACAAATTCCAGAGTTTGATTACACGTTGAGTGAAAAAATATTTTCTTTTATTAGTCTTAAATAGTTTACCCTGTAGCTTCATTGCATGTTATCCAAGTTGTTTCCTCCTGTTCTATGTGAAGCCAAACAGTTTGTTATGGTCATTTTGTTGTATGTAAACCGCGCTGACAATAGTGCGGTATATAAGAAATTGTAATAAATAAATAAAATAAAATAAATTGCATGTCCCCTAGTCTTTCTATATTCTGATAAGGTAAACAATCGATCTACGTTTACCCGTTCCACTCCGTTCATTAATTTATAGACTTCTATCATATCTCCCCTCAGCCGTCTCTTTTCCAGGTTAAAGAGCCCTAACCTTTTTAGCCTTTCTTCATAGGAGTATCCTTCCATCCCCTTTACCATTTTGGTGGCTCTTCTCTGTACCTTTTCTAAAATCGCTATATCCTTTTTAAGATACGGCGACCAGAATTGCACATAATATTCAAGGTGCGGTCTCACCATGGAACGATATAGAGGCTTTATAATATCTTTTGTTTTATTTTCCATTCCTTTCCTTATCATACCTAGCATTCTATTTGCTCTCTTGGCCGCCGTTGCACACTGGGCCGAGGGTTTTAACATGGTATCCACAATGACGCCTAAATCGTTTTCCTGGGTGGTGGTTCCTAATGTGGAACCTTGCATCGTGTAACCATAGTTTGGGTTGTTCTTCCCTAGGTGCATAACCTTGCACTTGTCCACATTAAATTTCATCTGCCATTTTGATGCCCAGTCTTCCAATTTATCAAGATCCTCTTGCAATTTTTCACAATCCTCTTGTGTTTTAACAACTTTAAATAGTTTTGTGTCATCTGCAAATTTGATAACCTCACTCGTTATTCCACTTTCCAGGTCATTTATGAATATGTCAAAAAGCAGCGGACCCAGCACAGATCCCTGGGGTACACCACTATTCACCTTTCTCCATTGGGAAAATTGGCCATTTAGCCCTACCCTCTGCTTTCTATCTTTTAACCAGTTCCTGATCCACAATAGTACACTGCCTCCTATCCCATGACTCTTTAGTTTTGCCAAAAGTCTCTGATGAGGGACCTTGTCAAAGGCTTTCTGAAAGTCCAGATACACAATATCAACCGACTCACCTTTGTCCACCTGTTTATTCACTCCTTCAAAAAAACATAACAGATTAGTAAGACAAGATCTTCCTTGTCTAAAGCCATGTTGGCTGTCTCCCATTAGGTTGTGACTATCTACATGCTGAGTAATTTTATTCTTTATGATGGTTTCTACCATTTTTCCCGGTACTGACGTCAGGCTCACCGGTCTGTAGTTTCCCGGATCACCCCTGGAACCCTTTTTAAAAATTGGTGTTACATTGGCGATCCTCCAATCTTCAGGTATTAGAGATGATTTTAATGATAGATCACAGATTACTGATAGCAGTTCTGCAATCTCATATTTCAGTTCTTTCAACACCCTTGGATGTATACCATCCGGCCCAGGTGATTTGCTACTCTTCAGTTTATCTAATAGTTGTAATACATCTTCCCGATGTATCGATATTTCCTTCAATTCATACGCACCTTTAAATACTACTTCAGTCATGGGTAACATCCCTACATCTTCCTCAGTAAAGACCGAAGCAAAGAATTCATTCAGTCTCTCCGCTATCGCCTTGTCGCCTCTTAGTGCTCCTTTAACCCCTTTATCATCTAATGGACCAACTGACTCTCTCACAGGTTTTTTGCTACGAATGTACTTGAAAAGGTCTTTATTTCGCGTTTTTGCTTCCGCAGCAAGCTTCTTCTCAAATTCTCTCTTTGCCTGCCTTATCAATGCCTTGCATTTGACTTGCCAGTGCTTGTGCTGTTTCCAGGTTTCGTCGTTTGGCTCTTTTTTCCATTTCCTGAAAGATGCTTTTTTGGCAACAACAGCCTCTATGATCTCACCTTTAAACCATGCTGGCAGTTTTTTGGACTTCCTTCTACTTTTCTTAAAGCGTGGAATACAGCTGGTCTGGGCTTCCAAGATAGTATTTTTCAACAACACCCAAGCTTGATATATGTCTTTAACCTTCGCAACTGCTCCTTTTAGTTTTTTCTTAACTGTTTTCCTCATTTTATCATAGTCTCCCTTTCGAAAGTTAAAAGGTAGTACTGTGAATTTCCTTACTATCCCTCCTCCACTAATTAAATCAAAGGCGATCATGCTATGATCACTATTGCCAAGTGGCCCCAACACCCTTATCTCTTGCACTAGATCTGGTGTTCCACTAAGGACTAGGTCTAATATGGCTTCCCCTCTGGTCGGTTCATGAACCAGCTGCTCCAAGAAGCAGTCATTTAATTCAACTAGGAACTTTATCTCCCTAGCATGTCCTGACGTGACACTGACCCAGTCGATACCGGGGTAATTGAAATCACCCATTATTATTACTGCGCTGTAACGTTTGTTAACTTCCTTGATTTCTTTGAGCATTTCATCATCCATTTGGTCATTGTGGCCAGGTGCTCGATAGTACACCCCCACTGCCATCGCCTTCCCCCTTTTATATGGAATTTCAATCTAGATTCTACAGCAGATTTTGTTTCCTGCAAAACTGTAATCCTTTCTGAGTCAATGCCCTCTCTAACATAGAGCGCAACCCCTCCACCAATTTGATCAGCTCTATCATTACGATATAGTTTGTACCCAGGTATCACAGTGTCCCACTGGTTGTCCTCCTTCCACCATGTCTCTGATATTCCAATCATATCTAACCTTTCATTTAGTGCTATATATTCTAACTCTCCCATCTTATTCTTTAGACTTCTAGCATTTGCATACAAGCATTTTAGAGAATGTATTTTATTCATGCTAAGTTGGCTATTGTTAGACATGGGTAAATTGGGATCTTTAAGCTGGCCATGTAATGCCAATTTTTAAAAAGGGTTCTAGGAGTGATCCGGGAAACTACAGACCAGTGAGCCTGATGTCAGTACCGGGAAAAATAGTAGAAACCATTACAAAGAACACAATTACTGCATATTTAGATAGTCATGGCTTAATGGGAGACAGCCAATATGGCTTTAGCCAAGGAAGGTCTTGTCTTATTAATCTTTTATGTTTTTTTGAAGGTGTGAATAAACAGGTAGACAAAGGTGATTCTGTTGATATAGTGTATTTGTATGGTCAGAAAGCCTTTGACAAGGTCCCTCATGAGAGACTCTTGACGAAATTAAAAAGTCATGGGATAGGAGGCAGTATACTATTGTGGATCAGGAATGCATAACCCACTCATCTGGATTAGTCTAGCAGGATGAAAAGGAAAAGCAATTTTTGCACGGCAGCTTGAATTGTAGCGGTAGTACCGTAAAACTACTGCTAGGGTTCAAGCAGCACCATTTTGAACCTGGCCCCTTTAAGATGGTGGCTGGGAGCATCAGGCCATAGTGGCCTGATGCCCATGGCCAGGAAACATTACCCCAGCTTTGAGCTGGGGTAATTTTTCCAAGAGTAATGTGGCTTGTACTAATCGATGCAAGCGGCATTATTCTATTTGAATAATAATGAGGTGCTCTGCATGAACATAAGATATGCCATACTGGGTCAGACCAAGGTCCATCAAGCCCAGTATTCTGTTTCCAACAGTGGCCAATCTAGGTCATATGTACCTAGCAGTTTCCCCAGTTTCCCCATTTTCATGCTTTGCATCTCATTCCTATTCAACATGCAGTGGGGTAAATGATTATGCATTATGGTAAAGTAACACACTTTTTCCCTTTTACCTTATGTTAAAAGGCAAATTCTGTGGATTATTCCTGTAATGCACTTTAGTAACTATCCTCCTAAGAATGGGTAGGTTTTGTGATATTGTTTCAGGAATAATCAAACGATAGAATTTAATAGTGGTTAAGAGCTTCAAGATCCATTTCTATGTTCTTTAGCTTAGGATTGGAATCAGACCATCATTTTACAGCAGCATGCTCTCTAAATATCTACCTAGCTTTGAGAACAGATAAGCTGATCCCATGTCATAGAGAGAGTATACTGTTCCACGACCAGAGAGAAGCCCAGCCCATCATGATTTTAGCGCCACTGCGTGCATTCAGACACAAGCCATGTTTATGAAATGTTAGTTCATTACCTCATGTTAGCGTGCACTATCTGCTGTGGCACCCACAAGAATAACACGAGCACAACAGCAGTTAGTGCACACTAGGTACACTTAGATTGTGAGCCCTTCGGGGACAAGGGAATAAAAAGTACCTGTTAGTATATATGTGTAAACCGCTCTGATGCGTAAGTAAACGGCGGTATATCAAATGCCTAAACCATAAACCACTAGCATTTCATAAACATGGCCTATAGTTCCAAGAGCCCCTTTGAGTTCCTCAAGAGCTTCATGAAGGAGCTGAAGCTACAGATATGCCAGCAACTCTATATCCGCCAGAATTGGACATTTCATTTATGCCATGAGTGGAAAATGAAAAGGGGTGCATAGATTACCTGCGCCAATAAATTCTGCGACTTCACACCCAAGATTGATAGTGGTTAAATTGCTTTGGAATATGCAAGTAGTTCAGATTCTACAGAAGGTTAAACAGAAAGCACCTTTACAATACGAGGAAAGAATTGTGCAGGTTTTTCTGCCTTTACATACAACCACAGTTGCGCTCAGGAAACAGTTTCTAGTTCTATAGGATCAGTTAAAAAAATAAATACAGACTTTACTTTCCAGCCTATGAGGGTCACTATTAATAACTCTACACACATACCTGATGAACCTTTGGCTCTACAGGAACTCTTTTGTGATCTTTGTTGAGAGCAGAAGTAATTAAAAGAAGTATAGAGGTTTGCCTCCTAAATAGCCCACCCTTGTTGAGCCCCATATTTTAAATGTTGGCTTTTGCTGGCCCGGAGTCTTGCTAATTTTTGGAATTTTGTATCACTTCTGTGCATTGATTTCAGAACTTTCTTTTTGAAACTTGCATGTCTCCAGGATGCTCTTGGTTTGGATGACAATGAATGTACTGGAGATGCTTTGCCTAGAAGCCTGATCTTATTCATCGAGTTTGTTCTCTGTTGGTATAGCTGAAGACTGGAATGACTGTTTTCTTCCTATTGAGTTATAGACTGGAGAGTCCTCCAGCTGAGGGGGGAAGATCAAAAGACTAATGCGTAGGCACTGGCCGAGTGTGTGAATGTCTGTGTCATGGTGTAGAAAGTGAACGAGAGGGGTAATGGATGGGCTGTACTGAATGGGAGGTTGCCAGTGGAGGGGTGGTAGTGTGTGTTGGGTTAGGCTGGGTTTAGGGATAGCGGTGAAAGAGTCAAATTATTTTTAAGGGTGGTCAAGATGTGTGAATGGAACGTGTATGGGAGTTGTGTAGATTCTGTTGTAATGCTACAGGTTGTGTAATTTGTGGTTGCATGAGAAGGTACAGTATGGCTGTTTTCAGTCCTGGGTATGTAGGATTTTTTTTTGGTTTTATGGAGTGGATGTGAAGAATTCCTAAGACTCAGCTCAGGGGCTCCTCCTCTTTATGTGGATGTCTAGGCCATATAGGGCCCGATTCAGTGCCACAAATAGCGGGGATGGACGTCCTAACGTGCCTTCCCCCACCGGTGTCTAAACCCCCCAAAATTGGCAGACCATGGGTTTGAGGTTAAAGCCTTCTCTTCTGCAGTTTGTAAGCATAATGGAGTGACCATTTTAGTGCGCAAATCCTGCTAGCTTAACATTTTGTATCAGGTTTCAGATAATGAGGGAATGTGGGCGAAGTTGCTGATTGACCATGATGTGCAGAAGTTAATTTTATATAATGTTTATGTCTCTATGGTGGATAACCCAGAATTTTTTCACATCATTGCTGCTGCTCTTTTGAAGACAGGCCTGTAACTAGATTATCCTAGGATTCTCAACAGCCAATCTAAGCACAAGGGTAGACCTTCACAGGCTGTGGTGGCACTAGATTTCAGTCAAGCAACAAGCTAGCTCTCTCAGACTCCTGGAGGCTTGAGCATTAATGAAACAGCTTTTGGTCCAATTACAATGGACAACAGTCACTCTTGCCCCCTCCAGCACTGCATTCAATATGGTACCACTGGAACCCTAGCATTCTCTGAAGTCCTGTGTCCAGCGCTATCTCAGTAATAGCTGGCTTTCGTATCCTGCTCTTTCATTCTAGGCTGTTCCGTTTTCTGTCTAGAATCTGTTTTAGCTAACATTATTCTGCACTGTTCCTCATAACAGCGCTGCGCCCAGGGGGGCGGATCTTCACAAATACTTAACCAAGAATCTATATAGGGGTACTGATCGGGGTGCGCTATCCGCACTCTACGGTGTATTGACTGAATAATCTCTACATTGAACGTTCCCTCTCGGGGCCAGATGGGGTCTAGATCGGGCCACTCCCTAGTACACAAAATCTGCAAACGGGCTGCTGTCATTTTAATACCATAATCTCCTGAATATCCCTCTTTAAAATGTGCGATCATACATTCTAATGGAGTGTTTCTAGTAGACACCGCCCCTCCCATTTCGATGTGTGCGCGCAACAACAGACAAAAGGAAAAGGAGGGCGGACCGTGGGTAAGGGGTCCACACGGTCCTGGAAACGTATAGGGAATACAAATAACAAGACAAGACGACAATCGCTTCCCCCTTTTCGCGACCTGAACGCGGTCGCCCGGTCAGGAAATGCGCTACTCAGGGGTCCGCCTTCACTTGGTCCGTGCTGCCAGACCTCTCATTCACACTTCGTTCACACAATCATGCTAGCAACGTATCCCAGAATGCATTCGTTTCTATCTATTCTGACTAGTCTTTTCCAATTTCCCAATTACAAAAAGGATGGGGGTTTCACCCGGCGAATTCCCATGCGGGGTTACTCGGCCCTTCCTTGAGAGTTGATCATGCTCTCTTACCAATTCCCAATATCTCGAGATTACAAATTCCAAAGTTCCAAGTTCCAATGGCAGTACTGCTCTTTCTATTTCTGTCTAGACCCAAAATCAAAACTATACTCACCGGATCCGGTCCTCAAACTTCCCAAGCAGGCGCATGAGTTGGACCTCGGACTCCCCTCACTCGGGTTCGAGGCGTTGACTCCAGCCGGGCTCGTCACCCGCCGAGGTCCGACCAGCTCCCTCCGATACAAGGGACCGGTGGCGCCAGGGAGCAGCCCTCGTCGGAAGGGCGCGATCCCGGCAGGACCAAGCCTATAGAGGCGGAAAGTCGTGGTATATTGCCCTATATACACTTTGATTCCACAACTTCCCGGCCAACGCACCAAGGAATATGTAGCAGCAAAGCGCAGACAAACCAATGATACCAGGAGTCTGTTCAAAAGGTCCAAATCATTTATTTGTGCACAAGTCTCGAACCAGTCAATTTCAAAATGGCTGAGCAAAGTTTTCAAGCATTACAACAACTTTTATAGACTTCTGTTCCATTCTAGGTATAGAAAAACATTTCATTGGTCCCGGTGACCTCCCGTACCTCCCGTACCTCTTCTATTGGTCCCGGTACTGATAAGTTTATCCAGTTATGTCCCTCCAGTGGGCATGACACCTGCATGCCCCCCTTCTAGTCCCAATTACAATGGTCAGTTCATCAACTTGTTACTTTCACACTCTCAAGGTTATAGAACCAATTTGTACGTGCAGAGGAGCTGGGCTCTGCAACTCATCTGTCAGCACTCCTAATTATTTCTTTGCAGATGTACTTTTTCTTATCAGTAACTTTTAAACATGTCTTTTCTGTATTTTTCCATCTTTCAATACTGCAATTCTGCTTACCTAAGCTAATTCAATACTTCTACTGAGTTCTATCTTACAATAGCAGCATATTGGGGGATGTGCAATCCTATATGCCTCTCCACAGGCCTCATTTACAGGTCAAGCTAGCCATGCTGGCCTGCTTATGTTCAGACACTGTGGGTCACAGGCCTGCACCTGCCACACATACATTTAGAAAAGGTTTCAATGCATTATTTTAAAATACATCTTTGCACTATTAATTTTCATTATTTTATTACCTATTTCGAAACATTAACATATCATGTAAAATCCCAATTACTTTTGAAGTTTGTTCATCCTTATCAAAATCATAACACAGCTCAGCAACTAAACAAATCCTAAAAACCCCTACAAACAAGCATCTAAGAAAAATACAAAAATTGCAAAATTAAAACATTAAACAGATGTCTGTTTAAGAAGTAAGCCCTTTACATATTTTCTAAAAGTAAGAATAATATTACATTAACAATAACTTAATAGTTTAGTTCATAATAACAATAAACCTTTATTCATGAGAAAAATGTTTCCTTAAAAACCCACTGCATCAGTCATAAGGGAAACAAGACCAATGGGCTCTCCTTTGCCCACCATCATCAAATAGCTCATACACCACAACTTCCTTTTCAGTTACAAATATGTCTGCACTGCCATCTGTAAAAATGATCATCTAACCTTGTGCTGCCAATTTCTGCTTCTGCACTTCCATTACTTGGCTTGCTACAGCAGCTGGAGAAGAAAGTGTTAGCTTGTCTGTGCTTTCTATCACTGTATCTCTATTTTTCTCCTCTGCCTTAAATGCGTCGAGTAAAGGTAATGTGCTGCTTCCGCCTGGACGCACAGTGAAACAGCAGGAGGTGACCTGCTTTCTATGAGGCCTGTGGTTTGCATTGTGTTATATCACATCCAGCAAAAGAGTTACTACTATCTACTGTGTGTGTCATTCTCTGTTCCAGATGTAATACATCTCTGCTTGCATGAATTGTTCAATAAGTTCACCGTAACGTAGCTCGACTAGTCAGCTGGTCGTACATTTCTAAACTATCATGGACACTAAACCTTTAGATTTGTCTGTTTTCTTTGTTATCAAAGGCTCAATTAACATAATTGCTGAACAGTTACCTACAACTACTGTCACTTTCGGCATGCTGATTTAAGGTTTTCTCAGCAATGAATGCCAACTTCACCTTTTCTTTGACTTTTATGTTCTTTTTTCTATCTCTTCCACTGTTTATCACCTGTTTGAATCATCCTAGCTGACACTCTGCTAGCAAGGGCAGGTTGAAAAAGAACAAATTTACAGCTGACAGGTCTGATAGTTAATCAATAAGCTTAGAGGTTTTTTTCACTGGGCAACACTCCGGTGCAAATCTTAACCAGCTGCCTTTCTTTTAGCTATTGGAAAGCAAACAGCCATTTTTCACAATGAGATATCAAAGGGGATGGAGAAACGTTTGATGCATGTGAGAAGGCAAGGCAGAGGTTGCGTAACCTGCTGGGTTATTCATTCAATGTTCTTCGGGGGGGGGGGGGGATGGAAGCTTGTATTAGTCTAGTCTATTGGGGCTATTCGTGGGGAGGCAAATGCCCTCCACTTCCTCTTCTCATAAAACCATAAGCATACATGTTTAATAAGCAATATTCATCTGATTCAGAGCTCACTGGCACATCCATTCAAGGGGCTCTGGACAACAAAACCCAAACCAACCAATGCTGGTGCATACAAATATATCTCATCCATATTTATTATGGATATCTTGAAAATATGATTGTTTTGCAGTCTCAGCACTGCAGGCTGACACCTAGGGGATGGATGAAAGGGATGTATATTCGTTTGAAATATTTCCCATGTTATTTTTAACTCATAACAGGAAAAAGAGCAAACCACTCATGAATGAAGCAAAATATGACCTTGAGAATATACCACTGGAATTTAAAGACTGCCTGCAAAATCGATTTGCTGCTTTAGATACAAATGACAGAGCTCCAGAAGAGTTATGGAATGACATCAAGAAGGTTGTATTGGAAGAAAGCGAGAAGTCTCTACAAAAGGTGAAAAAGCAAAAACGGCCAAAATGGATGACGAAAGAAACTCTGAAAATTGCCCAGAAACGCAGAGAAGCTAAAGCCAGAGGAGAAAGAAAGACAATAACAGAACTCAACAGAGATTTCCAACGTGCAGCAAGGAAAAGACAAAACTATCTCACTGGCAGCAGAAAAAAAACCTAATCTGTCTCAACATAATAGAAATGACAATATAACTGATAAAAAAGATGCCCCATGGTTTAACATGACACTTAAAAATCTCAAAAGACAACTAAGAATGGACGAAAGGAAATGGAGGCAAAACAAATCACCAACAACTCTTGAGAAATACATAAATACCCTTCATACATATAAAGTAACAATAGACAATTCTTTTTTTTTTTTTTAAACGTTTATTTTCATTTTACAACAAGCAAAAAGAAACAACACACCAAAGGAGACAAATACAAGCATACAATAAGGAAAAAGCAACCCCAATTACCCCCCACCCCTATGCTTCTTCTCTAAGCTGATAAGTATCATCATATAAGCGCTTACAAACAACAGTAATTGTACATCAAAACAAACAGAAATAGTATCTGCGATACAGAATGATCATGTGACAGAGATTTACACAGATTTAAACAGTCAGATGAGAGCATTTAGCAGTTTGAACATAGTCGTTGAGCATCTTCCATTTAGACAAGTGGTGGGGGGTCTGAACGGAAGAAGCTAACATACGAGGTATTTGCTCATATTTACTGTAGAGACAGACATGATTCCACCATTCATTGGGGCTCAGATGGGAGCTATTGTCCAGTATTTCGTAATTAGGGAAATAGCTATGCCCCAGAAAACCAAGCACGGGGATGTTCACCTTGCGTAGTGACATGTAATGAGAAAGATATGGCAGCATGATCTGAAATATGGAGAGGATGAATCCTAGTCGTGTCCACTTGGGATATCAGTGCTTTGGAGATAAGAAGAAAATCTATTCTAGATTGTGAGTGATGGGGGGCTGAGAAAAAGGTGAACTCTAAGTCGGAGGGGTGAAGCAGCCTCCATATATCTACTAACGCAAGATCTTTCATCAGAGCTGTAAGGGTATCAAGACTCTTGGGTGGACCACTCGTTCTAGGCGGCTCTATCTATCAAAGGATCAAGTACTTGGTTGAAATCGCCGCCAAGTATTAATGGAGTATTGGCAGAGGCCTGTGCCAACTGCGCAATACTTGCATAGTAAGCAGGGTTATCCACATTCGGAGCATAAATACAAATACACGTGAAGTCACTATCTCCAACCTTAAGGTGTACACGGGCCCATCTACCCTCCTTATCAGAGCTAGTATCCATTACAGTAGCTTGCAAAGACGTCTTAACCAAGATGGCTACCCCACGGGAGAGTAGGCAGCCACCATGTAAGGCTTAGCATTAAGTTTCAGTGTTTCAGCGGAGTTTAAATGCGTTTCCTGAAGAAACACTAAATCAGCATGCTCATGATTAAGATAGCTAAGGATTTTCTTTCTTTTGATTGGACTATTGATGCCTTTTACGTTCAGCGATAAGATCTTACATAAGGCCATTCAGAAGGGTTAAAAATTCTGAAAAAAAACATGATAACGCACATAATTTCACAATGTCCCTCATATTAACTGTATATGGCTGTACACATGACATGATAGAAAATAAACTAATGAAAAACAATGAAGCGCCCCATATAAAAAAAATAAGCACCGAAGTGCATTAGAGAAGAAGCAGAACCCCAGAAATTACTGGCGACCATATGTCTGCGGGGAGAAACCCCAGAGAAGGCCTAAATTGAAACATATAACCTATATAGCTGTGCATGTTCCGAATCCAACCGAGGTGCACATCATGGAGGGATAGGAGACCAAGAGAGTTATATATAGAAAGAAAGAAAAGTCCAGGCAGTCTCTGTTCCAGGCGGTGATCACCGCGTCGGGCCATTCAAAATGGCGGGCAGATCCGGCGGATTACAGATCCAAGTTGTTGGATTAGCGCATCTGGTCTGCTTCTTTGGAATCTAAAAATGTTGCTAGTAGATCAGGATCTTCGAATGTTCTAGTTTGGTTATGGAGAGTCACTCTGAGCTTCGCTGGATACAATAGGCCAAAGCGAGCCTGTAGCTGTTGAAGTCTAGGGCGAAAAGCAAGGAGTCTCTTCCGACGGTCAACTGTGGGCTTTGCCAAGTCAGGGAAGAAGGAGACTTTATGACTTTCAAACTCCAGATGATGATTCGCCCGGGCAGCATTTAGAATTTGCTCAACTTGCTGATATCTCAGTAATCGAAAGATGATAGGCCGGGGGGTCGTCCGATTGAGCGCCATGTTGGTAGGAACACGATGTGCTCGGTCAATTTCCAAATCTCTGTGAAAAGTGATCTTCAGCAAGGAGGGAAGAGTTTTGACCAGGAATTCTCTTATATCTCCTGCTTCCGCCCCCTCCGGTACTCCAATGAGCCTTACATTGTTGCGACGGGCTCGATTATTGCTATCCTCTAACTCTTTTTGAAGATTCTGTATCTGACGCTCAGCCTTGTCCAGTTTCTCCAAGCGCACCGCGTGCGAGTCGAGGACCCCCGCCATGTTGTCCTGCCGTAGTGAAAGACCTTCAAGCCGGTCCTGAAGCTTACCGAAGTCTTCTCGCATGGCTCGGAGCGCTTCTCCGTTGGACTGTACCAGTTCCTTCACACCGCGTATTTCCTCCAAGATCTCCTGTTGCATTTCGGGGTTTTCCCGAAGTGGAACTATCTTTTGTGGGGAAGACAACTCTGTTTTGGAGCGTTTTCCGTGTGAAGAAGAGGGAGACCCGAAGTCTAAGCGCGCTGGTTTGTGGGCCGCCATCCCCCCCGAGGTACCCCGGTAAGTTCGGAGCAAAATATTAAGTTTATGTAGGTATTAAGTCAGGATTCTGAGTAGGCCTCTCGGGAGCTTCAGCGCGAGGCGTCTAACCCGCTGGACATCAGGCTCCGCCCCTCAATAGACAATTCTAAAAGAAACTACTACTCTAACTTACTCAACAATTCAATTAACCGACCAAGAGAATTATTCTGTATAATTCAGAAACTAACAAACAAAACGTACAATTCAGATGAAATATCCATAGATATAACCCCACAAGACTTAGCTCAATACTATATTAATAAAACAAAAATACAAACAAATAACCCCCCAACAACACACACCGATATGAAGCAAACAACCCCCGATAACTGGTCCAACTTCAGCCTGATCTCAAAGACCACACTTAAACAACCATATCTAACATAAATACAACTACCTCATATCTTGACCCATGCCCAGTTGACTGGATAAAAAAGACACTCTCAATACTCTCTCCCTTCATCCTCCCTATGGTTAACATATCACTAGACGAAGGATATTTACCACCATCCCTCAAACATGTCCAAATAAGACCAATACTTAAAAATAAAACACTAGACAAATTATCCCCAAAATCATACAGACCCATATCGAGCATTCCCTTCATGGCCAAACTTATTGAAAAAATAGTTCAAACACAACTACAGGAATACATTGATACATTGAACCTCCTTGATGAACACCAATATGGCTTCAGACCTTTCCATGGAGTTGAAACACTGCTAACAGTCCTTTATGACACCTTACTAAGAGGAATCGATGACACAAAACAAGCCTTCATCCTAGTATTCCTCGACATCTCTGCCGCATTTGACAGTGTAAACCACATAACTATGCTTAACAGACTTCAACAAATAGGAATTACATCCACTGTCCATAACTGGTTCAAATCCTACCTATCAAACAGAACCCAAACAGTAAGAATTCTTAACCAGACATCTAACACATTCGACCAAACACAAGGCCTCCCACAGGGATCTGCACTATCAGCACTTTTGTTTAACATTTACCTACAGCCAATCAGCAATATCTTTAAACGTCATAGCGTTCATTATCATATTTACGCTGACGATATAATGTTCTACCTACCATTTAAAATCCCACACCCTCCACTACAACAGATAACAGAGTGCTTTAAAGAACTAACAATATGGCTCAATGAACAGAACTTACACATTAATTTCTCAAAAACTGACGTTCTATATATTACTAAAAACCAAACATACACACCACCAAGCACCATCACACTTGATAACCATGAGAGCAACAAAAAACAAGAAAAAAAATACCTAGGTGTGATACTTGAAAATAAGCATAACATGGATTCTCACATAAAATATCTAACAAAAACATACACTACAAACTTAAGACCTTGAAACAACTAAGACCATTAATCCACTTACAAGACTTCATAACCATAATACAAGCCATCATCACCCCACACTTTGATTTTGCAAATTTAATCCTTAATGGCATCACAAAGCAAAATATTAAAAAGTTACAACTAACTCAGAACATAGCAGCAAGGATAATAATGAATATAAGCTCAATTGAACATATCACACCGACATTAGCCGAACTCCATTGGCTACCTATCCATAGCAGAATAAAATATAAGATATTACTTACAACATTTAAACTAATAAATAACTTAGCGCCAACTATACTCAATACACTCATCAAGATAGAAATAGATAAAAGATCACAAAGAAGTAGAAACACTAACACAATAGCAGTACCAAAAGACTACACAAAAGCAAAAAAACAAACCAACATGAGAGCATTCTCACACTCAGCTCCTACCCTCTGGAATAACCTTCCTGACAACATCCGCTCACTATCAGACATAAAGGAATTTAGAAAAAAACTGAAAACCCATTTATTCTCATTGCATTACAACCAAGGATCAGAGACTGGCCAGATGACACAAAGAGACGCAGGTTAACTACTACAATTCAAACAACATATACCCACGTGCCTGAAGCTTATATAAAGTATACAACCACACGCGACATATGATACAATTTGTATATATTTACTATGTATATATGTTATAATAGTTTAATAATTTACTGTTTAAACTTTATACTGTTATCTGTACCTAGTTCATCTGTTCTATGTAAAATGACTTGGTATGATACTATCCATACCATATAACATACTGTTCATTGTAAACCGCACTTGATACTTGTGAAAGAGCGGTATAGAAATAATTGTTAAATAAATAAATAAATAAAAATAAAAGTACTACAACGATGCATGCAAGGAAATAGAAGCAGAAACGATTAGAGGAAGAACAAGATCGGCTTTCCTAAAGCTACGAGAGTTAAAGAAAAAGTTCCAGCCTCGAACTGAAATGTTACAAGATGCTCAAGGTTCTATGTTGAATGATGCTGAGAAGATCAAGAAAAGGTGGAAGGAATATACAGAGTTTTTATATGATAAAGATCAAGTGGACCAACAGTCGTTTCAACCTGTACCTTATGATCGGGAACCATTGGTGATGAAAGAAGAAGTTGAAGCAGCACTGAAAGCCTTATCAAAGAACAAAGCACCAGGCATTGATAGCATTCCCATAGAAGTATTACAGCAATCTCATGCAGCTGTTACCGTACTTACAAGGCTCTGCCAAGAAATATGGAAGACAACAACATCATGGCCAACTGACTGGAAAAGATCTGTGTTTATACCAATACTAAAGAAAGGTGATCCAACTGACTGTGGAAATTATCACACAATCGCTCTGATCCCACATGCCAGCAAGATTCTACTGAAGATTATTCAAAAGAGATTACAACCATACCTGGAACAAGAACTACCTGAAGTGCAATCAGGTTTCAGGAAAGGGCGAGGAACGAGAGACATCATTGCTTATGTGAGATGGATCCTTGAAAAGACTAAAGAATACCAAAAGGATATCTATTTGTGATTTATCGACTATAGCAAGGCTTTTGACTGTGTAAACCATGAGAAACTCTGTGCCACATTAAGAAGCATGGGTATACCAGATCACCTGATCGTACTCTTGCACAATCTGTACATTGATCAAGAAGCAACAGTTCGAACGGAACAAGGAGAAACAGAATGGTTTAAAATAAGCAAAGGTGTAAGACAAGGCTGCATACTTTCCCCCTACCTGTTTAATTTATATGCAGAACAAATCATCAGAGAAGCAGGATTGTATGAAGACAACAGAGGTGTGAAGATTGGTGGAAGACTCATTAACAATCTTCGCTATGCTGATGATACCACATTACTGGCTGAAAGTGAAGATGATCTGAAACATTTGCTTCTCACAATCAAAGAACATAGTCTCAACATGGGCCTGCACCTTAATGTAAAGAAGACAAAGATCATGACAACTGGCATAATCAACAGGTTCATCGTTGAAGGAGAAGAAATTGAAATCATGAACAACTTTAACCTACTTGGATCAACTATCAATAAAGAAGCAACAAGCAGTCAAGTAATCAGACGACGCATTGCTCTTGGCAGAATGGCTATGAAAGACCTAGATAAGATTCTCAAGAGCAGAGATGTCTCTCTCCATACAAAGATTCGACTTGTTCAAGCCATGGTATTTTCAATAACATCATATGGATGTGAAAGCTGGACAGTGAAAAAGATAGACAGGAAGAAAATTGATGCCTTTGAATTATGGTGCTGGCGGCGAATACTGTGTATACCATGGACTGCCCGAAGAACAAACCAGTCGGTAACAGAGGAGATCAAACCTAAGCTTTCTTTAGAAGCTCAGATGACAAGACTTAGACTTTCATACTTTGGACACATCATGTGAAGAGAGAGATCATTAGAGAAAGACATTATGCTTGGTAAGATAGAAGGTCAACGCAAAAGAGGAAGGCCAGCAATGAAATGGATCAATACAATAACAGCAGCTATGGGTACCAGTCTCTCAACAATGAGCCGCCTGACACAAGACCGAACACAATTTAGGATAGCTATCCAGAGGGTCGCCATGAGTCGACTCCGACTCGACGGCACTTAACAACAACAACAACAGGAAAAAAAATAAATTTTGTTTTTTTCTACCCATGCTGCCAATAGTGCACCCTGTTCTTTAAATTGTGTGCACTATTGCTCAGTAATAAGTACTAGTTAGCAACAGGCACACTACTGTTTAATGGTCTGTTTTATGTCAGCAACTGGGCACACTATTGCACAATAATGCACACTACTAACGCTGGCCCCTGAAATGAAAAAAGTTGATTCCCCCATATATAATGAAAAATCCCATAAACGACATGTGAAACTAAACAAAAATAAATTTTTGGCTTGCACATCCGCTAGCCCTTATTCATGAATACAGTCCCTTTTTAGTAATGGCATATTCCTTGAATATCTATCAATGATGTGCTACAAAGGATGCTGCTATAGAAGAGATAAGACCCATGCTTTTTAGCTATCTTATCCTACGTTGTCTCTTAGCATTCTACCTACTTTCCCAACCTCGGGCATTTTCACAACATACTCTATCCTGTACCCTTCTTTTTGAGATCATAGTAGGTTTTTTTGGTTTAGGAATATTTTTTTACTCTAAAATTTTAAGCCATCTATTTTCTAAACCAGATTGACCTTCTTCTCTCTTATTTATATTCTGTACAGAAAGATTGTTGCTCTTCCTATAGCTCTTCTTAGTTTAGCCCTCTCTTTCACATTTCACCTACATCCTCCCACCATTTCCTTAAGATATGTCTTCATTTTACTAAAGCTGATATTTTTGAAATTGAAAGCTTGGATTTCAGTTTTCCTCCTCTCTGTCTCAGTATTTATATCTAAGCATACTAACCTAATGATCACTAACTAAAAATTAGAAACTCCCCATTCTTATCCCCCTCCCCTTGCAGGTTCTACTATCATTTGCCTGAGGAGAACACCTTGAAGGGCCTCCGGGATCGCTGCTTTTAACAAATTCCGCAGATTGGAAACGCAAATAAAATTTGGCAAAATAAAATCTCCTTAAGGCCTCTCCTTTCATTTCTACCTTTTAAATGCCCCTGTGCACATCTCTGTCGAGTTCTACTTCCTGTGTCCTAATTGCACAAACAGACTTTGCTTAATTTTCTTTTGAAGCCTCTGCCATCTTTGTTTTTACAGCAGACTGTCTCATCCACTCCTGTTTAGCGGTGACAAGCATGCAGGGGGAACAGGGCATGGCAGTTATCTGAAGTCCACACACCAAGGTCTTCCAGAGCCTGGATGTTTGTTCTTTTTATTTAACCAGTTTCTTCCTGTTCCCCTGTGCTCTCAGCTCGGTGTGAACCAAGAATGTGATGCGGCACTATGAGCCTTCATTCACAATAACCCAAGGATTTTTCCTTCATCAACTCCCTCCCTCTCCCCCCAAGTTGCCAACTTTGCAGACGTGGTCCTGGGCCAGGGGCCATGCATCGGAGCTCTTTCTAGTAATCTTGCAGTCATGGGCCCTGGATCCAGTAAACTGGTGTTACCCTTAAGCAGTGGTCACGATTCCATCCCTCCAGGGGCTGTGAACACTGTGTCCACAGCATCCCCAGCTAAGGAGTGGAAAACCCAACTCTGGGCACTCTTCTTTTTTGGAGGACTGGCACAGAGGATCCTGGAATGCTCCTTTAACAAACTGCAGCTCAGTCTGGTAATTCTCCTCTAAGTTAGAGAGCTGAGTATGGACAAGGCCAATCTCAAAACTTCTACAAGGTTTCTCCAAATAATGCACAAAAACTATTTTCCTTATACTCCAATTTCTTTCATGTCAATTAGAGAAGAAAATCCACCATGGATTGTTTTGCTAAATAAACAGATAAGCCTGAAATTCTCACCACCAATCAGGAATCGGACACCCCCCTCCCCCAAGGCAGGGGTCGGGTGCAGGGAGGTCCCAGTTGGCCAGCCATGGGCCAGGCAGCAAAGAAGAGGGGGGGGGGGGGGAGGTGGCACCATGGAAGCCTGTGGGGAGATGTCCTCGCAGGCATGCAGGGGCACGCCTGGCGCCGGGCTGTCCTCGGGCCCGATTCTGTATGCTGTGGGAACGTTTTGCTCCCACGATACAGAATCGGGTCCTAACAGACCCGTCCTGCTTTGGGCCATCCGGACAGCCCGAACGTGCCCCTTTCAGAATCGAGCGCCACGTTATTAACCAATCAATTTACCCTAATTCTAGTCGATTTTCTCTTCACAACTCACTAGAAAGAGAACTGCCCACCTCTCTTAGAAAACAAAAGATTTTAGTGTAACTACCACTTTATGAGAACTAAATGTCCTACAAAGGGAAAGCCCTGCTGTCTCAGTTAGGGGAATGTACCTACCGTATGCTAGAGAATTTAGAGATAAGGTGGGTGGGAAAATTCAAAGAAGGTTACAATAGCCAAAGGGCAAATTAAACTGACCAGAGATACTTTAAAATATCCAAAAGCATTTAGCTCACATTCTAAGAAAAAAAAAGGTAATGAACATTTATTCCCAATTAACTCAAATGTAGTTTGAACTTAATGGCAAGCCTTTCCACTTAATTCATACTTATTTTAAGATTAACCTTGAAGTAGGAATGACACATAAAACTATAGCAAATTCAAAGCAGATTACAATAGTCCCTAAAACATAGTAAATGGAAGGTGTCTACCTACATTTATATGAACTCTGCGTAGACTCCTGAGGGCAATGTTTGGGCAGATCAGAGAGAGACCTGCAATGAATGCATGCATTTCATAACATACGCAGGCATCCCCACAGGACACACGAACACTTTTACATCTTTTTCAGAACAGCTAAACATTTGTGCTTGGCCATTTGAGGCTGGTTCTGAGAGCCTAGTTTATAAAAGCGCAAAGGTTTCAATGCTACCTTTATAAAACGGACTTAACACCGGAACCATAGATGTCCTCTTACAAAATTGCCCCCAGATGAATATTATAATAGCAAAAGAAAAACGCTAATTCATTGTTTTCCATTATATTTCAACAAAAACATTTTCCTAGTTCACTCTGTGGCAATTTTGGTTTACACGGAATGTTACTTAAACCATTATTTATTCAAAAAACAGGCTAACAGTCTCATTCCCTGTGATAAGTTCAATTAGAATATTTTTGTTTTCTAATTTAAAAAAAAATAATGATCTTTAAAGCTTTCATGGCTTCTGAACATCTTGTTACAAGCATCTATCTTCATGAAGTTTCTTGTTCACGGTTTTCTTTAATTATCCTGCATCACAAACTTCAGATTATTTTAGAAAAGGGACAGTCACTCCAATGTTCAATAGCAGGGCATACATCTGTCTTTGAAATCAGTGCTTTACTTCATTAAAAAAATAGTATATATCTTATCACTGTCACAGACCAAGTGCTAGTTTACTTCTTCTTATATAACTCTGGTGGACCTTGAAATAATTAAATCACTGGATTAGCTGATAAAAGCTTTTGCCTAAAATCCTGTATGAAACATTTTTCCACTATGAGCAGTGAAACCGTCCATACATGGTTAGTTCTTTTTCTTTTAATTTTAGGCTCTCTCTCCAGTCAAAGGCACTAGGCAAGCTATACTACCTCCACCATAAAATATAATCAAGAAAAACAAACAGATGAAACATGAAGTTCATAGAGATTTATATACTACCACAATATAGTGTGTATCAAGTTCTTCTACAGCCTACAAATTATTGCTTCAGATTTTGCATATACCTCCATTTGTGGCATCTACAGCCCCATTTCATTCAAGGAGTGAAAGACCTTATACAATAATCAAACCCAAGTCTTGAAGGACTAGAAAAAGGGGACTGCTACTTCTGGAGAGAGATCTGCAATTGTGAGTATATACTTCTGGGAATTTTTCTGAAGGGACTTCTTTGGATTAAAGCTGATTGATCTGTGAACCCAGTGTATTTGTTAAATCAGTCAGGGCCTAGTAGCAGCAGTTTAAGTTTAAATTTAAAACACAGAAGACAGCTTTCTGGTTAGATTTCATACCCAGCAGAGAGTTTGTAGTTTAAATTTCATAATAAGTCAGAGCCTAACAGCAGCAAAGAGCTTTAATTTAAATCAAATCAGAACATAACTTAGCATACAAGGCAAAACAGGGTCAGTATTATTTAGAGGAGTGGAGGAGTGGCCTAGTGGTTGGGGCAAGGTACCTCAGGCCAGAAGGTCAGGGGTTCAAATCCTACTAGAGGACAGCAACCTTGGGACAGAAGGACTGGGATTTCTAGTCCCACAGGTGCTCCTTGTGGTCTTGGGCAAACCATTTAACCCTCCATTGCCCATGTTCCCTATAAAATAGCTATCTCTAAGTTATAATGCCCTGTTCAATGTAATTTCAATTTCTTCAATGTAAACCACCTTGATATCATGAAAGGCAGTATATAAGAAATGTTAAATAAATAAATTCTTTGAGCAACAAATAAAGTCTTCTAGAGACCTTTACAAAGAGGCCTTCTACCTATGGGGCAAGAAACCTGTGAAACTTTTTCAATAGGTGTTAACGCCACGTGGCAGGTCAAAATGCCATTTTGAAATACAAGCATTGTGGAACCTGTGTCTTTTGGAGAAACTGCTAGGTACGTATGACCTAGATTGGCCACTGTTGGAAACAGGATACTGGGCTTGATGGACCTTGGTCTGACTCAGTATGACGTATGTACGGGCTGTGCCGCCGGGCCCCGGTCCCGAGGCCGTCCCAGTAACCGGGTTCCCGGGGCCCGACCTCGTGGCAGGCCTTGCTCCTGGGGGGGGGGGGGGGTGTGTCAGCTCAGGCTCGGCAGCGGGCGGGGCTTCCGCGCTCGGGCTCCACGCTCGAAGGTGGAGCCCGGCGATTGGACCGCGCGGGCGGTCAGTGGGCGGGGGCAGCGCGAGCAAGGAGGGAGCGCCGGCTGGCGTTCTCCCTCTTCCTGTTTGCTCGCGCTGCCTGCAGGTTTGTTTGTCGGGGCTCCGTCGTTGGGCGCGGGGTATTTGGGCCTCCCCTACGGGAATTGGGGGGGTTCCTTTCTGCCGGCTTCGGGGCTTTCGGTGAGCCGTCCCTAACAAAAAAAAAAAAATATATATATAATTAAACGGAGGAAACACACGTGGAGGACGCCCAACAGCGATTCCGTTCCCCTGTGGCCTGTGTGTTTTGGCTGGGACGGGGGCTTTGCTGGGGGGGGGGGTTGCTGGAGGGGGGGTGTTGCTGGAAGGGGTGGGCAAACTTTAGGCTGGGAGGGCTCGGTGCTTCGCCCTACAGCACACCATATAACATATAAATAAACAAATAACCAAAAAAAAAAAAAAAAAAAGAGGATCTTCCCTTAGCCCTTTGCAGTGCCAGGTTTTGGGAGCATGGCCCGGCGTATTCCTGGGCGAGGTGCGGCCAAAGGGCCGCGGGGGTCGGCTCGGGGGCACAGAACTGCGCGGCGTGGGGCCACGCTCCCAGGCCGCGGTAGGGCTGGGCGCCTCGTCTCCCCGGTTCCCAGTATCCTGCGGGGGGCCAGGCAGGGGCGTGGGCGTAGCGCGGCCCGAGGGGCACGGGGTCATGGGGCCGCTCGGGTGCCTCCTGTTCCCCTGCACGAGGCCGAGGGCGCGCTCGGTGCGCTGTCCCCCCACTCGCGGGTGGTGGATGGTGTTGGTGCCTCAGCGGCATTAGGTGGTTTGGGGGATCCTGGCCGCATGGTTGTTGGTGGGGTGGAGTCCCCGGGGATCTTGGCCACTGGCTCGTCCCCGGTTGATGCGGTTGGCGGGCCTGCTGGCCTGTTGCCGTCTCCGGTTGCTGGGTGCCCTTCCCCTGCCCCTCTGGGTTCCCCTTCCCCGCCCAGCTTCCCTGCTCCCCCGGGCCCGTGGGCTTTTGGGGCTGTCCCATGGGGGGTCTGGGGCACTGGGGGGGGGGGGCTGGGGTGGCTGGTTCGGCGATGGCCGTGGGGCAGCTGGGAGTGCGGCTGCATGGGATGCCGGTGGTCTGGGGTCCTCGGCGCAAAGCTGGGGAGCCGGGCCGAGTGCAGCGCCTAGTACTCCTGCGGCACTGGCTGCTGGGTTTTCTTCTTTCTCTTCGCAGGTCCCGCGGAATTCGACACCTTCGACATCCATGGCCGCTTCTGCCGGGCGGGCCGGTCTGGGTCCTTCGTGTTCCGTGAATGTGCTGGCAGCTGAGGCGCCTGGGCTGTCTCCTGGGAGTGCCCCGGTGGACTCTTCCGGTGGGCCTGGTGAGTATGTAGGGGTCTCCGGTGGGGCTGCGGGAGGGGCCCTTGATTCCGTTTCCAGGTTGCCTGCGGCGAAAAAAGCAAAGCATAGGCGGGGGCGCCGTTGTTGGCGGGCGTCTTCGTCTTCCTCTTCCTCGACGTCGTCCTCGGCCTCCTCCCGTGGTTCGGCACCTGCGACGTCTGACGCCGGGGCGGGTGTTGGGACCTCCGTCGTCTGCTGCGCAGATTTGTGGGAGGGCGTACCGCGTAAGTTGCGCCGGCGGATCAAGCGTCGCAGGTACATCGATATCTTCCGCCTGCTCGAGGGCCGGAAGCGTTCTGGCGAGAGCAGGAAGAAGCGCAGGGAGGATGAAAAGGCGGGTAGGGTCCGTAAGGCCTCTCGGAATACCCTTAATTGGACCCGTGCCTTCTTGCGTTTAGCGAGTGTCTGGGGTCACTATTTCCCGGATCAGTACGGGGCTTTGTTGGCTTATGCCGACAACATTTTGGCGGCGTTCCCGGCGCACGAAGGGTGGGCCTGGTTGAATTATGACGAGGAGTTTCGGGATCAGATGGAGGAAAATTGTCACTTGTCGTGGGGGACGAAGGACATCAATCTTTGGTTGACCCAGATGTCCGTGAAGGGGCGGGTCGGGGGATTGGGTGCTGCGGTCGGCAGGGGGGGTCCGCTCCGGTCCCGTCTGGGGTGCGTTCCTTTCGAGTCCCAGTCTCGGCCCCGCCTCAGTCCCGAGGGGGAACCGTTGGGGGGGACGTCTGTTGGTGCTTCAACAAGGCGTCCTGCCCGTTCCCTGACTGCAAATTTAAGCATGCCTGCTCCTTGTGCGGGGGCGCGCACGCTGCCACTAAGTGTAGCAGAAAGGGGGCCGCAGGAGCCCCCTCTGGAGGTAAGTGAGGCCGGGGGTGGGGCGCTGGCCCCTACTCCCGTGCGGGTCGAGGCGATGCATCCGTGGTTGGTGGAGTACGGGCGGTCCCGTCATGGGCAGGCGGCCGGTTTGCTCTTAGAGGGGTTCTCGGGGGTTTTTCGCATCCCTGTTCAGGGTGCGTCCGCACGGGGTGGGCTCCGTAACGCTGCTTCCGTGCAGGAACACGGTGATTTCGTGCGTAGGAAGATTTCGGAGGAGTGTGCACTGGGTAGGGTTGCGGGCCCCTTTTCGGCGCCCCCCTTTTCCCCGTTCACGGTTTCGCCATTGGGAGTGGTTCCCAAGAAGGAGACGGGTAAGTTCAGGTTGATCCACAACCTCTCCTGCTCTCCGGGTGATTCTGTCAACGACCGCATACCCCGCGAGCTCTGTACGGTACGTTATGCTTCCTTCGATGCGGCCGTTTCCCTGGTGCGCCAGTGTGGGCCTGGTGCGTTGCTCGCCAAGGTGGACATCGAATCGGCTTTTCGTTTATTGCCGGTCCATCCTTTCGGCTTTCCCTTTGCTTGGCTTTCGCTTCGAGGCGCAGTTCTACTTCTATAAGTGCATGCCTATGGGCTGTTCGATCTCCTGCGCCTATTTTGAGGCTTTCAGCACGTTCTGGCATTGGGTGGTTGAGCGGCAGTCGGGGGTCTCTAGCATGGTACACTACCTCGACGATTTCCTGTTTGTTGGGCCGGAACAGACTTCTACGTGTTCCACTCTCTTGCAGACTTTCCTGGGCTTGGCCGTTGACTTTGGCATTCCTATTGCGGCCAGTAAAACGGTGGGGCCGGTCACTTGCCTCACCTTCTTAGGCATCGAGATCGATACGGTTGCGATGGTTGTACGCTTGCCGGCGCCGAAGGTCCAGCGGCTTCGTGAACTGGTGGCTTCGGTTGGCTCCGCCGCTAAGGTTTCCCTCCGGGTCCTTCAGTCGTTGGTTGGGCATCTCAATTTCGCTTGCCGTGTTCTTCCCATGGGGCGCCCCTTTGCGCGGCGCTTATCTTTGGCGATGGCGGGCCTCCGTCTCCCTCACCATCGGATCCGGGTCTCTGCGGGGATGCGGGAGGATTTGCGGATCTGGGATGCGTTCCTAGTTGGTTTCGATGGTTGCTCCGTGCTTCAGTTGCCTGAGCTTTCGAATGTCGATCTGCAGTTGTTTACTGATGCGGCCGGCAGTTCTGGCTTCGGTGCCTTCTGTCACGGCGCCTGGTGCGCGGAGCCTTGGCCGGCGGATTGGGTTCGTTCCGGTTTGACTCGGAACATCACCTTCTTGGAGCTCTTCCCGATAGTGGCGGTTGTTTGGATATGGCCAGACAAGCTGCGTGACCGGCGGGTGGTGTTCTGGTGTGACAATGCCGCAGTGGTTGAGGTCATTAATCGGCACGCGCCTCGTTGTCCGCGTGTAGCTGCGCTGACGCGGGTGTTCGTGTTGGCCTGCTTGCGCCTGAATGTCACTGCTCAAGCACGGCATGTGCCGGGTGCCCAGAATTCCATTGCTGACGCTTTATCCCGTTTTCAGTGGGCACTGTTCCGGCGACTGGCTCCGGGGGCGGACGAGCTGGCCTCACGGGTCCCGGAGCATCTCTGGACGGTTGGGACCCTGAAGTGATGTCCTTGTTGGCCGCGTCGGTGGCACGCAGTACCTGGGCGACTTACCGGCGGGGCTACTCACAGGTGAGTGCATTTCTTTGTGCGCAGGGCTGGTCGGGGGGGTGGTACCCGACGGACTGGTCGGCCGGTTTGTGTTGTCGGCTAAGGAGGAGGGCTGGGCTCGGTCGGCGGTCATCGGAGCGTTGGCGGGGTTTTCCTTCTTTTGTAAGGCCGCTGGATGGGGTAACCCTCGCGTGTCCTTCTTGGTCCGGCGGTTGCTTGCGGGCTGGGCTCGGGTTCATCCTGGGTCGCGGGATTGGAGGCTCCCGGTTTCGCACGAGCTTTTGCTGCGAATCTGCGAGGTTTTACCGCGCCTGGTGGCCTCTGGTTTTGAGGCCGTCCTGTTTCATGCACTGTTCACCACGGCTTTCTTTGGTGCATTCCGGGTATCCGAGCTTGTTCCCCGCTCCGCCAGGCGGGGGGCTTTTGGTGGGCTCGATGTCACGCACGTTCGGGTGGATTCGGTGCAGGCGCGGATTTTTCTTCCGCGGTCAAAGACAGATCAGTCTGGAAAAGGGAGCTGGGTCCTCTTAAGTCCCATCTCTCCCTTGTTATCCTGCCCGGTTCGCGCACTGTGCACCTATGTGCAGCGGCGGTCGGCGGCACGTGGCTATTTTTTCATACATGCGGATGGCAAGCCGGTGACTCAGTTCCAGTTTACGGCTGTGCTGCGTCTGGTGCTGCGTGCATTGGGTTGCGCTGATCGGCGGTATGCTTGACATTCGTTCCGTATCGGGGTGGCTACTAGTGCGGCGGCCGCGGGCCTGAACGGTCAGGTTATTCAGCGCATTGGCAGGTGGCGTTCGGGGGCTTATGCCGGGTATGTTCGCTCGTCGGCTCCCGGTGGTGCGGTCTAGAGCCGGCGGGCATCAGGGCTTTGGTCCCTTGGTGGGGGGGGGGCTTGGGATACTAATGTCTTCTTCCTATTTCAGAGTTGCCTGCTGGTGGCAGTCCGCTTTTTCTGCTTTCGGATGGTGTGTGCTCCGGCGACTGGTGGATCATTGGGCACTCCTTCGTCTACTGGGCGGAGCGTCGGGCAGCGGTCCGGCCGTTGGGTGCCCACCTTGGTCTCGCCACGTCTGGAGTGCGGCTGTGCTGGATGGGTCAACGTGGCATGCATTGGGGGCAGCTCTTGACTCGGGTCTAGGCGGAGATCAGACTGCGGCAGCGGCCGGTTGGGTTGCTGCTCCACCTGGGCGGCAATGACCTGGCGGCTTGGTCTTGCCGGCAACTCATCAGGACTGTGCAGAGAGACATTGCTCATTTGCGGGAGCTCCTCCCAGGGGTGGCTATTATTTGGTCGGACATAGTTCCCCGTCCGGCTTGCTGGACCCAGCGGCGTTGGTCGAGGGGCCTGGTTAAGATCAACCGGCAGATCGGACGCTGGGTCCAGCAGACGGGGGGGGGGGGGGGGGCTTAAGGTCCTGCACCCTTGGGCGGATGTTTCTTGTGCCGGTCTATATCGGCTCGATGGGGTTCATCTTGCCCCGGTGGGGCAGGACTTGCTTTTAAATGACTGGCAGGAGGCATTGGAGTCTTGGTGCTGGTCGCAGCTTTCGGTGGTGGGGGCGGCGCAAGGATAGTAGTCTACCTTTGCGCCGGTGGCGGGGTGGCGAGCAGGTGCTCGCTGACCTGGCAGAGCATTTCAGCTTCATGCCGCTTTCCACGGGAGCGGCACTATTCTTTACGTTGGGGGAGACGTCCCGGCTGGGGTCTCTGCCCGGAAATTGGCAACCCTTGAGCCGGCCTTTGCTAATAACATGGCGAGGCGGGCGGTAGGGGGAAAAAGGGGGGGGGGGTGGATGATACACCACTTTGCTAGAAACAGCTGGTGGGAGCGTCATCCGGAGGACGGGTGGGGGGGGGGGTGTTTTTGTTATTGTTATGAATGCTGATTTGGGCCCATGTTAGGCCGGTGTTTTAATACCTTTAAATAAAAGCTGCGACCAAGCAATTTGCACCACCACCTGATGTCGGCTTGTGTTTGTCAGAAGGGTCAAGGGGTTGTGGGAGGTGAGAGGGGTGGGGGGTGGAAGACGGGTTGGGCATCCGGATACCTTGGTTAGTATGGGCTGTGCCGCCGGGCCCCGGTCCCGCGGCCGCGGCCGGCCCAGAAACCGGGTTCCCGGGGCCCGACCTCGTGGCAGGCCTTGCTCCTGAGGGGGGGTGTGTCAGCTCAGGCTCGGCAGCGGGCGGGGCTTCCGCGCTCCCTTCTTGCTCGCGCTGCCCCCGCCCACTGACCGCCCGTGCAGTCCAATCGCCGGGCTCCACCTTCGAGCGTGGAGCCCGGCGATTGGACCGCGCGGGCGGTCAGTGGGCGGGGGCAGCGCGAGCAAGGAGGGAGCGCCGGCTGGCGTTCTCCCTCTTCCTGTTTGCTCGCGCTGCCTGCAGGTTTCCCTCCCACCCTCCCTTTGTTTTGGGCTGGGGGGGGTGAAGGGCGTTGCAGCTGGTGGGGGGACTCAGTGTCTAGGGCTGGGTGGCCGGGGTGGCGAGCAGGTGCTCGCTGACCCGGCGGGGCATTTCAGCTTCATGCCGCTTTCCACGGGAGCGGCACTATTCTTTACGTTGGGGGAGAAGTCCCGGCTGGGGTCTCTGCCCGGAAATTGGCAACCCTTGAGCCGGCCTTTGCTAATAACATGGCGAGGCGGGCGGTAGGGGGAAAAAGGGGGGGGGGTGGATGATGCACCACTTTGCTAGAAACAGCTGGTGGGAGCGTCATCCGGAGGACGGGTGGGGGGGGGGTGTGTTTGTTATTGTTATGAATGCTGATTTGAGCCCATGTTGGGCCGGTGTTTTAATACCTTTAAATAAAAGCTGCGACCAAGCAATTTGCACCACCACCTGATGTCGGCTTGTGTTTGTCAGAAGGGTCAAGGGGTTGTGGGAGGTGAGAGGGGTGGGGGGTGGAAGACGGGTTGGGCATCCGGATACCTCGGTTACTTATGTTCTTATGTTCTCTGTATGGCAGTGTGCTTGGGATGGGCACAGGGAAAAAAAACCCTCTTTGCTTCATTTTGGTTGGTTGGGTCAATTTTCAGACAGCTTTTTGGTTTGTTTCCTATATTTGTGTTAATAAACATGTTTTCAATGCACATTGTACATTTGTAACACAAGCAAATCAACTTTATATGCATTAATTCAGAAGTTAATGCACATTAAATTGATTTTGCACTCACTACATTTTGCTGATGAACTGCATGCATATGAATAAAAGCATATCCCTACAGCATACAGCGGCGCTATTGGGCCCATCCCACGTCCATTTCTAGCTAGTCTCTCATACAAATGCCGCACATGCCGTTGCAGTTCAACTGAAATCTTCTAGATGACGGACATTTATTTGTCAGCAAAATCTGACAGACCAACCTGACTAGTCAACTTAACTTTTTCAAACCTCGATCTCTCTGCATTCGAGCATGTCTAATAAATAATATCGGCCATCTTTTTTAAAGGGGAGCAACTAAAGCGAATGCACTACTGGTTGTCAGGGCAGTAGACTGTGTGAATTACTAGTGCATACCAACTGTTTCTGAACAAAGCAATTTTCTTTTTATTCTGCTCCTTTTGAGCCTCCGGTTTACTTGTAATCAGGGCTGGGATCCTGGTGCTATAAGCCTTCATTTGCAGCTATATGGGAAATTTTTCTCTCTGTTTTTATAACCTCTCCAACATGGTTCTTGTAGCAGTTCTTCAGCCAGGGGCCATACACTGAGGTTCCTTTTATCATGATCCCTGAATCTGTGCACTAGGTATTACCCTTGGATAATGAAAAAAATCCATTTAAATTATCTTTATTTAGAAGAATGTGATTTGCTCAAGAGTTTATCAAAAAACAGTTTGATTCTGAAATTCTGACAGCATCAGGTTGAATTTTTGGGACTAAAATCTGAAAATATTTGCACAGTATATGTAAAACCATTTTCCACGGTGATTAAGAGTGAGGAAAGTTTTTTTTTCAATGATCAATGATGGTCAACATCATGAAGATTCTTTTGGTGTTTTTTTTCCTTCCTTTTTATATAAGGCTTAAGCACATCACATTCTACTAAGTTAAGACAATTTAAGTAGATTTCTTGATCGGGTAAGTAGATTTGCTAGATATAATCCACTGCTGTGACTGATTATTTGGACTCCTGAATAATGACCACAACTCCCTCCTAGCCACAGATAGCTTGGGCTCTGGAAAACTGAATCCTACTACTAGCACTATTGAGCATTTATATAGCGCTACAAGTCGTACGCAGCGCTCCACAGACAGGTAAGAGACAGTCCCTGCTCATCAGAGCTTACAATCTAGTCAGAGCCATGGATCAAAACTTATTTATTTGACATAGTAACTGGGTAACACAGTAGAAGGTCCACTCATTCTGCAGAGTTGCCCTGCCTACACTCCCTTTAACAATGCTCATCACTCTGGTGCCTTTTCTACAGTAAGCAGTTCTTCTATACAAAGACTAGACCAAATATCAGCACAGAGATTGTGTCTGGTATAAAAATAATCTCTTTATTAATGTTAGTCTAACAGATTCCATCTATAGCAGGCAACAATTGGCATCAGCAACTCCTTAAGCCTGAAACAGATGGACAGGGTCTGCACAATCCGGAAAGCTGTATGAGATAGCCTACCCACTATTAGTTGTGGCTATCTAACCTAATCGGTAGAAGCAAAGCACAGATCTGCTACTAGCCCTGACATTTATGAACACTGCCATGAAAGATGGTATTAGATTTTTCTTTTTATAGCCCCAAAACTGACCTAACCCTTGCTTACATGTTCATCAGAAAGAAACTACAGAGAATTGCTAAAAAAAATCAGGTTAACCTATCATGGTTTAATTTAGCCATCTTCAGACCTTTTTATATTGAGATATGTTTATTGGCACAGTAACTTCAACAAAAATACAGCTAATTATCACTGACAGAAAACACATTACCGCTGTACATGAGCTGCAGTTGAAGCAACAATGGCTATCGAATAGTTAGCAAGCAATTGGGAAGTACAAAAAGAGATCAAATACCTAGGCGTTATCCTGGATCAAAACATCACGCTACAGACTCAGATAAATAAAGCCACCGTGAAGGCATACCACAAGATGAAGATACTCAAAAATCTAAAAGCATTACTCAGCCATGACCTGTTTCACACCATCTTTCAAGCAATCGTCACACCGACCCGGGATTACTGCAACATGATCTACCAAGGTTTATCTAAAAGCTCTATCTACCACTTGCAATTGGCATAAAATACAGATGCCTGTATACTCACCTGTACTCACAAACGAGACATCACCCCTGTACTCAACCAATTGCATTGACCCCCCCAATACACTTCTGCACCAAGAACAAAGCAATCCTAAAAATTTTCAAGATCATACACAAGCCTCAGCAAATATTCTACAGGAACTAATCAACCAAGACACCAACATATGCCCCAGGAGAACAAGCAACAAAAATATGATTGTCACCCATCCGGAATACAAGAAATCTAACCAGACCATCTCTGCTAGAGCACTTTCCCTCTCTGCCCCAACACTATGGAACACCCTACCAGAAGACATCAGATCAACCATAGATATCAAGGACTTCCGCAAAAAAATAAATACTTACCTCTACTCAGAATACTTTGGACACATCACTTAACCATACATAACTTTCGGACACATGCGACCCAACAATCTGCCTTACTGTATATACCATATTGTACATAGATCCCCCTCTATACAAGTTGAATTTAAAAATGATACCATAGTCTAACTATGTTTAATGTAGCAAACAACACTGGTGTATTTGCATAAGTTTAATGTTCAATGTAAACTGGTATGATTGAAGGATAGTGATACAGAAAAACTGTTAAACAAATAAAGAAAAGAAATGTCTCAAGAAAACAGTAGAAGCCACTTGGAAACTGAAGCTCTTGCCCACACTGCCGATAAACCCACTTACTTTGACACTATTAATGTATGCAGATGGGCCAAATACATGAACACTACTCTCTTGCTTGGAGCTTAAAATTATTTTAGAACACATCAAAATTACTAGAACAGAGTACAACAGCAATGCAACTCTACTTTGCACACCAACACTACAATCGCACACGGATGTCACCTTTATTTATTTATTTAACTGGGGGTTTTTTATACCACTTTATCATTTTAGTCAAAGCAGTTTACATTGTAACTTAAACTTGGTAATGTACATTAAACAGGGACATTGATAACTTGGAGTCTCCTGAGGCAATAGAGGGTTAAGTGACTTGCCCACGGCCACAAGAAGTGTAAGTGGGAATTGAACCCTGGTCTCTTGGTTCAGTTTAGGAACTGCATCATTCTACTGTATACTGAATAACTTGTTGTACCATGTACTGCATTGCTTTTGTTAGCTGTTTTGATGCAATTCTGGAAATTGCAGCTTATCAAACCTAACAAAGGACACCATTTTAGTCCACAGGCTTCATTATTAAAATTGTACATCTATTTGATGGTCCAAGGTTACATAAGAACATAAGATATGCCATACTGGGTCAGACCAAGGTCCATCAAGCCCAGTATTCTGTTTCCAACAGTGGCCAATCTAGGTCATATCTACCTAGCAGTTTCCCCAAGGGACACAGGTTCCACAATGCTTGTATTGGTTCAAGCATTGATATCCTGGGTCCCTTCTTAATAATGGTTTATGGACCTTTCCTCCAGGAACTTGTCCAAACCTTTTTTAAACCCAGCTACACTAACAGCCTTTACTACATCCTCCGGTAACAAATTCCAGAGTTTGATTACACGTTGAGTGAAAAAATATTTTCTTTTATTAGTCTTAAATAGTTTACCCTGTAGCTTCATTGCATGTCCCCTAGTCTTTCTATATTCTGATAAGGTAAACAATCGATCTACGTTTACCCGTTCCACTCCGTTCATTAATTTATAGACTTCTATCATATCTCCCCTCAGCCGTCTCTTTTCCAGGTTAAAGAGCCCTAACCATTTTAGCCTTTCTTCATAGGAGTATCCTTCCATACCCTTTACCATTTTGGTGGCTCTTCTCTGAACCTTTTCTAAAATCGCTATATCCTTTTTAAGATACGGCGACCAGAATTGCACACAATATTCAAGGTGCGGTCTCACCATGGAACGATATAGAGGCATTATAATATCGTTTGTTTTATTTTCCATTCATTTCCTTATCATACCTAGCATTCTATTTGCTCTCTTGGCCGCTGCTGCACACTGGGCCGAGGGTTTTAACATGGTATCCACAATGACGCCTAAATCTTTTTCCTGGGTGGTAGTTCCTAATGTGGAACCTTGCATCGTGTAACCATAGTTTGGGTTGTTCTTCCCTAGGTGCATAACCTTGCACTTGTCCACATTAAATTTCATCTGCCATTTTGATGCCCAGTCTTCCAATTTATCAAGATCCTCTTGCAATTTTCCACAATCCTCTTACGTTTTAACAACTTTAAATAGTTTTGTGTCGTCTGCAAATTTGATAACCTCACTCGTTATTCCACTTTCCAGGTCATTTATGAATATGTCAAAAAGCAGCGGACCCAGCACAGATCCCAGGGGTACACCACTATTCACCTTTCTCCATTGGGAAAATTGGCCATTTAGCCCTACCCTCTGCTTTCTATCTTTTAACCAGTTTTTGATCCACAATAGTACACTGTCTCCTATCCCATGACTCTTTAGTTTTGCCAAAAGTCTCTCATGAGGGACCTTGTCAAAGGCTTTCTGAAAGTCCAGATACACAATATCAACCGACTCACCTTTGTCCACCTGATTATTCACTCCTTCAAAAAAAACATAACAGATTAGTAAGACAAGATCTTCCTTGTCTAAAGCCATGTTGGCTGTCTCCCATTAGGTCGTGACTATCTACATGCTGAGTAATTTTATTCTTTATGATGGTTTCTACCATTTTTCCCAGTACTGATGTCAGGCTCACTGGTCTGTAGTTTCCCGGATCACCCCTGGAACCCTTTTTAAAAATTGGTGTTACATTGGCGATCCTCCAATCTTCAGTTATTAGAGATGATTTTAATGATAGTTCACAGATTACTAATAGCAGGTCTGCAATCTCATATTTCAGTTCTTTCAACACCCTTGGATGTATACCATCTGGCCCAGGTGATTTGCTACTCTTCAGTTTATCTAATAGTTGTAATACATCTTCCCGATGTATCGATATTTCCTTCAATTCTTCCGCACCTTTAAATACCACTTCAGTCATGGGTAACATCCCTACATCTTCCTCAGTAAAGACCGAAGCAAAGAATTCACCAAAAAGTGGTAATGAATCTATTTAGCAAAAGAAAAAGCAGGGGTATAATTATGGATGCAACTGTGTCGATGTAATCGTGACCACACTGGTGGTCTATTTGAGACTAAGGGGCCCTCTTACTAAAAGGGCTCTATAGTATTAGATCTAACACAGCAAAAGCTCTGAAACGACGGCACTTTAGGTGCAACATCGGCGTGGAAAGCATTTCCGTGGTAGGTAACGCAGAGCCCTGTCCCATAGTGTGTGCAGGTGTTAGCACAGCTGCACCTAATGCCACCTAGTGAAGTGGTTTTAGGTGATCCTGTGCTAACTATGCAGAGCACACTATGCCCACTCTCTGCCCTTATTCTGCCCATTCGCAACCTAACGTGAGCTGGTTAACACAAAAATCATCCCACACTGGTTGGCCATGCATGTCCCAATGCACACCATAACACACTTTATCAGCTAACAACCTTTAGTAAAAGGGCCCCTAAGTTGTGTTTTGATATATTTCCATGTAAGTTAGGTTCCCTGTAAGTATTAGTGTATGTGTCTCATATACCTTTGTGTTAAATGTATCCCCCAACTGTTTTGTGACCACTTTGATTGAAGGATAAGGTGATATACAAAACTGTCTAAATAAATAGATAAATATATTTTCCACTGATACAGGCAATCCTTGCCGAAACACGCTGTGCCGGGTATAAAAAAGGACTTTTTCTTAATAATTATACCCTTACTCTTTCTTCTGCTTTTTGTGGGGGTGTCTGTGTGCTTTTGCCGTTTTTGTTCATGAATCTATTTACAGCCTGATTTTATAATAGAGTCCCAGTTTAAAGCCTATGTAAAGCTTATTCTATGAGGACAACATAGGTGCCTATGTCCTTTATAGAGGAGGCATTCGGAACCAGCCCTAGTACTGTCTAAATGCTGATGCACACATCTATACCTGTTGTGAAGGAAACGTAAACATGTGCGGCTACTCTATGCAGGTACTCGCACATTTTATAAAAGACGCAGGTAAGTCGCAACTCGACTCCTATTCTCTCCGCCTACATGCAATATGCATCTAAGTACACACAATCTTATCTGCACACACATGGGAGAATTTCATAAAAGGCCTTTTCTGTATGTATAAGGGTTTTTACGTTTGGAAAAAAGCTTTAGAAAATTACCCTCTTAATGCAGTTGTTAAATGGCATCAATAGTGAGGGATATCAGTGCATGTTCATGAAGGTGCAGACGTAATGGAAATGTGTAATGCACATGCGGTAATATGTGCTGCCTTAAGACTCATGGTGAATAATGCTGTTTATGTTATGACGAGGCATGCACTAGAGTAGACTGCCAGTTCTGCCCCCTGTGTACACTTCTTGTCAGTGCTGAGAGACAGAAGGTGACTGGCAACAGGAGAGAGAAGGGGGAGGATATAATACACTTGGCCTGCTCTGTCTTTTGTCATAACTGTTTTCCCTGACTGTTCTTCTCTTTCCTTTTGTCTCCTGTCTTTCTGCAGGTATGAGCACTTGGCAGAAGTGTTTTTTCTTTGTTCTCGTCTGCCCTGTTTTTTTGTTTTTTTCGTATTAGAGTGCACAAGAGGAAAATCGGGGTATGAAAGAAAAACGTAATAGAGCGATGGCTGAGGGATCATGGAAGAAGCATGCAAAGGGAAAGATGGTGTAGGAACATGCCTGGTCTAGAGGGGCAGGACACCAGGGCTGGGAGGAGAGGGGAGGAATGTATACATATCACAAGTTGGGTCCGTGCGTGCCGAATGCTGCTTGTGTGTCCTCCAGGTATGTGCACAGGGAAACATTTCTGTTCCTTTTCAGACTTTTGGCCTTATTCCCAATGTTTGCACTTTTATTTGGCTCGTTTCACACATTTATGTTACCACAACTAGTTCTGACGCATTAGAACGTTTTAAACACATGCAAATCATCTTTATGCATGTTAATTTGTAGGTTAGCGTTTGCTTTTTAATGCAGAAATTGATAAGGACTATTTTGTATGCGGTAAACCTAGCATGTGGGTGCCCTTAACATACCCAGGTCTAGCTTAACATGTTTGCATTTAGCCTTAATGCACTTTTGTGAACAGATCTGTAAATGAAGAAATGACAGGGTACAAAAATGATTTGCAAGTGAGCACAGTATATTTTGAGGCTAAATGTGTGTCCCCTAAAAGGAAACTTTTAATTGACTGTTTATGACAGTCCATGCTGTGTTCTTTAGATCTTCGTTTCCTGCCAACGGTGTCTCTTGCTAGGTCCCTTCATGTGTTCCTGGCAAATATATAGCAAGTATCAGAACTGCACCAGCCCACACATCTTACTCCTTTGCCATAGATGTCATATGTCTGTATTTCTGCATTAATATGGATCCCAAGCAATTGCTTTTCTCGGTGGAAGAAACCAGGGCCGACCTGTCCATTGAGCGAGAATGTTTTTTGCACAGGGCCCCGCGTTTCAGGGAGCCCCGTGCAAACAACATTCTGCATAGGTAAATTTTAAAAAAAAAGAAAGCTGGCTGCTGCCACCTTGGCAGCGGCAGGATCGAGTGTCCGCGGGGCCCCCCCTGCCCGGCAGAGTCCTCCTTCCCTGCCCAGCAGAGTCCTCCCTCCCTGCATCCGTTCCCTCTCACGTTGGCTTTCAGAGCCGCGAAGGGAGAGTTTAAACCAGCCAGGGCCTGGGGCTGATGGGAAACAGGAAATGCCTGTTTCCCATCAGCTCCAGCGGGCTTAACAGAGCCACGAGGGAGAAACTCTCCCTTCGCGGGTGGCTCTGAAAGCCAGCGCGAGAGAGAACGGATGCAGGGAGGGAGGGCTCTGCCTTTTTTTTGTTTAATTTTGCTGATGGGAGAAGGGGGTTAGGACTGGTAATGGGCTATGGGGGGGCTAAAACTGAAAATGGAGTGATGGGGGGTTAGGACTGGTAATGGGCTATGGGGGGGTTAGGACTGGTAATGGGCTGATGGGGTTAGGACTGGAAGTGGGCTAATAGGGGGTTAGGACTGGTAATGGGCTATGGGGGGATAAAACTGAAAATGGAGTGAATGGGGGTTAGGACTGGCAATGGGCTATGGGGGGGGGCTACGACTGGAAATGGGCTGATGGGGTTAGGACTGGAAGTGGGCTGTTGGGGGGGGGGTTGCTAGGACTGGAAAAGGGCTGAGTGGAAGGGGAAGCTTGAAATGCAAATAGCTGATGGGGACGGGGCTTGGAATGGAAATGGGCTGAGTAGAGGGGAGCTAGGATTTGACATGGGCTGATGGTGGGGCTAGGAAAGAACTAGAAATGGGCTGATGGGGGGGCTGGGATTGGAAATGAGCTGATGGAGGGACGGATAGGACTGGAAATGGATGGGGGAGCTAGGACTGGAAATGGGCTGATGGGGGGGGGCTAGGACTGGAAATGGATGGGGGAGCTAGGACTGGAAATGGGCAGATGCGGGGCCTAGAAGGGAGCGGATGCTGGGTGGGGCTGGAACTAGAAGGGAGCTGATGTTGAGGGAGGATTAGAATGGGATGGGGCTGGGAGAGTGAAATGGAGAGGGGAAAATATTTTGTGTGGGAGGGAAGAAAAATCTACAATTGGCCGGGTATTGGGAGAGTAAGTGGGGATTGAGGATGGAGGGGTAAAATTTGAGTGGATGAAATAGGAATGAAGAAAGAGCAAAAGGAGAAAGATTAGTATGTTAAAACAGATGTAGAGAGAGAATAGAAAAAAACTAGAAGAGAGAAGAAAAGACAAATGGACAGCAGATGATGGAGAGTTAGCAGAAGACACGAAGAAACCAGAAGAAAGTGGCTGGAGCAATTGCAACTGAAAAAAAAATGCACAAAAGGTAGAAAGATATCTCTTTATTTTGAATTTATTAACTGGAATATGTCAGCTCTGGGAAATGTGCATCATTAACGTCTGCGCTTTGTTTAGTACAAGAGGAAATTAATTTATATTTTTATTTCTACAGTGTTGTTGTACATTCCAAGTATTTGGGGTTCCCAGTTTAATTATTGTCTTCCTGTTTCTAAATTGTGATTCGTTGTTTGGTGATGGTCTATGTTCTGCATGTGTAACTGAGCTGAGGTATTCTATTTATGTAATTCCTATTTGACAGTGTCACTTGTTCTCTTTCCCCAGTAGGTCATGTATTGTTATTCTCTGAAATGTATTGGTTTAATATTTGCAGTGTTGCCTTTTGATAGGTAGGCTCTGGTGCTTTGTGAGTCCTGGTAGTGCTGTTACGATATGGCAGATTTGCTATGGGTTCTAAATGGGCAGTGTTTGTAGTAGTTCCTAATGTGCCTGACGGTTGGCACTGGATTATAATAATGTAGAAATCTTTTAGTCTTTCTTTATCCATACATTCATTAAGAGGCATGTTTACTAAAAGTTAGTGTATGGTAACATTATGCAAATATTTATGCAAATGAGGTGCCTTATGCAAATGAGGCCCCGCACCGCGTCTCCGCACATGGTCCCACACCCCCCCCCCTTGGGCCACCCCTGGAAGAAACAAGTTTCATCAGCAAAACTTAAGACAATCCCCCTTAGTTTAACTTTTATATTCGGCTTTCTGGTTAGTGCTAGTTTTCTGTTTTTTCCTTTAATTGTTTGAAGTGTAGCATATATTTAATTTTAATTTAATACTTATATTCTGTCTTTGAAGAGTACAAAGCAAATCACAAGTGTCAAAACATAAATATGAAAAAACAAAAATTGACTATCAGCTTCCATTTTAACGAGGCATATAGCACCACCCACTGTAGAAATATTATACTCGCACAGGGCAGTAGTCCTAGGGGGCAGAATCGTCAGCTGTGCCAAACCTCAGTGAGGTAAGCGGACAGAGGTTGGCGGACAGGCTTGAAAGTTCACTCCAGAAGGAAAAACCAGCCTATGTATGCTCTATACATCTGACTCATCTCTGCCCCTCTTTCACATCTTCATATAACCAAGGGGCAGGGACACATCAGACCCACAGCACTCATGGGCTCAAAAGTGCCATCCTGCTTTTTCCGTTTTTGAATTGATGGCTCTGGCAAGCTAGGGGAAGGAAGGGAAGCCAGAGATGTTGGACAGGAAAGTGCTGTCCTATGAGGGGTGAGGTTCTGCCTTTGCTTTTTATGTGCGACCGAGTTATGGTATTAGCTTTGCCTTTGATTTCTGTGTAGAGATCTGTAGCAGACCCGCTTGTTCTGTGTTCCCAGTAGGAGACGTATCTGTGTTCTCAGTCTTTGTATAATATTTCTAGTACTGCCTTGTCATGTAGAAATCTGGTACCTTTCGCTAGTCACACTGTACTTGTAAATGGTGTTCAGACGTTCATACACTCATTAAGTTATTGTTAGGACAATGGAATCCACAGGGGGGCGGGGATGACAACACAGTAATCACTCACACAGTGCATCAAGAAAAGTAGCCTTGGCCCTTAATTTGTGCCCTCTTTGCCCCAGTTCATGAACATAACCTAAGCATCTCTTATCCATTCCAAATACCACTGGAATGCTAACTGCAAAAACTTCCTTCCTTAATCATTTGGAAGTCAGACTTACAGTACTTTTTACGCTTCTGATATGCTTCATGTTTTAAGGTTTATTTACTTTCTGCTACTTTTCTAATCCTGCTCTAGCTTGAAAAAAAAAGTGTAAATACTGTACAGGATATTGGACAGAGAACATTAGGTTCCAGCTTTATGGCTTCAGCTCCCCTGCAAATTTCTTTTGTTGTGTACAAGGGAGGTATGAAACAGCACTGAGGTCAAGAACGACCGCTCCTCAGATCCCTATGGTAATGACCTGCCGCAAGAGCCAATTTTTGGGGGAATAAACCTGACAATTATCATGGATTTGAAAATCCACCCAGAAATTACTTGGCAGGAATAATGGCACTTGTCATATACCATCTGGCCCCACATGCAGTTCTCTCCTACAGCCCTATTATGCCGCTCCTTCCCTCCCATTATTCAACCCTCTCCTCCTTCTCCCCAGTCTATGCAGCCCTTTTACTCTCCACTTTCTTCCCTGTGGCTTGGCTGCTGCCTTCAACACTTGAGTGGGCCACTGATGACAATATTTCCCAAGCCCTGACCAGGCCCTATCAGGTCCTGACTGGGCTTCAGAAGCCACTAAGACGCAAGTTCTGATCAAAAGAGACACAACCACCCAGACCCTGATCAAAACAGAGACACCAGCATCCAGGCCCTGACTGAAGCAGACACCAACACCCACACCAAAATCACCACCTAGCCCTGTCTAACCTTGCTGATTCTTTTAGCAAACAGAAGAGCAGAAATTTAAGGAAAGGGGAAGGAGAGAAAAAAAATCATTGGGGCAAAGGAGGAGGTGCTCCAGGGAGGAGGATGGGGAAAGAAAATTCACAGAAAGGGGAAACCAAGATAACGGGAAAAAAGAGGAAAAGGGAAAAGAAACAGGGGGTGAAGAAGCATTAAGAAAAATCTGGGAAGAAATTCAAAAAGGGAAGAGAAATACAGTTATAGCCATTTTTTTTTGTTACAACTGGTTGCCGGAGTCTACACCACAATCAAATGTCTTGATTCACCTCAGAACGCCGACTCACAAGGTTACCTTTCTATGCTGCTGCAATCAGTCAGCACACTTCTAATCAAACTATTTAAAGAAATATTTTCTCAAACTGCAACACACACACACATGGAAAAATACTTACCTCTAGTGGCACATATTCCTGATCTAGTTCACTTATGTTTCTTTTGAGAATTGGTATATAGTTTTATGTTACCCGCTTAGATGAAGTTTGATAAGTGGGCTATAAATTTTATAGAATGAAAAGGAAATGAATCAAATGAAATTAAATCAAAATCACAGGCCCCCAAGCAACAATTTTTGAAAGGGCTCCAAAGTGGGCGAGCCTTCCGTGGAAGAGCAGCTGCATGCGGACCCCCTTCTTCATTGGGGCACCCTGCGCTGTAGGGGCCGCCTGGGTAGAATTTATGCCTCTGCTCCCAAGCAAAATACTGAAAAACAGCCCCCAGAACAGGCGGATCTACTTCAGGAATTTATGGGAATGGCTATAAGTGGACTCACTCCTTCCCTGGCCTCCCTACTGCAGGGGTGCTTGGGTGGAATTTAATTTGCTTGCATTATCTAGAATTTATATAACACCCATCTCAGACTACTTTGCAATAAATGTCATGTCCCAAAGAACTTACAATGTACCTTGATATTTAAGGAAATGGAGCAACAGTGACTTGTCCAAGATGATAATAAATGCCATGTTCGGTTTTGTCTAACAGAGATTAAATGTATCATTTCATTAAAAAGAAAGTCAATAAGTAAAGGAGGAAAAACACAAAGTAAAAGATCATAGTTTAGAAACACATAAATATAGCACATGATGGCATAAAAAGACCATATGGCCTATCCAGTCTGCTCATCCCCAGCAACTGCTCAGCTCTAAAGTCTCCCTCCTCTTGTCATGCTCATTTTTTTTATTTTTTAGGTACAGACTGTGCTGATTCTATTCTGCTTTGTATTACACTTCACATACGGTTCTGCTAAGGATTATGGGAAAGTGCACAAAAGTTTGCTCATGTCCATAACGACAGCTGTGGCTACATAGGAAGAGCTTTCAAAAATATTACAATCCTCTCAAATGAAATAAAGGACATTTTAATGTTGCACGCTTAAATTGATAATGGATTCACCTAAAACATTTCTGCTAGTATTGTTCCTTGAATGTAAATGAACAGTATAGGGGTTATTTTCGAAGCCCTATTCATGCTTTGCACATCCAAAAATGGGCATAGAGAAGTCCAAAGCACAGAGACTGTCTCCAGAGTCGTTTTAGAAGCCAGCTGTGGGGCCATCCGAATCTGAATGGGGGCATGAAGGAGGCATGGCCAGGCTGTTCCCAGGAACCTGGAGGCATGGTTAGGGCGTTTCAGGGACCAGGACATCCCCACCTGATCACAGAAACATCATGGACATTCGGCATCCCGTCCAAATTTAGACCTGATCCTGGACACGCACAGTGATGAACCAGCATCTGAAAAGTGCTTGTTTTAGCTGAAAAACAGCCAGAGTAGGTAGAGAAGAGAGCACTCTATCATCCTCAGTACAATTTCAGCTAGAGCCGCAGTGGGATTTGAACCCTAATCCGCTCCTCTAATCATTTTGCTATCCTAGGCATCTGGGTTCTGAAATAACAGTTCTTGGGATGTCCAAGTAGATGCTCCTGCAGACGTCCCTATCAGGCACGTCCAGGTTTGTGAAATCACGTCTGCACCTGGACACGCCTGCATTTTTTTCAGATGTTCCCCTCAAAACGTTAGTTTTTAAATTTAGCTCACATCTTTCAAGTAGCAGTTCAAGATGAGATAATTCAGTTACGGCAGATATTTTCCCTTCCCTGGAGAGCTTACAATTTGAGGCATATTTACTAAAGAAGTTAACGTGCATTAAAGGGTGTGTTTACTATGCTGGGCTAATGGTTAACTCATACTATCTGCAACTAGGTCCCACTGAATAACAAGGGACCTACCTAGCTGCAGATAGCATGGGTTAAACCCAGCTTAGTAAACATACCCCTAAATGCCAAGAACCCTTTAATTACTATGGGCACAGTGGCAAATAAAACATATGTTCACTAACGCACGTTAACCTTTAATAAACATGCCCTTAATTTTGTACCTGAAGCAATGGAGTCTTAAGTAATTTGCTCAAGACCACAAAGAGTTATCAGTGAGATTCGAATCCTGACGTTTTTGGTTCCTAGCCTATAGCTCTAACCATTATTCCTCCTAATAGTTACAAAAAAATCAACTGTTCCACAATATAATTTATAGTTCCATATTTTTAGGATCAACCACCTAAGGAAAATTTATTGAAATGTATATCTCTGAGCTATTTCAGCATTAGTCATGTTTTTTTAAAATATATCTTATTTTCCAACGTGATCTTTGGTAGCATTTCTCTCTCATGTTGTGTAAGGGGGGCTTTGTTTTATATTTTCTCTCTCGTTCTTTCTCTTTATTATATGTAATATTTTGGTTGTACTGCTGCAAAAAATCATGTTGCAAATCTCAAAGGCAAGGAAGAAAGGAGAAAGACTGCTCTGTATTTTTTTCGCTGCTGGGGGAATTAATAGTCCGGACAGAGTAATCAAAAAATGCTCTGACATCCCAACCTTAGTAAGCATAACGCACACACAAACAGGAGTCTTGTTAAAAATACACAACAAATATCTCACTGCAAACAAATCCAGAGGCATTAAAACCCCTACAACTTTCTGAGTAATGTTGATCCTGACAGCAGAAAGCTTCTATTGCACCCGTCTGCTGGCCTCATCCCAAGATTTGATAATTTCATTCTCTTTTTCTTTATCCTTTGCAATATAACCGCTCCTGTAATAACCTGCAGAGATGAAGAGAATCAGATGAAGGTGAGACTGACACATGCTTCCATCGTATATTCACAGAATACTGGGAAACAAGGATCAGCTGTTTAATGCACTCAGTCAAACAAAGCCCTGCAAAATTGAGGTCTGAGCTGCAGTCAGATGGTTTACTACACAAAACAAGGGGCATGGCAGGACTTGCAGACAGCAAGAGGTAGATTCAGCACGACACGTGTCATATTAAAGATGCATCCCCCCATTATGATTACAAAGAAATAACAGATGAGCTATTTTGTCTACAGCAAAAGGAAAATTAAATCTATTCGTGGTAAGTTGAGATATAATAAAGCATTTAATTTCAATGGCTTATATACTATAGGCATTTGTGTTCCTACAAGCAAGGTGTCTGTTAGAAGTGTTTTCTGCTGCTTCTCACAAAAACTTTAAGGGACAAGTGCAGGGCTGTAAGGTGATGGCTTAAGCTGGCGGTGCACCAGAAAATTTGCTGTTGCCATGTGACTTAAAACAAGAGACTACTGAAATGCTCCAATGGAATGATATCTGACCTTCACTCTGGCTTAAAATCTCATCGTGCGGGGGAAAGATGGATGTTTAAACTGGGTGTTCCATTGGAGTCCCCGGTTTAGTAAGTTTTATGTAGCTTATTTGCAGCAAATCTTCCCTTCATATCTGGCAAATGGATGGCACACCATCCTGATGTCAGCGCGCAATATATTAGAAGAATTTAAATCACCATATGTTCTGAAAGATCGGGAGGAGCTCAGAAGCGGTAGAGACAATATGGCGGCAAGTGGAAGCAGTGGCTCCGATGATGATTCAGATGTGGAACAGAGTGACCTAGTTGCATTGCAGTGTGATATGTGTAGATGGTTTCGGGAGCTGAAAATGGACATTATATTTGCAAGACAGAGTTAAAAGAAGAAATAGCTTGTTGCACCAGGACATGGCTGAGCTGGGAAGACACATTGAGGAGATAGAACTGCACAGATGTATTGGAATTGGAGAAAGCAAGTCTGGATGATTCTGGGGTCTTCATTGAGTGGGTGCACACTCATTGCAGTCTGGGTCTGCAGTGTTCTAAGCAGCCATGGGATGTAATTATTTGCCTGCAATCTTGTGGCATGAAGGAAGAGATTCTTAAGATTGTTTTGAAAGTTGGGGGTGTAGTAGCAGATTGTCAGGCCTTTCTTCTGAGGCAATGGAGGGTGAAGTGACTTGTCCAAGGTTACAAGGAATGCCAAGGGAATTGAACCCTAGTTGCTTGGTTACCAAGCCAGTGCTCTAACCACTAGGCTATTCCTCCACTCCTTGAGCTTACATACAATACGTTTCCTTTTTAATTGTGTAAAGGTCTGGACTCCATCAGGAGGTCAATTCCTCATGTTGGAGAGGTGCAGAAAGATGTCCTGCACAGGATTTGCTGAGATTGAGGATAGAGAGGTAGGGGGATATTTCAATAGAGAACTGGGGGATGGTAAGGAGTTAGGTTAGGATGGGAATTAAAGGGATGTCAGAGTCAATTGATATTTCTTTCAGATGTTTGCTGTCTCTACGGGACCAAGAATACAGTTGGGGACTCTGAACATTAAGGGTCTTAATTCTCCTCAAAAGTGGAAGCTTCTGTTTAGGAAACTTTGAAATTTAAAATTGGGATATAGCGTTTATTCAGGAAACCCATCTTTTTCAAAAATATGAATTTATTGTGGGATAAATTGTATACCCATTTTAGCCCTAATAGATGTGGGTGAGAGGAAGGGAACTGAGGCTCATTCTGCTGGGAAAAAAAAGAAAAGATCTCCCTATATGAGTATCTCAGGCTTATCAGGATCATGAGAGACAATTATTGATCTTTCAAGGGGAAAAATTTGGGGAAGGAGGTTATATTAGCTAATTTTTATGCTCCAAAGGTTCAACTTGAATATGGGACTATGCTGGTACGCTTCTTAGATGATGATGTTTGGGGGGGGGGGCTACTGTTGGCTGTAGGTTTCAATTTGGTTATAAACTATCCGGAATGGAGGAGTAGCCTAGTAGTTAGAGCAACTGCCTAATACCCAAAAGATCAAGGATTCAATTCCCACTGGCACTCCTTGTGACCTTGGGCGAGTCACTTTACCCTCCATTGCCTCGGAAGAAAAGGCCTGGCAATTTACTTCTGGTGATACATTGCCAAGAAAACAAAAAAAAAATTGACCATCTAAAGGACAGGAAGGATTCTCTTGGATCAGCACACAGTCAGCTTAATCTTATAAAGTGTTTTCATCTATGTGACGTATAGGAAATGCTACACCCTCATCAGCACAACGTTTACATTCTACTCTCGTCTGCATGTCACTTCTACCAGAATTGATTTGCTGTTGGGAGATTCTTTTTGGCTGCAGATGTCAAGGAAGCCTGCATAGAAGAAATATCTTGATCTGACCACACCCTGGTATGGGGCAGCTTTGAAGTGCAGACTGTAGGAAGGAGGCTGAAGTTTTGAAGACTCAATGAAAGTCTCAAAGATGAGGAGGTTGTAGAGGATATTAGCAATTGCATTCGAGCATACTTACAGTTTCATGATGGGGATGCAATGTCTCTGAGCAAGGGATGCTCTTAAGGCAGTAGTGAGAGGCTGCTTTTTTATATGGGCCTTCAAGAAAAAGAAATGGAGGAGGGAAAGAAAGGAACAACTGTACAGAGAGATTCAGTGGGCGGAAAGAGAACCTAAGAATACAGGAAGCTCACGTTATTAAAGGAACACAGCGGAATTAAATGCCGTGCAGCTGCACTCTATTAATTTTCAACTTTATAGGGTTAAGCAGAAGTATTTTAAGTTTAACAATAAAGCTAGTAGAATGCTGGCATGGAAATTAAAGAAGACTCTTACTCAAAATGTGATTTTGCAGATTAAAGGTCCTCAGAATGAAATGCTCTATCGATGAAATGTTCTTTCAATTAAATCCCATTTTATGAATATTATAGTAAACTGTATTCTAAAAATAGTTCTATATCTGAGCGTGAGTTATTAGCCTTAGACTTGATTGAGTTGTTGAGTATCCCCTTTGAACTGTGAGAAAAGAGAAAAGATGGCAATGAAGACTGCTACATTGAACATTTTTAATGTTATTAAAATACTGACCTGGGAGAAGGCTCCGGGGCTTGATGGCCTTATGACTAAATTTTCTAAGGTTTTCACCCCTTTAGTTGGTTCTCTTCTTACTAGAGTGTTTAATGGTCTCCTGGGGAGGAGCTCGATCCCTCACTTTATACGAGAAGCAGGAATAACTGTTACTCATAAACAGGTCTGGGATGAAGAGAGTTGCAGTTCATATCGTCCGATTTCATTACTGAATATGGATATTAAAATCATAAAAATTCTGATAAATACTGTCAGCTGCAATAACTTATTTGGCTAAATACTGTCAGCTGCAATAACTTATTTGGCTAATTTGAACCAAACCAGTGGATTATATTAAGCCAGTTCTTAAAATTGTATGAGCTGTCCTTTGGGAGCATATACCAGCTCTGTTCTTGGTTACTGATCCTGAAAAGGCAGTTTTGATAGAGTCCACTGGGAGTTTATGTAGGCAGTAGTGCAGAGGGTGGGTGTTGGCCCTAATTTTATGTAATGCGTTCATGCCCTTTTTGCCAACTTGATAGCATGCATCAAAATCAATGGTAGCTACATGGAGCCTTTCCGACTTGGGCAGGGTACGAGACAGGTTGCCCTTTCTTACCTATCCTATTCGCCTGGTTATGGAACTGCTGGTACAGTCTGTCCAGCAGAGTTTAGACATTTTGGGGACGTGCCTGGTGGGAGTCGATAATAGAATCACTTTGTTTGCCGATGATATGATGGCTACTCTGACTCATCCATGCCTGTCTCTTCCTGCGCTGATCCAGGAATACTCTGCAATGGAGTGGTTACCAGCTTTAAAACAAATATAGATAAAACAGAAGTATTAATATTAGTGCAGTCATCATTTTAGGAGTTAGGGTGGCTAGAGATCTTTCAAAGTACTTTGAGGTCAGCTATTCACCCCTGTTTAAGTCAATATTGGCCAATATGCAACAGTGGAGGGACATGGAGATATCCTGGTTGGGAGAGTTGCTACAATCAAAATGAATGTCCTGTTACGATTGCTTTATGTCTTTCAAGCTTTCCTTCTCACTGTTCCTTACCATTTATTGGTATCACTGTAGTGAAAGGTTTTCCAGTTTATTTGGAAAAGGTGGCTACCTAGGATAACAAAAATAATTATGTGCACTCTGAAAAGGCAAGGGGGAATGGGGGTCCCAGACCTGAGGTCTTACTGTAATGGCTGCCCAGCATGTCTTGGATTAGAAAGAAGGGGGTGAATTGAAACACTATGTGCAAATAGAGCAAGTTTCTTGCCTGACCCTTCTGCTGTGGTAACTGCCTTGGGTAGCAAGATCTGTTTTCTGCAGGCTGCACTTAGTCGATCCTAACACCAGACATATTTTAGGAATACAGCATAAGATTCATACCAGGATTGATGGATGGGAGTACTTTTCAGTGCTCACACCCCTGCAATTCTCCAAGGACTTTTGCCCAGGTGCTGAAGAGAGGAATGTTTGCTAGATGGGATAAACAGGGACTTAAGATCGTTTTTTCAGTTTTCAGATGAGGAAGTGATTCCTTTCTTGGAGATGGAGGAGGATTATGATTTATGGTCAGTACCTCGAATTAAAGCACTTTCTTCAGGATAGGGAGAGGGTGATAAGTAAGGGCCTTACGGATTTAGAATCTCTCTGGATGGGGAAAAAAGCATCAAAAGAGTTCATTACAAAATTATATATGATCATTATAGGTGCTCCTTTTGAAAAGATTAAATACATGGTAGAGTGGGAAAGGGATTTGCAGAAAATGCTTTCTGAAAAGGAATGGACTCCAATGTTGGAAACAGTCAACCTTCCTCTCTTTCAGTACTGATCAAAGAAAATAGTTATAACATTTTGTTTCGATGTTACATGGTGCCAGTTCGGTTGCATGAAATATTTCCAGAAGTATCAGAGCCATGCTGGAGAGGTTGGAACTTATTCTCACATGTAGGGGTCCCGTGTGAACCATGCAGCACTGTATCTATGGAGTATGGTGCGATTCAATAGTTGACGAGTGCTATACTGCATGGCTGCTATCAGGAAGAGGATACGGCTGGCCAGGTTGCAGCAGAAATTACTATGGGCCGAGCCATGAAAGTAACCAAAAGTCAGGCTAAGAATTCAAAGAAAAGGCCTAGTACTGCCCCTGAGGAGATCTTTGACTAACGATGCATTGCCCACACCTTTTTATAAATTAGTGGCACACATGCACCAGTGTGCATTGAAGATCTTATGCTCAAGGCTAGATGTACTAAGCTTTTTTTTCCCCCCATGGATATAAAATGGAAAAAAACTTGTAGGAAATCTAGCCCTAAATGACAAGGAAATAATTTAGAAAATCTGCTTGTTATATCCACCTATGAAGTCCATATAAGTAACATCTGTTCAGATTGTGGAGTGAAGCCAGGAATTGAATTGCACACCTACTGAGATTAGATTTCGTGTAATTTGTATTCCTCTGTATTGCAGCTGCCCCGGCTTCCAGTCATTTTAAATGCTTCATGATTTTTCATGGTCAAATGTTTTACATTCTTATTTCTATCATAATACATAAAAACATTACCATTAACCTCCAGAGGAAAATATGATCTTTCTGCATAAATCAGCTTGGATTTTTAATCAAAGTCTCTAGTTTCTTACGATTCTGCAAATACTAAATTAGCCTGTTTCTCTAAATTTCTTACTTAAAACATTTCTCATTTATTTAAGATAAAACAGCAAACATCAGCCAACAGCCTGCACACCCTCATACAACCAGACACCAGCACACGTCCTAGAAGAAAACAAACACACAACCGAGTCAGCACCCCAAGTGAATACAAACACACACGCAAGAACACAACAGACAGAGCACTCTCCATGGCTGCTCCAACAATATGGAACAAACTACCGGACGATTTGAGGGCAACTACAGAGCTCAAGGACTTCAGAAAACAGCTGAAAACCATACTGTTCATAGAACACTTTGGACACATCACATAAACTAAGGAACTGTATAGCAGCACACGTTACCGCCTAACACTAGATGTATATAAAATGATTTTAGCACCACTGTAAATAGCCCACATTGTACATAGCTCACACCAATCTAGCAAACAAGACAACACACACCCAACGAAATTTCCACCCTCACTGCATGTATCAACACTCACACTACCAGATTGTTTGCTGTGATACCACCTTGATTATTATGATAAGGCGGTTTAGAAATACTGTTAAATAAAATAAATAAATAAATAAATGTAAAGCTCATGATTTTATACTAATAATGTATTGAAAAGAAAAAATGACAAATGACCAAAAACAAAGGGTTTATTCTTACAAAAAAAAACTCCACCAAAACAAAAAACAAAGAAAGAAACTTGGCATTGTTAGAAACTGCCTCATGTAGATTTATACTTGGTAAAAATACACTGACTAGACAGACCGATTATAGAATGAGTTTTTTATTTATACCTAGATTTAATATCCTTTCTTTCCCAAAACTCGAGATGGAACAATAGTAAGAAAAGTCTTTATCTTACATCTGATAGAACTATACTGATAACATTAGTGCAGTTAAACTCCTGATAATGTCAATTCCTTGAGTCCTGCTAGACTAGTCCAGATAAGTGGGTAGGGGGACACAATCCACTTGTCTGGACTAGCCTAGCAGGACGATACAGAATCATACTTGTAGGCAACTAGCAGCACTGCAGAGGAACACCACCCTGCCATCATGGTACTGGCAGAAAGTGACAATATGGCCATATGGCTTCCCTTCCAATAGCATGGGAAGCCTACATGGCACCTCTGAACGACAGCCCTATCTTCTAAAATGGACAGAAGTCTTCTAAAATGGTTTCTTAATCAGACAGTACCGAATATCAGCACTGCTGTTTAAAGTTTAACTGAACTTCTGGCATGCATCTGACTTCTAACATATATAACAGGCATCGTTATTAATATGCAACACCAGTTTTGCATCTGTTAACATGGTTAACACGCGCTATTTTACCATAACCCATTTTATGCAATCAGACCTAGATACTAATGTGCATTAATGGTGTTAATGTGCGCTAACGTGGTAACATAGATTAGTAACTATGCCTGACAATTGGCTTAACTTTTGGCTTGACAACAAGGGGGTCATTCTGATCCTAGTTAAACGGGTCTTGACATCCGATCTGGACGTCCAGATCATGCTGCTGGCAACAGAGCTCCCCACACGTATAGCTGACTTGTGCGGGGAGCTCTGTTCATGGGCGGGAGGGGATGGACTGGGGGAGGAGTGAGGTCGGGTAGGGGGGCAGCGACTGACCCCGGACATACAGGGTCAATTCTGAGTCGGCCCTGTACGTCCGGGACCTTCAATGTAGATGGGAGACTACATTTCCAAAGTGAAGGATAAACAGATGGGTTTTAAGTTTTTTTTCGGAAGGCTAAGAGGTGATTTATTTCTCTTAGTCTGGGAGGGAGTTCTAGAGGTTATGGGCTACATGTGAGAATGCTTTATTGTTTGTTATTTTTCTTGATTTTATGAAATCTAATGGGATTGCAAGTTTGTTTTTGTTGCAATCTCATTTTATGCGAGTGTGAGTTTCCTTGGTAATGAGGGTGGAAAGGTATGAAGGGGCGATCTCATTGATTAGTTTAAAAGTTGTGACTAGTATTTTATAGTTTATGTGGCTCTATACAGGGAGCCTGTGAAGATCATGCAATATTGGGGTGATGTGTTCTATTTGGTTGGAATTTGAGACTATCCTATCTACAATGGATTGAGCTACTTGGAGTTGTATTTGGTAAGGCCTTGTAGGATTGTGTTGGAGAAGTCAAAATGGGGTGTGATGATTGCATTGATGACAGATTTGAAGTTGTGATTGTGGAGCAGTGGTTGGAGTTGTTTCAACATTTTGAGTTTGTAAAAGATCTTTTTTGTTCTTTGTTTATGTGTGAGGACATGTTTAGAGTGCGGTCAAGGATTACGCCAAGGTATTTTAGCTCGTTTTTAACCAATATGTTTGTGTCCTGAATCTTGATTGATGATGGCAACGTGAAGTTTTGGTTAAGATTCATTACAAGAAAGAACAGAAATCTGAGGGAGCAGTGCACTTTGAGAAGTGAAAATGTGTACTAACCAGGAGAGAGACCTCAGCATAGTAGTGTCTCATGATCTGAAGGTGGTAAAACAGTGTGAAAAGGCAGTGGCTGAATACAGGAGGATGTTGGGGTGCAGAGAGAGTCAGAATAGGCTGAAAAAAAGAAGGTTATAATATCTAAGGCACAACTTGATGGTAAGGCCTTACCCGCAATATTGTGTTCAGTTCTGAAGGCCATATGTCAAAAATAATAGAGAAAGACTAGAGACGGTCTACGGTAAGACAACCAAAGTGGTTTGTATCAACCACTTTATGAGAAGAGACTAAAGGACCTATATAGGTATAACCTAGAGCAGGGGTTCCCGACCTTTTTGGGGGCAGTTTCCAAAATGGGTGAGTTTTGCACATACCATGACAGTCGTGAACCTCACTTCTAACCCAAGGTATGTGGAAAATGATCTCAGTCTCTCAAATTTACTACTAATGCTCGGTGTAGTACTTGCATCATACCAAAGAGAGCCTCCCTCTGGAGTTCATAAGATGTTACATGTATAGGTAATTTATCAAGATGTGCATGGAAATTTCTCTTACTTAGGCCTGTGGCACCACCCAACATGATGGGCAATATCTCAGTATCTTTCTGCCACATTTTCTTTTTTGGCTGTGAGGAACGCTTATTAACCCCAAAAATGGAGAGGATTGAGATCCCAGATGAGAAAATGCTGCTGGATTCTGTTTGGAAATTTTATATTCATATCTTCCCAATGAGAATGAATCTCAACAGGACAGAATGGATGCACCATTTTGCTTTTTATCTTCCATCACTTACTATGGTACTATGTTTGAAATAGTAACACATGGCCCTTCAAACTAGCCAAAAAAGAAAAAAAAAGATAAGTTTACTGGAATGAAGCAGCGTGCAAAGCAGGAATGGAACTGATCAACATATGAAAGAAAGAGAGAGAAAAAAACCAACCATTTTCATCAATGAACACAATATCATTTAAGGAAAGCCCCTCAGAGATCCTGATTGATGTAATCTTAGCCACAGTCCAAAAAGAGCAATCAATCATGTGTGTGCTGCAAGAAAAATCAGGGCTAACATGTCAGCATGCTGACGCTTCCTTAACGTCCTGCTGAACTCCAACACAAGATAAGCTTTGAAGAAAGCTGTGAGCATTGTATCATTCATTTGTTTTCACCTCACCATTTTGTTATGATATATAGGCAACCAGTCTCCTGTGGCCTTCCAAATCTGAAAATGAGCCAGGAAAAAGAACGTGCTTAGAAGTGTTGAAAGAAAGGCCTATAGGCTGCCTGGGGAACCGCATCTAATAATACAGGAAATGAAGACAAGTTTTCTGTAAGCTGTCCAGCTTCTGAATCAGCTGTTCCACGCTCAAAACCTAATCCTTTATATAAATCTAATACCTGAATGCCAAATATTAGACATGAGAAACGCAAGCCTTTTCCTCATTTTTCTTGTGTTTGTTGAAAGCCGTGGATACCCAACTAGAACTGTAAGCAGTATTATTATAACAAGTGAGAGTTATCAGAGTTCGCATATCAAATCAAACCCTTGGAATTCTGGGCTTGTTTTAAATTTCAAGCCAGAGGCCCTAATTCCCTGCACTGCATTTGGCAGCTAGCCAGACTCGGTAATAGAGTGCTAAGCAGAAGACAGGAAATACTAGAGAAGTCGAACAATGTTATGACAATGTTTATAACTTTTACAGTCAGGCCTGGCCGCACATCTGCACATCATCAGACTCCGGTCAGGCCCACAGAGAGGAAACCATTCTTTAGCTGGCAGCGATTTGCACCAGCCAGATGTTATCACTTTACCGGTATCTTTTCACAACACACACACACAAACCTTTTACATTCTAAAGAGGAAATGGGAGTCTCTTGTTTGAAAGAAACAGTACAATAAATTAATTCAGCATTGTAACTGATTTACCATCACAAGATCTAAGACAATTCCTAGACACTGATACATTTCCCTTTGATGCAATAATGTTAAAACTCTGTTTTTTTGCAAAGGAATCAGCATTATAAGGTTTGACAGAGCAAAATATAAAGAGCACTCTGAGCATCAAGATGCATAGCTGAAAAGTCATTGTATAAACCTAATAAGGGCACTTTCTTGGGCATGGAATCAAAAGAACTGGTAATGTTTGAAGAAACGCATCTTTTATGTAAAATATTTCAGCAAGCTGAAGTCTAAAACACCGTATCTTCATTTTTAATATTGTACTACAAGAAAAAAAACAACTTTCAGCTTTCAATTTTAAGACTAAGGAGCCTGTCTATTAAAGGATTATTCCCATTTTGTGCCTATGGGAAAAATGCTTAGTAGACAGGCCCCTAAAACTACTTTTAAAATATTTTAAACTCCATTTTTCAAATAAATTTAAGGAAACATTGTTTTATAACCAATGGCATTCACCAAAATGTTGAAAGAGATTTTCGTCAGGATGCACAAGTCCAGAGGGAGAGAGGATCTTTTCACTGGGACCATGCCTGAGCTACCTGTGAGTCTGTTCTGTTTGGCTGTGCATCAGAAGATCTTAAGGCAACAGGACTATCACTGCTAGGAAGTCACACCTCTAGAGTCCTGTCATTGACTCGCTGGAGTTCAAAGTTTGGCGTGTTGAAACGTCGAGTGTCTGAACTACCTGTGAGTCTATTCTGTTTGGTTGTGCATCGGAAGACCTTAGGCAGCAGGATTATCATTGTCGGGAAGCCATGCTTCTAGAGTCCTGCCATTGGCTCGATGGAGTTTAAAGCTCGGCATGCTGCTGCGGTGGCTAAGGGCATGTGGCTGAAGGGGCATGTGAACAAAGGGGCATTCCTATTTTGTGCCCCTTTGGGACCACTCTGTGGGTCTTTGGAGCCTCTCTTGCTTTGATTGTTCAACTGGGAATATGCCAAAGGGACCTGGTAAACACAAATGGAAAAACACAAAGATAGTTTCTGCAGAGTCTACATCTTAAGCTGCGACAATATGCCTGATGGATAAACATCTAGCTGCTCCAGTTGTTACTAATCAAAGTCAAGGGAAATTGACCTCCAAGAAGTCCCCCTCATTATCGGAGAATAGTTTGAGCTCCACTGAAAGCACTCTACTGCTTCATCCTGGAGAACGCTTACAGATGGAAGAATAGTCATTCTCTTTCCCCACAGAAGAAGGTATGGGTGAGGAGAGTGCTCATCTTGGCAGTGAGACTGGTTTGGAAACTGCAGTGTCCGTTCCCAAACCGTTATGTTTTGCTGAATCAGTTGAGGCTCTGAGAACCCTCCCCCCCCCTTTCCCCCTGAGATATATCTTTATCAGACATTTGGTCTATGATGACCTCCATAATACTCTGATAATAATAATAGAGATTATGCCCCAGTTGTAGACTTTTTCATTGGAATCTATGAACAAATACTAGCAACTAGATAGTTGTATTGGCAGTCTGCAATCAAAGATGGTTGAATGTGATCATTTAGTGTCAGGACTGCAGGAAACTAATTTATCTATGGTTAAAGATTTAAGGTTGTTAAGAAGGCAGGTAGGATCTATGGAAAATGTAAGATCTAGGAATTTACAATTGTTTAATTTCCTCAGATTCATTATCTATCTGGTGTAATATTATTAAAAATGTATTTCAAGGGAAACTTTGCTTCTTTCTCATGTTGATGAAATCCAGTTGTCCAATGTCTATTATGTGGTCTCTCAGCCACTTGTGGAGGGAAATGAGGGGGTTGCTTAAACTGGACCTGGAAGGTGTCTAGTTTAGATCTTTCCAAGTTTTTGGAATCATCACAAAATTAAATTAGTAACCGTGCTATGCTGGTGGTCACCTTCTTGAGTTTACTAGATATAAATGTGGTAATGGCTAAATATTTTAAGGTTAAGGAGGTGCCTTTTGCAGACAATGAGTTACTATTTTCCTGGATGTTTCCCCTTTTGGATAAAGGGGCCACTTTTTATTTGCACTTCTCCTGTAAATGCCTGTCGACTTTTCAGGGTAAGCATTATATGTTTACCGATACCTCTAAATTAGAAGCCTTCCTGGATAATTAAGTACTATTACTGCTATTCATTATACAGCACTTTAAGGCTTACGTAGCGCTGTACTTATTATACAAGTAGAAAGACAGTCACTGCTCATCAGAGCTTACAATCTAAACAAGACAGACAATACAATAGCTGAGAGAAATTCAAGGCAACGGGAGAGAGCTGCACGTTCAAGAAGTTTAGAAACGAAGGGAAGAAGGGAGGTGGGATGATGACTAGGACAAGTAGGGTCAAGTGAAGGTTTTTGAGGACAGGTGTAACCACAGCATGCTTGAAGGCTGCTGGGATAGTTGCAGTGGAGAGCGATAGGTTAAGAATATTAAGTATATTTTAATATTCACTGTCATTAATCGGTGGCATAAATCCTCTCCTTTATATAGTATAATTGTGTTATTTCCTGTGTACTTTTGATGTGTTAGCGGTAGCTTTCAATTTTGGTACAGAATTGGCCCCAGTGCTTCAGTCCTCTTCTCCTCCATAATGTGGGCTATAAAACTGGAAAATTTTGTTTCTTATTTATCATATGTGAGTATTTTCTTGTAACCTAAGCTCTTTTTTGAAATGTACGTTCAATTTCAATAAAGATTTTTAAAAAAGGATGCAGATGTCCAGTCCTTTAGGACCATTGATGCTGATTATCAGGATATTAACTATTAATATTCATTAGATGCATTAATACACTTCTCATAAAGAACCAGGTTAATTTAGCAGACATATGTGTGACCCTCAAGGAATAAAATGCTTCAACATCCTTGGTACATACAGTAAGGACTGAATAATGTTTCTACTACTGCTCATCAACTGCATTTTCCATAAGGAAAATACCTGTAGATTTGTACGGATGTAACTCAAGTAAAGTAAGTAACTTCTGAACATATTCTAAATTATGTATGACTGCAATGAATGTGCAGTATTAAATTTTGTTTTGGAAAATGATTTCCAATGACCTAATAGTGTAGAGCTAGTTGACATCAATACTCAAAGCAGCATCAAAAATAAAATGTGAAAAAAGTTCTGTAAAAATATAAAAAACAAATAGGTTATACAGAAGAGCAAGAGCAATGGTTATACTACAGTTTAGCAGTCTCACCGTCGCTTGAAATTAAATATGGCTAAGACTGAACTCCTTTACTTTCTCCCCAATGCCTCCCCTCCTCTATCCCCTTTCTCAGTCTCTGTGGATAACTCTTTAATCCTTCCTCTCTCTTCGGTCCATAACCTGGGTGTTATCTTTGACTCCTCTCTCGCCACTCATATCCAACTCGTAGCTAAGACTTGCCTTTTCTTCCTTTTTAACATTAACAAAATTCGCCCCTTCCTTTCTGATGACACTACTAAAATGATTGTCCACTCCTTGATCACCTCACGTCTTGATTACTGCAATATTCTCCTTGCTGGCCTTCCCGCAAACCATCTCTTTCCCCTTCAATCTATTCAACATTCTGCTGCTCGACTAATTTTCCGTCAGCATCGCTTTTCCCATGTCACTCCTCTTCTCAAGTCCCTTCATTGGCTTCCCATCCGCTTCCGGATTCAATTCAAACTCTTTCTCTTGACCTATAAATGCATTTACTCTTCAGCCCCCCACTACCTATCATCTCTTATCTCTCCTTACATCCCCTCTCGCGTTCTTCGCTTTTTAAACAGCCTTCGTCTATCTATGCCCTCCACTCGTACTGCTAATTCTAGACGTCGCTCCTTTCACCTGGCTGCACCCTTTGCCTGGAACAATCTACCTCTGTCTGTGCGCAATGCGCCCTCTCTGGACCTCTTCAAATCCAGATTGAAAACCCATCTCTTCTCTATTGCTTTCTGTTCTTGATTCTTGTTTTTGCTCTTCTTGTTTATTGTATACTTTGTCTTACTTGATTGTATTTGTATTTTGTGATCTTCTTGACTAGATTGTGAGCTCTGATGACTGTCTTTTCTTCATGTATGTACAGCGCTTAGTATGTTTGAAGCGCTTTATAAATGTTAAATAGATAGATAGATAGATAGATAGAAGGCACACTGTTATGTTGTACCTATGCATTCACTCCTTCAAACAGATGCTTGCTATAAAGTGGCTCACAACAATGCAACAAACAATATAGATCAAATTAATGGTACAAACAAATTCTAAAATGTATATAAATACATCAGTAAATCCTAATGACTACCTTGAACAACATGACCTCACATGAAGGAATTCTTGAGATGGGTAGTGAGGTCTACCTGCTGGCAGTCTCTTCCTATCGGGTAAAATCTTCTGCCAATGCCCTCTCATACAAGCAGGAGGAAAGCAGCATAAACAGACCTTACCCATGACTGCCTGCTTCCTCTTCTGCTGACTCACTAGGATGTTTGATCCATACAGGCTCTACCAGACAGGGGATCTACATGGCCTAGACTTCACAGAGTTAGCAGAGGTGGAAGTTGGCAGCATGAGTAAGAAGTGCTGTTGCTTTCCCTCACTGAGCAGGGGGAGGATATCAGAGAGAAATGGTGCAACGGGGACAGGGTGATGGAAGAGTGAGGGGGCAGGAATGAGAAACACAATAATAAAGGGAGAATGGGGTGAAGAAAAAGAAATGGGGAGGTAAGTGAAGAATGATAGTGGGAAAGTGAGCAGTATGGGTGGGAAAGTGAGCAGTACGGGAAGAAAAGTGCAACGACCTCGCAAGTCAGTTCAACTGCACAGTTTTGAAATAGTGCAGCATTTGTCTAAGGAATTTTTTTCCTGAAAATAATTTTTGGTACAAAATTGCACAAGCAAGTTGTATAAACAAAATTTCACCAGAAATCTTGGACATTTTTTCCAATTCTTAAACTCAGCACATATGGGCAAATGTCATAAAGTTTTTTTTTTTTTTGCTAAAGTTTGCTTGTGCTATTTTGCTCTTTCTGAAGTTGCAGGAAATTAAGTCCTTGAGAGAGAACAACACACTATTTAAACAACAAAAGCGTGATTCCGTCATTGACGTGTTGGCCCTCTGTGCGCCCGGTCGGAACTGGACTACAGAGGGAGCCGCGATTCTGATCCCACGGGGCACGTCTAGTCCCATGGGATCAGAATCGCGACCAGGCCTGTACGTGCAGGCCAGGACACCGATTCAGTCTGGTCTGCACATACAGGCCTTGCCCGGATAGCTCAGTCAGGGCTATTCAATGGAGCCGCAACCGGACGCCATGGCACCACGGCTCCATTGAAAAACTGTGATCCCCGGCCACCAGCTGCAAAGGTGCTTTTCCCGCAGCCAGACTCCCAATCTGGTCTCCTAGGGCCAGGGTCGGGCTGCAAGGAATGTCCTCTACCATCCCCCCACGCCCTTTCCGCGCCCAGCATCCCCTGCCGACAAGGGGAACTTATTCCATCTCCGAGGTGGAATAAGTTCCCCATTCAAGCCGCCGACCCCGGACGTACAGGGCCAACATTGGAATCGTCGCTGTAAGTCTGGAGCCGATGACCCTAACGCCACCCCTGAACCGACCCTGTCCACCTTCCCCGTACAACATGCAGAGAAGGTAGATGGGATCAGCAAAGGGCCTGAATAGCTGGGATGGACGTCCCAATGGGAGTCCATTCCTGCTATTCGTGCATCGGAATGTCCCTGCATGCATACAAACTGACCTGCAGATAGATCATTTGCATTATTTTTGACTAATTTTTGTCCAAAATTAAAACCAGCACTTGATGCAGAAAACAGGGACGTTTGGGGAAGCCTGTGAAATCTTTGCAAAAGATAATCAATGGCACCAAGAGAAACGTGATTAGTTCCCTAACTGCAGAAAAGCCCTGGGGGTGCATGCAATAAATATGGTCATGGAAAACAGAGTAAAAGTACCCCAGTGATTAATGTTCTCCTCTGGCATATGGGAACATTTGATTTGATTTCCAGTATAGATTCATCAAGTGATCGATATCACTGAAGTACCAGACACTAATGGTCATGGATGATGATGGCAAGTCATTTTTCATATGGCCAAATCTAATGACTGGCAACAGAGCTGCATACTGTGATTTTTACAATGGAGATCTCTTTACTTTTTGGCAAACTTAGCAGGGAAGACGAACACAAAAAAGTCAGAAGCCATTCATGACAGGTCTTTAGAGAGAAAGGGACTGAAAGCATAAAGACAAGAAACTTGTATAATACAAACTGAAAGATCCCAAAGAAAAGCACTCCATGTGGCCTTGGGCAAGTCACTTAACTCTCCATTGCCTTGGAAGAAAGGCCTGGCAATCTACTTCCATTCACACTGCCAAGAAAACCCAGGAGCTGCTGGATCGTCAGGAGTCAACATTGACTCAAAGCCACATATTGCGTTTTGCAATCTAAAATAAACATACTAAATGCTGACATACAAAGAAGGTTTCAATTTCATATTTATTTAGGGGCTTGTTTACAAAGCCACGGTAGCGATTCGCGATCCGCGGCCCCATTGAAATCAATGGGGCCGCGGCTCCGATAACGATCGCGAACCGCTACCACGGCTTTGTAAACAAGCCCCTTAGTTAAAACATATGTAAATCACTCATCCACAGTTCTGGGTGACTAGCAATATAACACACATAAGCATAAATCAGATATATATCAATTATAATTTCACAAACTCAAACAGAAACGTAAAGTACATTAAAACCATAAACATAAAATGAAAGTATTATAAACACTCTACAATACATTAAAGCAAAGCAAACTCACAAGAACATGTCAGAATACTATATTTCAGCAAACCTCTCTTATTGATTCATAGCCACCTGCCAATTAGATTTATCATCAGAAGAATGCCTGTGCATAAAACATCTTTTTAAATGATTTCTATAACTACAGTAATTTTCTAACAACTATAGCTCCAGTAGCAGCATGTTTCACTCTGAGGCTGGTGCTAAAAATGCTCTACTCCTAGGGGTATGTTTACTAAACCGCGCAATTGTGCGGGGCGCACTTGAGCGTGTGCTAAGGTACCTTAGCGCACGCTAATAGTGCGTTTTTGTGCCCCGCACACGTGCGCGCTGCACTAACGGGCCCGCACAAGTGCGTGGCGCGCTGATGTGCGATAGAGGCGTGGAAAGGCATTCTGAGGGCGGAGGAAGGCTTCCGAGGGGCGGAGGGACGGGGTCAATGGGTGGAGAGTGGGAGGGGAGAGGCTCCCCGCACAGGAGCGGGGCTGAAACTCAACTAAAAAAATACCGCGAGTCAAAACCTCGCGGTAGAGCCGATTTAAAGGGAAGAGAAACCATTTCTGTCAGCAATGTACAGCAAAACCAGGGAAACCTACAAAACGTGAGCAGTGTGATACATGTGCACAGAACAAAATAGCAAATAAAAATAGAAAATGACCACACCAAAATTCTAAAAAATTATAATCCAGCTGGGCAACAGTGATATCAATGGGCAACAATAAAAAACACTCCCAGGAAAGCTCCAAAAAAAAGGAAATGATTTTTGGAAGGGTCTGCGCTCCGTAGACCCTTCCAAAAATCACTTTTTTTTGGAGCTTTCCTGGGAGTGTTTTTTACTGTTGCCCATTGATATCACTTTTGCCCAGCTTGGTTATGTTTTATTTCCCTTTTTTCCGAGGCCATTTCTAATGCTTATTTGCCCTTTTGTCTCCATACAAGGTGAATGAGCCCACAGTGAAATTGTGCAGAGCAGGGTTTCTGATTTCCTTGGCCAGGTTTCCTATCTCCAAGGACTGCACTGTCTCTGTGGCCACAGTGTGGTGCAGTGAACACAGACAGTGTGTTCAGGAGCCAAAGGTCAGCAGCTCAAGTCCCAGCTGGGGCCCCTGCAAACCCAATCCCCATATTTTACCCACCACTAAACCATGATAGCAAAGACCAACCTTTTTTGCAGAGAACATAAGCATGGTCCAAACACCTCTATTTTACCCTACAGAGCACAGACACCAGAAACATGCACATTACTTAGACCACAGTCCCCTCAATGCAGTCCTGGAGGGCCACATATCATTCAGCTGTGATGCTGTCACCAATATAAGGCCATGTCAGCATGGTGGCGGAGGGGTACCGTTGGTGGAGGGGGCAGTGGCTGCTGCCCACAGCAGACGGTGGCCTAGCCCCCTTCACCTGGGTGCAGTGCACTCCAACAGACAGGCCCTGTCTGACAAACAGCCATGGACTCCCCAGGGAATGCACTGTTGTTGTGCTAAGACGGTGGTGCAACGGACACAGCCAGTGCCTTTAGGACCAGAAGGTCACAGGTTCAAATCCCAGCTGGGGCTCCTGCCAACCCAGTCCTTTTATTTTACCTATGAAGAAAACATGGTAGTAAAGATTGAACCTTTATTGCTGAAAACATAAGCATGGGTCAAACACCTATATTTTACCCCACACAGCACAAACATCATAGAAATGTGCATTACCTAGAGCAGAGTCTCCCAAATGCAGTCCTGGAGGGCCAAACACCATTCAGGTTCCATGCTGCCTCTAATAAAGATGCCTGTGCTGCATATCTATGCACCACCCCCATGGTATGCAGATGTAGCTCATGCATATTCATGAGGGACAGCATGAAAACCCGAACAGTGTTTGGCACACCAGGACTGGAGTTGGGAATCTCTGCCGTAAAGCAGCAGCCAACAAGGGCAGACACACCCACACCCACAGGCCCCATTAGCCAATGACTCCTGGAGAGGCAGGACATTGGGCCCTGCGTGCATCCACCAATACTAGCACTTGCATACCTTAGCAATTCCACCCTACACCTGGGTATACGGTACACAGCTATCAAACGTTTGTTATGATTACTGCCAGATAGCGATTTCTACGTTAAGCACAGTTTGCTGATTGAGCTCCATCATAACAATCTTTCGGATGTCTGCGGTGTGTGCTTCAGGTCTGGTCTCTGACAGTGTTTACCACCCTGGGGAGTGACCCCCAACAGTATTGCGTACCATATTCATGCCTGTACTGTGCCAAGGACTGGTGTGGTGGCCAGGGCTGATAGACTCCTCTATAGTAGCACAATGCTGGCCTAGGTGTGGGAGTGTGTGTCTGTCTATCCAGTGTGTGGTGGCTGCAAACACCTTCTACAGCCCACACTGCCAGCACTGTTGCCAGTATTGGCCTGCCAATGTGCATAATGAGGAGCAAGGTACCATGGGTATAGCCCAGACAGGGTGGCCTGGCCAGGGTGCATCTGCACAGGGCATAGGGCACTGACTGGGACATTTTAGTGCCCGGCCACCACCTACACAGACAGGGTGACCTCAGTATGTCCTGCTGGGAGATCACTCTCACCCTGACTGTGCAGTGACGACAGCATGGCTAGGCACCCCCATAGTGCTATATAGTATTTTTGTCATGTGATATTTATGGGTTTCCTTTTGGGGACCAGTCAATGACTTATCTGCTTGTTGTGTGTGCTGCCATCCCAGTTCTGGGTGCATACATTTCCACCAGGAACATGCACTATGGACTAACTAGCAGACTGCTTGCAGCTGGTATGTGTCTTGATGGAGCGCCTTGCAGGGTGCAGCGGCTGAAGGCTTATTGCAGGAGAATATCAGATAGTGGTGGGGTGCAGCTTAGCATATACAGGCCTAATGTCTGTCTGCTATTGTGTTATGGATATGTACAGAGCTGCATTGACTGCCCTGAAGGGTGTCTTTTCCACAGCAGGACTGGGGTTGATGGTCCCCTCTACTGCCACCATTGCAGGGAGGTAGAATGTGGATCTGTTGATGCGAGACCCTGTTTACCACCCTCTGCCCTGGAGGAGGAGGGTGGTGGTACATAATCCTCCTAGGGGTCCATAGGGGCTACACCAAACATTAACACTGCTTTGGACCTGCATCATGGCCTATTTCTGCCATGGAAGGTGCTGTGGACCTGGTGCTGGGCGCCTCACTGCACCATCAGGGTGAGCACAGTACCCGCACAATGTGACGGTGTGTAGCTACTCTGTGCCAGTAAAACACACGGTCTGTACCCCCTACAAGGCCGAGGTGCTGTGGGGGTGCACATGGTCAGTTCCCCCTACCAGGCCGAGGTGTTGTGGGGGTGCATACCTCATCTTGTGTTCATCTGTGGACAGCTGATTTGCATGTGCAGTGCATCATGGGTACGGGTGTGCTAACCCTATCCTGGTGACCACAACAGACTGTCTGTGTGGTGACGTGCAGGCTCTCTGCAGCCAGCCTGGGGCTTGCTAATAGCTATAGAGCTGTAGCCCAATGGTTACTTCACTGCCTGTGAAGCCAGAGGTCATGGGTTCAAACCCACAGTGGGGTTATTTGATAGGGCTGCCCAAAGCATTATCTCTTTTTAATGTACATTTTTGCTGCCAGCAAAAACACCCTCAGCGTACTGTACCCATAAGGTGCCTCTGAGGGCGCTTTATAGGGCGCCCTATAGGGCACCTTATGGTTCCTGTCCATGTAAGGTGCACTATACATTATCCTGTGACGCAACCTATAGGGTGCCCTTTAGGGGACATTTTAGGGTGCTGTGGTGGACAGTGCACTTTATAATGTGCCCTATGGAGTGCCTTATAGGGTGCCTTATACGGCACCTTCAATTACGGCACGTGAGGGCGTGTTTGCTGGCAGCAATTAATAAAATAAAAATAAAGTGCTGCAGGAAACAAAACGTACATTGCAAAGCTGATGCCTCAGCCAGCCTTACGTATTAGGCACACTGGGGAGCAAACTCATGACCCCTGTATCAGCAGTCAGTGCCTTAACCATTGTGCTCCACTGCTGCTCCTCCTTGCATGTCAGCGCACCTATTTATGCTTTTCATTCCTTAAACTGCAAGTGCTGCCATCAAAAACAGTACTCTGACCTTGCGGTACCTCATACGGCACCCTATAAAACGCCCTATAAGCAACATTCTAGGGTGCCTTGGCGGACAGTGCACTTTACAATGTGCCTTATGGGGCGCCTTATGTTAACACGCTTTGAGAGTGCGCTTGCTAGTAGTAGTAATTAAAATAAAAAGTAAAATGCCTCCTAAAGCAAACTTACCCATAATAGGTAATGCCTCCGCCAGCATTCTTCATTGGGCACAGTGGGGGATTAAACCCATGATCCCTGCACCATTGGTCAGTGTCTTAACCATTGTGCTGTGGCTCTGCTCTTCTGCTTGTGCATCAGCGCGCCGCCTTATGCCGCCCAATATTAAAATGCCTCCTAAAGCAATAGCACACCGCCTTATGCACATCAGCGCGCCGCCTTATGCTGCCCAATATTGAAATGCCTCCTAAAGTAATGCCTCAGCCAGCCGTCTTCATTGAGCACTGTGGGGGATTGAACCCCTGATCCCTGTACCATTGGTAAGTGTCTTAACCATTGTGCTGTGGCTCTGCTCTTCTGCTTGCACATCAGCGCGCCACTTATGCCTCCCGCGCAGCTTTCTCATGCGCTAATGTGGGGGGCGCACATGGGCGCCGCGCACCTTAGCGCATATTTAAATCCCGGTTTTGATTTTTCAGAAAGAAACGCCCACTCCATATATGGCACCCGCACACTAGCGCGGCCCGCACATTACCGGGGTTTTAGTAAACATACCCCCTAGTTTCCATCAAATGAAAATTTTCTCTCTGAGGGAATATACAACACTCAAGTCTGTTCAGATTGTAATGCATTAGCAAGTCTATAAATCCTCAGCACTGTGCTGATGTACCGGGGAGCATCAAAGGTCAACACATGGTGGATGAAACTGAGCATGTTAAATGTGATTTGCCAAGCCATCAGTAACTGATGAGTCAAAATAGAGAAATTTTGATCAGGATTTCTTTCTGTGAATCCTGCTAGACCAGTCCAGACAAGTGGGTTATGCTCCCTTGCCAGCAGCTGGAGGCAGACTTGAACATCTCTCATTGCTGCACTAGGGTGATACCTCCTGACATCACTGAAAGAAGCCAGTGTGTTGTCAACACCTGCTATGTGAACAGTTGACAGAGCAATCAGGTGCTCCTCTGCCTAGCTGCACAGAGCGGACACCTCAAGCACCACTCTGGGTCCTTCCTTGCTTGCTGACATAGGCCACTACTGTGGCATTGTTGGAGAAGACCCAGACCACTTTGCCTTACAAGGGACAACCCCCTTGCCTCATCTGATCCAGGCCAGGCCCCACTCTGGTTAGCAACGGTTGTCAGTCCATCCAATCCAGGGCTTCCAGGAGCATGCCGCACATCAGATGGAACTATCTCTTAGTTTTGGTTAATATAATGTGCACCTATGGTTCCAAACTTTGAACTGTAGTGTTTCCATCTCTACACGTTCTTAACATGATCTTTCCTCGTAAATACAATAGTTTCTTCCTATATATTCCGATGCCATCTGTAAAGCTTCGTTCATTCGAGGAAGGGGGAAGCTATTTTGGGAATTAGCCCATTGAAGTTCATTAATTAGAAGAAACAGGTCTCCCCTTTAATAAGACTGTGCTTTAATTTACAGTGAAAGGGAATAGCATATTTGCTTTCTAAATTCAGTTAAAATAAAACTTTACTGAATTTTGCTCATGGGTTTCCCCTGCCATGCCACATCCTCCCCTCTCATTGCTAAATGTAAAAAAAGAGCTTCTCTTGAGATGTGCCCCCTCATCACACCCTTCACTTCACCTCGTATCTTCCCATACAGATGTGGGGTCAGAATGCTAACAGCATGATTCCTGGTGGTTCGTATGCTATCCTTCAAAATGGCAAATGACTGATTCAAGACTGGCATCACTCTGGCTTACTGTACCAGGAGGCAGCAGAAAAGGGGGGATTATTCCTGCTCTACTTCAACCCCTTGGCTAAGAGGTAATAAGCAGGAGACAAGGAGGAAAGTATAACAAGATGAGAGACAAAACTGTTAAGAAACACAGATTTGAGTAGGTAGGGAAAGGGAAATTTGACCCACCACTATTTTTCACTTCATGTCATTGTCTTCGTTATTTAAAACAAAATGAAATTAACAAAAAAGCCAACTAAGCAAGCCACAAGAAAAAAAAGGAAAATAAAAGGGAAAGTCAACAATAAATGTTTCAACCTGCACCCCTACCTCTTGCCAATTAAATTTACCTCCCTAAATGTTTAAGGCACATAGATTTATCCACATAAAAAGGGGTGGTCTGAGGATCATGGTTAGGTGAAAGGAAAGAAATGAACTCATTAGAGTGGATTTACAATACTAACTCACTAACTTACATGCCTGAAATTTAGCAAATAACCCGCAGACAAATTTAATTGGTGAAATTTTGGCAGGTTAGATTTAGGTGATTTTTCGGATGAAAACCTAGCCTAAAGCAGCTCTTTGAAAAGTGATCTCTATAATTTCTAGTATTGTCCATCGCTAACTTAACTTTTGTTTGGTACTTAACTTACACTAATGGAAGGTGTGAAAATGATTTTGCTCTACAGATCTGTTCCAGATATATTGTTAAAGTAGACTCTTAGATTTAGCTATGCATAAAAAAGACATTATACCTATTTTATAATAACTGTTGCACTGTGTTTTCAAAAGGAAAAGATTTTGTGATCTGTCAGGATCCTCTTGCTGTTTTGGGTTTCTAGCTTAAGTGGAAACGGCCTATACTGGGATATAGTCCTATGTATCTTCCATATGAAACTATCCAAGATTTCTCCCCTATTTTGTATCCCCTCACAGTTCTGTCCTGAAATTGCAGGGACAGTCCTCAACCAGGAGTCACAAGACTGTGGTACCCATCTGACTCAGATGTGACTACTGAGAGATGGAGAAAGTCTCCCCCCACTCCACAGGCTGTGAATACTGCCTTTGGGGGTTCCCAAAAGCAGCAAAATATGATCTAGGACTCAAACACAAGTCTTCCACATGGCATTTGCCAACAAACTTGCATCTATGATATTCCTGTTTAACAAATAAAATAATTTCAAATAGTTCTTGTTCTCTATCTGCATAACCTTATGCAATAATTTACTTTTACAGATTATAAATGAGAGGAAGTGTCTTTGTGACTTAGGAGTGGCAGAGACATGTTTAGGTATGAAGATTCCTCCTCTCATTATTGATCAGAGAAAAACAAAGACATTTTTGATCAACTATTATGCATTGTGTTTATGCCATATATAAATGGCAAGTTATTTAAAAGGGAAGCTGCATTAACTTCTAATATAACTATTCAAGCTGCTTTAATCAGAGTGTTACGAATCAATATAACCACGCTTCCTTTAGATATTCCAAATATTTTTGGAATATCTAAAGGAAGCGTGGTTATATTGATTCGTAACAGCAGTCGAGAATTGATCGCAAGAAAGATATTTGTGTTACACTCGATGCAGTTCATGCACGTCTCAAGTGGTCTTCATGTGAGGGTCTTGTATTCCTCGGAGCATAAGCAATTGTATCAGTCAAGACACACAGTTGGTCATCTTGCGCATGTTTGGAGTCTGGAGTCCAATTTTGAGTTCTTGTTCTCTTTTTAAGGCGCTTAAGAATGAGACAATAAATTCCCCGTATAGTATCCGAGTGAGCAGTTGGTAAACATAAAGATGCACTTCAATAGAGGTAATACATACACAGCCATTTAAGCCCCTGAGGAAGGTCTTGCGAAACACGGCCTGTGTCGGGCCAGTGGCCGGATTGTTTTATACAAATAAAGCTTATCTGCATGTCCTTTTTGCATTCCACTACATCTGTGGAAGTCAACGATGGAAAATCTCGATAACATCAACAAAGACAAAACCTGGATCTGACTGTGGTACAGATCACCAACTACTAGTATGCAAACTCAAGCTAAAGTTGAAAAAGAGCAAGCCACTGATGAATGTAGCAAAATAGGACCTTGAAAATATACCACTGGAATTTAAAGACTGCCTGCAAAATCAATTTGCTGTTTTAGATACAAATGAAAGAGCTCCAGAAGAATTAAGGGATGACATCAAGAAGGTTGTGTTAGAAGAAAGTGAGAAAGCTCTACAAAAGGTGAAACAGCAAAAATGGCCAAAATGCATGACCGAAGAAACTCTGAAAATTACCCAGAAACTCAGAGAAGCTAAAGCCAGAGGAGAAAGAGAGACAATCACAGAACTCAACAGAGATTTCCAACGTGCAGCAAGACAAGACAAGGAGAAGTACTACAATGAGGCATGCAAGGAAATAGAAGCAGAAACTATTAGAGGAAGAACAAGATCGGCTTTCCTAAAGCTGTGATAGTTAAAAAAAAAATCCCAGCCTTGAATTGGAATATTGCAAGATGCTCAAGGATCCATGTTGAATGATGCTGAGATGATCAAGAAAAGGTGGAAGGAATATACAGAGTTTTTATATGATACATATCAAATGGACCAATTGCCATTTCAACTTGTACCTTATGATCCAGAATCACTGGTGATGAAATAAATCGAAGCAGCATTGAAAGCCTTATCAAAGAACAAAGCACCAGGCATTGATTGATGGCATTTTCATAGAAGTATTACAACCTGTAACGAGAACTACCTGAAGTGCAAGCAGGTTTCAGGAAAGGGTGAGGAATGAGAGACATCATTGCGGATGTGAGCTGGATTCTTGAAAAGACTAAAGAATACCAAAAGGATATGTATATCTGTTTTATTGACTACAGCAAGGCTTTTGACTGTGTAAACAATGAGAAACTCTGGGCCACATTAAGCACCAAGGGTATACCAGAACATCTGATCGTTCTCTTGCACAACCTTTACATTGATCAAGAAGCAACAGTTTGAACGGAACAAGGAGAAACAGAATGGTTTTAAAATCGGCAAAGGTCTATGACGAGGCTGCATACTTTCCCCCTACCTGTTTAATTTATATGCAGAACAAATCATCAGAGAAGCAGGATTGTATGAAGACAACAGAGGTGTGAAGATTGGTGGAAGACTCTTCAACAACTTTTGCTATGCTGATGACACCACATTACTGGCTGAAAGTGAAGATGATCTGAAACATTTGCTTCTCAAGATCAAGGAAAATAGCCTTAAAATGAGCCTGCACCTTAATGTAAAGAAGACAAAGATCCTGACAACTGTCAAAATCAATAAGTTCATTGTTGATGAGAAGAAATTGAAATAGTGAACTTTATTTATACTTGGATCAACTATCAATAAAGAAGCAACAAGCCGTCAAGAAATCAGACAACGCGTTGCTCTTGGCAGAATGGCTATGAAAGACCTAGACAAGATTCTCAAGAGCAAAGATGTCTCGCTCCATATAAAGATTCGACTTGTTCAAGCGATGGCATTTTCAATAACGTCACATGGATACGAAATTTGGACAGTGAAAAAGATAGGAAGAAAATTGATGCCTTTGAAATATGGTGCTGGTGATAAATACTGTGTATACCATGGGCTGCCCGAAGAACAAACCAGTCATTACTAGAGGAGATCAAACCTAAGCTTTCTTTCTTTCTTTCTTTATTTATTTGTGTGCTTTTCTATACCGCCCCTTCCAGAGATCAGGGGCGGCTTACAAGGAACTTAAAACAATATAACATACAGTGAAATATTGTATTACATAGAACATTAACGGCACATAAGAACGTTAGAAGCTCAGATGACAAGACATCGACTTTCATACTTCGGATACATCATGCGAGGAGAGAAATCATTAGAGAAAGACATCATGCTTGGCAAGTTAGAAAGTCAATGCAAAAGAGGAATGCCAGCAATGAGATGGATCACTACAATAACAGCAGCTACGGGTGCCAGTCTGTCAACAATGAGTCACCTGACTGAAGACTGAACACAATTTAGGACAACTATCCAGAGGCTCGCCATGAGTTGACACCAACTCGACGGCATTTAACAACAACAACAACATATAGTCCAAAGCCATTTCATTGGCCACTTTTTTTTTTTTTTAAGGAAATATTGGACATTAAGGAGATGAACTGCAAGGGTTCAATAATGTCAACCACAACTGTAATTCCTCTCCAGATGAAGAACTTTTGGCAATTTATTCCACTCTGATGGGGCATTTCTAGTTAGAGTTTTCTTATGCAAATTCAGTAATCTGCAATGTTTCCTGGAAGAATATTTTAACTGGATATCCATTTCCGATCTTAAAGATAGAGATGACATATATATTTCTTAAAATTTATTCAGATTACTCCATATTATCTTGCGTGTCATGGTTATCAATTTAAATCTTACTCTTAAATTTATGGGTAGCCATAGTAATGTTAATGTGTTTGTTTCCCTCTCTCAACATGAATAAAAGTATGTATAAGTACTTTTAGTCATATTTACAGGAAACAACAAAATAAGAAGAAAATCATTTAAATTTTATTCCATGTTCAGTTAAGTTCTTCAAAGGCCAACTTTCCGTTGCATACTGAGATTAGGCCCTAAGAAAATGTAACCAGTCAGCAAATGCACCTAAATGTCAGTGCAAATATGGCTTTTGTAACATGACAGAGCATCTAAGACAAACATGTTACAAGCCATATTGTTTTATCTACTTAGTGTGTTTAAATGTGTCTGGTCTACTATTGTATAGTACCTTTGACACTACCATGAAAAACGTATGAAATTAAAAGAAGCCATGATAAATGAGGATTTCATAATATAGCTTCTTCCATGCTGATATAGTTTTTTTCTCTTTTGGAATCTATGCAAAAGACATTTGTTTTAATCCAGCGGTCACAAAAAACAAAACATAAAACGGATTAAAGAAACCCACAACACATATATTCATTAATAGATTTTAATTATCTGCTATTTGATTGCTTTGTGTCATCCTCTTGAAGCTGTGGTTTAAGTCTGAAATTTTTTTTTAAAGTGCCGTTTTCGGGAGGTGAGATACTTTGGAGAGAGAGAGAGAAAGATCCTGCAGTTTGTGTCCGTGCCTGCTTGCCATTGCTCTGTGCAGGTGGAGGAGCGCCCATTGATTCCAACTGTGGGTGCTTCCTGGACACTATAAAAGAACTCACAGTCTCTCAACTGTTGGAAGTGAGGTACTTTGGAGAGAGAGAGAGAGATCCTGCTGTTTTGTGTCCCTGCCTGTTTACCATTGCTCGGGTTTGCAGGGGGAGGGGCACCCACTGATTACAACTATGGGTGCTTCCTGGACACTACAAAAGAACTTGCAGCTTTTCCATGGCCATGGATGTGGCTAGCGGTTATGTGACCAAAGGGGCTTGTCCCCTTTGGTGCCCCTTCAGTGCCAATCCGGGGCAGGAGGGGCCCTGGTTTGCCATTGGAGATTCCCCTTGGATTAGGGAAATGGAAGGGCAAACAGAAAGTAAAACCATCAGTACCTATGGCTGCAGTTGTCTACACCGAAGGTCCTGAGAGGGCCGATGGAAAGACATGTTCAGTTTATGTCTGCGTTGTCTAGGGGATTGGAAGACTCACCCACTTTAGACCCACATGGGATCTCCTTGAGTCCTATAGCTAGAACTCTGCCACCGAATCCAGGGGAAAAACTGGTTGCATTAAATAGGTGGTTATCAAATTTGCAGATGACACAAAACTATTTAAAGTTGTTAAAACCCAAGAGGATTGTGGAAAATTGCAAGAGGATCTTGATAAACCGGAAGACTGGGCATCCAAATGGCAGATGAAATTTAATGTGGACAAGTGCAAAGTTATGCACCTAGGAAAGAACAAACCAAACTATTGCTACACGATGCAAGGTTCCACATTGTGAACCACCACCCAGGAAAAAGATTTAGCCGTCATCGTGGATAACATGTTAAAACCCTCTACCCAGTGTGCAGCGGCGGCCAAGAGAGCAAATAGAATGCTAGATATCATAAGGAAAGGAATGGAAAATAAAACAAAGGATATTATAATGCCTCTGTATCGTTCCATGGTGCGACCGCACCTTGAATATTGTGTGCAATTCTGGTTGCCGTATCTTAAAAAGGATATAGCATTATTAGAAAAGGTACAGAGAAGAGCCACCAAAATGGTAAAGGGGATGGAAGGATACTCCTATGAAGAGAGCTAAAAAGGTTAGGGCTCTTCAACCTGGAAAAGAGACGGCTAAGGGGAGATATGACAGAGGTCTATAAATTAATGAATGGAATGGAATGGGTAAACGGAGAATGATTGTTTACATCTTCAGAATATAAAAAGACTAGGGGACATGCAATGAAGCTACAAGGTAACCTATTTAAGACTAATAAGGGAAAATATTTTGTTCACTCAACGTGTAATCAAACTCTGGAATTTGTTACTGGAGGATGTAGTAAAAGCTGTTAGTGTAGCTGGGTTTAAAAAATGTTTGGACAAGTTCCTGGAGGAAAGGTTCATAAACCATTATTAAAAGGGACTCAGGATATCACTGCTTGACCCAATACAAGCATTGAGGAACCTGTGTCTTTTGGGGAGACTGCTAGGTACTTATGACCTAGATTGCAAACTGTTGGAAACAGGATAGTGGGCTTGATGGACCTTGGCCTGACCTAGTATGGCATATCTTATGTTCTTATGTTCTCCCTCTATAGGCGACGTGGAGGCTGTGAATAAAGCCTCTGCCATTGGCCTGTTGCGGGATCTGCTGAGGCTTCAACATTTCAAGTAAAGGCTGTTCAAAGGCCTGTGTTCCCCTTTGTCACTTTGGAGGACCCGGCACTGGAGGTGATGCTGCTAGATTCCTGTTGCTCAGCGCCTCGACAGGCTGGAGGGCCAGGTGGGCTCTCTTCAGGCTGCGGGGGCTTCTGGGCTTAAGAAGAGTTTTATGCTTTATAGACAGATTGAATTATTAGAAAACAACTTGAGAGCTAGGAATTTAAGGTTGTTAAATTTTCCTCAACAACATTTGTTATCTGCAACTATATTATTTCAGAAAATTTTTAAGGAGATTTTGTTGATCCCAGAGGCAGAGAAAATAGTGATTTTCTACGTCTCACCCCCTCCTGGAATTTCCGGGGATGGTGATGAACATTTGGAAGTCCCAGTTTATTATACTAAGTTAACTGATTTTCTTGAAGCATCTAATGATTTGATTTATGGAGGAGTGGCCTAATGGTTGGGGCAAGGTACTTCAGGCCGGAAGGTCAGGGGTTCAAATCCCACTAGAGGACAGCAACCTTGGGCCGGAAGGACTGGGGTTTCTAGTCCCACAGGTGCTCCTTGTGGTCTTGGGCAAGCCACTTAACCCTCCATAGCCCATGTTCCCTGTAAAATAGTTATCTCCAAGTTATAATGCCCTGTTCAATATAATTTCAGTTTGTTCAATGTAAACCGCACTGATGCAGAATAGCGCGTTATATAAGAGAATAAAATAAATAATTAAATAAGTTTATACACGCTCCACTTTAATTGTTTCTTTTGGCACAGAAATGGGTAAAATATCCATTTTGCGGTTATATTTTCATAAGAAAGATTCTCCTTTCTGTAGCCAAAAGATTATGATATTTCCTGATGTCTCTCGCCAGACGCAGCTATGGAGGAGGCCCTTCCTGTAGGTAAAGCCTCGTGTTTTGGCTGCAGTTGGGACCTTCTTCTTGTGCTTCCCGTGCAAATGTTTTATTTCCATTGATAATGTGAGATATCTGTATACAGACCCTTTGCAGCTTACTAGTTATTTGGATGGTAGACAGGACTCGAACACCCAGTAATTTTGTCCCCTTTTTCTTTCTTTTTATATTGTTCATTATGGTATATCTATGTATCAGATATCTATGTTGTATGCAATAGTTTGTTTGGTCTCTGCTCCAAGGTGTCTTATTTCCCATAATGTGGCTGTGAAATGTCCATTTATAATGATTTTGATGTATATATTTTTTAATGGTTCTGGGTATATGAGCTGTACATTTAACAATGAATTCTTACAAAATAAATTAAATTTTCACCTGCGAACAGGCAATGTGTGCCAGACCTGCATGACAAAAATATCAAGTTAACAGCTGTTGAAAAGTTCTGCTGTCTCACTAGCTTCTCATCTAAATCTATTATCAATGAGGATGTTAGTGCTAGACTGGTCAAAGGAGATTGGATTTAGATCAGACCTCAGAAGTTCAAGGCAAGTTACATTCAGGTACATTTAAATGCTTGTGGCAGTGCCTGGGAATGAGTATGACATTTGCATGATAACCAAAATGACTATCCACCACAAAATTGCCCTTAAAACTCTACTTCACCGATGCACGTCTTGGATTCTTAATCATCACATGCAGAAACATGGATCCATTTCATATGAACTACCTCTATAGGATGCAGATGAAGGGTACAGTTTGTAATACAGAGATATCTCTTGAACCAGACACATGCCCTAGCATGGTAGGCATTGAGGCAGTACTTACAGTAGCTCAACTTCATCGAGTTTGCTATGTTGTGAACGTGAATGACACCTGTATTCAAAAAAATATTTTCCTGGGGCAGCTGGTAAGTTTAAAAAAGTATGAAGACAACCTGAGAGCTTGCATGTTGGCTTCTCAACTAAAGAACATTGACTTTTGCTTAATAGCTGAAGAAAGAACACAATGGTATCAGGTCTGTCATACAGAGGTGCACCAGTCTCAACAGAACTGCATCTCATCACTCGTGGAGAAATGTTAATGTTGCAAGCAGATGTGTAGCTATCTAATGCTTCATTTGAATGTGATCTGTGTGGAAGTCTGTGCATTTGAAGAATTACAGATTTTTCAGCTCTTATGCCAACTGTGAATTGAGTAGAGTAGCTGCCTAATGGTTAGAGCAACAACCTAGCACCCAAGAGATCTGGGTTTGAGTCTCACTGGCACTCCTTGTGATCTTGGGTAAGTCACTTTACCCTCCACTGCCTCGGAAGAAAATGCCTGGCAATCTACTTCTGGTCATACCCTTACCTTGAAAATCCAGGGGCTGCTGGGTTGCCAGGAGTCAGCATTGACTTGACAGCACTTAAAAAAAATGATGCCAACTGCCATAGTGGAATATTTCCACTATTATGAAAATGAGGGTAGATTTAGGCCTGTGTTTAAGGCCTTTATTACAGGGGAAACTATAGGTTTTGCAGCTAAGACATTTAAGAAGAGGATACCAAGAGGAAACAAGGCCATAGTGGAGAGATTGAATGAATTCTTTGCTTCGGTCTTTACTGAAGATGATGTAGGGAAGTTACTCATGCCTGAAATGGTATTTAAAGGTGATGCCTTGGAAGAATTGAAAGAAATATTGATAAACTGAGAAGATGTATCACAACTATTTGATAAACTAAAGAGTAGCAAATCAACTGGACTGGATGATATACATCCGAGGGTGTTGAAAGAACTAAAATATGTAATTGCAGACCTACTATTAGTAGTTGGTGAACAATCATTAAATTCATCTGTAGTACTTGAAAATTGGCAAATAGTCACTGTAACGCCAATTTTTAAAAATGGTTCCAGAGGTGATCTGGAAAACTACAGACCAGTAAGCCTGACATCAGTACCGGGCAAAATGTAGAAACCATTATAAAGAACAAAATTACTGAACATGTAGAGATAGTCGTCGTTTAATGGGAGAAAGCTAACATGGATTTAGCCAAGGAAGGTCTTGTCTTACAAATCTGTTATATTTCTTTGAAGGTGTGAATAAAAAGGTAGACAAAGGTGAGCCAGATGATATAGTGTATCTGGATTTTCAGAAAGCCTTTGACAAAGTCCCTCATGAGAGACTCGTGACAAAATTAAAAAGTCATGGGATAGGAGGCAGGGTACTATGGTGGATCAGGAATTGGTTAAAAGATAAGAGAGCAGAGGGTAGGGCTGAATGGGCAAATTTCTCAATGGAGAAAGGTGAATAGTGGAATACCCCATGGATCTGAGCTGGGCCCGCTACTTCTTAACATATTCATAAATGACCTGGAAATGGGAATAATGTGTGAGGTGATCAAATTTGCAGATGACACAAAATTATTCAAAATTCTTAAAACACAAGAGGTTTGTGAAAAATTTCAAGAGGACCTTGATAAATTGGAAGACTGGACGCTGGCAGATGAAATTTAATGTGGACAAGTGCACTTAGAAAATAACACCCTAAACTATGGTTACATGATGCAGGATTTCACATTAGGAACTACCACCCAGGAAAAAGATTTAGGAGTCATATGTTGAAACCCTCTGCCCAGTATGCAGCAGCGGCCAAGAAAGCAAATAGAATACTAGGAATCATAAGGAAAGGAATGAAGAATAAAACAAAGGATATTATAATGCCTCTGTATCGTTGCATGGTGCGATTGCACCTTGAATGTTGTGTGAAATTCTGGGCACTGTATCTTATAAAGGATATAGTGGAATTAGGTACAGAGAACAACCACCAAAATAGTAAAAGGGATGGAAGGATACCCCTATGAGGAAAGGCTTAAAAGATTAGGGCTCTTCAACCTGGAAAAGAGACGGCTGAGGGGAGATATGACAAAGGTTTATAAACTAATGAATGGAGTGTAACGGGTTAATGTAGATCGGTTGTTTACATCATCAAAAAGTAGAAAGACTAGGGGACATGCAATGAAGCTACAAAGTAAACCATTTAAGACTAACAGAGAATTTTTTTTTCACTCTATGCGTAATCATACTCTGGAATTTCTTACTGGGGGATGTAGTAAAAGCTGTAAGTTTAGCGGGCTTTAAAAAGGTTTAGACAAGTTCCTGGAGGAAAGGTCCATAAACCATTATTAAAGAGGACCTGGGAGATTCACTGCTTGCCCTGGGGCAAGCATTGTGGAACCTGTGTGCCTTTTTGGGAACCTGCCAGGTACTTGTGACCTGGACTGGCCACTGTTGGAAACGCGATACTGGGCTTGATGGACCTTGGTTTGACCTAGTATGGCATATCTTATGTTCTTATGAAGCAACTAGCTGAGCAAGTGGAGTTAGAGAAGGAAATTACTGTATTAGAATATAAATATCTCTTTATGAAGAACTGATCATACTACAGAAGCTTAAATTTTGATGTAATAAATTACTAAGTCAGGTCGCAGTCCAATCTGTATTTCAGTTGAAGACTTGCTATTATGCAACAAGTAAAATAGGATGGATTCTGGTCCAATACCTTAAAGGACATAAAAACTTGGGTAGGATATCAGCTCTTCTTAGAGCGGCGAGGTAAACACTTTCAACATATGAGAATATTATGAAGCATTTTATGCTACCCTGTATATTTTGGAGGCAGTGGCATCTGGTCATATACTAACTTGGCTCATGCTTTACATTTTCTACAAGTATCTGAGGATTGACTAGATTACCATTCCCCTAGAAGTATCCTTGTCCTCAGCTGTTGTGTTGTCTGTCTTGACAAGATTGATTTGACTAGATTGTAAATTCTGATGAGCAGGTATCGTCTTTTACATATCTCTGTACAGAGTTGTTTATGTCTTGTAGCGCTATACAAATGATAAGTAGTAATAGAAGATGCTGTTCACCTTAAAGCACCTATCAACACAGAGCAAGGATTAAGGCATGTGATTAAGGGACTACAACTAGGGAAATTATCTGGTCCGGATGGCCTTCCTGTTGAATTCTAAAAGGTCTTGGTGGAAAGGTTAGCTTTTAAGTTGCAAACATTATGTATTATTTATCTTTGGGGGGGGGGGGGGACAGGTGGCAGCCAACTACTGTCTTAATTTTCCAGAGGCAGTGGTTATTGTCCTGGAGAAGCTCAGGAGGGACCTGATGCTGGTTCAGTACTATTCCTAATTTCTTTCTTAAATACAGATAGAGCCTGATTCCATAACATGTACGCCTGGCCCGCAGTAATGTCTAACTTGGGAACAGGCCCCATTTGAACCTAATTCCGCATCTGCAGGTCTAGACGTGCCTGAGGGTCCAGAATAGGTGAGATAGACATGTCTGGCATGGCATGGGCAAAGTGTTATTCAGCCTGCTGGTAAATGCACCCGGCATGAGGCTCACGCATGGGCACAGGCATGGGCTATGTGATATAATAGAGAAACACGTCCCCCGTCAATATGATGGGACACAAGTAAACGTTTTAGATGACCCCGCAGCCACTGCATTCTGAAAGGTTGCACGTTTCGGATCCTGTCCACCTCGGGATGTACCTGCGGAGGCCATGCCTCCCCAGTAAAGCACAGTTACTTACCTGTAACAGATGATCTCTGGAAACAGCAGGAATAAGTCTTCACATATGGGTATCGTCGGTACCAACGGAGCCTGCGCGGGAACGCTCCCCAGCGTCCAATCAGAAAGCTTTTGGGAGCATCCCACAGCGCCTGCGTGCTGCCTTCCCGCCTTTCCTAACTGCCTCTCTCCAGTTCGAGTTTTAAAGCTGAGACAAAGAGAGAGAGAGGGAAAGGAAAGACACAGAGAGAGATACAACTCCTAGGGGAGGTGGGTGGGTTGTGAATACTTATTCCTGCTGTTCCCAGAGATCACCTGTTCCAGGTAAGTAACTGTGCTATCTCCAGGAACAAGCAGGAATGAGCCTACACATATGGGGACTCCCTAGCTTTTGATGCCAGGGAGAGACCCCAGAGCTGTGTGTCCCTAAGAAGGGCTGCAGTTCCCCCCATGGATCTCTGGCATCCAACCAGGGTTGGTGGGTAGTAGTTGACTAGGTATGGAACAGATGTTTGAGAACAGCCTGACCAAACAAGGCATCCCGGCGGGAGTCCTTGTCCAAACAGTAATGGGCTGTGAAGGTATGAACCGAGGCCCAAGTGGCTGCTCGACAGATGTCGCCGATAGACACAGAATGTAGATGAGCCATTGAGGTTGCCATGGCTCTCACATTGTGAGCTGTGACATGGCCCTCCAGAGAAAGGTTCTTACTCTGATAGGTGAAAGAAATACACCGAGCAATCCAGTTGGACAGTGTTCTTTTGGAAACTGGAAGTCCTAAATGAGAAGGATCAAAAGCAACAAAGAGTTGAGAGGACTTTCTATGTTGCTGTGTTCTTTGTAAGTAGAAGGCTAGAGCTCTTTTACAATCCAAGGTATGAAGATTCCTCTCTGCACTTGATGCATGAGGTCCTGGAAAAAAGACAGGTAGGTATACCTCTTGGTTCAGATGAAAGGGTGAGATCACTTTAGGCATAAAGTGTGGATGAGTCCTAAGGACTACCTTGTCATGATGGAACCTTGTATAAGGTGGATTAGCTACTAGTGCTTGCAACTCACTAATGCGGTGTGCTGAGGTGATTGCAATGAGAAAGATAACCTTCCAAGAAAGAAATTTCAAGGAAGTGGTAGCTAACGGTTCAAAAGGTGGCTTCATGAGCTGCCCAAGAACCAGGTTTAAGTCCCATGCCACCGGTGGTGGTTTAATGGGAGGCTTAGTTAAAAGAAGGCCTTTCATGAATCTTGCTATAAGAGGATGAGAGGAAATAGGCTGTCCATTGAGAGGCTTAAGGGAAGCTGCAATAGCACTCAAATGGACTCTTACTGAATTTGTCTTAAGGCCTGCATTAGATAAATGAAGAAGATACTCTAGTAAAGATTCCAGAGGTATCGCAAGGGGGTTAAGCCCCTTTTCCGAGCACCAAATTGTAAACCTTTTCCACTTAAAAGCATAAGAACGTCTAGTGGAAGGCTTTCTGGAAGCATGAAGAATATCTTTCACCTGCTGAGAAAGATCAAGATTTTGGAAATCTAGGCCTTCAGCAACCAAGCCCTGAGATGCAGAGACTGGGGATTGGGATGCCATAATGTTCCGTCCTCCTGAGATAGGAGATCTGGAGCAGATCCTAACTGCAGGGAGGGAGCTTGAGAGAGATGTAGAAGCAGAGGGTACCACACTTGGCGTGGCCAATGGGGTGCTATGAGGATCATGCGACCTCTGTCTCTCTGAAGCTTGAATAGGGTTTTGGAAATTAGGGGAATGGGTGGAAAGGCATACAGGAAGTCTTGACCCCAATAAAGGAGGAAAGCATCCCTGGCCTGAGCCCCCTGAGCCGGAGTCCTGGAACAGAACCGGGGAAGTTTGGCATTCCACGGACTTGCAAAGAGGTCTATGTCCGGGGTTCCCCAAATTTGAAAAATCCTGGCCACCTGGTCCACATGCAGGGACCACTCGTGTGAAAGCAGAACTCGAATGAGCCTGTCTGCCCAAGAGTTTTGAACGCCTGGAAGATAAACTGCCAGAAGATGAATCTGATGCTCTCTGGCGAGGGCCCACAGTCGCAAAGCTTCGTTGCAGAGGGACAGAGAGCCTGTTCTGCCCTACTTGTTCATGTAGAACATGGCTACCTGATTGTCCATGTGGATAAGGACTGTCTTGTAGCTGAGCAGGGTGTGGAACACTCGTAGAGCAAGGAAGATTGCTCTGAGCTCCAAGAGATTGATATGTAGACCACTCTCCTGTGGAGACCAGATGCCCTGGGTGGAGAGGTCTTGCAGGTGAGCTCCCCAACCCATTGGAGAAGCATCTGTTGTGAGAGTTGCTTGGGGTAGAGACTGCTGAAAGGGGGACCCCAGCAACAGGTTTTGAGGGGACTTCCACCACTGGCGGGACAAAATCAGGCGACTTGTGTTTGCTATTTTGTCTGACAGGCAGTCTAATGCCTGGGTCCATTGGGTGGATAAAGTCCACTGAGCTGCCCTCATGTGAAGGCGAGCATATGGTACCACATGCACGGTGGATGACATATGGCCTAGTAACTGTAACATTTCTCGAGCAGACAAATGGGGCTTTAACTCTGCTTGAGAAGCTAACTGCACCAAGTGAAGACAACGGGCCTGGGGGAGATAGGCTCTTGCCCTTGTGGTATCCAGCAACGCCCCTATAAACTCCAGGGACTGAGTAGGGGGTTAGATTGGATATTGGGATGTTTATTACCAGCCCTAAATACTGAAGGATACGCATTGTGCAGGATAGAGAATTTTTGGCCTCTGACTGAGTGGGAGCTCGAATGAGCCAGTCGTCCAAATAAGGGAAGACAAATATTCCCAGAGTGCGCAGAAATGCAGCTACCACTGCCATGCATTTCGTGAACACCCTTGGTGCAGAGGCCAGACCGAAAGGAAGCCCACTGTATTGATAGTGCTTCTCTTGAAAAAGGAACCGAAGGAACCTTCATTGAGTTGGATGGATGAGAACATGGGTGTACGCATCCTTGAGATCTAGAGAACAAAGCCAATCCTGACTCTGAAGGTATGACAGCAGAGTTCCTAGAGAAATAATTTTGAATTTTTCCTTGACTAGGAATTTGTTCAATTCTCTGAGGTCTAAAATGGTTCTGTAGCCCCCTGTTTTCTTTGGAATAAGAAAATAGGGGGAGTAGAACCCTGTGCCCTGTTGATGAAGAGGCACTTCTTCTATTGCCCCTTGGGCAAGAAGGGTGGCAATCTCCTGACCCAACAGGTTGAGGAGGGAGGTCGGAGAATTGAACTGGTTCACTCTTGTATGAGGGGGCAAGCTTGAAAAATGAAGTTTGTACTCCTCCTTTATGATGGAGAGTGTCCAATGCTCTGCTGTAATTTGTCCCCACCTGGGAGCAAAATGACATAACCTTCCTGGAATGGTGGGGGGCTCTGGTCCTTCTAGAGCCAGGAAGGCTAAGTTCTCTAGCGGAAAGTCAAAGGCCCTGAAAAGGCTGAGGTTGCTGGGCCTGTGGAGCCCTAGCAGCCTTTGCTTTGCTCTGTTTGGATGGTTGCTGACGTTTGGTAGCGAACTGAGCTGCAGAAGATGCCCGCTGACTATAAGCAGGATAAAATCTTCCTTTTTTAGAAAAAGGTACTTTTTTGAACAACCTTTTCTTAACAGGAGCAGCCGTAGACTTGGATAGTCTATCCAAGGCGGAATTTTCAGCATCCATTTGATTGGCCTTTGCTTGCCAATCTTTACCAAACAGGTTTTCACCGGTACAAGGGATATTTCCCAATTCATCTTGGACCCAGATCTCAAAATCAGATGCTTGAAGCCAAGCAATTCTACGTGCACCTATGGCGATAGCCGAGGCTCTGCTTACACATTCAAAAGAGTCAAAAGCTGCACGGTTGGAGAATTTGGAGATATCTTGGGCATTTTTGAGCCAAGTGAGAAAGTTCTGTTTTTTATCCTCAGAAATGAAAGGACTTAAAGTTTGCAAATGATCAGTGACCTCTTTTAGGAACATTCCCATGTAAAGACTATAGGAATTAATCCTTGCAGCAAGCATGGAAGCTTGGAAGACTCTACGTCCAAAAGCATCCAGGGTTCTACATTCATGTCCTGGAGGATTAGAGGCATGTCTCTTAGCACTTCTAATCTTTCTCATAGCAGACTCAACCACAATAGAGTGGTGAGGAAGCTGAGTTTTATGGAAACCAGGACAAGGAGGGACACGATACATGGTATCTAACCTGCGAGAATGAGGAGAGGTGGTAAGAGGTGTTTCCCACAACCTCAACATGAGATCATACAAAATCTCATGAACAGGCAAGGTAGCTGCCTCCTTAGGAGTTTTAGGATATTGTAAAATATCTAACTCCTTGGCTCTGGGTTCTGTCTCAGGGGCCACCGTGATGGATAAGCCCCGAGCCACCTCCCTGATGAAGTCTTGAAAAGACAAGTCTTCTGGAGGAGACATCCTTCACTTAGGAGAGAACTCCTCCTGTGGAATAAGCATCGCTGCATCGACAGACACGTCAGAATCCTCAGACTCTTCAGAGGAATCGAAGTATCATCTGTCTGGATGCTCCTGTAAAGCCCGATACCCTTACCGACAAGGATCGGTATCGGGAATAACCGGTACCAGGGTATCGGTACCGGAGGGCCTCACAGGACAGAGTACCGGCATAGCAGACACCGATGCCGATGGCGATGTCACCAGTACCGGGATCGGTACCGATGGCAGTGCTAGAGCCGGTACCGGTGGAGTAGTCTGTTGCGGTACCTGGGGCATCGATGCCACAAGGAAAGCCGCCAGACTGCGTTCCATGGACAGAATCCTCTGGTCCATCGACGCCGCCAATGCTTGGAAGTCGGTACCGGTGGAAGCCACCGGTACCCCAGAGCATGGCACCAGGTGATCTGTCGAGGCCAAGCCATCGAGATCATCCTGGAACCCCGATGATGATGCTTTGGAGGCTGAAGCCTCCCACTGGGGTAATTTTGCCGGTGCAGAATCCTCGAGGGCAACGCCAGAGGCATCTCGATGTTTAGAGGGAGATCTACCCTTCGAGGACCGGCTGGATTTATGTTTAGTTACCTGAGATCCATAGGAGGAAGAAGAAGCCCTGGAAGACGTCGATGCCAGCGAAACCGCATCAGAGGGAAACAGGGTACTGAGCTTGGCTGCTCGGTTCTGCCGACCTCTTTTAGACATCATAGTACAGGACATACAATCTGTGATGGAATGGTCAGGACCTAAACATTTTAGACACCAGTCATGGGTGTCGGTGACGGAAATGGTACCGCCACATTTTGTGCACTTCTTAAACCCTGAGGCAGGCTTTCCATGTTGAGGAAAAAAAGATTTTTGGGCCTAAGGCCCAAAACGCAAGTGCACCTGAAGAAAAAAGAAATATATATATTTTTTTTTTAAAAGAAGAAAAGAAAGATCGGCGGTACCGGTAGAGCGTCGAAGAAGGCAGACGCGATACAAAAGAAATAAAGAAATTCTTCTTCGGTGACAGGAACACGACCTGCTGGCTCCGCGGAAAAAGAAGAATTGGAGAGAGGCAGTTGGGAAAGGCGGGAAGGCAGCACGCAGGCGCTGTGGGATGCTCCCAAAAGCTTTCTGATTGGACGCTGGGGAGCGTTCACCGCGCAGGCTCCGTCGGTACCGACGATACCCATATGTGAAGACTCATTCCTGCTTGTTCCTGGAGATAACGTACATCTCCTAAGCTGCTCTTCACACTGACTGTAGTTTGTTGATGCAAGCTAGGCATAAATACCAGGCGTAAACACCAATGACAAATGAATACTGCTGCAACCTAGAACATATACCAGTCCTCCTCAGGCCCTGAAAAGTGCTAGGTAATCCCAGTGCACCCTAATATGGTATAAGAGAATGTAAATATGAACATGTATCTCAGGACATACCTTGCATCAAATGGTACTTGCCATTTGAAAATGGACCCAGTTATCCCTGTCTTAGTCATCTCTTTAAACTGCTAAGGATGGACCCATATCAAGTGCACAAAACCCGAAAATAACATTGCAGTTCCCCAAAAGATGCATAATATTGCTGAGCAACAAATGTATGCCCTTCTCGTGCCCCAGGCCTATAAGTGCACTCTTTCTACTGCTCTGCACTACTGTTCCTCTCCCTTCACCCCTCCTAGGGAACTCCGCTCTTCTGGCAGATCGCGTCTAACTATGCCCTTCTCTTCTACTGAAAACTCCAGACTTTGTTCCTTTCGTCTTGCTGCTCCCTATGCCTAGCATAAATTACCCTAGTCTGTACATCAACCTTCTTCTGTGGCCCTTCTCAAATCCAGGCTGAACACTCACCTCTTCGTTGCCACTTTTGGATCTGATGCGCCTAATCTTCCTTGTGTCTCCTTACCATTCCCCCTAAATGTATCCTGTCCATAAGCTGCTGTGTTGTCTTTCTTGACTAGATTGTAAGCTCTGCTGAGCAGGGCTCATCTTTTGCGTGTGTCTGTGCAGTGCTGTGTACACCTTATAGCTCAACTAACACAAGTTTACCCAACCTAACTCAAAACCCACTTTCCCATACTTCACCCATACTGAATGTTAGCCAGTCGTATAATGACTGTTGTAAATAATCTCTCTGTTGTAGAATTCCATACTTCAGTACTATTATAATTTTTTCCATACTATACTATCATCTGTAAATAATGAATAATTTCTCTCAACCAATGTAAATAGTTAATATGTTTTACTTATATGTTAGTTATCTATGTACTTAATGTTCCATTGTTACTTAATGTTCCATGTAATTTAAATTTAATGTTAATGTTTTGACATGTTCTCTGTAAACTGCACCTGATCTCTGGAAGGGGCGGTATAAAAAAACGCACAAATAAATAAATAAATAAAAATAGCACCATACAAGTGATAAATAGTAGTAGTCTGGCTATGGCATCTGATTCCCATATATTTGGGTACTGGCATTTCACATGGCAGCAATACCTGTCCCATCGTGGCGTATGTCGGTCTATATACATCTGCTATCAGTGGGGCAAACCTGTCTACCTTTACACAATCTGCTTTGTGGCACTGCTTCCCTAGTCAGGCCTGTTTGGGCATGGGAGGGGGAATCCCTATGCCATCATACCCAGATAGCCAGCCTCCAGATATATCACCAGATTTGCAGCTTGCATAGATCCTGGACCGGGGAAGGATGTAGGTCTCATGGCACAATCTGGGGGTTGTTGGCACAACATCAGTCATGTCTCCCAGTGCCTGGCACAACTGATGTATGGCTGCCCCATCACACTGGCACCTGGTGATGCTCTGGTCACCCCTACGGTCCAGGTACTGGCCAGGCATTCATGTTCCCCAGAACTGCGGATGAGAAAACCAGATCATCCCATGCAACCCTCAAACCACATTCACTCTCACACACACACACACACACTCTTACTTGCAGTCACAATAAACATACAACTTCAAAAAAGATTCCTTGCACCTATAAATAACAGCTGGTACAGTAATAGCATGGCGTCCCAGGACTACAAATCTGATCTGCATTTCTCAACCAAACCAGAATCTTTGCTATACTCATTCACATATTATCCCTACATCACCTGTCCCAGTTTACAGAACATAGAAAATGTAAGGGAACCCTGGCTTTGCTCCTTTAGCACAAACAGCAATTGTCAGAATAGCCAACATAAACACAATTGCTCTTCTTAATATGTCTGTAGGGGTATTTATCCATGTTTCATTACTGTAGAACCTTCCCTCACCTCTGCTTACTGTTCTTTACAACTCATCTTGTGTTCTTCCAGAATGCAGACACAACAGTTCAAAACATAATCACCACAACTTCTCTTCAAAATGGGACGCACTGAAGAGCAAAGCAGAATATTGTCTAAGTCCTGCCCTTATTCCAGGTTTCCGCAGGAGCAATGTGGATGTCTGCGGGAAATACTTAAAATGTACACAGGCCTTTCCTGAATACACTTTACATGTCTCTGTTCTGCCCCCTCCTGCCCACATCTGAGTTCCTCGTGCTAATGCCATGGACGTGTACGTTAGCAGTGTCTCAGAATATGGTCGGAAACATTTTCGGCATATAAACATTCCCCCTGCACATACAAACCCCTTATTCGTGTTCTGGAATGACCTCCATAATGTATCTTAAGCAAAAATTCTTATAAAAAGACTGGAAAATATTACAGGGAAATTAATCCACAAAGACCAGGTGGGGTTCCTTAAGGGGTAATTTGAATAAGATAACATCAGATTATCATGTCAGATGTAATCGTCTCTATACTCACATTTTATACTATTTCTTGACAATGATAAAAGACTCAATAGGACTGAATGGAAATTTTTGTTTTAGACTCTGCACTTTGGGTTTCCTCTGCAATGTATTAAATATATTCAGACCCCGTGATGTGTCTTGGTAGAAGGGCGCTGCATAAAGAACAAGGGGCCTGATTTTGATCTGGGTGGTGCTATGCACCACGTTGGCGCATAGCCCACCCCCCTCCCGCCTAACCGGGATTTTCCATGCCAGGGTCATATGCGGCCCCGGCATCGAAAATCCAGGTATCGCCGCACAGCTAGGAGGCCACAGGAGCTATCCGTGTAGCACCAATTCTCGATGCTACACGGTTAACTCCAGCACCTTACAAAAACCCTCGCCTATCTTTAAGGTGCAGAGCGCTGTGTAGCATTGAAAATTGGTGCTATATGGGTAGTGCCATGGCCCGCCTCCGCACTGCCCTGGAACGCCCCCGACATGCCCCAATGCTAAGCGCATAGCATCGGGGCACATAAGGGACAAATCAGGGAATTTTCGAAGGCACTACCGGTGTAAGTGCTTTCGAAAATTCCCTATTAAGGCATTTACATGGGTAACTAGGGCAGTTACTCATATAAATGCCTTTGAAAATCGGGCTCAAGATATCTTCCTATTTTGCTTTGAGCTGGGGTACCTAGCATGGCTGCCCAATGTCATTGTTCTTATGCTATTTGGCACTTGAGATCTTGTTGTATGGAAATACATGGATCCAATTTAAAGAACAAAGAAATTAAAACCTCAGGGTACGCTGATAACCTTTTAATCTGTATCTCCCAGCCAATACTTCTATCTCAACATTACTTGCTATGATTGATGGATTCTCACAGATCTCAGGATATAGGGTCAACTTGCAAAGGATATAAAGAGACTGGAAACTGTTCAGAGGAAGGCAACCAAAATGATTTGGAGCCTGCGTCAGAAGCCTTATGAGAAGAGACTTGAAGACCTAAATGTGTACACTCTGGAGGAGAGGAGGGACAGGGGAGATATGATTCAGACCTTTAAATACTTAAATAGAAATAACAAACGAACAAACAAACCTCTTCCAAAGACGGGGAAGCTGTAAAACTAGAGGGCATAACATGAAGCTGCAAGGGGTTAAATTGAAAGGCAATGTCAGGAAATACTTTTTCACTGAAAGGATGGTGGATGCTTGGAATGCCCTCCCGATGGAAGTGGTGGGGGCAAATACAGTGACATAATTCAAAGTGGCATGGGACAGACACAGTGGATCCCTTTATAGCAACAGGATAAAATCGAAATAAACTAATTTCTCAACAAACAGAGGTGTCCTACAAGGAGCAGTGGGTTCACCCCTAAAACTAAGACATGGGGAGAGGTGGCCTGCACGGAGCGGCAGGTGCACTACTCTTGCCATCTTACTGGGCAGACTAGATGGACCATGCTGGTCTTTATCTGCCGTCATTTACTATGTTACTATGTAACTTAGATTAAACAGAGGTATTCCCTTTGTACCAGAGAATCATTAGGTGCTTACCCTTTTAAATGGACCCCCCTACTTTCCCAAAATATTTGAGGATTTATTTTGTCACAGATTTGGAACATATACTTCAATATAACAAGGAAATGGTGTTAAGCAAGCTTCAGGATACAGTTAGTAGTCTCCCCTGTTCTTAACGTAGTAGAAGTGCTTGGAGCCATGAAAATAGTATTGGCTCCTCAAATCATATTTTCTTTTTTTTTTTCTTTTTTTAGCATACTTCCGTTATCCTTCCCAAAAATATTTTGTAAAAGTTGGCAATATGCTATCCAAATTTATGAGAAGTAAGCCATCAAAAATAGCCTTACCCAGACAATAGTGTCAGGAGGGGTTCGCAGTTTCTAGATTTCCAGGCCTACCACTGAACATTCTGGCTGCACTAAGGAAGCCTGATGAATCAAGTTGTACCTCATTTCCTGGAAACTCTGCACCTCAGCTTTAAAGCTACACAGGTTGGTGGTATTCTCCTATCAAGCCAATATGGGAGCATTCCATGTAGTGGAGCTACCATACTGCCTTACAGCTGCTGGAGACTAAACTTTCTGTCTCCTGGTATGCCTTGAGTAAATGTGGCTGAATCTACTCTTTCATACCGAGGAGATATTTATTAACTTGGCAAGTGGCAGGAATATGGGTGGTAGAGTGATGTGATTGATGAGGATAGACTAATTGAGTTCTCTCAAGCATGCACCATGTTTTGGTCTCCCAAAGTCCCCAATTTTAAGACTGGATGCTGTTAATGCAGAGTACACAAAGTAGTATGAGAAGAGGGGGATAAATACTTTTTGGAAAAATTCAATCTACTAGGGGTCGTAGAGAAAATTGTTGCACTGGGCCATCAAGTCTCTCAGATTTAAAAGCAGATTTGTAAATATAGCTTGAAAGCTCCTTCTGCCATTGAGAAAGCTTGGGAATATGAGTGGAATGAACCTTTAGGTGCAAAGGCTACCCCATGGTCTCTTTTATTGGCTCAACTTGTTTAGGGCTACCAATTTGGCTAATCTGAATCAGTCACTTTATTTTGAACACACAGACTCAACTGGGCTCCTAGAAAGATGCTTAAGGCAGCCCTCAGACTTAATGTTGGTCCTGTGAGACTATAGTGGGTACTTTCAAGCATATGTTTTTTTTGTCATGCCTGTATCTAAGGGGTATGTTTACTAAACCACATTAGCTGCAAAAGCACCACGGTAGCTGCAAAAGTCCCATGCTATCTGCAGTACACACTATCTTGACTAAGTGGAAAAAATGTCTATGGCTAATGTACATTTTTGGTGGATCTCTGTGTGCATTACCTATAAATATGAAATTGTGTCAGCTAGTAAGCAAATATATTGTAGCATATTCTTGAAAAACTTGGCAGCAACACATTAAACTTTAATCTTTTTTAAGCGGACTTGGCACTGTCTGGATAAATGGTTGCCTTATCCCTGTGCGCTATGTTACAGGCTGTGATTTTAACTATTCCCTGTATCAGGTTGCTTTGTTTAAAATAAGAAAGTAAAAAAAAATACTTGGACTAAAAAATAAAAGCACCCTCACTGATTTTGTTTCTTTATGGATTTATTATTTGCATATAGTTCAGGCTTTTATATCAGTAGCTAAAGGTGAGCTACATGCAAGTACAGTAGATAGCTCCCTCTCTCATGAGGGTTTACAATTTAAGGGCCTCGTTTAAACAGATTCAGCGATACATGGAAAAAGAATGAGGAGAACTTGCAGTAGCAATAAAAATAAACTTTAAAAAAACAAAGATAGGATAAAATCTAAATTTAAAAATATCGCCATCCGATATGCGAGAAAAGAAACACCGCGGGCCAGTCAAGTTGCCTCAGCAAGTTTAGATATATTAATTTTTTGATCAGATTAAATGTCGTGAAGCACAGTAGCAATAACGTCTGATTAAATGCCTAAAGCATTTTAATAAGATCAGCTGGATTGTGGTTTAGTTTTACGGTCGATGACTCTTTATGTATTCAGATGGCAATGTTTTATTTGTATCCTGCCTATTGTCAGTTTTGTGTATGATGGATTTGTTATTTAAGGCATGTTGTACGCTCCCCTCCTTCCATGGAATATAGTATATATATACATTTTTAACTTTATTCAAATATTTGGCCCTATTTATTTTCGGTTTCATATTTGTTTTTCATGCTGGTTTAAACCTATTTTTATCCTTTTAAAAAACTATTATATAAGCTTAGCTGTCCCATGTTGCTTCTTTCCTCGCATATCAGACGGTGATATTTTTACATTTAGATGTTATCTTAAAGAATCCTTAATTTTAAAAGTTTGCTTTTAATGTTGCTGCCGGTTCCCCTCCCTCTTCCATGTATCACCAGCTCTATTTGAATGCCGTGAAGCACAATAACATTTCTCTTCTGACTAAATTTACTAAGAACATACATTAAGTTGCATTAATACAATTTAGAAAATGAGGTCCTAAGGTGATCTGCTCAGCCAGAAGGGCATACGTGGGATTTGAACCCTAGTTTTCCCAGTTCTCAGCCTGCTAACCACAAGGTTACTCTTTCACTCCTTAAGTCCATCAATGGCTTAGTCCAGATGCAAAAATACCACCAGCCATGTTAAGGAATTCTATATTGCACACTCTAATAGGCCGTAATTTGTAATTTTTTAAAGTCCTTTTTTATTGCAAAGATTTTCAATAAAACCATTTAGTAATATTAGAGTTTAAGTAATAACTTTCCATGGTAGATTTTCCTATTTTTCTTTCTGTTCTTACAGTCGAGAATATGTTTCTTCTGTGCAAAAAGCCATTTCCATATAACTCAGATTGCATTTCATAGCAATTACTGAACATGAAGGTCTTATTCATCCAACAGTAAAACAGATGATCTCACTCTTTCGTTCGCTCTCTCCTCTTCCCCTGAAAATTCCAAGACCGCCTCACAGTATTTGGATTATTTTCCAATTTGGTGCTTTAAATAACCAAATTGCTTGCATATGCCCCGATGTTTCTTCTGCTTGTGAGGCAAAAGGCTGGCAATTTGTCATTTTGATGGTTTAGTATGCAAAGAACTGCTTATTTTTACTGAATACTCTTTTGCCTTTGATAACTAATTACTGCACTCTGTTTACTATACAGATAATTTTCAACTTATACAACTTAAAAGGATGAAATATTGATAATGTGCTTATGTTCTGTCTCTTATCTCTCTTCTTGTTTGTATATTTTTCTGAGTTCCACTAGTACACACAAGTGCATCCGGGTGCACAAATATATGTGTAGATATATATACCAATATACTGTAAATGTGTTTCTGGTCACATTGGTAAAAGCACCATCATAGGTGGTACTAACAACAAATTATGCCAGGTATTCCACAATCTGTAGGTCAGCAGCGCGGCATTGCATAGTTTTTAAAAAGCATGGCTCAAAAATGGTTTTGACCGATTGCAATAAAGTTGCATTAGAAAGCCGATAGAACCCTGAATGAGCAGTTTATTATTCCTGCTCTTACCACGGGACATCACCATCAGTTTGCACCAAATTGAAAAATAAGCCAAATACTGTGAGGCGTTCTTGGAATTTTCAGGGGAAGAGGAGAGAGCGAATGAAAGAGTGAGATCATCTGTTTTACTGTTGGATGAATAACGCAGTAAATAATGCCGGCTATAAAATAATTTAAAAAATAATTAGCAAAAAAGAAAAATATGAGCGTTAAAGAATGACCACTACAAACGTCACAGTTAACTTCCAGTTGGAAATGTGCAACAATGTGTGACAACGCTGAATAAAATGTTGAAACATGTTTTCCTTCTGTTTTACTTTACTCGTATTGTACTACAGCACAGGTTACTGGAAAATGCCTTACAGCTTTATTCAAAACACATGTTCAAAGATCTGAATGAAAAAAGGGCTTTTGACTCTGTCTGGAACATCTAACCGATATATCATTTATGAGCTTTATATTTTTTTCTTACTGTCAGGAACACTTTTATGTGTTTAAGATTTATTTAAACTAGTTTATTACATAATGAAGCTTGTCAGATCACAAGAATAAAGTCAAACAATATGCAGTCTATCAGAGCAAAGCTTTTAACATGGAAGGTTAAAGTGTAAACAGCAAGCACAATGCAATCAAAGAAAGCTGGATCTGAAAAATGTAAAACTTATTCAAATTATTAAAGCCACATCTATCCTTGCAAGCAGAAATTATATTCCATCAAAATAGATGTTGAATAATTAGGACTTCCCTCTTATAATTCACTTCTCAGTAGAATTCCAAGCTTTAAGTGTAGAAACAAATCAAAACAGAAAACAAGTTGAAAATTGCACATTTACTGGAGAGCATGACAATGGCGCATTTCCCTTTGCCTCCATTTGTATGTCTGTGCAAGGGACTTGGCTGAAACAAACACAGTAAAGCGTGTCTCGGTAGGGCAGCAAGGAATGTGTAGGTGGGTTTCTGGGCATAGTGTGTATATTGACTGATAGTACTGTATATGTGAGGTGCATATGCATCCGTTAACGAGTGGTATGAGGTGTATATCTATTTCCATTGGCAAGTTTTGCGATTTATCTGTGGAGATGTGAAGGTGGGGGTCAGAGGTTTCATGTGAGTGTGCATTGCCACTGTGTGTTGAGGTGAGGGTGCATACATGTTGTCAGGCTATGTAAGGGTGTGTGTGTGTGTGTGTATGTTGCTATGTTCACCCATGGAGCTCTGTGTGTGTGTGTGTCTGTGTGCGAGTATCTATGTGTGTGTGTGGAGCTCTGTGCATGTTCACGCTTGAGTGTGTGTGCATGCACAGAGCTCTGTGCACATTTCTATGTGCATGTAATTACATGTGTGTATGTAGAGCCAGCCAGAAAACTAGACAAACTAGGCAGTTGCCTAGGAAACTAGCTTCTTTGGAGGAGGGGGGGGGGGGAGAATCAAAGAACAGCTGCAGTCAAAGCAAAGGAACAAAAATATCAGCCCCCTACACTCAACACCAAGGAGTCCCGCAAGGATCCACCCTATCCTCACTCCAATTAAATATTTTCCTACAACCAATCTGTACAATCATCTAAGCTCATAAGGTACTCTACCTCAATAACGTGGGATGATATAATGCTCTATGGTCCTTTCTCCACAATAGAACCAATAAGCACCTCCATAAAAGGATACTTCAGCTCTGTCGCCAGGTGGCTATCCAAAAACAATATGGCTATAAACTACAAAAAAACTATTGTCTTTTAAGTCACCAAAGACACCAACTTCATGCCACCCACCTCAATAATCATTGCAGGAGCACAGTTACAAATAAACCTGAAGTCATTCCGACAGCACAATAGTACCTGAAGAGTGGAGAATGGCCAATGTAACACCAATATTTAAAAAGGGTTCCAGGGATGATCTGGGAAACTACAGACCTCTGAATATGACATAAGTACTGGGCAAAATGGTAGAAACCATTATAAAGAATAAAATTACTGATCATGTATATAGTCGTGGTTTAATGGGAGAAAGCCAACATGGATTTAGCCAAGGAAAGTCTTCTTATTAAACTGAAGGTGTGAATAAACAGGTAGACAACGGTGAGCCGGTTGATATAGTGTATCTGGATTTTCAGAAAGCCTTTGAAAAGGTCCCTCCCATAAGAGACTCTTGGCGAAATTAAAAAGTCATGGGATTGAAAGCAGTGTAGTACTGTGGATCAGAAACTGCTTAAAAGATAGAAGGTAGAGAGTAGGGCTTAATGGCCAATTTTCTCAATGGAGAAAAGTAAATAGTGGAGTACTCCAGGGATCTCTGCTGGGCCCGCTGCTTTTTAATATATTCATAAATGACCTGGAAATGGGAATAAAGTGTGAGGTGATCAAATTTTCAGATGACACAAAATTATTCAAAGTTGTTAAAACCCAAGAGGATTGTGAAAAATTGCAAGATGACCTAGATAAATTGGAAGACTGGATGTCTAAATGGCAAATGAAATTTAATGTGGACAAGTGCAAAGTTATGCACCTAGGAAAGAACAACCCAAACTTTGGTTACACGATGCAAGGTTTTTGTGGTTAAGTGCCATCGAGTCGGAGTCGACTCATGGCGACCCTCTGGATAGCTATCCTAAATTGTGTTCGATCTTCAGTCAGGCGGCTCATTGTTACGATGCAAGGTACCACCTTAGAAACCACCACCCAGGAAAAAGATTTAGGCGTCATCGTGAATAATACATTGAAACCCTTGGCCCAGTTTACAGCGGCGGCCAACAAAGCAAATAGAAAGCTAGGAATCATAAGGAAAGGAATGGAGAATAAAACCAAGGATATTATAATGCCTCTGTATCGTTCCATGGTTCGACTGCACCTTGAATATTGTGTGCAGTTCTGGTCGCTATATCTTAAAAAGGATACAGCAGAATTAGAAAAGGTACAGAGAAGAGCCACCAAAATGGTAAAGAGGATGGAAGGATACCCCTATGAGGAAAGGCTTAAAAGGTTAGGGTTATTCAACTTGGAAAAGAGAAGGTTGAGGGGAGAGATGAGAGAAGTCTATAAATTCATGAATGGAGTGAACTGGGTTAACATAGATCGGTTGTTTACGCCATCAAAAAACAGAAAGACTAGAGGACATGCAATGAAGCTACAACATAACTCATTTAAGACTAATAAGAGAAAATATTTTTTCACTCAACGCGTAATCAAACTCTGGCATTTGTTACCGGAAGATGTAGTAAAAGCTGTTAGTGTAGCTGGGTTTAAAAACGGTTTGGACAAGTTCCTGGAGGAAAGGTCCATAAACCATTATTAAAGAGGACCCAGGAAATCCACTGCTTACTCCAGTACGAGCATTGCGGAAGCTGTGGACTTTGGGTACCTGCCAGGTACTTGTGACCTGGATTGGCCACTGTTGGAAACAGGATACTGGGCTTGATGGACCTTGGTCTGACCCAGTATGGCAGGGGTGGACAATTCCAGTCCTGGAGTGCCGCAGACTAGTCAGGTTTTCATGATGTCCCTAATGAATATTCATGGACCTATTTCCATACAATGGAAGGCAGTGGATGCAAATAGATCTCATGAATATTCATTAGGGATTTCATGAAAACCTGACTGGTCAGCGGCCCTCCAGGACTGGAATTGCCCACCCCTACAGTGTGGCATGTACTTATGTTCTTATCCCCAGCCACCAAGCAGGCTAGAACATATATGGCATAAAAAGGAAGCACTAACAGACTCCATAGGAATGGTAGCATCATTCAGCGTGAGAGACTAAATTCACAGGTGCAGGGCTTGAGGCATCAGGCCTGCCATACCACCAATGGGAGAACAGTAATTGCAACTGTGAACTGGTTCTTCAGTAGAGAGTCCATCTTTCTATCCATAATTCCCACTCTTCAAGGCCAATCAGACTTTCACCTTGGGCGGGCTAGACCATGCGACACACTCCTCTCAGGGAGAGCTCACATCCTTTTACATGCCTTTATCCCTCTAGGTGGGAAATGGTAAGGACCCATTTCAATTGGAACAGGTTCTTGATTATTTCTGGGACCAGGAAGACTGACATGAATATCCGCACCGCCTGTAGAAGCAGGGAACCTGCAGCCCTTGCTCCGTCACTGGAGCATCAGCCATATACTAGGTGGAGGAAACTTGAACAATCAATGCCACCAGATCTCCCTTCCTGGACAGGCAGAATATGCCAGCCTTCACATGAATCTCCGATGGAGAAAGCACTTTTTTTGCATTAGACTCCTCAACTGAGACATCAGAACCAGCCCTCAAGTCCAAACCTTGGACAGACCCAGCTGACCCACATCTTCAGAAGGAAACCTCCATCTGGGTCGCTTAGAAGGATTCACTCAAGCCGGGCTTCTACACTCTGCTCATTGCTCACATGACTGAGCTCGAGGGAATCCAAAGGATGCGGGGTCTGAGTTTCTGCGCCAAAGACCAAGCTTGCTGAAGGAGGAAAAGATTTCCATGGAAGGCAAACCAAATTCCAGGAGCTTGCCTCCCTGAGAATGATTCCCAAAACAGGGGACATAGTTGGAGCTGAGACCTCCGAAGAAGGGGAGCGGCCAGAAGCGCAGTCACTAGAATTCAAGACTGGACTATTATTCTTACCCACAGTGCCATCAGTTGCCTCCTACCTTGAGGTGGAAAATGCCCGGCCAACTGAATCCCTTTGCTGGAAAAAGGGAGATGGGCCTACCAGTGAAAAGTCACATGCAGAATGAATCCAGTGAGGAGGCTCTTCACTTGCCACAGGTCAAACAACACTACTTGGAAGAAGACAAAGAGTTAAGGCACAGCAAACATTTGCATGCTAAGGCCTTGTAGTCAGAGAAGTGCACGCTAAAGGAGTACATACATGGGGGTGCGTTACAAGCGCTTGGGCAGGAATGTGTGCTGAAGCTGCTTAGGCAGAATGTGCACAGGGACCGCTTGGGCACAAGGCACACAAAGGCAGAAAATGTCAATAGCGCACGATGGAAAATGAAGTGAAGCGCTGACGTCAAGCCAACAGTCTCCCGTGGTCCAACCCGACTTAAGCCCCAAAACAGACAAATGCAGGAGCCCCTAACAAGGATATTAATGACCAATTGAACCTGTCCCTTCATTTACATAAGTTTCTAAATTGATCTTGTTTATTTATGTTTAATAGTTCTGGTTTACCGTAACAGTTTAATTCGTTATTCATTCGAGTTCATTGTATGACTTGAATTTTCAATGTGAACTGCTTTGATTAAAGGCGATATAAAAAACAAAACAAAACAAAACAAAACCTGTTAAATAAAATAAATAAATAAATGACATCAGAGAGCCTCAGTGTTATTCCTCAGATGCTGCTTCTTTCTTTCTTATGTTTTCTTAAACAGACTTACAGCCACATACCTCTGAGCGGTCTTCATCTTTTTTCAGAATGGGAGGGGACAGAGGAGGGGTGATGGGGCGTTAACATTGTATGAAGCTGCTGACCTCTTCCAAATCCTTCCAATTTTCTGGCTGCTCAACAGGCTCTTATTATGATAAGAGCATGGAACCAAACCAGTTTTCCCTCCTCCTTTGGCTACCAAAAAGATCTTCATCTAGTGGAGCCTCCCATATCACACTGAAGTGAAAGAGTCACCATCAAAGTGGTTGTACATGAGCCAAATCAATCTTTTTCCTCTCAATTTTCAGATTTTTTTCAGAGTTGAGAATATACAACCGCCATCTGCTGGAGACAGAAGAATACTGAGGTGCCCTCTAGTGCAGGGATTCCCAAACCTGCCTCCCAACCAGTTGGGTTTTCTGAATATCCACAATGAATATGCATGAGAGAGATTTGTAATGGGTTTTCTGGATATCCACAATGAATATCCATGAGAGAGATTTACATGTACTGCCACCATTGTATACAAATCTCTCTCATGCATATTCATTGTGGATATTCAGAAAACCCAACTGGGGAGGCCACAGGACAGGTTTGGGAACTCTTGCTCTAGTGGCTCAGGCTCTAGTGATAGAGGCATGGGAATGATGTCATTGAAACCTGGGCATTTCATTGGCTATCTATTGCCACCAATCAGCTGTTAGGGGAACACAATCCACTTATTTGGACTGGTCTAGCAGGACAATATAGCACAGAATTTAATAAACAAAATCTGGGAGGGGAGGAGGGCACTATGGGGAGCTGCAAGGTGGTACAAGACTGAGGTTTTGCTTAAGGTCTCTAATAACCTTGCACCGGCCCCACATGCAGGCTTCTCTCCTGTGCACTTTACCCTGCCATCCTGCACTCATTCCCTGTCCCTCCCACTTACACTCACCCTCTTTCCCTGCCACTGGCCTTTCACTCTTGCCCTCCCTTCCCCGCAACATATCTTCTCAGTTCCTCCTGTAACTCTGCCACTTTTCTTATGCTCTGCCCCTTTCTATCCTCCTAACCTACGTAGCACTTTCCCTCCCCTTAATGCCCATACCTTTCTAACCTCCTAAACCTGTCCCCTGCCCCCTTACTTAGGAAAGGCCACTTGTACAGTGGTGTGCAAAAGTCTGGAATCACTTGTAAATTTGACATTTTTTCAACTTCGTGACCTTATATCTTAATTTCTTTTCCCCCCCCAGTGGCTTTTCTGTGTATCTCATGATAAGTGATAGATTTGGCTATTAGGGCCAACTTTTCGTATTGGTTTAGCCCTTAATTCTGAGTTTGTTCCCCATAGTTGTCCTTTTGATAGATTTTCTGTGAAAATCGCGTAATGTACATCGTTGGCCAACGATATATTATTGTAAGTATGCTTTAAAATATTATGGACACACGCCAGGTTTCCTTCAAATTAATGTTTGTGGCCTTGAAAAAGGCCGTTTTTATGTGTCAGTGATGGATCAGTATTTGATGGGCCACCCTTTGTTCTTGATCACCTGACTGCACCTTGTCGGCATTGAATGGACCAGTCTGACAAGGTGATCGTTGGTGACAATGCGGTTCCAAGCTGCAATGAGTGACTCAATCAGCTCACGCTTTGATGTCAGATGCCTCTTGGATATTTCCAAGGCCACCTTGTGCCACAGGTTCTCGTTTGGATTCAGATCTGGAGACTGGGCAGGCCAGTCCATTGACTTGATGTTGTTCCGCTGCTTTCAGCTGATCAACTGTCTGGAGCGATGGCAGGGTGCATTGTCATCTTGGAACAGGAACTGGCCAGGAAACAGCTGGTGTGCTGATGGCACCATGCACTTTTGTAGTATGGTGATGTAGTTGGCCCCGTTGACCATTCCATCGATGATGTGAAGACGTCCAACGCCACTGGCAGCCATGCAGCCCCAGACCATGACCTTCAAAGGATGCTTCACAGTGGGGTTGAGACACTCAGGCTTGAATTCCTCTCCAGGAAATCTCCTCACATAGGTGTGGGCCTGGTTACCAAACAGGCAGAAGGTGCTTTCATCGCTGAATAGCACCTTTTCCCACATTTTAGTCGACCAGGTTGAGTGCTTTCTTGCCCACACGATCCGGTTGCGCCTTTGTATGTCAGTCATCAGTGGCTTATTCCGTGCTTTGCAGCCCCAGAGACCAAACTGCAGGCACCAGTGACGAACTGTTGATGAGGTGACACTGACCTCACTCTTGTCTGACCACTCTCGACGTAGCTGAGGAGAGGTCAACTTGCGATTAGTCAGTGAAATGCGTTGTAGTGCACGGTCCTGGCGTGATGTTGATGCACATGGACGACCTGAACGAGGCTTGTCCACCACTGAACCCGTTTCTTTCTTCTTCTGTACAATCTTAACAACAGCGCTCTGACTGCAACCAACTTTCCTGGCTATCTGACGGTTTGAAAATCCTTCCTCGCTCATAAAGGACACACGAACACGCCCTCCAAAGTCAGGGTCCGAGTCATCTTCATGGTCAATCCAGAAAGCGTATGAAATTTTAAAATTCCACGCGTTTTTATAGCTGCACTGTTGGCTAGATATCTGCATTGTGATTGGTTAGTGAAACCAGCCTCATAATTAGTCAGAAATAACATGTGCATATTGGATAATCTCGATCCAGTTTTGATGCGGGATCCACAAAAATCGCAGTAGCTATCTCCCAGTGTCTGTAAAGTATTTAAATTGGAAGCAAGGAATGCAAGTCAACTTAATAGCCAAATGTATCCCTTTTAATGTGGTAGAAAGATGAATATGCTGGGCTAACGCAAAATTTAAAAAAAAAAGTTAGAATGTACGAAAAAAGCAAAACTCACAAGTGATTCCAGACTTTTGCACACCATTGTACATGCATGATATTCCCAATGCACTCTCAAACCTTAGCCCAGAATAACTGAATACTGGGGAAGACAGTATGTGTGAAATTGTGCCAGTGGCTGGTTTACAAGGCCAGCAACCATTTTGGCCATCAGAAGTAAATTTCGCCACTTTAACTGGCTGTGAATAAAAAAAATAATAATTAAAAAATATATATATATACATACACATAGAGAGAGAGAGATTGAGTAATTAATGCAAATATGGATGTCACAAAATTTCTTTGGATCAAAACTTGTCCCACAGTGTAGTGCTCAATGTCCCCTGCAGGTCATTCTCCCATATGTTCTCAGTTCTCATACTTCTTTTACTTTTAGATTTGCAAAGTTTTTGATACAGATTGGAAACTTACTTGGAAGATGGTGCAATTGCTCTACAAGTATGTTTATTAATTGTTTAAATATTTATTAACCACTTTCCCATAATAACTGAAAGTGGTCTATAAACTGATTGCAACTTAATTTGTTAGTTCTACATAAACAATAAATATCAACATAAGAATAACAGAGTAACAAAAATATTAATGAACAAATAAACAAACGACAACAAACTTGTTGGACAAATACATAACCTGTAGATTTAAAAACTGAAAACATTTCTACAAACTTCAAGGAGAAGCAATAAAAGAGTCTATATAAATGCTAATTGAAAGCTTCATTAAAAGCTATGCCTTGAATTTCTATCTAAACATCCCAACACCTTGGACAAAGAATTCCAAAAGATGGGACCTATTCAGGAAAAAAACATCCTAGTATCTAATTAGCCTTACATTAGCCAGAGTAGGAATACAAAACAACAGATCCTGCAAATAGCATGACAACTTCCCAGGAACTTGAAATGCAAGGTAATCCTTCAGATACTAAAGACCATTTAAGGGACTAAACACTAGTTAATGACTGTATAAGGAGAGCCAATAATGGAAGATAGATTCAGCTTTTTAAGCCCCATTGCCTGGGAAGAAAAGGCCTGGCAATCTACTTCCGGTCATAACTTGCCAAGAAAACCCAGGAGTTGCTGGGTTACGAGGAGTCAGCACTGATTCGAAGGCACATACTGCATTGTGCAATCTGGTTGCATGCTTCAAAACCAAGTAGAAAATGAGCAAACATGTTTTGCACTATAATCTATGTAGCTGATACTTCAGAAAAGCAGTATAAAAAGGAGGAAGTACAGGTGTACTGGAATATACATATGGGGTCCTTTGCAAGAAAAGGATAAAACTGTTAATATTCCTTAGGGTTACAAGGAAAAAAATACTTAAACCACATTTGAAATGTTTTGCTTACATCATCAGTTGAGAATCTGAACCTACTCCCAAAACTTACCTCCAAATTGACTGATAATACCTTATTATCCCTTAACATTATCCAGGGTGATGGATCACAACAAGTAGGCCCCCTGATCTACAAAACCTAAAATTTTGAGGGATTAAGACTATTTAGAATCATCCAGTTCTGAACCAAATAGACCAAAACATAAGATTGCAGACGTTCTCGTAGTGATTAATTCCAAGTATCTTAAATAGTAAAGGGGACAGTACTGAACCCTGAGGTACTCCAAAATGCATAGTCCAAGGCTCTGAAAGATCTGCTCCTACTCTGTAGCAAACAGAAGAATCAGTTTAAAATTTGCCCCTCATCATCAAAGGCTTGCAAATGGACATCAGAGAGAATAAATCAACTGTAAGCGCTACTAATGCAGCTACTGAACTGTATTCTCTCCATAAACCTAAAACCTTTTTTCTCCAAGATATGTCTCAGTTGAGAGACTAGGGGGCTTGTTTACAAAGCCGCGGTAGCGGTTCGCGATCGTTATCGGAGCCGCGGCCCCATTGATTTCAATGGGGCCGCGGCTCCGATAACGATCGCGAATCGCTACCGCGGCTTTGTAAACAAGCCCCTAAGTCTTTTCTATTAGATAACACAGATATGGAAGCTTAGACACAGGTCTGTACGAGGTGTGATCAAAAAGTATCGAGACTTGTTGAGTAGCTATAACACAATACGTCACATCACGATGCTATTAAGTATGCAGTGACCTAGTTATGTGTTCTGCATATGGCTGCAGCACACCTGTACATTTTTTTTAATCATGCGATGTTTGGTAGCGTGTAAAAGCAGTTGTTAGATTTACGATGACTGAAAAAATTGAACTGCGAATTTGCATTTAATGCTGCCAGAAACTTAAGAGATTCGTGCAGAGACTTATGACAAGTTACAGCAAGTGTATGGCGATGAATGCATGAGCCGTACTCAAGTTTATGACTGATACTACATTTCCAAGAGGGTCATCAAAGTGTTGATAGCAACGAACGTTCTGGAAGGCCATCCATGAGCAGGAATGAAGACAAAGTTGAAGCAGTGTGTGCCGCAATACGCTCAAATTGTCGATTGACTATCAGGGAGCCTGCTGAGGACATGGACATCAGTTTCGGGTTGGTACAGTCAATTCTTACTATTGATTTGAGAATGAGATGTGTCCCCTGAGATGAAAAAGATTATTACTGGTGTTGAATCATGGGTTTATGGTTATGACCCAGAAATTAAGACTCAGTCCTCACAATGGAAGACTCCAGACTCTCCCAGACCCAAGAAAGCCCATCAGGTGTGGAGCAATGTCAAGGTCATGCTCACAGTTTTCTGTATGTTCACAAAAGGCCAAACCATTAAATAACGAGAACTATGTCCAAGTTCTGACTTGTTTGAGAGATGCAGTTTATTGAAAATGGGCAGAGTTGCACGGGAATGGAGAATGGTTGCTTCGTCACCATAACGCCCCAGCTCACACATCACATCTTGTCCAGCAGTTCTTGGCCAAACACTAAAGCAAGCAAGTCCATACTCACCTGACTTCATACCCTGTGACTTTTTCTTGTTTCCAAAACTGAAATTACCACTGAAAGGAAGGAGATTCAACGACTTGGAGACCAATAAACAAAATTCAACACAGCAGCTTCACAGTCTAACAAAAGAAGCATTTCAAAATTGTTTCCAAAATGGTAGGAACGCTGGATGAAGTGTGTTTTATTGGAAGGGGACTACTTTGAAGGAGACTGAGTGCAATAATTGTCAGTGTTATACTTACGCTTTTTGATCGCACCTCATAATTACTGACCAATATTGGATCTGGGTTTGCCTTTTTCAAAGTTTAACTAATAACTACCTCCTTTAACATATTTGGAAAAAACTTCATGCATGGAAGAAATGATAATTTGCTGTAAAGGGGTAAACAGGCTTTCATTCAACCTTTAACTGAACAAGATGGTCTTGGACCAAGAAAACAACTGGTTTAGCCTCAGTAAGAATCACCTGGACCTCTTCTAAAGACAATAAAGCAAATCTATTAGATGTGGAGTTATGATAAGTCAAATTAACAGTTCCAACAACATTAGGAACTCTAAGTTACTTCACAGAAGAGTGACCTTTTAATTTAGCACTAGAAGCCCCAAAGTACGTCAATTGATGCAAATGCATCTTCGAAGTTGTATACCAGCTTCACTGCTAGAACCATGTCAGTCATGTTCCATGACTTTGTTAGCAAGGTCAAGATGTTCAAATATATGCATCGAAAATTAATGACAGATGCACCACCTAGCGGGGAAATGAATTTATACCTAGAAGCCCCAAAGTACGTCAATTGACGCACTCAATTGTCTTGGATGTGTCAATTGACGTACTTTGGGGCTTCTAGGTATAAATTCATGTTCCCACTAGGTGGCGCATCTCAATCACTGTTTACAATTTTACTCTGACATTACAAACAATAAACACACGATGATGTCATGTAATGATGTCACATACCGCACGTATTTAACAAATAAGCAACTTCACATTAATTCACATCTGCATTTCATGCTAAACGCAGTCGTCGTGATAATGCGTCAATTGATGCACTTTGGGGTTTCTAGGTAAAATTCTTTTTGGGGCTTCTAGTGTTAAACATAATACAGTGAAAAGCAAAAGCAATCGCTATGCTTCAAGTTTTTCCTATATTGGTATTTATGGATCTGAAGCTGCCTAACAAAGTCCCTTAATCTATTTGACTCATTCCTGACACTGTGAAAAGTAACTCTTTTTAATCACACTAATTTTGCTGGCATGATCACTGATGTGTAACCTACATAGCTATCTTTAACATGGGAGGATTTATGCCACTTTTCTAATTCCAGTCTTTTCCTTTTCAGAATTTGACGATCCTCAGTAAAGCATGGCATCGCTTCATTTGCTGGGAAATTTCCAACTTTGTATGCATAAGAACTGCCATACTGGTACAGACCAAAGGTCTAGCAAGCCCAGTGTCCTCTTTCCAACAGTGGCCAATCCCTGACATATACCCAAAGCAGCCAGTTTCTTGCTACTTATCCCCAGGTATAAAAAGTGTTTTTTTCTCGATCTCCTTTAGTAACAGTTTACGGACTTTTCCTCCAGGAATTAATCCAATTTTTTTTTTTAAAGCCAGCTTCACTTCCTGCACTTACCACATCCTCTGGCAATGAGCTCCAAAGCTTAACTTAACATTGCAAGAAAAAAATATTTTCACCTATTTGTTTTAGATATTACTATTTTGTAGCATCATGGTGTGTCCCCTAGTCCTTGTACTTTTTGAAAGAGCAAACAATCAATTCACGTTTACTCATTCCACTCCACTCAGGATTTTATAGACCTCTATTGTATCTCCCCCTCAGCTTGCTCTTCTGCAAGGTGAAGAGCTCTAACTCTTTAGCCTTTTCTCACAGGAGACTCGTTCCATCCCCTTTATCATTTTGGTATCCCTTCTCTGTATATTTTCTAATGCTGCACAGAGTACTCCAATTCTCTTTACTGCAAATAAAATGTCACATTCAAACAATAAGGGTCATTAATATTCATTATCACAAAACACATAGTCTTGGGTAACACAGGTTGTGTTCCTTTGAATTATTTGTGCTTGTGATCCCATTTTAAATATTTATCAGTTCTACTGCTGGCAGAAGGATCCTGGGTTAGGGCTCCTATGTATTTAGAAGATTGCAATGTCCTGTCTTCCTCCTCACTGGGATCCTATTCCTCTTATCCGCTCTATATACCCTATAAGTAGTTGCCACACTGTACCTCTCTCAGTGGGCAATTCTTCTATACAGCAAACTCCTCTAGTAGACTCTAATAACAAGTCAGCTTCTTTAATTTATCAGACTTGTACGGCAACTAACTCCTTCAGTCTCTTGCCACACTCAGGCAAAGAGGCAAGAAAAACCTATGACAGGCTCTCCAATCTTCAAAAACAGATGCTTCAAGAACCAAGGGATGATTCCACAGAGTATACAAATAAAATAAAAGACTAGGTCACAAACAGAGCCTTGGACACACAGCCCAACACAACTTAACAGCCAAAAGAAAACCAAGAATCACACCTTAAATTCTGTGCACTGAGGTGATATAGAGGGCAGGCAAAAACAAAACTGCCATCCCATCAGGGGGGACGTTACACAAGGTGGCATGCCCCTACTGGTGAGGTTAGAAATGGTATAGTCCTGTACAGAAAGCACATGGGATTGGTAAGGTTCCTAAAGGGATCCCGGCATTTGTTTTATTTTCTATTCCTCTACTAATGATTCCTAATATTGCTTGACCTTTTGGGCACTGACACACAATGAACAGAAGATTTCAATATATTGTCCATAACACCTAGATCCTTTTCCTGGGTGGTGACTCCTAATATGGAACCTAGCATTGTGTATCTATAGCTTGGGTTATTATTCCCTATGTGCAACACTCTGCACTTGACCTCAATAAACCTGGATGCCCAGTCTCCAAAGATCCTCCTGTAATTCTTTTCACAATCTGCACGCAGTTTAACAACTTTGGAGGAAAAGCCCATAAAGCATTATTAAACTGGACTGAGGAAATCCACTGCCTACCACCGGGATAAGCGGCATGGTATCTTTCTACCTTTTGGGAACCCAACAAGTACTTGTGACCTGGACTGGCCACTGTTGGAAAATAAGATGCTAGTCTTGATGGACCTTTGGTCTAACCCAGTATGGCATTTCTTATGTTCTCCACATGGCCTGCTTTTCCCCTCGATCCTGGGGCACTTCCATTTACTGTAAGAGGCAGCACTTCACATCTTCAGAGACACTATGACTACCTCTGAACAAGAAGCATTGCGAATGAGGGAGGAGGCAGGACCTGGAGAGAAGCCGACAAGCAGCGCTGCACATCAGGGACCCTGTGGCCCAGGCTGCTGCTCCTGTTCAGAAGGAAATATGATAATCAGGGCAGGTAAGAAAGAAAAAGGAAGGGGAAGGTGAAGGAGAAGCAATGGAGAAAAAATAATGGAACGGTAAAGAGAGGCAAGGGAGGAAAAAGTGGCGGAGAGCCAGGGTAAGAAAGACACAAAGGCAGAGGAGGAGAAGAGGAAGACCTGGCAAAGGGAGGATCAGGAGGATATTAGGAAGCAAAGAAGGGGGGCCCTCTGCACTCACTACCTTGGTGCTTTCCCTGGTTATGTCCCGTGTGGATTTTTCCAACTCACTTTTCATTGGTCTCCCCAAATCCCAACTGAATCGCTTGCAACGCATCCAAAATACTGCAGCACGCCTCCTTACGCACACCTCTCTCCGCGACCATATTACACCTCAGCTATTTCATCTTCATTGGTTGCCTGTCCCCTTCCGCACCACTTTCAAACTATTAACTCTGGTCCATAAAGCCTTCCATGACAGCACCCCCCAGTACCTATCAGATCTCCTCTACTTTCATTCTCCCAGATACACCCCTCGCTCTTTTCACCTCAACCGTCTCACTTTGCCTTCCCCCTCCCGTGCTCATCTACAATCCACTCGTTCCTCTGCCTTTTTTTTTGCTGGCCCCGCCCTTTGGAATTCTCTCCCTTCCTCCCTCCGTTTAGAACCCCAATACAATGTCTTTAAGCAAAATCTCAAGACCCACCTGTTTTCCCTAGCGTTTAATCTTCCCTCTCCTTTTGTGTGACTCTACTATCCTCTCTCCTCCTCCTTCTGACGCTCCCCCATGTTGTTCTGTCTTGTCCTGCCTCCTCTCTTCTACTATCCTTTTTAAAAAAAAAAATTGTACACTTCTTTTCCTTCTCGTTGGCCTTGGCCTTCTTTTACCAAAATTGTTTTAATTGTACACCGCCTTGGTTATTTCAGAAAGGCGGTTTTTATCAAATAAATAAACATAAACATAAACATAAGAGGAATGAAGGAGATAAAAGGTGGAGGAATGCATGTGTTATGTGAGAGAGGAGCAGATGGGCAGGGTGTACGTGTAAAGCTTGAAGAGATATGTGTGTTAGCAGCAGGAGAATAAGGTGTTTGAGGAAGAGAAAGGGGGAAGGGAAGCATGGTAAATTATGGTGAAGTAGAATAAAGTAAAAAAAATAAAACAAAACTGCATGCTCGAAAAGAAATGGGACAAGAGAATGAAATCAACAACGGGCAGCAGGACGAAAACCTTTATCAAAATGTCTGACAGTAGACTGGATAAGAGAAGAAGGAAACATAAAAATCATATGGGAGAGGAAATGTAGAAAAATGGAAAATGGATAAGATGATGAAAATATGAAGTATAAATCAAAGCATGATGAAAACCGGTGAAAAAAACCGAGGTGGAATCAGAAGAAAGGAATGATAAATAAAGGATGAAGATGAGAAAAGTAGCAAGAAATGGAAGATTTCAAAACATTTATTGAAAAATATTATGCTATACTAGAAAGTAAATTGACAGACAAGAAGTACCTGGCAGTGGTGGCCCTACGGAGGTGCATGTCCCATGCAAGAGTTGTTTCAGACCACTTATAGGCTTAAATTAGTTGACCTAGAAGGAAGTTGTATTTCAGTTTTACTTTGCCCTATCCATAAGTGTACTATGAGAGTTATATTATTAAGTAAAATACAGATACAGTAGCCAGTTTGCAAAATTTCCTTTTAAGATATGATATCCCAGGCAGTTGCCTGGTCTGTCACCACTAAAACCACCATTGGTACAGAGGTTGGAAGGCGCTGGACATTTTGCTTTCACAGGCTCTTTGGAATGTGTTTGGTGTATCTGATTCAGATTTTCTATTTTTACAATAATATATATATATATTAAAATTGCCCTGGAAAAAATGGAACCTTTGTAGGTTGTGGGAATGGAGTGTTTTGTCAGGGTCCAAGATGTCCAGACAACAAAGGCAGAAAAAATAATATTAATTTAGCTTTGGAAATGTTGATGTCAGCCTTGGGAATATAAATTGCAGCATCACTTCTGTCCCTTTATTTTGAACAGTGCAAGAGGAAATGCATTTCTGTTTGTATTTCTCCAGCTTGCATTTAACAGTTTTCATAGACGCTTTTCCTTAGATCAAAACCGGTTTACATTTAACCATAATGTTTTGAAAGATACATATGACATTTAATAAAAGAACGAGTTACACAGATCAACACCGGTTACATTAGAATCTAACATATAAACAAAGAACATAATGTACTTAATGTGACGAAGAATTACATGTGCTTAATCTTTAAAAAATGTCATGACCTTAGTGTATGGCTTTTGACTGAGAAACCGATTCTTGTTATTTAAAGGGTCGTGGCTGTTAGCTCATTGCTAGACTTGCTGAATTATGTTTCTTCTCCAAAGTGTTCTTTGAATAGTGTTTTTAATTCCTTGCAAAATGCTTTAAGGTCAGTTATGGCTCTAGCATTGCAAAGGCCTGGTGCCTATAATGAAAAAGCGTGTGAGCAAGCAGTTTGGTTGCTCTTGGTTTTTTAGAGTGGTACGCTGAATGTATTCTGTGTGCAGTTTCTCCTGAGTCTGTTGTCTAGTGGCTTTTGAAGGATAATTTGTAGATAGTCTGAGGTAAGATCGTGAAGATGGTTATCAGTAATTTATATTTAATACGGCTTAGTAGTGGAAGTCAGTGTAGCTGTTTTAAAATGGGTGCGATGTGGTTTATTCTGAATGCTCCCTGAAGGATTCGCCCTGCTGGACAGTCTGTTTTCCTGAGGTTTGCAGTTCAGTGTTTGCATGTTTCTGTTTTTATTAGCTCCTTATTCTGTATTCAGTGAGGGTTTGTCTGTATTTTGCACATGTGACCCTGGTGAAGGATTTTTCTTGCATTTTAGTTTCTGTTATTTTGGATCCGCTGATGGGGACGTTTCTGCGAATGCTAGGTATGTTTACAGAACTGGATCTGGAGGGTTTATGCAGAGGTTCATTCCAGTCGTGTACAGACTCCAGATTTCATGGCATATTTGCCCTGGCTCTGGCCCAGGCCTCCCAGCGCTCCTCCACCCCATCTCACACTGGCAGCAAGCAAGGAAAAAAGGCTGGCTTATAGCCAGCTGGCCATTCGTAAAGCCAGCTGCCAGCTCTTCCCTGACTCTTACCCTTACCAGGGCCCATAGACTTCTCATGCCAGGTGGGCCCTACCTGTGCCCATTCTCCCTCATTTCCTACCTGGCCCAAGGAGGCCCATAGGACCATGAAGCCCAGCAGCCAGGTTTTGCCCTTGGCCACTCACACTGGAGGATGCTCCTTGGAAGCTCTACCAACATAGCATAATAAAAAATTGATGAAACAGGAACAATAGGCCTACAAGAGAAACCAGAGACCTGTCTTCAGTATTTCCATAAGCAATGTCACAGATGACATCACAGACAAGCCAAACAATCAGAGTGGTAACACTATAGGCTACCGTTTGCCACTATTTCTGTGGGTTTAACAGATTGCAGTGATTTAATGGATTTAAAAAAAAGAAACAGTCATTGTGTATTTTGAACAGATCTATAGCCATAGCTAATGGAAGTTGGTAGAGGCAAAATGTTAATAATAGTCCATGTTTCAAGGGATGAGCACAGAGCATCCTTGACTGCAAAGAAGCGGAGCAAAAGACAGATCAACTCAGATCTATGGCACAACAGAAAGGAAATCATATAGACCAGATGGACATTATACTCCTCAATTGTCATCACGCTTTTCTACCCATGTTAAAGAAAGAGAGACTAATATTAAATGAGAAGCAAAGCTGAATGAGAAGCAGAGAAATTGTAATTTAGCCTCTTTGTGCGATGGTACAGCATCTTTGACTTTTGTCAGAAATGTTCCCAACAAGTTAATAAAATAGTACTATGCATTTTTAGCTCAAATTCAGCAGTTAACACTGCAGAATTACAAATGTAACATTTTATACATGTCTGCGAGCTAAGTATTTTCTATGAAAATGCTAGTTTCAAACCATTGTCTTTGACGTGCACAGATAGATGGAAGCAGCCAATGATCACAGATCCAGAGAACAAAGATTGTAATAGGATGCCTGTGGCTACTGAAATCATAATAAAAGCCTGATTTTGCATAGGACAACTAGGTAGGAATTGGGATGTCCAGGCTCAGGTGTTCACAATTTCCCAGGTATTTTACAGAAGGCGGTGCTGAACGTGAAGCCTTTTGTAAAATACATATAAATATGCTGTAAACTAAGGGGCGAGTTTATTAAAGAGTGCGCCAGTAGCAGGTGTTTGGGCCGCAAATCTAGCAGCCCATGGAAACTTCAGTGGGTGTGTGCATCCATCCGACCCCATGCCGTTGGCATGTTGCTAATGTGTGCCACTGTGCAAAGTAGCAAGCGGGTGCAATTAACATCAGGGCTGGTGCAAGGATTAGAGTCCATCTTGCTGCCATTCCCACCCCTATTGCCACTGCTGCCAGTCCTCGCTAGGGCCTTCAGTGCCAACAACTACATTGAAACTGCCACCCAGGTCTTAGCTAAACTCTCCGGCGCTGCATCACAATTTCTGTCTTCTACGACCTGCCGCTTCTACCCCCCTCAGACACAGACTTCCAGTTTGCATTCTGGCAGCAGCAGGACACCCGCAGAATACCAGTGCCCTAGGTAATTGCCTAGTTTGCCTGATGGTAGCACCAGCCCTGTTCAATGCCACCTATTGAGGGTAAGGAAAAATAAACATTACTCATACACAGTATCTACAGTGCATTTAAAACATTTTTGGGTACAACTTTTGTTTTATTAAAACCATCCTGTTAAGGTTCTATCATGAATAGAAATCTAATTAATAGAAAGGAGAAGCAAACAGGAAACTTAAATCAGTTTGGAAATCTTACAGATTAGGCCACTGTTGTTCCAGGTGACAAATACTATATTACAATATAGGAATGATGATTACAATGTTGGCAGAATATTTGCTTTAAATATTAATCAATGCAATGTAATACAATACATTTTTTTAGAATGGCGCGTGATCATTTCAACATGACTGATTGCTATAATTAATTAAGTAGAGATGAAATCAAACACACTCGTTGTCAAGATAACACAATCAAATGTGACCTACACTTTTGGTCATGCAACACCCGTCTCATCTCTACCAGTATAAGCAGCTTTTTAGTAGATGATTGGACATGCAAATTGAGGGAAGGCAAATACTGCTGCAGTTGTGTACTATATTCTACTGGTTGCAGGTGTCCCAGCATACACAAGTCTGAATACACACACGCAAAAGCCCATCAAGACTAGCATCTTATTTTCCAACAGTGGCCAATCATGGAGCTGAAAATCGCAGTGAATATACTGTGACATTCAATTCTACTGTAAAGGAAACAGAGCCAACATCAGTTTATTCCAAAGCAGCTTTCAGGGGTCTTTAGGAATGCTAAAACCTGATATGGGAGATATTTAAAGGGCTGCCTTATTTAATAGGCAACTGAAATCTAACATTAAACTTTGGGACTGTGCATTTGTGGGACTTGCATTTGATTCATTTGAGCACCTACCTATTTAAAGGTGTGAGTAAGTTCCTGGTATGAGCGTATATCCTGTATGTAAGTTGTTGAGCGTATATCTATATCAGGAGTGGGCAATTGTTTTGGCTGGGGGGGCCACTTTGAGAGGGCCGTGGTTAGCGGAGGGCCGCACTTTCTAAAAGATGGAGAGATCTAGGGCCAGCTTGAAGACTTCATTGTCAGGCTGCTGTTGCTCCCCCTGCTCTTGATCCGGCGGCGGCTGCTGCTGTTCCCCCGCAGCCTCCAGCCTGGCGCAGCCCGTCTCCCCTTCCGGCTGGTAGATGGAGCAGGGCATGGCGCTACGCGAGAGGAGCCGGGAGGGAAGAGCGGCGGAGGCGGAGCCACTGTGCCCGCTTGCTGTGTGCCAGGGCCGGCAGCTCCTGCTGCTCCCGGTCTCTCCCGTGCGCCGCAGCGGCTTGCTCTCCCCACCCCCTGGCACCCCTCCCTTCCTTTGTTGTGCTGTCCCGCACCCCGTCTCATGCATTCACAGGGGGACGAGAAGAGAGGAGCAGGGAGGCAGCACACATGGTGCCTAGGAGCGATTCTGCGGGCCGCAGAAAACTCTGTGGCGGGCCACATGCAGCCCGCGGGTTGTAAATTGCCCACCCCATTCCCATATATAAGGTGTGAGGAAGTTGCTGGTATGAGCATATAACCTATATGTAAAAACTTACAAGATTACAAAATACAAAATCAGCTCTACGCAGACGACATCATTTTCTTCACTCCATTTACCATTACAAAGCCCGACTTCACTAATATCAGCAATTGCTTCAAGAAAATCAGACACTGGCTCCAGCAACATAATCTTTTCATCAATCTAGCCAAAACAAAAGCCCTCCACCTATTCGCTGATGCATCTTACACCCCCCTACTTCACTTGACCTAGACGATTACAATATTTCCGTAAAAACCAAAGTTAAATACCTTGGCATAATAATCAATCAGAACCTCACTTTCCAGGAACACATACGAAGAACAATTTGTTCCATATACTCCAAGGTCAGAATTGGGATGTTCCGCCCTTTATTAAACCCAGACTCTTTCCATACTGTTTGACAAGCCCTAACTACCCCTACTCTCGATTACTGCAGCCTCATATACCACAGCCTCCCAAAGCAAAGTATCCACCCGCTCCAAATGGCCCAGAACACATTAGCACGTCTAATCTCCAAGACTCCCAGAAGCGCCCACATTACTCCCATACCTCCACTGTCCCTATCCTGTCCAGAATAACATTTAAAACTCTTGCATAATCCATAAAATTGAATCTGCTCCTTGCCTTCGCTCCCTCCACTCCAAGCCCACTAGCTCCAGATTTCGCAGGACTAACTCCACAAACCTGCTACACATCCCAGCACAAAAACTAAAAAGCAAACAAGCTACTGGCAATTGTGTTTTCTCCCTCTATGTCCCTACAGATTGGAACGCCCTCCCACCTGACCTTCCAAGTTGCCCTGATTATGCAGAGTTCCGTAAAAAAATTAAAACATTCCTTTTCCAAGAATACTTGAGCTTCACCCCCTAAAGCACTATCCGATCCAGTGCCTCCTAGACTTATCTAACCTCTTACTCTACAATCACTATACCCCATTCCACCATGTGTCCTCCCCCCGCCCATCTTCCCCCTCCCCCCCACTCCCATTCAATGTATATAGTTGCCTCATCTGGCGTTATACCTTAACTGTTAACTTTATTAGTTGACCTTAGATAAGTTCTTTCTTATTTATTGTTCTATGTACAACAGCTGTAACTACACTGTTACTGTTGGGTTCCATGTAAACAGTCTTGAATTGTAGAGTAATGGTATATAAATCTTTAAATAAATAAATAGCCATAAATTAACAATGTACAATCAATCCGCACACTTTAAAAAGTTCTAGCTTGGATACAATGTGTGTGTAGAGAATGAGCACTTGAAGCGAACATGAAGAAATGCTTGAAAATCAGAAAAACGTCATTTAAAACTATCATGAACTAAACTTGTTTTCGGCCATGCACACTTCCTACTACACTTTCTTCATGAGCTATTAATTATGCCACTCTTCTTAAAGAAACTTTCAGTGTTGTGGAAAATAGGTCCTTCAGACATTTTGTGTTCACTCACAACAAACTAAACATGGGGTGCTTTTTAGTGAAGCCCGGTAGACAGTTAATGTGTGGAAATGGCAGCCGGGAACTCTAATACGTGAGTATTGCCAGCGACTGCATGGTAAATTGCACGATAATCAGCCCTAACCCAACGGGGCAGGGAATGGGCGGAGTGTGGGCCTGGAGAACATATTGCTGCTAGTGTGAGGGCAATTGCCTCGTGCTCAGTGGCAATGTGGCAGCTATCAAGAGTGCAGTAGTAACACTTATAGGAGTGTCATTAGGTACACCTGCATTAAGTGTGCCAAATATTAAGGTATCCTGTCCAGAGCTAAGTGTCAGGAACATGCTGCTTACACCCCTGCCAGCTAACGTAGAGGCTTTGTATTTAACATGCATTCGGTTTACATGTTAGGTGCAGAACCGTACTGGGCTTTAGCAAAAGGGGCCCAGAGATTCTAACAGTAGCAACACTTCCTCCATTTCTGAAACAGTGATCACAAAATTGCAGGTCTTCCCCTCGTGATTGTAAAGATGCCTTTTGCATCTTTCACACCACCTTTCAGATGTCCCCTGAGAGTTTCTAGAAAGAATAACGTCAGAGTTTTGATCTCTATGATTACTCTTTTTGGGGCTTGTACTTATGGACCTGCAAGCTGATTTTTAAAAGGGACACTCTTGATGGTGTCACTCTTAAGATATCCTGCAGCGTCTAATACAGATTTTTTTTTTTTACCCTGGCATCCTTTACACCATCAAATTATTTATTTAAAAATATTTATATACTGCAAATCATAGTAGGCCAGATAGTCAAATCGAATAACGTGGGTAGAAGACCTGCTAAGTGCATTAATTGTGGTGCCCTGGCTATTCAACGGCACTGATGAGGTTAATGCCGCTCAACATCCCCGGGTGCTGCCACTAAATACTCCGACGCTAGCTGGTTACCATCAGGGTGTTCTTGGGGTGGTACTCGGGGACAGCTGGGCAGCGGTGATATTTCCACTGCTGCCAGGTTATCCCTCGGAGGTGAACGTTCGGCACCTTAAAGGCTATCCTAACTTTTGCAGCCGAATCTAACTGGGCAGTGGTGGAATATCACACTAGTGCCCGCTTAGCTTTGTTGCTATCCGGCCAACCTGGATATTCAATGATAGTGGCCAGATATGGCCACAGCACTGAATATCTGCGAAGTGGGATATCAAGGGTGGGGTGGTGAGTGCGGCCCACTCCAGGTGCTGACCAGGAGAGGGCTGCACCCCCGCTGGGCCCACACGTCCGAGGTAGCACAGCAAGTTTACCTTAAAGCCAGCTGGCTTGCTGCGCTGCCTCCAATCCAGGCCCGTTGGCTGTTTGCTCCCAGGCTAAAGTCTTGCGATTCGTGAGACTTCGGTCCAGGAGCCAACAGCCAATGAGCCTGGATTGGAGGTAACACAGCAAGCCACCTGGCTTTAAAGTAAGTTTGTTGCACTGCCTCCAAATTTTTGTCCTGGGGGTGGGGGAGGCGCACTGCAGTGCACAGGGGCACCCACTCTAGGGGCTGCAGGAGCTGGGAACTCCACTGTATCTGGGTCTGAAGTTCAGTGGCGACAGCTAACCGCTTTACATGGGTTAGCCTCTGCCGTTGAATACTGGGTGCAGTATTCAGAAGTGGTTTACAATAAAACACAAGAAATAGTAAAATGACAAACAAATGGATGAGATCAAAACAAAACATACAGTAATCATATTAAACACTAGTAACAGCCTCATCATGATACACTCTCAAATATCTTGTTAAAACAGGTCGCCTTTACTTGCTTCCAAAAGTCACAGATGTCACTAATCATCTTGCAGTAATTCATTCTTTAACCAGTGTCCAGAGACAGATACAATCTGCTTGAGATATTTTTTTTTACCAAAGTGAGGGGTAAACGAAATGCCAAGAACCCCAAGCCTTAGGATCTCAACAGTCGTTCTGGGACATAAAAGCAGTGATTGAGTCAATATGTAAAAAAAATATATATATATATGTATACATAGATCCTTAAAAAATAAAATCAACAATTTAAAACAAACACTCGGCAATCAATGTAAAGAACACAATATCGGTGTAATACGATCTCAAAGCTTACGTAGCCTCAGAAATCAAAGAAGCTGCTGCATTCTGGACTACATGTAAGGGTCGAATATGCAAAACTTGGAGGCCACTCAATAGGAAGTTACACAAATCAGGTCACAGTACTGAAAACTGAAAAACAGTTCTCAATTCAGAAATCAGAAGATAAAAGTTCAATTTCCTTAGTAAGCATAGTTTAAAAAAACACCCTCTTCACTATCGCCTTAACATAACAGTGAAACAGTAATTATCTATCAAGGACCACACACATACAGGAATACTCTGCCCTTCAAGCCGCCAAGCATGGAAGATGGGGGGGGGGAGGGGGGGACTGTGACATATATATTATGGGAGAGCACCATAAGCTCAGTTTTTTGCACATTCAAAGAGAGGCTATGAATAGATAACCCTCCTAAACCAGAACAAATGCAAGAAGCTATCCCGTTCAAGACTCCTAAACATTCTTACCATCAGCCAGTAATAGCATTATATCATCTGTATAATTGCAATGCTTGATTTGTAGGCCTGCTAAAGTCATACACAGTGGTTGCAAAGAGATATTAAAAAATATAGCAGACAAGATTGAGACCTGCAGTAGACCATGAACCATAAAAAAACGCTGAATGCCCCGCAAATCGTACACATTCTGCACACTTAGCAAAAAATGAGCTAAACCATTTTAAAGCAACTGAACCTATGCCAATCGAGTGAAGACTCTCCATTAAAAGTGGGTGTAGAACTGAGACAAATTTGAAATAAATATCTAAAATGGCTGCCACAGAAACATTATCTTTACCCAAAGATACTAATCATTTATCTACTGTAGAAATCAGTACTATTACCAGCTCGAAACCCGAACTGATACTGATCCAGCAGGGAATGGAGATCCAAATGTTATTGCAATTGATCCAATACAACATGCTTTATAATCTTAGCAAAGAAGAGCAAATTAGAAATAGGTCTTAAATTACTCAAGATTTTTAGGGTCAGCAATTAATTTTTTTTTATTTTTTTAATACAGACCCATTTTAAGATCAATGGCAGCTCCCACAGCATAAGAGAACTATAAATCACCTCCACTAACTTTTCAACAATGCTAAGGGAATAGGATCTAGACAGAAAAAAGTATCACGAGACTAGACAATAAATTTATTAACATGGTCTAAAGTTACTAAAGGAAAATCATGCCCTATTACATGCCCATGCAATAGTGTTATTGCTCATATCAACTGAAGTAATACCTTTAAGTATACTAGAAGCAGAAACTATTGGACCCCTCCTTGATGGAATCCTACAGACCCATCTCCAGCATTCCTCTCCTTTCGAAAATCATCGAAAAGATTACCCAACGTCAATTACAAGATTATTTAGATACCAATGCACCCTTGCATCCATGTCAGCACGGATTTCGTGAATCACATGGTGTTGAAACACTACTGACATCCCTGTTTAATGCTCTAACCATAGGCCTAGACAACATCAGACAAGGTTTTGCTTTAATCTTCATGGACATTGCCGCTGCGTTTGACACTGTCGATCATGAAGTACTCCTGTCACGTCTTAGAGAGAAGGGAGTTCATGGATCAGCTCTGTCTTGGTGCTCTTCATACCTCAGAGACAGTTGGCAACATGTCTGTTCTGGATCTTCAACCTCTGACCCCTTCCCTCAAACTAAAGGTGTGCCACAAGGCTCCTCCCTTTCCGCCTTACTGTTCAACGTTTATATGCAGCCTATCTGTGACCTCATCCACTCTTTTAACATCAACTGCCTGGTCTATGCTGATGATGTCCTGATGTATATGCCATTCTCGACAGAACTCCTGGACCTCTCCCCACTAATCAAGTGCTTTGACGTGGTCACAGACTGGCTAAATGCACAAATGCTTAAGATAAACTTCAAAAAGACAGAAGTCCTCTTCGTGACCAGAAACCCTGCATTTAACTCACCAAACGTCCATCAAGGTGCGTGACGCAGAACTCCTTTGCAAGACTACAGTGAGATACCTAGGGGTTACGCTCGATCAACAACTCAATATGAAGGCTCATATCAGCAACGTAGCGAAATCCGTCTATCATAAAATCCGGACCCTTCGTTATCTGCGTCAGCTGCTAGAACCAGACGACTTTCGATCAGTCTTTCAGGCCTTAATAATGCCTCACCTGGACTACGCCAATGCGATCCTACATGGCCTACCAAAGAGCACGATTAACCCCTTACAATTGGCAATGAACTCAGCTGCAAGAATCCTTTATGGAGCCTCCAAGAGAACCACATCACTCCAATACTGAAACAGTTACATTGGCTGCCTATACAATCTAGGATCTCTTTCAAGATCCTAACTATGACTCACAAGGCGATCAATAACTACTCCGCATCTACTATCACTGACCTGACATCAATTACACCCCCTAATCGAGCAAGGCGATCGACTGCCTCCAACTCTCTTGTACTACCCAAGGCAATCACGAAATGCTCTCAAGTCACTAGATCCAGAGCCTTCTCTTACTTTGCACCATCATGTTGGAACGCCCTACCATCAGGCATCAGAACCATCAGTGAGCTCTCCCAGTTCAGGAAGGCACTGAAGCATCACCTGTTCCTGCAGCACTACGATGTTTCGGACACCCTCCCATACCAACCCACCTCCACACTCCAGGCCAACACATTAAACCCATGCACTCCACAGTCTTAATCCGTAGAACTGCAATCCCACTTTGCACCTCCTCTCACTACGAAAATTTTACCTAGATTCATGTAGCTCTACATATAGCTGCATTTAGTTGCTTTGTACATAGTTCTCACGTTCTCTGTTTCACTGTTCATGAAACCTGTTTAATGTATACCAAGTTTATTGTCCTGTTCATTGTAAGCACAGATCAATTATTTGAGACGTGTAGTTTTTATGTTCATTGTAAACCGCACTGATGACGAATAGCGCGGTATAAAAGAAACTGTAAATAAATAAATAAATATTAGACAGGATCTCCTTTCCTAAAGCTACGAGAGTTAAAGAAAAAATTCCAGCCTCGAATTGGAATGTTACAAGATGCTCAAGGATCCATTTTGAATGATGCTGAGAAGCTCAAGAAAAATTGGAAAGAATATAGAGTTTTTATATGATAAAGACCAAGTGGACCAACAGCCGTTTCAACCTGTACCTTATGATCCGGAACCATTGGTTGATGAAAGAAGAAGTTGAAGCAGCATTGAAAGCCTTATCAAAAAACACAGCACCAGGCACTGATAGCATCACCATAGAAGTATTATAGCAATCTGATGCAGCTGTTACCATACTTATAAGGCTCTGCTGGGAAATCTGGAAAACAACATCATGGCGAACTGAATGGAAAGGATCTCTATTTATACCAATAGTAAAGAAAGGTGATCCAACTGATTGTGGAAATTATCGCACAATCGCTCTGATCCCACATGCCAGCAAGATTCTACTCAAGATTATTCAGCAGAGACTACAACCATACCTGCAACGAGAACTACCTGAAGTGCAAGCAAGGTTCAGGAAAGGGCGAGGAACGAGAGACATCATCGCAGATGTAAGATGGATCCTTGAAAAGACTAAAGAATCTACATGTACATGTGTTTTATTGACTACAGCAAAACCTTTGACCGTTTAAACCATGAGAAACTCTGGGCCACATTAAGAAGCATGGGTATACCAGAACTCCTGATCGTTCTCTTGCGCAACCTTTATATTTATCAAGAAGCAACAATTTGAATGGAACAAGGAGAAAAAGAATGGTTTAAAATCAGCAAAGATGTACAACAAGGCTGCATACTTCCCCGCTACCTGTTTAATTTATATGCAGAACAAATCATCAGAGAAGCAGAATTGTATGAAGACAACAAAGGTGTGAAGATTGGTGGAAGACTCAACAACCTTGGTTATGCTGATGATACCACATTACTGGCTGAAAGTAGACGATCTGAAACATTTGCTTCTCAAGATCAAGGAACAGTCTTAAAACGGGCTGCACCTTAAAGCAGGGGTCTCAAACACGCGGCCCGCGGGCCGCATGCGGCCCGCGGGAGAAGGTTGTGCGGCCCGCGACGGCTTCTGCTGCTGCCATTGCCGCCGTGGCAACGGCAGAATCGACGGTCAATTTAAAAAAAATAAAAAACTGGCTTCTGCTGCTCTGTCCTGCGGCCCGTTCCCCTCTGCGCGAGAGCCCTGAATGTGCTTCCTCTGCGGCGTGCTTTTCAAGCCGCGAAGGGAGTATTTCCCTCTCGCGAGGCTTGAAAAGTGAATAGGCTTAAGCCGCGCGAGAGGGAAATACTCTCTTCGCGGCTTAAAAAGCATGCCGCAGAGGAAGCACACTCAGGGCTCTCGCGCAGAGGGAAAGGGGCCGCGGGACAGCTGATTTTCTGCTGCAGCAGAAGCCAGCAGCAGAAGCCAGGTTTTTTGTTTATTTACCTGGGGGGGGGGGTATGACTGGAAATGGGCTATTGGCAGGGGGGGGGTATGACTGGAAATGGGCTATTGGCGGGGGGGGGGTTATGACTGGAAATGGGCTATTGGCAGGGGGGGATCTGACTGGAAATGGGCTATTGGCAGGGGGGGTGTAGGACTGGAAATGGGCTATTGGCAGGGGGGGGTTATGACTGGAAATGGGCTATGGTGGGGGCTAGGACTGGAAATGGGCAGGTGGGGGTTAGGAATGACTGGAGGTGGTCTGATGGGGGGCGTTAGGACTGGTAATGAGCTATGGAGGGGCTGACTGAAATGGGGTAATGGGGGTTAGGGCTGGAAGTGGGCTATTGGCAGGGGGGGTTATGACTGGTAATGGGCTATGGGGGGTCTAGGACTGGTAATGTGCTGGGGGGGTTGCTAGGACTGGAAATGGGCTGAGTGGAAGGGGGCTTGAACTGCAAATGGCTGATGGGGAGGGGGGCTTGGAATGGAAATGGGCTGTGAGGGGAGGGAGCTAGGATTGGAAATGGGCTGATGGGGGGCTAGGATTGGAAATGGGCTGATGGTGAGGCTAGGATAGGACTGGAAATGGACTGATGCAGGGACTAGAAGGCAGCGGATGCTGGGTGGGGCTGGAACTAGAAGGGAGCTGATGTTGGGGGAGGATTAGAATGGGATGGAGCTGGGAAAGTGAAATGGGAGAGGGGAAAAATATTTTGTCTGGGAGAGAAGACAAATCTACAATTGGCCAGGTATTGTGAGAGTAAGTGGGGATTGAGGATGGAGGGGTAAAATTTGAGTGGATGAAATAGGAATGAGGAAAGAGAAAAAGGAGGAAGATTAGTATGTTAAAGCAGATGTAGAGAGAGAATGGAAAAAAAACTAGGAGAGAAGAAAGGGCAAATGGAAGCAGACGATGGAGAGTTAGCAGAAGACATGAAGAAACCAGAAGAAAGTGGCTGGAACAATTGCAACTGAAAAAATGCACAAAAGGTAGAAAAATATCTCTTTATTTTGAATTTATTAACTGGAATATGTCAGCTCTGGGAAATGTGCATCATTAATGTTTGCGCTTTGTTTAGTACAAGAGGAAATTAATTTATAGTTTTATTTCTACAGTGTTGTTATACATTCCAAGTTTGGCTTTTGGGGTTCCCAGTTTAATTATTGTCTTCTTGTTTCTAAATCTTTTAGTCTTTCTTTATCCATACTCATTAAAGAGGCATGTTTACTAAAAGTTAGTGTATGGTAACATTATGCAAATAATTATGCAAATGAGGTCCCTTATGCAAATGAGGCCCGCGTCTTATGCGGCCCCCGGGTTACTTTACAAGTCCTCATTTGGCCCTCAAAGCAATTTGAGTTTGAGACCCCTGCCTTAAAGTAAGGAAGACAAAAATCAATAAGTTCATCGTTGATGGAGAAGAAATTAAAACAGTGGACAACTTTAACCTACTTGGATCAACTATCAATAAAGAAGCAAGAAACAGTCAAGAAATCAGACGACACATTTCTCTTGGTAGAATGGCTATGAAAGACCTGGATGAAATTCTCAAGAGCAGAGATGTCTCTTTCCATACAAAGATTTGACCTGTTCAAGCCATAGCATTTTCAATAACGTCATATGGATGCAAACGTTGTACAGTGAAAAAGATAGGAATAAAATTGATGCCTTTGAATTATGGTGCTGGCGACGAATACTGTGTGTATACCATGGACTGCCCAGAGAACAAACCAGTCAGTACTAGAGCAGATCAAACCTAAGCTTTCTTTAGAAGCTCAGCCAACAAGACTTTGACTTTTATACTTTGGACACATCATGTGAAGAGAGAGATCATTAGAGAAAGACATCATGTTTGGCAATGCAAAAGAGGAAGGCCAGCAATGAGATGGATCGATACAATAACAGCAGCTACAAGTGCCAGTCTGTCAACAATGAGCCCCCTGACTGAAGACCGAACACAATTTAGGACAACTATCCAGATGGTCGCCATGAGTCGACAGAGACTCGACAGCACTTAACAAAAACAATAATACGGGTAAACCAGGATTCGGCCAATTCCAGGTCGCAGTGACAAATAGAAATTTGCGCCTGGTGCCTGGGATTTTCTAACCCCTCCTTTTCTTTTGTTTCCTGTGCCACATTATTGCTAATGGGGCAGGAGATTCCCTCTCTCTGCACTGTGTGGCTCTGTGAGAGTCTGAGCCACATGGTGCAGGAACTCTGGTGCTGGTCTTGCAAGACATGAAAATTGGCCGAATTGTCCCTGCACCGCACAGTTCAGACTTACACAGAGCCGTGTGATGTAATGATGATGTCTATCTCCTATCAGAGGAAGCACTTATCTCTACATTGCTTGGCTCTGTGCAAGACTGAGCCACATGAAGCAGGTATAAGAAATTCATGCTCTGAGAGCAGCACAGATTAAGTAGAGGATCAGTGCTGCTGAGGAGAAGTTGACTGGCTTGTAGGAGCTGGGGGGCTGATTGGCTAGCTAGGGGGAGCCTGGGAGGTGATGACTAGCTTGCTGGAAGTGCTGAATGGCTAGCTAAGAGGAGTTTTTTGGGCTAACTTGCCTGCTGGAAGGGAGGATGACTAGCTTGTAGGTGCTGGAGGAAAGCTAGCGGAGCTGACTGGTTAGCTGGGGAGAGGCTTGGGGTACTGACTGGCTAGCTTGGGGTAGCTGGTAGAACTGACTGCCTAGCTGGGGGCAAGCTGAGGGGTGCTGACTGGCTGACAGGGCTGGGGTAGAAGCTGGGAGGGGTGACTGGCTTGCAAGGGTAATGGCTGGAGATGGCTGACTGCCCTGCAAAGGGTCAAGGTGACTGACTGGATTGCAAGTGTAGGGATGAGGCTAAATAGTTAGCTGAGAGCGTGGCAGACTGGCTTTCAGGAGATAGGAGCTGGAGGTGGCCAATTTTAAGGGAGGAGTGAGACTGGGTGATGAGAAGGTGGGGAGGGGAGAAAGCATGTAAGAGACAAGAGGGTGGTAAGGGAGAGAGACTGCAAGACTGAGTGACAACAGGGGGGGAGGGGGGGAGCTGCCAGAAGTGTATTCTGCCAGTAGCCTGCAGAGGTCAAAGTCAACATAGTAACATAAGAGCTTCCTCTGATAGGAGCTAGACATGTATTAAGGATGTGATTTTCTAAGCTTTTTTACCCTTGGACATAGAAAGGGAAATCAGTCTTAGTAAATCTGGCCCAAAAGGAGCTGTGATAGACCTCCACAGAGACGATTTAAGATTCCCCTGACCCCAGCTCCTGAACCTCGGTGGAGAATGAAGACAACTGGGAGGAGGAAGAGCACGAGGAGGTCACAGCCAATGGCACTTACAATTTTGGCCTTGCTCCTAAATCCAAACAAAATTTTCAAGGCCTCTCCTTTTCTTGGATTTGGGGGGGGGGGGGGGGGGATATTTTCAAACGTTTTAAGTCCATGGCTAAACACACTCTTTACCTGCAGAAATCGCTCTGGCAGCCAAACCCTGTTTATATTCTTCCCCTTTGTCTTATAAAACGTCTATCTTTCTTTCTTTCCTACTTTCTGGGCTCTTTTCCTTCCTTCTCAACTTTTCTTCCCACTATGTTGAAACAACATTATTAAGCCTACTCAAGAGATTCATTTACACCATAATGAAGCATTTTTGTATCATTCTTTACTTGAGATAGCTTGTGATTAATTTTATAAAGGTTTTTCCATATGTAAAGCCACTTTAATATCAAGATGCACAGACATTGCCACAAAGTTTGGAACAGGTGCAAATTTGTGCATTTCAATTTATTAGCATGTTATTGGGACTGGTTTTAAGAGCCTCTACGTCACCTTCACAGGATAGACTTAGACTAGGTACCTTCTTGGACTTAAAACACAGATGGAGGTGAAAGTGATTTTGGATTTAGTTCATGTCTTTTTCAGTAATAGCTCAAGGTGAGGTACCCTGAGGCACAGCAGGTAGTTTCCTGTCCCCAGAAGCCATGGAGGGTTCAGTAACCCATCCAAGATCACAAGGAATAGCAGTGGGATTTGAATCCTGGCTTCTGTAGTTCTCAGCCTGATGTTTTTATTTATTTATTTATTTAATGCTTTTATATACCATGCTCTTTAAAATCAGTGCGGTTTACAGATAACATTTTGTACAAAGTAGGGAGAGCTGCTTTGCACTTACATTGAACGGGTAATACAACTTGGATTTAGAACTGGGGTAACTATATACAGTATAAGCAGGATGTCTCTGCGCAGTTGTAGCGACATGGCTTACCCTAAGAACTATGTACAGGGATGTAATTTTATTTACAGGGTTGTCTGTTATTTACAATTAGCTGGTTGGGGGTATGGCGGGTGAGGTCGTGTCGTTGGCCTGTGAGTAGTGTAGGAGAAAAAGGTGGTGCTTTAGTGCCTTTCTGAATTGGGCAAGGTCAGTGATCGCTCGGATGGTAGTTGGGAGCTCGTTCCAGCGAGTGGGTGCGTAGAACATAAAGGCTCTGTTCTTTGTTGCCTGAGTGCATTTTGTTATTTCACTGAGGGTTATTAGTGTGTTGGTGGCGAAACTCCTTCTTGCTCTGTTTGATGTTCTAAATATTAGGCAACTTCTCCTGCTACAGAATTGCCCTCTTTAAATATAATTCCAACAAATATTTCACATGTTTAAATTCTGTCAGAGCTCCTCTCACACATAGTTTTCAGATCTACCAGACTGGAAGCGACCTCTCTTTCGCATCCTGGAAGCACCCAACAGCAGCTAAACAGGGACTGAAATATGAGGTGATGCCAGTCTTCAGTCTCACGGAGAACACTACTATTTATAGAGAGATTTGCTTCACAATACAAAGCATTACCAATTTTAACACTGCCTCTTAATTTACAGAATACAGAAGCGGTGGGCCCGATACTGAAAAGAATTAATGCAGTCAGGAGACCTGCTAATCATGCTAATCCCATTGGCTGCGATATTCAGCGGACGTGACATGGTTAGTGCTGCTGAACATCTATGGGTGCCGCCAGCTTAGCATCAGGGTGGCACCTGGCAATAACCAGGCAGAGACGATATTAAGCTGTTGCCTGGTTATTGCAATGCGGCAAAGGTAAGGCGCAGTAATGGCTGGCCTAACTTTCACCGCTGAAGCTAACTGGGCAGCGGATGAATATCGCCGCTGCCGGGTTAGCTTCATGGCATCCAGGCAACCTGGATATTCAATGTCGAGGCCATATCCGGGTCTAATATTCAGCGGTGGTGGCTAGCCGTTTCAGCAGTGCTAGCCACTGCTGCTTAAACTCCTTTGCAACATAGAATTCTGTAACTTCATACAGACATCACCTTCACTTGATAGACAGAACAAGGCTTTAGTAGCCATATAGATCCCGAAGAAAATGGATTTGTTGCAGCTTAAGATATCTTTTATTGAAACAATATAAGAACAACTCAAGTGTGCTGTAGTACATGAGTATTTGATAACACTGAGGTCCTTTCTTTAGATATGACGACTGTCTGGAATACTCTTCCACATCACCGCCGAAGCTGTACATGGAAAGATACTGCACATGAACTCAGCTATTCTCTTCTGCAGCTCTCCATTTGCTTGCTATGATTTTATTATGATATGCAGTTTGATAGATACAAAAAACACAAATGTGACACTCAAATTCAAGTCAGAAACCAAAATACAGAAAACTGAAACACAAAAGAACATTCATCAGTTTAATTCAGCACAAACCCTTACAGACGATACAAACCCATTCCCCCACTCTACAGAACTGTTACATCCCAACATGTTTTCTTCCAAATATTACTGTGTATTATTTTATATTTTTCCCAATGCAACTTTTACTGCACACATCTGATCCCAACTGCTACATTATCAACACTATGGAGGATGATTTATACCATATAAGCTCACAATACTGGACATTTTGTTTTATTAATATAAAGTCCCTTTGTTTCGTTTCTTGAAATGATCTTAGTCAAAGGTCATTCACTTTAAATTTTTCCAACAATAAGGTACTCATTTAGTAAGCTGAAATTGTGTATTAACGTGTGTGAATTTGAGTGCATAGTTAGCAGCTAGGCCCCACTGAGGACACTGGGGTTTGCATTATTTAGCATGCAGTAAATCACATTAATGCAGCTTCGTAAATGAGGACCCAAATGAACTATGGATTAGAAAGGCTTGTGCTGTGTAGAATCAAAGGCAGCAGAGTATCATTTAACAAGATGCAGATGGCATATTGGCACACGGATGATAAACTGATTACAAGTTAAACTGCCTAAGCAACACCAGGGCAAATAACTGACTTTCCCAGTTTTTCTCACTCTACAATGAGCAATAGGCCACTGCATGAGCTGCTCTTTCAGTAAGCATATTACGCTGCTGACATTTTCTTCCTGCTATTTTTGCACAATTATTGTCCCATATGCAGGAGAACACAATATTTCAAAGACTGCTTCAGCGAGACTGACACACTAAAGGCAGGGTGGTTCTATCAATCATTAGGCAAAGTGAGGTAGTTCCCTCAAACGACAGATTTCTGATGGCAGCAGCAAGTGTCCCGAAAACACTACTATGACAGCAGCCTTACTTAGGCAGCTACTTTCTCTCTTTCTGCACCTGGGCAGTAAGGAAGGACGGTGTTGAATCTTATGATAATGCGGTATAGAAACCCATTAAGTAAATAAATAAATAGACAAGTTTAACCATGGGGTTTCTCAGTCCATACCCATGGTCAAGGTTTTTCAGTCTTTGCCTCACAGACTGCATTGGAGGGAGCAGGACTGAGCGTGCGTATGGGCTTGAAGGCCCAAAGCTTATTTTTTTTGTTTTAATGCTGATAATTCCAGGAATTCATTTAATGCTGATAGTTCTAGGAAGCTGCAGGAGGAAAGGTAGAGAGAGGAAGGAGAGAGGCAGGGAAAACGATAAAGATTTACTTAGATTATGAAGCTTGAAAATGGTTGGGTGGGCGATGCTTTCCTTGTTAAATATCATCTTCTGAAATATGATGATTCTATTGGTCTTAACTGCTAACTGAATTATTTAATGTTTGCACTGCATTAACCATCAAGAAGTAAACCTTGAAAAAAAATTAGGATTATATTTTCTTCCCCAAAGAGCAATTAGCAATGTTTTATTTTAAAAACTTACTTTTCAAGGCTAAAAAGTGAGACGGATGAGTAACCTTATTTTAAACTAAGATGTTTTAAGGGTCTCTCTTTAAAAAAATAGAGAAAATAAACATATCTCCATTTACAAGAAAGTATTGTGCAACCTATACAAACTGCACAAACGCAGAAAGCATAGTTACTTACCTGTAACAGGAGTTCTCTGGGGACATCAGGAATCAGTCTTCACATATGGGTGATGTTGGCACCGATGGAGCCCACGCGGATTCACTCCCCAGCTTTCAAAGAAAGCCTTTGGGAATTAGACCACGCATGCATGGTCACCTTCCCGCCCAAGGGTGCCATCTTACCTCAGTGTGATGACAGCGTAATCAAACATAAAAAGGAAAAAACAACTCCATGGGGAGGAGGGAGGGTTGTGAGGAATGATTCCTGCTGTCCCCAGAGAACACCTGTTACAGGTGAGTAACTACACTTTCTCCTGAAACAATCAGGAAGTCAGTCCTCACATATAGGACTCCTTAGCTACAGGCTACCAAGAAGTAACTGTAGGAGCCCCCGACGATGCAAAAAGCGAAAAGAGCAGGACAACAAGGAGCACTGAATGGCTTGGAAGTCCAGAGATGCAGCTGCAGCACTAAACATGGACTCACCTCGTTGGTAGCTGGAAACAACAGGCTGGAGGGAAGGAGTTGCATTATTCCCCAAAGAGGTGGACCAAAGACTGGGTGGCAGCCCGGAAGATGTCCAGCAGAGGGACTGAGCGCAGGTTGGCCACCGAGGCCGCCATGGCACGTACATTGTGTGCGGTAATGTGATGCTCCAGGGAGAGTCCAGGCTGTTCATAAGCGAAGAAGGTGCACTCTGCCACCAGGGTAGACAGGGAACACTTGGAGACAGCAACCCTGAGTCTGTTAGCATCATAGAAGATGAACAGCTGTGACAAGCGACAATGGGGCTGTGTTCTCTGAGGACAGAAGGACAGAATTCTCTTGCAATCCAAGGTGTGCAATGCAGCCTCTCCTCATGAGGCATGAGACCTGGGAAGAAAGGTGGAAAGAACCACCTCCTGGTTCATTTGAAAAGTGGACATCACCTTAGGCAAGAACTTCAGGTGTGTCCGGAGAACTACCCTGTTTCTGTGGAACCTGGTATAGGGGGCATGAGCCACTAACACGTCTGGTTGAGGTGAGCGCTACCAGATACACTACTTTCCACGATAAGTACTTGAAATGGCACATAGCCAGAGGTTCAAAAGGGGAGTCATCAGCTTCCCTAGACTTACGTTCAGGTCCACACCAACGGTTGTCGGCGGATGGAGGGGGCCATGAAAGGAGAAGCCCCCTCATGAAGTGACCCACTAGCAGGTGCACGGAGATGGATTGGCCGTCGACCAGGTGATGATGCGCACAGATGGTGCTGAGATGCACCCTGACAGAATTGGACTTCCGTCCAGTTCTAGAAAGGTGCAGGAGATATTGTAGGATGTCCTGCATGGCACAGGCGAAAGGATTGAGACATTTGTCTGAGCACCAGACAGAGAATAGGCATACTTAGAGGTATATGCAAGATGCATAGAGTACTTGAGGGAAGCCAGAAGGATGTCTTCCACCTCCCTGGAGAGATTGAGGTGCACTATGGCTAGCCTCTCAGCAGCCATGCCATCAGATCGAGGGACTGGAGATTGGGATGGAGAAGGGTCATGATCTTCTGTGATGATATGTCTGGGTTCTGGCCCAGAGGTTTCGGAGCTGCTTGGGACAGCTGCAGAAGCAGAGGAAACTATGGCTGTCTGGCCCACTAGGGGGCAATAAGGATCATTGAGGCTCCATCCGACTGGACCTTGAGCAAGGTCTTGGGGACAAGGGGAGTAGGCAGGTACGCATACAGGAGGCTCCCGGACCAGTGCAGGAGAAAGGTGTCCGCCTCCACTCAGCCCATGGACAGCCTCCGTGAGCAGAAGCGTGGCAAGTGCATGTTCTCGGGGCTGGCAAAAAGGTCCAACATCAGGGTCCCCCAATATTGGAAGATGGAGTTAGCCACCTCTGGGTTCAGTCTCCACTCGTGGGGTTGAAGCACCCTGCTGAGCCAATCTGCAAGCAAATTTTCCTGGCCCGGCAAAATTCCACATGTAAACGACTTCCAAGCAGAGAAGAGAGGAGCCCATTCTGCCCTGCTTGTTGAAGTAGAACACAGCAACTCGGTTGTCCATGTGGACGAGTACCAAATAACCCATTAGGTGGGTGTGGACCACCATGAGGGCATTTGTCACCGCCCTGACCTCAAGGAGGATGACCTGGAGGGAACTCTCCTCCCAAGTCCAGGCGCCCTTTGATTGCAGGCCGCCTCAGTGGGCTCCCCAGCCCAGCTTGAAGGCATTCATTGTGAAGATGTGCTGTGCCAGCAGGTCCTGTAAAGAGTATGCCAGCCATGAGGTTTGGTTGGCTCTGTCGACATGTGAGAGGGACTGCGATAGGTCGGATGATCCAAACTTTATCCTTCAGATGGCCCATAGCCTTAGTCCACTGAGAGTTCAGAGTTCACTGGGCTTGTCGCATCTTGAGGCGTGCTTGTAGAGACACATGCACAATCGAGGCCAGCGATACAAGGTGCTGCGCTCTGTCCAGAGGTAGGAACATTTTGGCCTGTGTCAAGTTCAGGTGGGCACCAATAAATTCCAGGTACTGAGTCAGAAGCAGATGAGACTTGGGGAAGTTCATTACAAACCCCAGAGTCTGAAGCACCCTGATGGTGCTGCGCGCCACACTGCATGCCTCCTTTGGTAAGCTAGCTTTGATAAGCCAGTTGTCCAGATAGGGGAAGACAAAGAAGCCCAGCAAGCGCAAGTGAGTGGCGATAATTGCTAGGCACTTGGTGAATATCCTGGGGGCTGAGGAGAGGCCGAAGGGAAGTGGTAGTGGAACCCTCCGATGATGAAGCGGAGGTACTAATGGTACCAGGGGTGGATAAGAATGTGGGTATAGGCATCCTTTAGATCCAAGGAGCATAGACAGTCTTCCCGGAGGAGGTAGGGCAGCAATGTTTCAAGAGATAGCTTATTGAACCTCTTCTTGACCAGAAAGTGGTTTAGGTCCTGCAGATCCAGGATGGGCCGATACTGCCTGTCTTTTTTGGGACGAGGAAGTACCGGGAGTAAAACCCTGTGCCCCAGAGGGGCTGAGATACTGGCTCCATGGGCCGGTTCCTGAGTTCCTTCTTCAGGAGCTCTCTGTGCAGGGAGGTCATGGGAAGTTCCCCTGGAAAGAAGGGAGGAGGCTTCTTGTGTAAATGAAGTAGGTAGCCTTTGTGAACCACCTACAACATCCAGGCATCAGAGGTGATGCCTGGCCAGAGGTGGGCGAAATGGACCAGACGTACTCCCATGTGCTTTGGGCCCTGGCCTTGACCCAATGAGTCAAAAGCCTGGGGCTGTGCCCCTGGCCTTTGGCCTGTTGACCCTATTGGGAAGCTTGGTAGGCCAGAATTGGGAGTATTTCCCGTAAGCCTTGTTCTCCTTCAGGTGGAAGGTCTTTTTACCCAAAGCCTTCTGATGGGAAGGGTCTGTGGTCTTCCTGGACAGCCTGGTCCTGGTCAGGAACTCCATCTCCAGCTCGGCTGCCTTGTCCGTCATGAGTTTGCTGAAGAGGTTCTCTCCTCGGCATGGGACATTGGCCAGTTTGTCCTGTACCCACTGCTCCAGGTCCAAAGATTGTAGCCAGGCCAGGCGGTGGGCACTAATGCCCATTGCAGCCACATGGGCCATGGACTCGAAGCCGTTGTAGGCTGTCTGAGTTTGAAATTTGGAGCAGTCCTTGACTGTGGAGACCAGGGTCCGGAAGCTCTTGAGGGATTCTTCTGCCAGTCCAGCAAAGAACCCGGTAAGCTTCTTTGAAAGGTCCCTGAGGTGCATGCCCATGTACAACTCGTATGCCTGAATCGGGGCAGTGAACATTGAGCCCTGGAAGCAACGCCTGCCATAACAGTCTAAGGTGCGGATCTCCCTACCCGGAGGCACTGATGAGTGTGTCTTTTGGCTTCTGATCCAATGCATTGCTGACTCCACCACCATAGAGTTGTGTGGCAGCTGTACTTTCTGGAACCTTAGGCTGTACTTTCTGGAACCATAGTGAGCTGTAAGTCGAGTCAGCAGCTCACTATGGGCACTGACACTACAAAGAAGGAGAGGGACTTTGCCATCCCATGGAAGTCAAGGAATGTGAGGCCCTTGGATGGTGACCACTGGTGCTCCTGAGGTGGAGACAGCTCAGATGGTACATTTCTGTGGAGGACAGTATTGGGGGACTCATCATCGGTCTTCCAGTCGGACTTGAAGCCGGAGGAAACCTTGAGTTCGGGGCAGTCATCGAGCTGATGCTCCAACGACATTGGGGAATGTGGTGCCTGATGCGCAGACTCCGATATACTTGGGGGCAAATCGTGCTGTGTGCACGAGGCCGATCACCTTAGCCACGAGCCAGAGTACTGCTCCAGAACAGGCTGGATTTCCTCCGGAGAGGTCCTGGCTCACTGCACAGCAAGTAAGGCAGCCAGGCTGCATTCCTGGGCTGCCATCCTGAACTCGAGGCCAGTAGGCTCTGCAGCCTCTGGATTGGGTCTTAACAGCATGAAGCCCGCAGCCAGGTCCTTCTGAGGTGAATAACCAATGGTGATCATGCAGGGGACCAAGCCCAATCCCTTGATGTGGTGGAAGTCTCCTCCCGTCGGGGCAGCTTTGAGGGCCACTCCTGGCCATTGGTGTCTAATCGAGGGCTCCGAGTCCAGGTACCCAAGGACTTACATCCAGCACTGGAGTCAGAGTGCATCTTTGACCTCGATCTAGACAATGACTTGAGCCCACAGGGGTGGTCCTTGAAGGATAATCTCCTGTCTGAGGCTCGGAATGAGCACACCCACATGACACAGAGTCCTTGGACGCGGTCCTCAAGGACAGCGACTCCCTGCTTGAGGACGGCCCCACGGCCAAGTCCTTTGAGCCAAACATGTCCTTACACTGCTGCTCTTGCTTCTTCAGAGTGGGGAGGAAGTGTCGTCGTGGTCGAGCCTTAAGCACTGAAGACAGCAACTGTAGCAGTCGGTAATGGACATGGTGCGGGAGCATTTGCCACAGTGCTTGAAGCCACTGACTGAAGACATAGCGGGAAACAAGGCGCCTGTCAGGTCAAACTCATACACCTCAGTCAGGGAGGGCGCGAGTGAACTCCCACGCCCAGAAAAAGAAAAATGTACTTGATAAAAATGCAACAGCAAGGCCAGGGCGTAATCAGGTGATGGGAAGGTGATCGAGGAACTGAACCATCAAAAAATGCATGAAGAAACTAGAGAAAAAAATCGACGTTTACCGGGGAAATAGATGGGACATCTGCAAGGCTCCATGGAAAAAAAGAAGACTGAGGTAAGATGGCACCATTGGGCAGGAAGGTGACCGCGCATGTGCGATCTAACTCCCAAAGGCTTTCTCTGAAAGCTGGGGAGTGAATCCATGCTGACTCCATTGGTGCCAACATCACCCATATGTGAGAAATGACTTCCTGCTTGTTCCTGGAGAACTTACCTTTCATCATTTAATAATGCTGCTGCTAAATCATTTTGACATACTTGAAGCCACTTTTCTACCTAAGCAGAAGTGGACATCAGGAATAGTCATAATATACTTTCTACAGAAGAGAACACAATTGGTCTATTTGATTTTATTTGTGAAATCCAGATCCTTGCTTATCACAGAGCTGGAGGGGCAACTTAGAAGCCACTGCTTAAATAATTTGTTACAAAAAACCAATGTCAGCATGTTTAATAAAAGGGTGACAATGACTAATTCTGTAACACTGCATAATACAAAAAGGCATCACTTTTATGTAAGACAAATCGAGATATCTAACCTTTTGCTTATGCTGACCAAATGGATTATATTCCACTCAATAGCCTTTATCTATCATGCTTAATTAGCATCTAAGCAATAAACAGCTGAGTTCTGAAGTATATTAATTACTGTTTTATGACTCCATTTCTGATTATCCTGATTTTAAGGGCGCTACCATTAAAAGTCTGGCATTTCTCAGCACAAAGGGAGAGTATATTTTATACGGGGTTCAGGAAAGGTTCATTAATACTTAATTTCATGTAGCTCAGAGCAGCATAATGGAATATGTTCTCTCTTCTTATGTGATGCCCAGAGGACTTAGTTTAGGTTGCAGTGAGGGTTCAAGTCACTCTGGGACAGATGTACTAAGTTTTTTTTTCAACCCATTTTTGTCAGTGGGAAAAATGCTTAGTACAGCTGTCCCTCTGTTGGATGGATGATGAATTTAATTGTCTATACCTAAGGGAAAGGCTAAACAGCCTAGGATCCTTCAATTTCGAGACGAGATGGGTGAGGGGGGATATGACAGGTCTATAAAATCGTGAGTAGGGTGGAACAGGAAATAGCAAATTGATAGTTACCCTTTCAAATGGTACTAAGATTGGGGATGCTCCACTAAACTAATAGATAGAAAATCTAAAATAAATCAGTGAAAGTATTTTTTTCACATAATGCACAATTAAGTTATGGAATCTTTTGTCAGATGATGCATCAAAGCATCTAGTAAGCTTGGTTTAAAAGGGGTTTTGATAAGTTCTTGGAGGAAAAGTTCATAAACAATTATTAGGTAAAGAAAGAAACATAAAAAGCAATAGCAGATGAAGATTATATGGCCTATCCAGTCTGCCCATCTATAAAAACTGTTAAGTTCTACAAGTCGTTACTCTCCCTCAGAAATCCTCTGTACTTGTCCCATGCTTGCTTGAATTCAAATACAGTTCTTGTTTCCACTATCTCCACTGGGAGGCTGTTGCATGTATCCACACTCTTTCTGTAAAGAAATATTTCAGCAGATTACTCCTGAGTCTATCCCCTTTCACCATCATCCTATGACCCCTTGTTCCAGAGGTTCTTTTCAACAGGAAAAGAGCTGCCTACTGTGAATTTATACCATAGAGGTATTTAAATGTCTCTATCATATCTCCTCCAAAGCATACACATTGAGATCTTTAAGTCTATCCCTATATGCCTTATGGCAAAACACACGGACGATTTTAGAAGCCACCTCGATCCCTGCGGCATCCCACTAGTAAAGCACCTGTCTTCAGAATGAACTCCATTTATTACTACCCTCTGTCACATCTCATTCATTCAGTTTCTTACCCAGTCAATTTACTTCATGGTTCATGGCATTCAGTTTATTTTTAAGTTGCTGATATGGAACAGTGTAAAAGTCTTTGCTGAAATCTAAGTACAGTATACTAAATCTAGTGCTCTCCTCCAATCCAATTCTCTGGTCACCCAGTCAAAGAAATCAATTAGATTCATCTGAAAAGACCTAGCTGTAGCAAAGCCATGCTGTCTCAGATCCTATAATCCCTGGGATTCCAGAAATTGCACCATCCTCTACCTTAGCTGTCATTAATTTATTTACCACCGAGCTCAGATTAAACGGTCTGTAGTTACCAATCTCTTCTTTGCTTTGACTTCTGTGCTACTACTATTACTGATCATTTTTATAGTGATACAAGGTGTACACAGTGCTGTACAGACACATATACAAGATATTCCCTGTTCATCAGAGCTTACAGTCTAGTCAAGACAGACAACACAACTTCTGAGGTCAAGGATATATCTAGGGGGATGGTAAGGAAACACATAGGAGACTAAACGGATCAGGATCCAAAAGTGGCCTTGAAAAGGTGAGTTTTCAGCCTGGATTTGAAAAGGGCCAGAGATGAAGCCAGGCTCGTGCCTGGTTACTTGGGTAAAAATGACCAGATCACACCTGAGTAAGAATTTAATGACTATAATACATACTTCGCTGTCCCTAGGCATTATGCCCACGGCAATGAAACAATCTTCAATTAGACCTCTTCTCAAAAGCACAAAACTGGTCCCCTCACCTAAATCCTACAGACCAATATCCAGCCTTCCACTTATTACAAAATAACAGAGAAAATCATCCTAAAACAATTTCAGAATCGTCTCAACAAGCACATCGGTTCAGACAGTTCCATGAAGTCAAAACACTCATAATATCCCTCCTAAAATTCCTAACAACCTACCTGCAACATACCAAGAACAGTTTTGTCTTAATTTTCCTTGACGCTCCGCTGCTTTTGACTCCATCTCGCACCATCTACTGCTGCAATGACTCCAAGACATTGGTCTCCACGACACCACCCTCAACTGGTTCCATTTATATGTGGTCTCTCGGGAACAGCAAGTACGAATTGGCAATAAATCCTCAAATCCATTCCCCAAGAATACAGGTGTACCCCAAGGTTCTAGCCTACCATCCCTGCTATTCAATATCTATAGTCAAGCAATTTGTCAGATCTTCAAGGCACACAATATACCATACCAACTCTTCACTGATGATATAATGTTCTTCACCCCAATTAACATCACCTCTCCAAACCTTGACACCTTATAACTGCTTCATGGACATAAAAGATTGGCTAAGTAATAACAACCTAATCATCAACCAAGAAATAACAGAAGCTCTCTACATCAGCTCTAATCTTACCTTCACCCCTCGATCAACACTAGAATTTGGCGACGTAAAAATTAAGGTAAACTCAGAGACAAAACACTTAGGCATAACAATAGAACAACTGCTGATAGTCCAACCTTACATAAAAAGAATAACCAATTCTATCTACTACAAACTGAGGATACTGAGGCGCCTCCACCCACTACTTACTCCAGACTTCTTCAGAACCATGTGCCAGGCCATGATTACACTAGAAATGGATTACTGTGACATCATTTACCAAGACTTACCTAAACAAACAATCCATCCATTACAAATGGCACAAAGTACAATGGCCCGAATAATCGCCAGTGCCTCAGTGTTCACACATCATCCCCATACTAATGCATCTCCACTGGCTTCCCATCACAGCCAGGATAAAATACAAAATCCTAATCACAATCTTCAAAATACTTCACAAAGAATCTGCCACTTGCCTCCAACCTCTAATCTCGAACGCAAAAAATGACAGACTGCGAAGAAACTCGACCATCAACCTACTTGTTATTCCATGACAAAAGACAAAAAGAAATCAGCCAACCTGCAACAGATCATTCACTCTATTTGCTCCATCCTTATGGAATTATCTACCACCAATACTGAGGGGACTATCAGACCTATCAGAGTTCAGGAAGAAATTTAAGACATACATCTTTAGGGAAGAATACAAATGACCCGCAAACCTGGAAATCCACCCACCATAAATCCCTTTTGAAGAATTCTAAACCTAGTAATGCATACATTAGCAATACAACAAAGACTCAACAAAACACTCACAATCACACTATACTGTAAATAGTTCTTAGTTAGTATACCCAATGGTCATAGTTAACGTTTTACTGTTAATCTGTTTCAGTTTCATGTAAAACATTGTACCATATGGTCATGTTAATTGTTGTTAAACTGTAAAATCGCTTTGAATAGTAGAAAGGTGGTATAAAATATGTTTAAATAAATAAATTTCCCTTAGTCCTTCAATATCCTCGGATGAATCCTGTCTGTCCCCAACACTTTATCCACTTTTGGTTTATCTAGCTCCTCACATACCCAGTCTTCTGAAAATAGTGTGAGTTCTACCTCACCTCTATCCTTATTGGTGTTTGTTTTCTGAGATTCTATATGTAAACACAGAACAGAAATACTTAGTAAGCAATTCTGTTTTATCCTCATCAGCCTCTACATATTCCTCCCCTTTACCCTTGAACCTCACAATGCCACCTATCCACTTCTTCCTGCCACTAACATACATAAAAAAAGTTTTGTCCCCATCTTTTAGTGTATTGGCCATTTCTTCTTCCATTAACCTCTTTGCCTTTCTGACTGCTTTACCAGCTTCCTTTTGCTTCTTCGAATACTGTTGTTTGTCTTCTCTTTCAGTGATCTCAAAGTTAATGAAGGCTAACCTCTTTTTCTTTAAATGTTCAGTTACTTTGTTTGAAAAGCATAGTGGCCAACTTTTCCTCTTACTTTTATTTACTTTCCTAATAAACATGTTCCCTGCTCTTAAAATATCTCCTATCAGTTTTGCTTATTGTTGGTCTATTTACCTTAGATAGCTTATAGTTTATTCATTTGATATACCACAAATCAAGAGCAGTAAATATCTAAATGATTCACAATGCAAATGAGGATAAACAACAAAACACGGGCAGGGTCAACAAGGAAAATACAATATTGCAACAAAAAGACTCAAAACGGTAAAACAGCCGATGACTCATTGTTTTTGTGAAGTCTAAGACCTTAGACAGACTTGGCAAAGCCATCACTAATCTCTGATAGTGAACAAGATATTTATCTGCTCTTTGAAATCTGCCAAGGTACTTCTTGGCTAAAGGCTCACCTCTTTCAGGCTGCTTTTGATCCTGATCCCTTATTACTTGTGTCTCCTTACCCTTCCCTATTCTATCCTCTTTCTAACTTTGTCTTGTTTGTCTTGATTGGATTGTAAGCTCTAACAAGTAGGGACTGTCTTTATCTGTGTTTGTACAGTATACCTAATAGTTTATTATTATTATTATTATTATTATTAATAATAATAATAATACTTCCTAAAGATCTAGATCAGCCACTATCAGATTGGTCTGATCCATCATGATACATCTTATACTCCTACATTTTCATTTATTTATTAAGATTAATAACTGTTTTTATGAAGAAATTCACCCAAGGAAGTGTACAATGGGTATAACTTAATATACAGCTTACACTTTAGAAACAGCATAACAACGATAAAATGACCACATGTCAGCATAATGTACAATAAGAACAGTGTAGTAAACTTGGAGACAGGAAAGTTAAATCCTAGTAATAGCAATTATATGACAGACTGGCTGTAACATAAACATAAAACAGCACAGTAGAATATTCATATAAACAGAAATATGATACAATATCAGCAGAATACAAATAATGTACCACAGTAGGTAGCATGGGAGAATATTTACAGAACATACAGTAAATATGATGCCCACAATGCCAGCATAGGGAATAAGTGAAATTAGGATATATAAATAGACAAAGATATCAGAATAAATAAAGTGCGTGGCCGGAATAAGGGCAAATTATATGCACGTAATGCCGAATGAGGTATGTGGAACTGTCTCAGTAAGAGTGTGTGTGACAAGCAAGTCTAGATGCAGTGTGTGTGATTAGGCAGACGGCTGCAATAGCCAATCCAGGCTTGGGAGAAGGGCCGAGCTTTTACTTGCTTCTGGAATAAAGGTAGTTCCGAGTTACATGCAGCATCCTCTGGGAGGGAGTTCCAGAGTGTGGGGGCTACTCTTGAGAAGACTCACTGGTAAGTGTTACCTCAAGTGATTTCTTTTGACTAGAATACATTTAAGGATGCTCCTTGAGAGGATCTGAGAGGCCTCAAAGTGTTTGGCAGGTTAATTTATTCTTTAGTTACCCTGGTCCATTTTGGCCGAGCATCCTGAAAATCAGAGAAAGTTTTAAATTTGACCCTGCAGATTTTGGAGGAAAGATGTGATATTGTCACGCCATTCACAACCCTCTATCAGTCATGCTGCAGCAATCTGAATTAATTATATAGGGCATTATAATACTCTTGCTGTGATGTTATAATGGCATGGACCCAAGTAATCACATTGATCTTCTTGATGCAAGGAGAAAGATTTCATAGTTGCTTATGTGATATCTTTTTCCATTCCAAGAAAATAGAAAGGACGTAGATGAAGTTACTTCATGTGAAATGTCCATGATTAAATATGGCATTTACCACACACTACAACAAATATATACAACATGGTACAAACATGGAATGAGAAAGTAATACATAAGTCTAATGATAGCTCACGACAGTGATGCAGATCGTGTATCTATGTAAATGGTAAAAAAAAAACACTACTTAGATGTGGAGATCCACACCATGCAGATATTTCAAGGGGATGTGGTTTGGGCATGGCTTGTGGGCAGGTCAGAATCTGCATATGTATTCCCCATCTTATAATGGGAATATACATATATAAAATAAATGTTCCTGTCAGTTTTGCACTTGCCCCAAGACATGGGTCTAAACAAAGGCAAAGGTGGGCAGGTGAAAACCTTCTTCAAAACCATCCCTCTCCAATTACTCCCAAGGCACACATATCAATCCCCTCTCCCCAACATCACTCCATCAAACTCCCCCACCCGATGTACCCCTGGACAGCATTCCGTATACCCCCAGTCCAGCTCTTACAGAGGGTTTTTGGGGTGTCAGCAGTAATGATCCCCTGATACCCCTGTCCTTCAGTACCCAAAGTTTAAATTTTTGTCTCTGATCCACTATTTATTTATTTATTTAACAATTTTTCTATACCGGATTATCGTACAGTCAAAGTGGTTTACAAGTAACATAATCTGTGGGATTTTACAGTAAATAGCTTAACTTAGCTTGGTTATTGTAAAATCCCCTAACAAGATTACATTCAATTATTTTACAGGTATACAAACTGATTAGTGATTCAAGTTGGGATATAATGAACTTATATTACAAGCCGAGGCCATATTGCATTTATTAATTTGATATTGCATGACCTAAGGGAGCGAGTAGAGAGGCAAATTGACTCCTGTGACAGTTAAAGCGGTTACAATTAACTTGATTTTATAGTAAACAGTTTAATAAATGAGTTAATTGGGGTGTGGGAGTCCGTATTACTTTCTTTTAACAAGTAGTGTTAGATATCATCACCAAAGTATTCTTGGAAGAGGTGAGTTTTCAACCTTCTGCGAAATTCGAAAATAAACTCTATAGATTTTATTTCTTCTGCGAGGGAGTTACATATGGATCATGTGTAGAGAGAAAAGGCACAGTTGCATGTAGCATGTTTACTGTTAACCTTTAGGATCATCTCTCCCCCCTACAATCTGTTCAACACTCTGCTGTGCACTAATCTTCTGCCAGCCTCATCATGCTCAGATTACCCCTCTTCTCAAGTCACTTCATTGGCTCCCTATCCGTTTCCAGTTCAAACTCTCCTGCTGACCTTTAAGTTCATTCACTCTGCAGCTCCTCACTACCTTTCCTCTCTTATCTCTCCCTACATCCCCCCTCAGGAACTCCACTCTTCTGGCAAATTGCTTCTATCTGTGCCCTTCTCTTCTATTGCTAACTCCAGACTTTGCTCCTTTCACCTTGCCGTTCCTTACTCCTGAAACAAACTACCTGAGTCTGTACATCAGGCGCCTTGTCTGGCCCTTTTCAAATCCAGGCTGAAAATTCACTTCTTTGCTGCCGCTTTCAGATCTTGACTCACCTGATCTCCTTGTGTTTCCTTACCATTCCCCCTAGATGTATCCTACGTCTACAGCTACTGTGTTATTTATTTATTTTATTTAGACAGTTTTTGTATACCGCCTTATCCTTCAATCAAAGCGGTCACAACACAATTGGGGGATACATTTAACACGCGGGGATATGAGACTAGATTGACTAGATTGTCTTGACTAGATTGTCAGCTCTGATGAGCAGGAACAGTCTTTTGCATGTGTCTGTGCAATGCTGCTTATGACTTGTAGCACTATGCAAATGTTCAGCAGCTGTAGTAGTAGGAATGAGGAGTAAATTTTGGGAGTTTTGTCTTCTTGTTCTGTTATCCGGAACTCTTTGCATTAGAGTTTGGAGATAGTCTGCTCAAAGGCTGTGGAGAACTTTAAAGGTGTTGAATATTGTGTTGAATTTTATTCAGAGTTGGGAGCCAATGTAATTGTTTTAGTATGGGTGTGATGTGAGCTTTTTGTGATGTGCCTTTTATTATACACATGGCCATGTCTTGAACCATTTGTAATGGGTATAGTGAACATTTTGGGATTCCTTGGTATATTGTGTTGCAGTAGTCTCAGTGGGGGGTTATTAATGCCTGGCATACTGTTCTAAAATCGTTATAGTTAAGTACTAGACAGAGGTTTTGCAGAATCCTAATCTTATGGCATGCGGCTTTTGTGGTTTTCTTGATATGTGATTGTAGATTTAGATTTTGATCTAGTGTTATTCCCAGGTATCTGACTTCCAGTTTAATCTTAAGTTCGATGTCTATAATTTTCGGTATCGGTGGCGGGATGAAGGATGATTCTCTAGTCATAAAGTATCTCTGCTTTATTGTAGTTTAAGAAGAGGCTGTGTTCAAAAAGCCATTGTGCTACTGCTAGATTGGGTTGTAGAGATCGGTGCGTATGTCATGCCATAATGGCGTCTGTGTAAATGTTCTAAAGGATGTTGTATCTCTGTATTAATGAAAATAGTAGCTACAAGTGTTGTGTCTCAAGCAGCAGGCCACTTTTGGATTCTGATCTGCTTAGTTTCTAATGTGTTTCCTTACCATTCCCCAAGATGTATCTTTGCCCTCAGCTGTTATGCTGTCTTGACCAGATTGTAAGCTCTGATGAGCAGGACCGTCTTTTACATGTGTATGTACAGCAGTAGTAGTAGGTTTTGTGAGTCAAGTCAGTGGCATTCCCAGTCCTTCCGTCAAATGGGGCAGGTAACCCCATGCTGCTAGCACCCCCAGCCCATATATCATGACATACAGCACTGCAATGCACCCCCCCCCCCCCACTCCCAGCCGGCCCCAAGGAGGCAGCATGACAATCTTACAATTCAGCTGGCTTGTCGCAGTGCCTAGCGCGCCAGGAGATGGTCGCTCTTCTCTCCTGGCTGAAGTCTCACAATTCACGTGATTTTGGCTGGGAAAGAAGAGCAACAGACCCTGGCAGCACAAGGCACCATGGTAAGCCAGCTTAATCATAAGCTTGTCACAGTGCCTCCGTAGGCCTGGTGGAGGTGCACCCCCTTCCCAGCCAGCACCTAGGGTGGGCCGCACCTACCACTCTGCCCCCCCCTTAGCATATCATTGGGTCCCATATATTTCTCAACACAAACTACTTGCCATGCAAATTCATAAAAAGTTAATTATAAAGAGCTAAAAACAAGATTTTTTTTCCACCTGCACAAACATGAAAGATGTTGCCCAAGGGTTTCCTTCTGTTTCATGTGTTACCGAAGTGCAATATCTTCCACATGATTCACAGAGATGCAGTAATACTTGTATATGAAAGAGGGAAGTATAAAATCAGAAACGGGATCCTATTTCAGATAACCTATATTAGACATAGTTGCTGCTTCTAAGGATGCCAGAATTCGTTGTCTGTATGAATGCTTCTTTCGGGCATTAGCTTTCTCCGCTGTGAAAAATGAGACAACAGAGTACAGGCAAAAGGACAGGATGCTGTGCAATTTTAAATCTGCAATCGGACATGGTGGCATTTCGAAATATTCTTAGGTCAAAGAAGTCACAATATATAGGATGTTTCTATGTATGAAAACTACAACCTTTCATATCCAACATAAAACTTAAATGCAAAAAAATAAGGGCGATCACTTGCTAATTGTGCTATTGTGTCTGAAAGGAGCCACAGAAACCAGTTCATGTTTCTATCTACATGCGTGTGCATGGTAATTTTAAAGCACATAGGTGCATATGTGGGAATTATTTTATTAAAACAATAAATGAACCTATAGGGGTCATTTTAAAAGTCTTGGTCATGATTTCAACATCTGAAGACGCGCACATGGACGTTGAAATCATGAAGGCATCTCTGAAGCCATGTTAGAAATGATGTTTAGAGATCTCTGCTGCAGGGACGTCCAAGTAGATAGGGAGTGTGGTGGAGGCATGTCTGGGGAGGTGCAATGAGCTTAGACGTCCCCCTTCGATTTCAGAAACTTTGGGGATGCCTGCAGGCATGTCCATGTTTAGACTTGCTCCAGGCACGAACAGGTCCTTGTTGTGGTCTTAAAACATCCAAAGGGAGTCGAGAAGATGGAGGATTAAATGACTAGCCTAAGATCCCAAAGGCCCACACTGGGATTTCAACCCTGATCACCTTGCTCCTAAACCATTACTTTAACCTTTAGGTTATTAGATGTCCCTGTTCTGAAATGCTATTCCGGGGACATCTAGGTGGACATCTCCATAGACATCTATATCGGGCATGTCCACATTTCTGAAATCATGCCTGAACTTGCATGTGCCTGTTTGTTTGGTTTTTTCCCCCAGACGTTCTGGCTTTGACATCCCTGATTGCACTTGGATGTCCTTTGTAAAATTTGTTTTTATAAAATTATTCCAGAAAAAGTAGGTTCACACAAGTACACATGCTCTGAAGCAGGTATAATTATGCATATTTACGTGCCAATATGAACAGGTGCACACACATGCACGTTATAAAATATGCAAAGTACCAATCCCCAGAATGCCACAACCTAAGAGGTTAGCTTTGGGGGATGCAAACCAGGTAGTGGGGGATATTCAGTGGTACTAAATGGTTTAGGGCTGCTGAAAATCTGCGCTGACCACGATTTAATGCGTTAACAGGTCTGCTAACCAGCTAAACAGCTTTGAATATACCCAGTCTCCCAATGTATCAAGGTTCTCTTACAATTTTTCACAATCCTCTTGTGATTTAAGAACTTTGAATAATTTTATGCCAATTGCAAATGTGATCGTCTCACTTGTATCCATTTCAAGGTCATTTATGAGTATGTTTCAAAGCAGCTAGCCCAGCACTGAACCCTGAGGTACTCCACTATTTATCTTTCTCAATTGAGCATCAACACGGGGAGCGGCAAGGTATGAGCAATGGAAAGGGCAATTGGGAAGCAGAATAGCACTAAGCAATCTAAGCACGGAAACCCACAACTCTGCCAGGGAGCACGCACGAATAGCCTGCAGACAAATAAGAAGCATGTGAAAAGGAAACATGAGAGGAATCATGGTCACCTGAACAGGAGGGCATAGGCGAACACAGAGGCATCGAGCATCCGTTGAAAGAGCCCAGGGATATAGCAAGTGATTCCATGAAGCTTAGGAAGCCGAATCACAGGAAGCAGCACCCAAATTGGCAACTAGTCACGGTTCCTATGTGATCAGCTAGTCCACAAGCAGATGCCATTCAGTCAGCAAGGAACTAGAGAAGATGAAGAATGCATATGTCAACTGGTAAACAGAATCAGGGCTGTGGCAGTGGTCCATGGAGTGGGATACCTTTATGCCCCGATTAACGAGCTGGACAAAAGAAGCACAAAGCATATACGACCAGATCACCCAGAAAGGAAGGGACAGTGAGAAACAAGATACTGTAATGGGCAACAATAACAAGCACCCTGGTTCCAGCAGAGGCAGCAACAACAAAACAGGTTACACAGCAGTCACAAGAAGAAAGTGTCAGCAACTCCTCTGTGAGGGAGGATTGGGGGGACAAGGGGATGAAGAGAATGTAGTCCCAATGCTGAATAAGATTATGCGGATGCTCAACAATAAGGCCGGGCACTAGAAAACATAGGTCACTCAAAGGGGGCAAAGGCAGGGGAAGACAAGAAAGCAGAGGGCATAAAGGATGCGGTATAGGTGTAAAAACATGAAGTTGTCACCTTGTCAAAATTGGTGGACTATATATGCATCACCAGCTCACTGGACGTGTAGCATCAACAATAAAAGAGAAAATATTGAATATGTCATATTCTCACTGTTGAATAGTCAGAAGCCAAAACAGTGTGTGGTGGTTGCCACGGCAAGTGCAAAGCAGAGGAGAAAAAATGTTGAAATACCACAAAACATAGTGAACTGGTGCGCAGAGTTTTGAATGCTGGCAAGCACATTGGAGGATTTTAAAAAATCTGAAAAATGCAGGGGCCTATTCAAATACTAGGATGTGATATATACGGCTTTTAAGATGTATGGCAGGAATGCATGGTTGGAGTACGATGAACAATTCCTCAGGAATATGGCTGAGAACACAAACTTGGACCAGGGAAGGAGGGCTATAGACCTGTGGATAAGGCTAAAAGACAGACCATAACAGAGGCAAGCAGAGGGGCTAGAACGAGTTGGGCAAACTAATACACAGAAGCCAAAGCAATAATACACAATGGCATATTCAGCCCTTTCAGAAAGATATATGTGCAACTCACTGGGAGTGCAAGAACAAGAATGAGGGTTTGCAAGTTGTAGAACAATGTGTTTTGTATATTTCGGAACAACTGTAAGGACAAACATACCTGGCTCCATATGCAATGAAGGGCACTCTTCCAGGTTAAATGGGCTACAAGGAATGGGTACATGTAACAGAGATTTTAGGCTGGGAAAGTGGATGGCAACTGCACACACACCAATAAAACTGGAAGCACGGAAAGAGAATTTGACAAGTTAGAGGAATCAGGAATGCTCAATGAGCAGTCACAAAAGGTTTCCCCCTCCCTTATCAATGGCCGGTGAGCCCCCAGATCATCACCTAACTTGAAATCAGCATCAGAAAAATCAAGGAACATGACCGGAAAATAGAAAGAGAAATTAAATTTGGCAGGGTAGCTGGTCCATTCAGCAAGAAACTATTGTAAAACCTGTTCCTGAAGAAGGAACAAGGGGAGTTCAGATTGATACATCACCTTTTATATCCTGATGACAGACAGATCCAATGATTTTTTTTTAGACCAGGCACTCTATTCAGTTAAATGTGCATCCTTTGACCAAGAGGTGGATATGGTGTGAGTCCATGAGCAGGTATCAAGGATGGAACAGACAGATATCAAATCTGCTTTCAGACTGCTAATGATATGCCCAAACAGCTTCCAGCTACTTGGTCTTAAGTTCCAGGGCCAATTTTACTTTGATAAATGCGTGCTGATAGGCTGCTCAATTTCCTGTGTGTACTTTGAGAAATTTAGCATGTTCTTGCAATGGGCAGCAGAAAACCAGATAGGAGATGGCAAAATTATACACTACTTAAGATGACTTCCTTATTGTCTATAGATCTTACAGTGTGCCGGAAACACTTGGCACTATTCCACGCCAACATAGTAGAACTAGGGGTTCCATTGGCTGAAGAGAAAATGAAGAGCACAGGCCTAAGAGACTGTCCTTTTAGGGCATTGAAACGGACACAAAAGAAATGGTCACCAGATTACCTATGGCCAAGCTACTAGCCTTAAAAGAACTATTCAAACAGTACAGACAAGAAAACCACCCTAAAAGAAATACATATGCTTATGGGACATTTCTATTTTGCATGCAAATTGATACCCAAGGGCAGACCATTCATCAGACGGCTGGCAGATGTGACACGGAGAACTAGGAGATCATATCACTTCACAAGAGTTGCCAAAGGCATTAAAGAGGACTTGAAAGTTTGGAGCAAATTCCTGCAGGAGTATAACAGGTTGACTATCTTGAGGAACCTCACTAACAAAGAATCAGAGCTATATTCTAACGTGGCAGGTAGCAGGGGCTTTTGTATATATTTATTGGGAAAGTGGTGCCATGAGAGTCAGCCGTTGGAATGGCATCAGACTGCTATAACTAAGAACATCATATCCCTAAGGTCTTCCCCATAATAGTGGCCTTGTTGCTCTGGAGTGAGGAGTTTAGGAATAAGATAGTTATCTTGAGAACACACAATACTATGGTAGTATTTGCAATCAATAAACAAACCACAAGGCCAGATAGGAAGATGATCTTGATATGTAAACTAGTTTTGATAAGTCTGGAATTAAACACATACATGGCAGCAAGATGTCCCAAATGAAAGGAATCAAAATGTTGACGTTCTTTCCTGTTTCCAGTGGGTCTGTTTCAAGTAGCTGGCTCTGAAAGCTGAAAACAGAGCAATGAAGGTTCTGACATGAATTTCAGACAAGGGGAGGTTGGGGGGGGGGAGGATAAAGGGCATCCAACATGCTACAAAATTATTTGGTACGAAGCACATGGATGTCATAGGGTAGAAACTACAACACTTCCTGCCAGATTATGCAGGAGATTGGTAGGGCCATACATCACCAGGTGCATAACTCAATTGTTGTCCACTTCATAACATGGTTCAGAGAAAAGGACCTAACATACAAGCAAGCTAGAGCCTTCTTATCTGAGGTGTCCTTCCTTAAGATGGAAGGGAGAGAAAACATTACTTAAACATGTATAGTTTAAAAAAAAAGTCCTTGAAGGATGGACATGGGGCACAATCCACTCAGTAGACAGGAGGAATCCAGTAACCACCAAGATGTTTGCTATGCTAGAAAAAAAATCAATAAGTTAGCATACAATGATTTCACAGTGAAGCTCTTCTGGCTTGCATACCTATTAATGTTCTTTGTCACCCTTAGGATAAGTGAGTTAATAGGCAGATCCAAAGACAATGGAGGTACAGCACTAAAGGCAGGGGTGCTGGTAAGCCATTTGAAGGATAGGATACGCCTGAGAATGGACAGATCTAAAACTGATCAAGTGGACAGGGGCAGAAAGGTACGACTACAAAAATCCTCCTGACCCACTTCATGCCCAGCGACAGCCATGGAGGCATACATGCAAGTGAAGACCTTACCAAAAGAGACCATATTCATGCATATGTATGGCAGCTGACAGAGTTAGATACAGTGCACATACAGAATAGAGCCAACAAATTAGCATATATATTAAGAATGCCGTCTGAGAAGATCAAAAGGCTGTGCGGATGGAAATCAGACTGGTAAAGCACTTAAACTGGATTAGGCATTAATGCATAACATGTTTTATATTGTCACTGCAGATGGTGCACCCATAAGGATCTGGATGGTGGGCCATTCTTACATATTTTGGGCTAGAAGGAGGGCGCACTCAACAGCCATTAAGGCAAATACCTTGGCTTCCCCCACAATCAAGTCGAAGTACAAAGGTTGGATAAGAGTGGGATGCTCTGGGACCATCTATTAGCAGCCCTATAGAACTGGGCTCCCAGAATGCAAGCTCCCAATCTCCTAATCTTGCATCTTGGGGCCAATGACCTGGTAAGAATAAAAAATATCAATTTAATAATCACAATAAAAAAAGATATAGTAATGGATGAGGAATAATTGGAGACACACTGGAATCACTGGTTGAAAGTCATCTCCTGCTTGAAATGAATGGGCACCAAGAACTACAGAAGCATAGAAAAATGCAGAAAGAAATTTAATGGCAAAATAAACAACTTTATTTGGGCCCTAGGGGAAAGGGTGTTTAGATTTGAGGGTCTACTGGCTTTAGAAGAAGCTATTTCAAAAGATGATTGGGTATACTTAACAGATATAGGTCTACATGTTTTCAGTTCTGGCTCACGCAGGGTATCAGTTCAGGGGGTACCAATGAGAATATGAAAGGGAGTCCAGATGCAATAGTGGGGTGCCTGGGTTGTAAAGGGGCCCAGGCACTGAGAGAGGGGGCTGGATTCATAAAACTCGAGGGCCCAGGTGCAGTTACGGGTGCCAGGATCTGGGGACAATGAAGGCTCAGGTGCCTAGGCCTATAACATGATCTGACCAGAGAGGACTGACATCATGCAGCGATGGAGAGTAGGACCTGATGTTCAAAACAGCTACAAAGCAGGCTGTGGTAGGCAAATAAATGAAGATAGCGAAGCACAAGGTACCCCCTCAGGTGAGCTGAGGATTTATAGGCAAATGTTCATTATTTCATTGTTAAGAAGCTTGTTATTGCGCTAAGATGGGTACTGAATAAAGCCGAGTCCTGTTTTACCCACAATAACAGTGCATGTGTGGTTATTGTAAAGGCGGCTGCAACACAGGGGTAGATAAACAGGTAATGAAAGAGGAGATCAATGGGTAATGTGGGAAAACGGAGGGACATGTGGGGGGGGGGTCTATGGGGTGAGGAGGCAAGTGGCATGAGCAGCGCTGACATGGATGAGAGAGTATGGCAAGCTTGTGTTATACGAGCTGCCTTGTGTAAGGCGCAGTCCCATCAATTCCTCACTCCATTCCATGTTTATCAGTTAATGGCGAAATTCAGAAATGTGCTCAATGTCAAGTGTTGTTACTGTAGCACACTAAGCAAAAAGATTTTACTTTGCCCTATGTCAGTGAAACTTATTATACTCATGTAGGCCTCCATGGTGCAGTATAAGGTAAATAGAAATTACACGTACCTGGTAATTGTAGTTCCTGTAGGAACTCCAGTTTAGTCCTCTACGTCTGGGTAGTGAACCTCCTCCTGCAGCTTTGGAGACTGGGCATGTCAAACTTGTGACATCACTGGATGTGATCTGCTGGCATCTCCCATCAGCCCCAGTGTACTACTGACAAAGCAAACTCAAAAGAGCAACAAACAAGTAGCTATAGCTATTAATGATAGCCGGATACCCAAACTAACTGTATAAGTGAAAACGTAATGAACAAAACCCCCTCCCCTTTAACATAAGGATTTGAAGGCTAAAACAGCTCCTTCCTTCCCTGCCGAACCATAGACGTGGAAAGAGAGGTCAGAACAAATCAAAGATAAAGAGTGAAAGCTATTGCGAATGACAATCACACTCACCTGTAATCCTCAAATATCGCTTCAGTCTAGTTCCTGTGGTCTGCAAACGCTCCCTGGGCAAAAATGAGGACTAAACTGGAGTTCCTACTGGAACTACAATTACCAGGTACGTGTAATTTCTATTTCCTTATCATTCCTCCAGTTTAGTCCTCTACTTCTGGGATGTAACAGAGCAGTACTAACGGGAGGGACCTCTCCAACCGGAGTGTAACACCGCTGATCCAAAACAGGTATCACTCGCCGCTAGTACATCAAGGCGGTAGTGTCTACTAAAAGTGTGAAGAGAAGACCAGGTGGCTGCTTTACAAATTTCCACCGGTGGAACCAAACTGTGCTCTGCCCAAGAGGCTGCTTGTGCTCTAGTGGAATGTGCTCTCAAACCCACCGGCGCGGAACAACCTTGCAACATATATGCTGACACAATTGCCTCCTTAACCCATCGGGCAATGTAGGCTCTAGCTGCCGCTTTACCCTTTCTCGGACTGCCAAACAACACGAAAAGCCGATCCGACTTGCGGAACGACTCTGAAACCTTCAAATAGTACAAAAGCACCCTTTTTATGTCCAAGCGACGAAGCTCGCGTTCAGCCAAATTCTCACCCCCTGTATCAAGTACTGGTAGAAACACTGATTCAAGTAAAACGGAGAGACCACTTTGGGCAAAAAGGACGGAACTGGGCGCAGCACCACCTTTTCCCTGGAAAGACACAAAGAAGGTTCTCTACAAGACAGAGTCTGCAATTCTGAAATCCATCTCACGGAACAAATGGCTACCAAGAAAACCGTCTTCAAAGTTAAATCCTTAACCGACGCCTGGCCTAAAGGCTCAAAGGGTGCCTTTACAACTTCTCCTAGCACCAAGTTAAGATCCCACAGCAGAACCATGATCCTCCGCGCGGGCCGCATTCTGGTGACCGCTTTAAGAAAACGCACCACATCGGGTTGAGCTCCAAGAGGGCCTCCAAGAACTTTACCTCTATAACAGGTCAAGGCCGCTAAGTGGACTTTCAAAGAACTGGCCGCCAAACCTTTCTCATAGCTGTCCTGCAGGAAACTTAATACTACAGGGACGGACGCAGTCACCGTGCATACTTGACGTCTCGAGCACCAAGCCTCAAAAATACGCCAAATGCGCACATACGCCAAAGACATAGACTTTTTCCTCGCCTGAAGCAAAGTGAAATGACCGAATTGGAATAACCTTTCTTCCTTAAGCGAGTCCTTTCAATGGCCAAACCATAAGCGAGAACCGATCCACCTGTGGCATGTGAAGCGGTCGCTGTAGCAATAGACTGTCCAATGCCAGCAATCTCCATGTGTTCCCGTCGAGCAACCGCATGAGATCGATGTACCACGTGCATCTTGGCCAATCCGGAGCTACTAGCAGCACTGGCCCTTGGTGTGCTTCGATGCGCTGAACCACTCGGCCGATGAGAGCCCATGGTGGAAAGACATAGAGAAGACCTGTCACTGGCCAAGGCTGAATCAAGGCATCAATCCCTTCCGACATCCTTTCCCGTCATCTGCTGAAAACCGGCTCACTTTTGCTGACTGAAATATCGCCATCAGATCCATAACTGGCGTCCCCCAATGGCGCATTATTTCCGCGAAGATATCCGGATGCAATTCCCATTCTCTGGGATCCACCCGAACCCTGCTGAGAAAGTCCGCTGTGACATTGTCCTTCCCCGCAATGTGCGCCTCTGAGATTGCCTGTAATCGTGTCTCAACCCAAGAGAACAGCCCCTCTGCCATGGCTAAACTTCCTGTGTTGCCCTGCCGATTTATGTAGGCTACCGTCGCGGCATTGTCGGACAGTACTCTCACCGCTTGTCCTGTTATCGTCGGCTCGAAGCATTGAAGGGCGAGGAAGACCACTCTCAGTTCCAGCCGGTTGATGGACCAGTTGCCCTCTGTCACTGACCAAGTGCCCTGCGCAAAGAGCTCTCTGCAGTGCGCTCCCCACCCTGCGAGACTTGAGCCTGTCAACAGGGGAAGCCATGCTGGCTGCTCCAGAGGCATTCCCGCCCCCAGAGACTGGGGCAGAAGCCACCACAGAAGGGAGCACCTGACTCAAAGAGTACACGGGAGACGTTTGCTCAGAGAGTCGCATTGGTGAGACCACCGTCGAAGTAAGGAGCTCTGTAACGGTCGCATATGGAATCTGGCCCACGGCACCACCTCCAAGGTTGCCGCCATCGTCCCGAGCACCCGAAGGTAACTCCATGCCGTTGGCGCTGGCGTAGATCGGAAGGTTCAGAGCAGCTGTTGAAGAGTTTGTACTCTGCGGTCTGGCAGGAAGACCATTCCTCTGCAAGTGTCGAACCTTACTCCTAGATACTCGATCTCCTGAGTCGGAACCAGGTGACTCTTGACCATATTGACGACCCAGCTGAGACTCTGTAGGAAGCTTACCACCTTGGCTGTGGTACGCTCGCTCTCGGCCTTGGACTTCGCCTGAATTAACCAATTGCTGAGGTAAGGATAGACCAAAATTCCTTCCCTTCGCAACGCCGCTGCTAAAGAAACATGTTGTAGTAAAGGGAAATGACATCTTTAAAACTCTAACTAACTTGCTCCTTATTCGTTCCTCTAGTGAGCCCAGACCTAGGCTCACTAAGTCCTCCTGCTGCGTGGAGACTGGACACACTGGGGCTGATGGGAAATGCCAGCAGATCACATTCAGTGATGTCACAAGTTTGACATGCCCAGTCTCCAAAGCTGCAGGAGGAGGTTCACTACCCAGAAGTAAAGGACTAAACTGGAGGAACGATAAGGAAACAGAGATAAGTCAATGCATAGGCAGAATGAATAAATAAATACAATTCTCACAGGAACAAAACTTATGAGATATCATTTTAAGTGTCTACAAGTGTATACGTTTACCTTGTATCTCAATAAGGCTTTTAATTATACTTATCAGATGATGATAATATTTTCTTATCTCGGTACTTTTAATAAAATCGTTTATTTTATCACAGTGAAATCAACGACAGCACGAAATGCCAAGGCTAAAGTACAGGAAAACATGAGCAGGAACATCATACAGGTCAGAACAAACAAAATATCATGAAAGCAATAAGCCCAATACTGAGCCAGCATAAAGTTAGGGACCAGAGCGAGTGGATAGGATGTTGTGCATATGCACTGTAAATGGCTTGGAATGACGTGTGCTATATAATATTCCTAAAATAAAAACTATTTATATAATAACTGAAAATAAAGGCCAGCAGAGAATCTGCAGGAGATACTTATGTGTTGGGCACATTTTCAAACGTTCTGTTCCTTATGAATTAATTTCATTTATTAATTTATACCCTGCCTATCCTACTAAATTCTAGGTGGCATACTATAATAGGTGCATAGATAGATCCAGGGACACAGGATTATTAGTGGATACTCGTGCCCCTGCATCCCTCCTGAACTGAGAAAAACTGTGTGCACCACACCACCAATCTGAGCCTGTCAGGTCCTTACAGTCACACAAACTCAAAAGAAACTCCAGTACTTCACATGTAAAAATAACAGGCACTGCTTTTAATTAAAGTTTTGTATATTAAGTCATTTGACCTAGTTTGTCTCTACACCTCTGACAGGACCTGAGGTTGAGAAATTTCTTTGGAAGCTCTTTCTTATTCCAAGTGCTTAAGAGTTAGGGAGTGAGGTTAAATTCCTCTTGGGAAGGGAGAGTGTAGAAAAGTTATAGATACTAATTCAAATCCACTTTCTGTCATTTCCATATGCAAGTTACAGCCACTAGGATAGGGAAGCTTCTCAGAAATTAATTTTAAGTTCTTCTTTCTTACTTTAACACCCTCACCATCCCTGTAAATAAGTTATTTCCTGAGAGTCCCTAACAAAGGATGGATTTAGTTTGCTGAAGCCTGGGGCCAGAGACGGCTGCAGAGAGTGAAAGACACACAGAGAGAAGGGGAACAAAGCTAGAGAATACGGCTGAGAGGCAATGAGAGATTGCTACAAAGGTTGGCAGGTTGAGAGATGCCTGTGGCAGGCAGGCGATGTGGTAAAAAACAAAACAAAACATTTACTTTGACTTTGAACTACCATCGGCTTGTTGCAGTTCTCTACTTCTGTTTGTCCCATTTTCTGCAGTATTTAGCAAATGCTTTTGTTTTCCATGATTTTTGCCTGGAAGGAATTATATACAATCCTAACTTTTGGAATACAATGTAATTTTTGGGATAGCTTTAGAGGTCAGTGGTATGTCGAGAAACAAAGAAGCCAGGGTCCAAATCCTTCTTGAAACCTTGGGCAGGCAGGACTGATGCAAAGGTATTAAGCACCCTAAGTGAAACTTCAGCCTTGAGTCCCCTCGCAATTAACTTTTAGACCCCTAGTGCCCCTCCCAAAAATGTGATTGCTAAACTCAATTGCAATCATCTCAACACCATCCCTCCTCAAACAGTCCTATAAAAATGCATATTTGGACATCACACTTTTAAATGCTAAACTTTGTTTCGTAAAGTACACATAATGAGGGAAATTTAAGAGAGTCACTTACTAGGGTAAATGGACTACGTGCATATTGCTCATTCTTCCTGCCATAGGCAGCAGAATGGGGTGGGCCACAGGGGCCATGGCCTCACCAATATTTTGCCCAATACAGCATCAATAACTAGAGAGCTTGGCGGAGGGGCCAAAAACGTGTTCCACTGCCTCTGCTTCCTGATGATTCTGAGTATGTGTGGCTGCAAGGACTCACTCTTGCTTTGAATGTAGATGCTCTATTCTGCCCTCTAGAAGCAACTGCCCTAGTCACTTCACCCAGCATTGCCTCAGCTACAAACACAGGTTGTAAGCCCTCTTGAGAAGGGTCCTAGCTACTGTACCTGAAATGTAACTTACCTTGAGCTTAGGTTAGGAAAGGCAAGTGAATAAATCTAAATTCAACCCTGTCCATTCCATCTCAGCCACTCCCTTCCTGAAATTTAGAATCCAAACTTGAGCTGTCTGTAACAAGGCCACTGGGACCCCTTCAACCTTTCTAATGCCCAAGCCTCTCACTTCCTGTAACTCTTCCCTCTAGCAACAGAAGAGCTGCTTAACTCTTGCTGTTCCATAACTGTCAAAATTATGCTGGCTAAGTTCTTCTTCACATTTTAACCTACACATGGTTAGGCAGCATAGAAACAGAAAAATGACGACAGAAAAAGACCACATGGCCTATCTAGTCTGCCCTTCTATATCAACAACTACAACAGTCCCTTTTTTCCTTTAGAGATCCTCTGTGTTTGTCCCATGCTTTTTTGAATTCAGATACTGTCCTCATCTCTATCACCTCCACTGGGAGACTATTCCACGGATCCATCACTCTTTCCGTAAAGAAATATTTCCACTTATCACTCCTGAATCTATCCCCCTTCACCCTCATCCCATGTCCCCTCATAGCATGATTTTGAGTGTGTTGTATAAGACAGCAGGAGCTAAGCAGCTCTCCTGCCTGTAGAGGGATATGAGGGATTAGCAGTAAAGCAAGTTTCTGGTGGCATTAGACAGTTTTCTTGCTGTATTAGGGGAGAGACTGGGTTCAAGTTGACTTGCTTTTTCATCATAGTGAGAAATCAAGATCTGAGTGGCCTTATCGTGCTGGACAGGAGGGGGATGTAGGTGACTAAGAGACTAGTGCACGGAGGCTGTGATGTAAGGGCAGTATCCTAACTTTTTGCGCTGCCTCCTCCTACCTTTCTATTCCTCTCCCATATTCATTTTTTCACCATTAAGCAACTGTGAGGTTAACGCCCTTTTATATATCGGATATGAGCTTAGAAGCTTAGCCTGCTTACAAAAATAATTAGCATGCACTTAATTTGTTTTTTGAACAACCTGAGAGCAACAAATGTTCTGGGCTACCACCTGCTTAGGCAGTGACCCTATGCCCATGGTTAAATCACATACAGGAACAGTAACAATACAAAATAATGCTCTTGTAAAATCTTGGACTAATTAAAAGCATGTCATCTCAACACCCAATTTTGTATTTTCATATACAGTAGATAATTAGATATTCTGACATCATTATACTGTTTTTACTTTGTTCACACTAGCTAACATATGACTATTTCCTTATTTTGCATAATTTAATAGGTCCAAACTTAAGGTTTAAGCAGAAAATGTTGCTGATGGAGCAAGAAAACAGAGCTTCTGACATGAGACCCACTGGGCCTAAAACTATTGAAAACAAGACAAGGTTGAAGAAGTTGATTGCTCTGCTGGCAGCATTAACTGTGCTGATCAAGGATTAGGGAAACATCTAGAAACTGAGGGACCCTTTTATTAAGCACCACTGACCACCACAGCCAGCTACTGCATGCTAAAATGTAAGTTAACATGCAGGCAGGCAAACTACTGGCCGCCAAAATGCATGTTAAAGGGCAATGATGCGTTAATATGGAGAGTGGATGGCTTAGGGGTCGAGTGTGAGCATGGAGGGCACATTAGGGCAGATCACTATTGATGTGGTAATTAGCATGAGTGCACCTGATGATACCTCTATGGCAGGGGTTCTCAACCCAGTCCTCGGGACACACCTAACCAGTCAGGTTTTCAGGATAATTTGCAATTAATATGCATATGAGAGATTTGCATACGATAGATTCAGTGCATGCAAATCTCTCTCATGTGTATTCATTATGGCTATCCTCGGGGTAGTTTCTCCAAATGGGGTAGTTTTGCGCATACCATGGCAGTTGTGAACCTCACTGTGCTTAACATGTGTTACAAATGCATATTAAGTGCACAGCCCCACTGAGATTTAATAAAAGGGCCCCTAAATGGACAGGATGCTTGAAATGGAGCTGGAGCTGGGAAAATAAGTTCTTAGTATAGTACAAACATACGCCCCTAAAGAATAAAAGGAAAATTCTTGACTACTTAGTACTGAAAGATAGAAGAATTTTCTAAATAACCAGTAGTAGGTGTGGGCGATACTAATTGTTTGGCTAACTTATGGAAAACAGATTAGGGCCAATGTTCTAAAGAGAAAGCAGCATAAACCAAACCATAGAAGAATCAATGTCATACTTTTCCCTGGAGGATATATGGTGGGAGCTCAGGTCCTACTACTTCTACTTGTGTACAATCTAAGGACAGTGGAGGCAGTGAAGATGAAAATAATTTCAAGAAAATATGGAACAAGCACAGATTTTTGTAAGGGAGGGGATGAAAAAACTAAATGGAAGGTGCGGATTAGCAGACTGTATGGGTCTTATGGCATACAGCCAAAGAAAATGGATTATACCTGTTACTCAAATGTCCATTACTGGGGGTGGAGCCTGATGTCCAGCGGGATGGACGCTTAACGCTGAAGCTCCCGAGTGGCCTACTCAGACTCCTGACTTTAATACAACTTATCTTTTCAATTGGGCTCTGATCCTACCGGGGTGCCTCGGGGAGATGGAGGGGCACAAGCCAGCGCGTCTAGAATTCGGCTCTTCAACGAACTCACATGGCAAACGCTCTAAAACTGAGCCGCCGTCCCCACAGAAGATGGTTCCACTCCGGGAGGGTCCCGCGATGCAGCAGGAGATCTTAGATGAGATCCGCGGCGTGAAAGAACTTGTGCAATCCAACGGTGAAGCACTCAGATCCATGCGGGAAGACTTCGGCAAGCTACAGGACAGGCTAGAGGGGTTATCGCTGAGACAGGACAAAATGGAGGGTACTCTTGACTCGCATGCGGTCCGCTTGGCAAAATTGGACAAGGTCGAACGACAAATGCAGGCACTTCAGAAGGAGCTGGAGGACAGTAACAACCGAGCCCGTCGCAACAATATACGGCTCGTGGGAATTCCGGAGGGAGCAGAATCAGGAGATATGAAAGAGTTCCTCTCTAAATTGCTTCCCTCCTTGCTTAAAACAACGTTCACCAAGGATTTGGAGATTGATCGGGCCCATCGAGTACCCACGACTTTGGCGCTCAACCGGAAAACCCCTCGGCCCATCATTTTTTCCGGTTGTTGAGATATCAGCAAGTTGAACAAATTCTAAACGCTGCCCGTGCAAACCCCCGGCTGGATTATGAGAGCCATCGGATTTCATTCTTCCCCGACCTGGCGAAGCCCACAGTGGACCGCAGGAAAAGACTCCTTGAATTTCGACCGCGTTTGCAGCAGCTTCAAGCGCGCTATGGCCTAATGTACCCGGCGAAACTTAGAGTTACTCTTCATAATCAAACCAGGACTTTTGAGGATCCGGACGTGCTTGCGGCCTATCTGGAAGCCAAAGAAGCAGACCAAATGCGCTGAACCAGGGGCCTTTCATTTGCCCATCGATTTGGAACTGATCGCCATTTTGTGTCGTCGACGCTGCACATGCAGCCTGGATCGGAGGCCCTGCGGCCTAGCTTATCGTGGCCTGCTGACCGTCGGACTCTCCTGTGAGGGACCTTTCCATAGCATGCACCTCGGTGGGCTCCGGAGCCTATGTAGCTATTACAGTTAATATGTAGAATGTTTGGCCCTCGTTGGGGCTTCCTCCCGCAGACATATGGTCACCATTAATCATTGGGGTTATGCTTCTTCTCTACTACACTTCGGTGTTTACTTTTGGTTTGGGGGAATACCAGATATAGTGCTTATTGTATATGATTTGGTTAGGTCTTCTCTGAATCAAGCAGTCAAGATGGGGGATAATGGAAATTGTGTGCATTATGATATTTTTGTCTTGAATAGACGCAGCTATTTCTATGGCCCCATGTAAGATTTTATCATTGAACGTCAAAGGTATTAATAATCCGATAAAAAGGAAGAAAATCCTTGGCTACTTAAGTCACGAAAATGCTGATTTGGTTTTTCTCCAAGAAACGCATCTAAATGCCAAGGAGACACTGAAACTCAATGTTAAACCCTACATGGTGGCCGCCGCCTACTCTCCCGCTATAGCGAAGAGATGTGGGGTAGCCATCTTGATTAGGAAATCCTTACAAGCCACTGTTATCGATAGCAGTTCTGATACTGAGGGTCGGTGGTCCCGCGTCCACCTTAAAGTGGGTGATCTTGAACTGACATGTATATGTTTATATGCTCCTAATGTGGATGATCCTATTTTCTTTGCTAACCTTGCCCAGGTTGCACAAGCTTCTGCCAATACTTCGTTAGTAATAGGAGGCAACTTTAACCAGGTGGTTGATCCATTGGTAGATAGGCGACCACCCAGAACGAGTGGTCCCACCAAGAGTCACCTCACGCTAGCGTCTTTGATTAAAGATCTAGCTTTAGTAGACCTGTGGAGGCTGCTGCTACACCCTTCGGACTTAGAATTCACGTTTTTCTCCCCCCCACATCAGTCACAATCTAGGATAGATTTTTTCCTCGTATCCAAAGCATTAATCTCCAGCACGGATACAGCTAAGATACACTCTCTGCACATCTCAGACCATGCTGCTATCTCCTTCCTTTTGAACACTAGTGCACAGAGGGATAATCCACGGGATTGGTATTTTGATCGGACCCTGCTTGAACAGCAGGATTTTCAGGCTGACATACGGGCTGCCATACAAGATTACTTCCACTTTAATTCACCCCATGATACAATGAACTGGGCATGGTGGGAGGGCTTTAAAGCGTCTATCCGTGCAAACCATCACTAGCTATCAAATCCGTTTAGGGAAGCAGCGTAAACGGCAACTCTTAGCACTAGAGCAGCAGATCAAGGCCGGTGAACGTGTTCTTACCTCTCGTACTGACCCATGTGTGTTGATTCGCTTGCAACGCTTGCGTTTCCAATATAATTCGCTCTTAACGACTGCAGCGGCCAAAAATATTGAACTACAGCAAGGGACGTACTATCGGGAAAGCAATCGTGCCGGTAAACTCTTAGCTAACGCTCTGAAAGGTCAAAAAGAAGCCAAACGCGTAGCGGCCCTGCGTAGTCCAACGGGGGGGAATTTAGTCACAAATGATACAGAGATAGTAGAGCTTTTTCGGGATTTCTACACCCGCCTCTATCAATCAGAATGTGAATTTGACCCAGAGGCTTTTGACCGGCTATTAGCTGGTATACAACGACCGACCCTTTCTGTAGAGGACAAGGAGTCACTAGATCATTCATTTACTCTTTCAGAAATTCAATTCGCACTCAAGCGATGTGCATCGGGTCTGGCTGGCCGGCCCAGATGGCCTCCCGGCAGAATTTTTCAAAACTTTCAGCGCTGATTTGGCCCCATTCCTACAACTCTATTTCTCTGCTTTGGCCAAAGATAGCTCCTTTACAGGATCTTTCTCGACGGCAAATGTTGTAGTCTTTGAGAAAGAGGGGAGAGACCCGATGCTGACTGCAAATTACCGTCCAATTTCCCTTCTTAATGCTGATTACAAGATATTTGCAACCATTCTGGCCACTAGATTATCCGATAAAATGCCTGCTCTAATTCACCCAGACCAATGTGGTTTCATATCTGGTAGGTCCACTGCTGATAATGCCAGGACCTTGTGTCATATACTAGCTGCAGCAGCGCATCATGATCAACCCCTCGTCGGCCTCTCTCTTGATGCCGAAAAGGCATTTGACCGCTTAGAATGGCCCTTTCTATATGCGGTTCTCCGCTGGTATGGGTTTGGGGAAGGCTTTCTCCGATACCTTCAAACTCTGTATGCACATCCGACAGCCACTATTTCTGTCAATGCCACAAAGTCTCAACCGTTCAATCTTCATAGGGGCACTCGGCAAGGATGTCCCTTATCTCCTCTGCTCTTTGATCTAGCACTTGAACCCCTAGCCCTCCTCATCCGACAGGCCACAGATATCCATGGAGCCCCCTTTCAACATAGAGATATTAAAATTTCTGCATATGCAGATGATCTCATGCTTTTTGTATCCTTGGACTCCGTCCCTGCTGTTTTAAAAAAGATTGATAGCTATTCCCTACTCTCGGGATACAAGATTAACTGGACTAAATCTGTTGCCTTCCCTTTGAATCATCGAGTCCATGCTGCAGACATGCAGGCTTTCCCCTTTGTATGGCAGCCCCGTATGGTCAAATACCTGGGGGTTCATTATTGTTATCCATTAGAAGATACTCTTAGCCATAATGCTAAAGAGCTAATCTCCAAAGCGCGCGATCTTACCAACCGGTGGTCTCCTTTAACACTCACATGGTGGGGCCGACTGGAAACAATCAAAATGATGATAGTTCCCAAAATAAATTATATCCTAGAAATGCTACCATGCCTCCTGCCTGCACACATACAAAGATATAGAAGGTCTCCTGATTCGTTATTTGTGGCATGGCAAACCACCAAGGATAGCTAAGCGTAAGTTACAGGCGGACAAAGAAAAGGGAGGGGTCCGGTTCCCAGATTTTCTTAAATATCATAAGGCGTTCCTTCTTAAACAGGGTGCCCGTTGGTTAGATCCCCCGGTAGAAGGTAGGCCAGTCTGGCTCGACATTGAGGAGGAACTCTGTAGGCCCATTCCTCTTACCTACCTTCCCGGCATGACCTTCCAACTAGATTCCCACCATCCACCAATGGTTGTGGATACACTACTTGCCTTTAACACTTTCATTCAGTCCTCAGGGACCACAACAGTGCCCGCCATATAGACTCCCGCTATGGCATAACTTGCGCCTTCAAATACAAAATAAACCGATAGCATGGACCCCCTGGTATTCCAAAGGGATATGGATGCCTTACCAATTGATTGCCAGTGAGCGCTGGAAAACTTTTAAAGAATTGCAAGAGGAATTTGGTTTACTAGCAAGAAATTATTTCCAGTGGGTGCAGCTTCAGCACTGCCTTAGGAGTGTTCGGATTCTTCCACTAACTGAAACTAATGATGAAGGTCTAGCAGAGATAATTCGCTCTATTGGGAGTCAATCTGGCGTAGCCTCTAACTTTTATAAAATGTTAAGCAATCATGAGAACAGTAGCATTCCCGCAGTCCAACAAACATGGGAACGGGAACTACAAATCACACTGACTCCTGAGCAATGGAGCCTCTTCTGGAGTAAAGTTGTTCGGGTCTCTCGGTCAGCATCGATAACCCAGACACTTTTCTATTTTGCACATAGAAGTTTCTATACGCCTGTGAAGCTTGCCAAATGGAATGCCAATGTTAATGACAGGTGTTGGAATTGCCACACCGCCATAGGCACATTAGCTCATATAATGTATGAATGTTCTACACTACAGCAATTCTGGAGTCGGGTCTGGGGTCGTATTCAACTCATTTTACAGTTTCACGAGCCTCTCTCTTGGCGGATAGTGGGACTTCGCTCTGCGGCGGGGATCCCCTCTCTTCCAAAGTCGGGCCGCTTTTTGCTAAATTTCTTGATGGGTATAGCTATATCTTTAATCACGAAACACTGGAAAAATAGCTCCCATCTAAGTCCCCATGCGTGGTGGACTCTTGTATGTTTATATAGTAAATATGAACAGATACCACGCCGAATGGCTCCCCACGCTCAAATCTTGCATCATGTTTCTAAATGGAATATGCTCAATGATTATGTGCAAACTGCCAAATGCTCTCATCTAACTGTTTAACTCCATTTATCATGTACACTCATTTATTATGATCTTCACTTGCTCTATACTGGTTCACAAAGAATGAGAATTAATCATTGATTACCCGAACGTTGTATTCCTTTCCTAGAGAAGAAGCATGGGGGTGGGGGGAAATATGGGGTTGCTTTTATATGTATGGTTTTGTATTTGTATCTTTCTGTATGTCTTTTACTTTGGTTGTGTTATAAATGGAAAATAAAATTTAAAAAAAAAATGTCCATTACTGCAACTCTGCTTAGTTGGTATTATGATCACACGTAGAGTCAGCCAATGAAAAATATGTCCTATTACATGGTCAGACCATACTTCACTACACATGTCCATGACTTTACCCTTTGCGCATTTGATCTTCTACCAAGACTCGATCTATGGAAATGTCTTTTGAAAAATATTTTCTACAGAAAAACCAAGAAGGCCATATTAAAATAGATGGAGAATAAAGACAACAAAAAGATGCCAACATAAATATTATAGCATTCCCTAAAAACCATAGTCAAGAGAAGGGCATTTTTTCACATCTAATTCTATGAAATCTTAGAAGTAGGAAAAAATGACAGTAGAATTAAAAACATTACACTATAAAATAACAAGAGAAAGACCAAATTTGTAATCCATATGTCTGAAGTGATGTGACCAATTCCTTGTAAAGTGACAAAAGTATCCCCATTAGCTCATATCAAATTCATCATGTCTACTAAGCATGTTAACATCTGGAATTCCGTTATGATAGAATATTAAATCATGCTCTGTAAAACATTTTTGTCTAGGCTTGTAATTTGCAAGCACCAAACTCATGTTACAGATATCTAATGACTCAATGAACCAGCATCTCAAAAATAAATTAATAGCTCTTTATCTCTAACTAGAGTTTATTTGAGGTAACTGTCATTGTATATGATACAGAAGCTTGCATAAAAAGGCCCTAAGAGAATCCATGTTAGCACATGCAAACACTCCCCCCCCTCAGAGGACCCCACTGAAAATAAAGCTTTTGTCCTCACCTGACCTTGTTGTCAACAAATGTAAGATAAAATATCTAACTGCAACAGATGGACAGAAAAGTAATGTGTCATAGTCCTATGCTGCAGCTAAGTTATTTACCTGGCTTATATGATCCTTCTTAATTATTAGATTAATTTTTTTTTGACAAAACATGCACAGTGTGCATCAAAACCATCGAGCATATTTTAACTTACAGGTGTATAAAGAAATGCTAAACAGATTAGCCTACCTTTTAGAGAACAGATCTATGGTATTTCTAAAAGGAGGCAATTGAGCTGAGAACGTGGGCTGACTGGTCCTCATCTACCATCATATTCTATGTTTAGGGCTGTATGATTATGCTAACATCATTAACATGCTTTATTAATAAATAGATCCCATTGCACAAACTGGGATCTGTGATAAATAACACACACTGATGTGTTTTAACACATGCTAATGCGGCAGCACATTTTAATACATCTAAAAAAATAAAATGAATATTAATATAACTTTCCAGTTCATCAAGAGATTAAACAATTTATTAAAACTGAATTTTCAACATGGCCAAGTCAAAATTCTGAGTGAGGAATATCCCATCGTTGAAACATTCAAATGTGGTTAAAAGCAACTGGCATACTAAAGGGCCGGTTTACTAAAGTGCAGTTAGTAGTTACTGGGAGAATTAGCTCCGTGCACTGCCTGAACACTAAGGTCTGCTTTAACTATTGTGCACAAACGGTTAACAGGGGTAATAAACAGTCGTACATGCTAAGAATCCCACGATAGCTGGTGTGGAGACTGTGCGGGTTAGGGATGGCGTGTGAGCGTTGACTGCGCATTGCAGTTAGCATAGGCATCATTAGCACATGTTACAGCGTTCATGCACTTACTGCCTCCTCAGTGGGTCGAAATAACTGCATCCGCGAAACTCGTGCAATCAGATTAGCATGGTGGCCATGCTGGAGTCACTTGAACTGCATGCGGCCATGCCATGCATGCTCCCATTTGTTAGCTCAAATCCAGCGCCGCCCACATGCTAATTTTTTTAAAGCTGAACTTGCAGTAAGTGCACTCTAATTTACATGCTAAGTGCTTATTGTGTGGGAAATGGATGGAGAATGGGAATGCAGTTAGTGCGCAGCCACAGCTGCAGAGAGCACTTAATACACTCAATGTAGATAGGAAAAAACCTCTCCACTGACATCTCAGAGAGTATATTTCCCATGCCCCTGATACCCCCAACATACAGACCCTGACCCCATGGTCTCTTTCTGGGGGTTCCTTAGAGCTAGTGAGGAGTAGGAGCGAACCATTATTGCCCTTGCCCCATCTGAATCTGAGTTGAAAATGCCAGGGGCGGCCCAAGGGGGGTGCGGGGCCATGTGCGGAGACTCGGTGCGGGGCCTCATTTGCATAAGTGGTCTTATTTGCATAAATATTTGCATAATGTTACCATTCACTAACTTTTAGTAAACATGTCTCTTAATGAGTGTATGGATAAAGAAAGACTAAAAGATTTCTACATTACTATAATCCAGTGCCAACCGCCAGGCACATTAGGAACTACTACAAACGCTGCCCATTTAGAACCCATAGCAAACCCGCCGTATCCTGACAGCATTACCAGGACTCACAAAGCACCATACCCTACCTATCAAAAGGCAACACTGCAAATATTAAACCAATACATTTCAGAGAATACTGGGGAAAGAGAACAAGTTGCAACGTCAAATAGGAATTACATAAACAGAATACCTCAGCTCAGTTACACATGCAGAACATAGACCATCACCAAACAAGGAATCACAATTTAGAAACAGGAAGGCAATAATTAAACTGGGAACCCCAAAAGCCAAACTTGGAATGTACAACAACACTGTAGAAATAAAACTATAAATTAATTTCCTCTTGTACCAAAGCGCAGATGTTAATGATGCACATTTCCCAGAGCTGACATATTCCAGTTAATAAATTCAAAATAAAGAGATACTGTATCTTTCTACCTTTTGTGCATTTTTTTTTCAGTTGCAATTGGTCCAGCCACTTTCTTCTGGTTTCTTCATGTTTTCTGCTAACTCTCCATCGTCTGCTGTCCATTTGTCCTTTCTTCTCTCTTCTAGTTTTTTTTTTCCATTCTCTCTCTCTCTACATCTGCTTTAACATACTAATCTTTCTCCTTTTGCTCTTTCCTCATTCCTATTTCATCCACACAAATTTTACCCCTCCATCCTCAATCCCCAATTACTCTCCCAATACCTGGCCAATTGTAGATTTTTCATCCCTCCTACACAAAATATTTTTCCCCTCTCCATTTTAATCTCCCAGCCCCATCCCATTCTAATCCTCCCCCAACATCAGCTCCCTTCTAGTTCCAGTCTCACCCAGCATCCATTCCCTTCTAGTCCCTGCATCAGCCCATTTCCAGTCCTAGCCCCCCATCAGCCCATTTCCAGTCCTAGCTCCCCCATCCATTTCCAGTCCAAGTCCCTTCATCAGCTCATTTCCAATCCTAGCTCCCCCATCAGCCCATTTCTAGTCATTTCCTAGCCCCACCATCAGCCCATGTCAAATCATAGCTCCCCTCCACTCAGCCCAATTCCAGTCCAAGCTCCCCCATGAGCCTACTTCCAGTTCTAGCCCCTCCATGAGTCCATTTCAATTCAAGCCCCCACCACAGCCTATTTCCAATCTTAGCTCCCCCCAACAGCCCATTTCCAGTCCTATCCTAGCTGTTCCATCAGCCCATTTTCAGTCCTAGCTCCCTTCCCTCACAGCCCATTTCCATTCCAAGCCCCCTCCCCATCAGCTATTTGCAGTTCAAGTCTCCCCTTCCACTCAGCCCATTTCCAGTCCTAGCAACCCCCCAACCCATTACCAGTCCTAGCCCCCCATCAGCCCATTTTCAGTTTAAGCCCCCCCTATAACCCATTACCAGTCCTAACCCCCCATCAGCCCATTTCCAGTCAGCCCCCCATAGCCCATTGCCAGTCCTAACCCCCCCCATCAGCCCACAGCCCATTACCAGTCCTAACCACATCAGCCCACCTCAAGTCCTAACCCCTCCCCATCAGCCCATTTCCTGTCCTAGCCCCCCATAACCCATTATCAGTCCTACCCCACATCAGCCCACTACCAGTCTTAACCCCCCCCATAGCCCATTACCAGTCTTAACCCCCCCATCGCCCATTACCAGTCCTAACCCCCCCATCATCCCACTACCAGTCTTAACCCCCCCCCCATAGCCCATTACCAGGCTTAACCCCCCCATAGCCCTTTGCCAGCCCTAATCAGCCCACAGCCCATTGTTAGTCTTAACCCCCCCTAGCCCACTGCCAGTCTTAACCCCCCCATCGCCCATTGCCAGTCTTAACCCCCCATAGCCCACTGCCAGTCTTAAACCCCCTCCCCAGTCCAGTGCCAGTCTTAAACCCCCTCCCTAGCCCACTGCCAGTCTTTAACCGCCTCCCCAGCCCATTGCCAGTCTTAACCCCCCCTCCCCAGCCCATTGCCAGTCTTAACCCCCCTCCCTCCCTCCCTAGCCCATTGCCAGTTTTAACCCCCCTCCCTCCCTCCCTCCCTAGCCCACTGCCATAGCCCACTGCCAGTCTTAACCCCCCTCCCCAGCCCATTGCCAGTCTTAACCCCCCCAGCCCATTGCCAGTCTTAACCCGCCCTCCCTAGCCCACTGCCAGTCTTAACCCCCCCCATAGCCCACTGCCAGTCTTAACCCCCCTCCCCCCCCCATTGCCAGTCTTAACCCCCCCTACCTAGCCCCTTGCCAGTCTCAACCCACCTCACTCCCCCGCCCATTTCCAGTCTTTACCCCCCCTCCCTAGCCCATTGCCAGTCTCAACCCCCCCCAGCCCATTGCCAGTCTCAACCCCCCTCCCTCCCTAGCCCATTGCCAGTCTCAACCCCCATCCCTCCCTAGCCCATTTCCAGTCTTAACCCCCCTCCCTCCCTCCCTAGCCCATTGCCAGTCTTAACCCCCCTCCCTCCCTAGCCCATTGCCAGTTTTAACCCCCCTCCCTCCCTCCCTAGCCCATTGCCAGTCTTAACCCCCCTCCCTCCCTAGCCCAATGCCAGTTTTAACCCCCCCCATAGCCCATTGCCAGTCTTAACCCCCCGTAGCCCATTGCCAGTCTTAACCCCCTCCCTCCCTAGCCCATTGCCAGTCTTAACCCCCCTCCCTCCCTAGCCCTTTGCCAGTCTCAACCCCCCTCCCTCCCTAGCCCACTGCCAGTCTTAACCCCCCATAGCCCATTGCCAGTCTTAAACCCCCCATAGCCCACTGCCATTCTTAACCCCCCTCCCCAGTCCATTGCCAGTCTTAACCCCCCCCCCCATAGCCCACTGCCAGTCTTAACCCCCCTCCCCAGCCCATTGCCAGTCTTAACCCCCCTCCCTCCCTAGCCCATTGCCAGTCTCAACCCCCCTCCCTCCCTAGCCCATTGCCAGTCTCAACCCCCCTCCCTCCCTAGCCCATTGCCAGTCTCAACCCCCCTCCCTCCCTCCCTCCGAGCCCATTGCCAGTCTTAACCCCCCCTCCCTCCCTCCCTAGCCCATTGCCAGTCTTAACCCCCCCTCCCTCCCTCCCTCCCTCCCTAGCCCATTGCCAGTCTTAACCCCCCCTCCCTCCCTCCCTAGCCCTAGCCCTAGCCCATTGACAGTCCTACCCGCCCCCCCTCGGCTCATGGCAATTAAAGAAAAAAAAAAAAAGCTGGCCGCTGCGGCATGGAGTGTCCCGCGGGGCTCCCTCTGCCCGGCGGAACTCTCCCGGTGAGGCTGAGCCCCTCTCTGCCGGCTTGCAGATACGCGAAGGGAGAGAGTCTCCCTTGCATCTCTGTTAAGCCCGCAGGGGCTGATGGGAAGCAGGGGCTGATGGGAAATTTTCCATCTGCCCCTGCGGGCTTAACAAAGACGTGAGGGAGACTCTCTCCCTTCGCGTATCTGCAAGCCGGCAGAGAGGGGCTCAGCCGCGCCGGGAGAGTTCCGCCGGGCAGAGGGAGCCCCGCGGGACACTCCATGCCGCAGCGGCCAGCTTTTTTTTTTTTTTAATTCAATTAAGAAAAAGCAGAATGTTTATTTATTTATTTATTTTATTTATTTAGCAAGCATTTGTAGCCCGCTCCTTCCAGCGATCAGAAGCGGGTAGGATTACTATTGTGAAACTGCCGAATCAAGGCAGGTACAAATTTTGTTTACATACAGATTGTCAGAAAAGCACATCATACAGAGTTAACACTTCTTAGCTATGGGGGAGTTCATTTACATATATACATAAATACATATATACAGGATAATCTTCTTGGACTGTCGAATCAAGGCAGGTACAAATTTTGCTTACATACAGATTGTCAGAAAAGCACGAAGCGTGGGGCCCTGTGCAAAAAACATTCTTGCTCAATGGACGGGCCGGCCCTGGAAAATGCCTTCTCTGACCTCTGGAGATAGCCTCACGACATAAGAACATAAGATATGCCATACTGGGTCAGACCAAGGTCCATCAAGCCCAGTATTCTGTTTCCAACAGTGGCCAATCTAGGTCATATGTACCTAGCAGTTTCCCCAAGAGACACAAGTTCCACAATGCTTGTACTGGGTCAAGCATTGATATCTTCGGTCACTTCTTAATAACGGTTTATGGACCTTTCCTCCAGGAACTTGTCCAAACCTTTTTTTAAAACCCAGCTACACTAACAGCCTTTACTACATCCTCCGGTAACAAATTCCAGAGTTTGATTACACGTTGAGTGAAAAAATATTTTCTTTTATTAGTCTTAAATAGTTTACCCTGTAGCTTCATTGCATGTCCCCTAGTCTTTCTATATTCTGATAACATAAACAATCGATCTACGTTTACCCGTTCCACTCCGTTCATTAATTTATAGACTTCTATCATATCTCCCCTCAGTCGTCTCTTTTCCAGGTTAAAGAGCCCTAACCTTTTTAGCCTTTCTTCATAGGAGTATCCTTCCATCCCCTTTACCATTTTGGTGGCTCTTCTCTGAACCTTTTCTAAAATCGCTATATCCTTTTTAAGATACGGCGACCATCACTAGGAGTCAAGCTGCAAATAAGGGATGCACATCCTACTTGGCAGCTTGACACTACCATACCTGTAAGCTGCCTCTAGGGGAAAGAAGCATCATTTTGAATCTGGGCTCCAATGGGGGAGGAGCATCCAGAGATTGTTCCTGCCCTCCTACTAGTACTACTCTCATTGATATAGCGCTAGAAGGCATACACAGAGCTGTACAGATACATATAAAAGATGGTCCTTGCTCATTAGAGCTTACAATCTAATCAAGTCAGGCAGTACAAAAGTTGAGAACATGGGTACAAATAGGGAAAAGTAAGGACACACAAGGAAAACAAGGGATCAGGATCCAAAGGCAGCCTCAAAGAGGCGAGTCTTTAGCATGGATTTGAAAAGGGGGAGAGATGAAGCCTGATATACAGATTCAGGTAGTTTGTTTCAGGCATAAGGAGCAGCAAGGTGAAAGGAATGAAGTCTGGAGTTGGCAGTGGAAGAAGGGCAAAGAGAGAAGTAAGCTAGAGGAAGAGCAGAGTTCATGAGAAGGGGTGTGAGGAGAGAGGAAAGGTAGTGAGAAGCAGTAGAATGAATGCATTTATAGGTCCGGATGAGAAGTTTGAATTGGATACGGAAATGGTAGAAGGGTTATATGAGTATAATGGGAATGGAAGATTAGCTGCGCAGCAGAGTTCTGAACAAACTGACACAGAGGGGGACCAGAAAGGAAGAGGTTACAATAACTGAGATGGGAGGTGACTAAAGAGTGGATAAGTGTTTTAGTAATGTGTTCAGACAGGAAGGGACAAATTTTGTTAATGTTATAGAGAAAGAAACGACAGGTTTTAGCTATCTGCTGGATATGTGTAGAGGAGAGGGAAGAGTCAAAGATGACCCCAAGGTTGTGGGCTGAGGAAACAGAAAGTGTAAGAGTGATATCAACAGAGACAGAGAAAGGAGGAAGGGAGGAAGAGGGTTTAGAGGGAAAAATCAGAAGTTCAGTTTTGGCCATGTTCAATTTCAAACAGTGGTGAGGCATGCAGGCAGCGATGTCAGAAAGGCAGGCAGAGAAATGGGCCTGGGTGGCAGAGAAATATCCGATATCGAAACAGTAGATAGATTTGAGAGTCATCAGCAAAAAATTAATATTGAAAGCTATGGGAGGAGATGAAAGCACCAACAGACTGGGTATAGAGGGAGAAAAGGAGAGGGCCACTAAAAGGAGATGAAAGCACCAACAGAGTGGGATAGCAGTAGATGAGGAACCACCAGAACAAACACTGAAGGAGTGATGTGAGAGATAAGAAGAGAACCAGGACAGCACAGGGCTTGAGAGGAGAGAAATTCAAGGCAACAGCGGAGAACTGCATGATCAAGAAGTTTGGAAATGAAGGGAAGAAGGGAGATGGGTCGATAGTTAGAAGGAGAAGTAGGGTCAAGTGAAGGTTTCTTGAGGAGAGGTGGCAGAGGAAATGTAGTTAAGGAGATAGTTGAGGATAGGATCAGAGGAACAACTGAGATGTTTCCTCTTCGGAGATCTTAGAAAAGGATGATAGGATAATGGAGATTGAGGGGAAAAGTTGGTATTAAAGAGGGGGAAGAGGGGAAGAAGCTGATCTTGTGGGGAATTGGAGTGTAATTTTGTGGACTTTGTCATGGAAATAGTCAGCTAAGGTTTGGGTCGAAAAAAGAGGAGGGTTCAGAGGTGGAGGTGCCTTGAGAAGAGTTGAGAAGAGATGGCGGGGATCAGAGGCAAGAGTGTTATATGGACATAGTAGTTTTGCTTGACGAGTGTTATGGCTGATTGGAAGGAAGCAAGCATGAATTTGAAGTGTAGAAAATCAGTAAAGGAGCAGGATCTGAGCCAAATGTGCTCAGCAGAGCTGGCACAGGAGCATAGGCAGCGGATAGTTGAAGGCAGTCAGGGCTGAAGTATGGTGCGTCTCACGGGAAGTGGCATGGGCAGAGCAAGAGCATGCAGAGCAGAGGAGAGAGCAGTATTATAGGAAACTATAGCCTCGTCAACAGACTTAGAAGACAAAGTGGATAAAAGAAGTGATGAGACAACAGTGGAGAGAACCATTGGACGGATAGCATGAATTATTCCTGTTAGGAGCCAGGAGGTCTGACAGCTCGGATAGTGTTCATGTAGATGTTTGGGGAGGGGGGTTCTTGGGGATGTTCATGTAAATGCTGAAAGTGTCAGGGGTGGGGGTTCTTTTTAGCTGAAATGGCCTTTTAGTACATTGCAATTGTACAGATGCAACTGTGCTATTGGCAATGCATCTAGAGGGTAATTTTGTAAGAGGCACCTAGTCAAAACGCTTTTTAAGGTGCTTATGTGAAGCTGATTTTATAAAGAAAAACAGGCACTTACTTTTCTTTTAGGATAAGTGGGCAAATACATGCATTAATATAACGTGTGATCACTCACCCAAGCCCTAGAGCTGGTGTAAATGCTTGTGCAACGACTTGTAAAGAGTTCATATAAATGATAAGATTTTATTATCGATACATGTACTTGTGTGATCCCTTCACACGCCACCCAATCTCATCTATATGCACACCCACAGTGCACGTATGTGGTATCGGGGCAATGTACATACTAATAAAATAGCAACCGCATCATGTGCGTGTGGAAATACCCATTTACGGTACATGAGTAAGCCACTAAAATACTGTGATGTGCATTGTCCCATAACATTAGATGGCGCCTTACAAAATTATTCTCTTAAGGTGTGGTAAATCTTTGCACTTTGTGGTAACTGTATGAGCAAGCTCCCAACAGGCTTTGCAGTTACCGCTCCTTAATTGTTGCAACTAATTCACAGTAACTGCAAAACTTTATCACACTCTATTAAAGAGGCCCTGTAGATGTCTGTTAATTTTCTTTTCCAGTAAAAGGTATAAAGTAAAAATATGTAAAGCAAATAAATAAATGTTAATGTGAAAAAAACCTGAAAAACTGCCATAGTTTTTCAAAGACCAACGCACTGAAACTCATTCAGTTTTATATTTTGTAACCACCCTACATTTCTATTCAAATGCTGGCATGCTGCAATTTTCTGTTAGGAGCTCAGCTCCAAGAAATCAATAGTTTTATTGCTATCTACATTTGTACTCAGACAATAAGGGTATATTAGAAAGGAAACAAAATCACCTTCACTGCTCATTTAGAGGCCTGGAATTAAGATTTCAATGAGATGCACTTAAGCAACTTTAATTAAAAGATCATAAGCATGCAAGTGGCTTTGATTTCTTTTCCTTATGTCCGCCTCGATTATTAATTCTGCTACCTTCTCATGTCTGACCAAATCTTCCACAAAAGGAATCTAGAACATATTCATTCTGTTGTAGTATGCAGATTGTCAGCTGCTGCACAAAGGACTTTAACACCATAAAATCTAAATGAAAAATCCGTTTGGGAAGTTTTCAAATTATTTTATATGGGGACAAAGAAATTGTGAGCAGAAGTAGATTGCAGTCTTATTTATTCCTTATAAAAAGAACCGTTTCAGTACAAAGCAGTACCGAAGAAATGTATAAAAAAAATCTCATATATGCATATTCACATTGGGGATATCCTGAAAACATGGCAGGCCGGACATTTAGAGGATTGGGTTGAGAACCATTGATTTAAATCTAATGATAATGATGGTTTTAGCAAAGAAATGCACAGAAGACCTGAAGTCCCTGTCTATGGGTTTCTAACGCTGGGTATTACCACATGGTCTGTGGCAAGAGTTAGTGGATGTTTCAAGTCTAGTTATTCTCTCATCTGCAAGCATAAAGTACCTGGATTTTCTTTTTATTGTTTTACTGAAGGGAATAAACCAATTAAAAAAATATCACGAGGACAGGGAGCTGAGGGAATTGTTTTGCTGAATGCAGAATATGGGGTTGGGGGGTGTGTGTGTGTGTGCCGCAGAGAGCAACTGTAGAAATTTTCATGATACCTTTAAATGCATAGAATATATATTCCAAACACGTATGCTCCTTCAGGTCCCTGTGCAATTCCTGCACTAAGTATTGATTCTGTGCTAACACATGCCTAATGTATGCCTCCCCACGGCGATCAGCATCTTTCCTGTGTTTCCACATGGTTTTTATGCATATTTTATTTGTATAAATTTATTTGCTGCATCGGGTATAAACATTTTTTTTATATATATGTGCACTAGGAAACTGCACTGAGCTTCAGCACACAACCTATTGCATCATTCTCTGAGTGGATAGTTACTGGATAGTACGTAGCCAAGCTCCTATAAATCTAGTATGCAGGACCAACAAAGCGACAATAAGCAGGGTCGGCCCAGAGTTGGCTCAAGGTATTGGCACCCTATACTATCCTGGCCGTCAGACTTCACTGTTTAGCTTTGAATGCCTTGCTCTTTGCCTCCCCCCTCCCAAAAGAACTTACCATCCTAGGTGACTGCCTAGTTTGTCTAATAGTTGGGTCAGCCCTGGCACTAAGATCTCTGTATAGATCGCCCTTTATACAAATTTTCCTTCCTCATTTATGAGTAAACTCTGTGTCCGTCTCAGTAAATGTGGCAATGCATTGCATCTTTATTTTTATTTGAAATATCAATGAAACAAGTACAAATTTATTTATTTAGCATACATTTGTATACTGCTACTTCCAGCGATCAGGAGCGGATTTGATTACATGACAGAGCTGTCTGATCAGGACAGAAACAATTTCATATATACAAAATGATTTACAGGTTAAGCACGACACACAGTAGTTTAGGTAACTTGATTTATCAATTCAACCTTAATAATGTGAAGCAATCCTTTGTATTGCAACTTACATGCCAGCACATAATCTAGCAGATAAATATCAACTACTGAATCTGCAAATGTACAGTTCAATTTTCCTTAAGAATGTCATTACAGTAACCATATGCTTACAATAGATAATACCCAGAGCCCAACCAAGGGGAAAATATTTACAGTTCCGCTTCTTTTCTTTTCCTCTCATTATCCAGTGTGAAAAAATTGTTACAGGACCAAAAGAAACTTTATAGTTGGCTTTAAAAAAGCATATAGTAATTTCTTCTTTATATGCAAGGATAGTTCCTGTATTTGTCATGTTTTCATTTTCAGCTTCCACACCAAGTTGCTAGAAAATCATACAATACAAAAAGAATTCAGAACTCTATAACGAAAAGTGACTAACTTGTCTGTAACATTTTCCATGGAATCATTTTGTTTGTGCACACATCGATTTTCCATCTTCTCGGGAGATTATTTATAATAAATATTACTGTGAGCTGGTTTGTCGCCAATAACTTCATACACTGTAGATCCGTGTCTCTACTCAGAAAGGCTTTAGAGATCTTTTGAGATAGACAGAAGATATACTAAGGCTAGGATTAATCTTTTTGATGGTATACGGCTATAAACATTTTTTTTTGTTGTGAATGAGTCATTTTTCAGTGGTTTTAAGAGGGAGAAATAGAAACTTGTGGGGGCTTGTTTACAAAGCCGAGGTAGCGGTTCACGATCGTTATCGGAGCCGCGGCCCCACAATGCCCTTTAACCTTTCCCAGCATTCGCGGCTTCACAGAAACAACCGCCAGCGAGAAGGAAAAAGATCTTCATGCTGGCGGTTGTACAGAGGGAGCCGGGGCCTCACACGGGCTTCCCCGGCTCCCTCTGAAGCACCTCAGACAGCCGCGGGGCTGGTCCGGGGGGGGGGGGGGGAGGCAAGGACAAAAAATGGGCGTTGAAGGGGGGGAGGGGAGGCCAAGGACTGGATGGGCTCTGATGGGGTTACCTGGACTGGAAATGGGCTATGGGGGGGGGGGAACCTGGACTGGAAATAGGCTATTGGGGGGGACTGGAATGGAATTGGGCTATGGGGGGGGGTGTACCTGGACTGAAAATGGGCTATGGGGGGGGGGGGACCTAGACTGGAATTGGGCTAAGGGGGGGGGGTGGAACCTGGACTCGAAATAGGCTATTGGGGGGGGGGATCTAGACTGGAATTGGGCTATGGGGGTGTACCTGGACTGGAAATGGGCTATGGGGGGAACCTAGACTGGAATTGGGCTATGGGGGGGGGGGTGGAACCTGGTCTGGAAATAGGCTATGGGGGAGATCTGGACTGGAATTGGGCTATGGAGGGGTGTAGCTGGACTGGAAATGGGCTATGGTGGGGGATCTGGACTGGAAATAGGCTATGGGGGGGGGACCTGGACTGGAAATGGGCTATGGGGGGGCTGGACTGGAATTGGGTTATGGGAGGGGACCTGGACTGGAAATGGGCTGTGGGGGGGACTGCAATGGAATTGGGCTATGGGGGGCGGACCTGGACTGGAATTGGGCTATGGTGGGGGAGGGGGAACTTGGACTGGAAATAGGCTCTGATTAGGGGGGCTAGGACTGCAAATGGGCTGTGATGGTTGGGGGGGACTTGGACTGGAAATGGGCTGTGATGGTGGGGGGGGGGCTAGGACTGGAAAGAGGCTGTGATGGGGGGGGGGGCTAGGACTGGAAATGGCCTGTGATGGGAGGGCTAGCACTGGAAATGGTCTGATGAAGAGCTGGAATAGGACTGGAAATGGGCTGATGGGGGCTGGAATAGGACTGGAAGTGGGCTGACAAGGGGGCTAGGATTGGAAATAGGCTGATGGGGGAGCTTGGAGTGGAAATTGGCTGATGGGGGGCTGGAATGGAACTGGAAAAGAGCATATGTGGTGCTAGAACTGGAAATGGGCTGATGAGGAGCTGGAATAGGACTAGAAATGGGCTGATGGGGGGAACTTGGACTGCAAATGGGTGATGGGTTAGAATAGGACTGGAAATGGGCTGATGTGGTGGCATGGGAGAATGGGACTAGAAGGGAGTGGATGCTGGGTGAGTCTAGAACTATAAGGGAGCTGATTTTGGGGGAGGACTAGAAGGGGATGGGGATGGCGAATGAGAATGGAGAGGGGAAAAGATATTTTGTGTGGAAGAAAAGTCTATGATGGGCTGGGTATTGGGAGAGTGAGGGGCTTGAGAATGGAAGGGTGAAATTTGAGTGGATGATAAAGGAATAAGGAAAGAAATGGGGGAAAGAGCAAAAAGGAAACAATCAGTATGTTAAAGCAGATATATATAGAGAGAATGGAAAACATCTAAAAGAGAAGAAAGGACAAATGGATAGCTCGCAGAAGACACAAAGAAACCAGAAGAAAGTGACTGGAGCAATTGCAACTGAAAAATAAAATGCCCAAACAGAAGGTAGAAAAATACTTTTTATTTTGAATATATTAACTGGAATATATCTGGTCTGGGAAGTGTGTATTGCTAACATCTTTGCGTTTTTGTTTAGTGCAAGAGGAAATTACTTTATAGTTTTATTTCTCCAGTGTTGTACATTTCATGTTTGGCTTTTGGGGTTCCCAGTTTAATTATTATCTGACCAAGGGAGTTAGCCTACACTTATCCTCGGTAATTTTTGTGGGTGGGGCTGGGGTGCAGCATGGGCGGGACTGGGGGCGGGGCAGGTGTGGGGCTAGGGGCGGAGAATGGGTGGGGCATGGCGAGCCACAGGTGTCGGGTTTTTCTCGGTGAAAAAGTTGGCAACCCTAGGTACTGATCGGTATAGACTGGTGACTGTACGATCAACACAATACAACTACAGTGCACCTACTGCCCAATATTCAGCAGGAGGTATACACTGGCCACTAGGTAGCCAACACATTATCCCTCATATGTATATTTTAAAAAATTATACACATAATGTTGGGCCATTTTAAATTGCTGAACATACAAGATATCCATATAATTATGGAACAAGGAAGAGGCAACCCTAAAAGTTATCCATTCAGAGTGATGATCAGCTGCTAAACGGATAATGTACTACACATACATTCAGCACCACTACCTACACGGATCTGTTCTGCTTCACAGGGCCTGGAAAAAAGCTACAAGAATGCCATCCTAGGTTGTACTAACAGACATTAAAGCACAAGGTAACACACAAAAAGGGATTCAATTGGCACAAGTTTGAAATCTGTGAAGAGAAATGTTAGCAAGGCCAAGGTTTAAGCCTTGAAGACCAGCACTGCTGTTCACAGATATTTCTGGACCATGGGACTTCCTACCCTTTAAATTCCACTGTACTCTTAGCTCAGTTCCATCATGCAGCACTTATGCAGCCCAAAATGGCTGCTCCGGTGCTTTGCTAATCCACAGCTTCTGCTATCTTTCTTTCTTGCACGGACTCTCAACCGACTGAAACTTGGCACTCCATAAATTTACATCATTTGGCTAATAACATCTGAAACCTGCTACAACTTGCATAGTTTAATATATGTACAAGTAGTATTGTGCTGTTCACCCAGTTTTATTTATTTATTTATTTACATTCTCTTATATACCGCGCTATTCTGCATCAGTGCAGTTTACATTGAACAAACTGAAATTACATTGAACAGGGCATTATAACTTGGAGATAACTATTTTACAGGAAACATGGGCTATGGAGGGTTAAGTGGCTTGCCCAAGACCACAAGGAGCACCTGTGAGACTAGAAACCCCAGTCCTTCCAGCCCAAGGTTGCTGTTCTCTAGTGGGATTTGAAACCCCGACCTTCCGGCCTGAAGTACCTTGCCCCAACCACTAGGCCACTCCTCCACTCCAGTTGACTCAGACTGAACAGCACCAGAAGCAAAAGCATCAAGATTGGCAAAGTGCTGGGCCTGCTGATCAGGCCAGGCAACCTTGCATCCTCCCTTCTGGATAAAAGAACATTTTTGGATAATCACTAACCAAAACCGACCAAAATGCCAACCTCAACAAATCCATCAAGGTCCAAACACTGGCAAACCACTACGCGACCAAACTGACGGCCCCTGGTCCTCCACCCCCCCCACCAAAACCACAAATCAGAAGTGAGAACAACACAACGCAAAACCAGTTATGGGAGCACTTCCACAAAATAGGAACCAAGCAAATCACAGCCATTGTCACAAGCCTGAAAAGCACCACCTCCCCACTAGATCCCTGTCCTGCATCCTGGATCAAGGCAGTGAAACAAGACATAGCACCTCACATAGCACACATAGTTAACCTATCCCTACAACAAGGAATCATGCCCTCAGAACTAAAGAAATCAGTCATTAGACCGATCCTAAAAAACACTACACTCAACGGAGAAGACCCAGCCTCCTACCGTCCCATATCAAGTATCTCATTCCTGGCAAAGATCATAGAAAAAACGGTCCTTCTACAACTCCAAGACCATCTGACTGACAGTGCTCCTCTTGATGACCAGCAATATGGCTTCAGGCAACATCATGGAGTTGAAACCCTGTTACTAGTTCTACTTAACAACCTCCTAAAGGGCCTTGAAAACAAAAAGAAAATGTACATTCTTGTATTCATTGACATCTCAGCTGCCTTTGATACAGTTAATCATGGACCCTCATAAATAGGATAAAATCAATAGGAATAACAGGAACCCCACTAAAATGGTTCTCATCCTACATCTCAAATCGAACACAACAGGTTCAATTCAACGGAGAAAAAGCAGAATCTTTCTCACAAACACAGGGAATCCCCCAAGGCTCTGCTCTCTCAGCACTTCTGTTTAACATATATATGCAGCCACTATGCAAAATTTTCTCACGGCACGAAATTAATTACCACATCTATGCCGATGATATCATGCTATACACACAACTAGACACTAAAAACCCAGACTACAACCCACTGGAGACATGTATCGGAGAGATGCAAGACTGGTTACAACAAAGTAGTATGTCAATTAATCACAAAAAAACCGAAGTAATGTATATCTCCAAAGAACCGAATTTTGACCCTCCCACATCAATAACACTATGTAACAACACTTACCAAACAAAAAAAGAAATAAAGTATCTAGGAGTCACATTTGACTGTGACCTAAAGATGGAAAAACACCTCCGAAAGACCAACAGAGCAGTTTTCCACAAGCTTAGAGTGCTCCAACCCATTCGGAATATTATTGATCCCCAAGACTTCAGAACAGTGGCCCAAGCACTCATCATGCCACATTTTGACTACTGCAACGCCATCCTACAAGGTTTACCTAAAAAAAAACTAAACATATTACAAATGGCACAAAATGTAGCTGCCAGGGTCATAATGAAGAAAAATCTAAGTGACCACATCACACCAGTACTAATTCAATTACACTGGCTACCCATAACAGCTCGCACAAAATACAAAATACTAACAACCACCTTCAAACTCATCCACAACTTAGCACCTTCCTTCCTCAACAACCTAGTAAGATTGCAACCTCCTACCCGAAACAGAAGAACCCACAATTCCAACATCCTTCACACTCCAACAGATATAAGATCTGCCAAAGCTAACACCAGCCACAGGGCTTTCTCATATGCGGCGCCAACACTGTGGAACCAACTCCCACCAGAACTACGAGCTAGCAATGACCTTCTAGACTTCAGAAAGAAATTCAAAACGCACATTTTCCAATCACATTTCAACCTGAACTAAACCCACAGATGGAGCAGCCCCTGACCACTGTGTCCAAGAAGATTATCCTGTATATATGTATTTATGTATATATGTAAATGAACTCCCCCATAGCTAAGAAGTGTTAACTCTGTATGATGTGCTTTTCTGACAATCTGTATGTAAACAAAATTTGTACCTGCCTTGATTCGGCAGTTTCACAATAGTAATCCTACCCGCTTCTGATCGCTGGAAGGAGCGGGCTACAAATGCTTGCTAAATAAAATAAAAAAAATAAAAAATAAAGTTCTGGGGTGACATTGTCTGCATAGTGAAATGGAAAACCTTTACATATCTGCTAACCTTTTTTCCTTGAATCCTGCAATATCTGTCCAGCAGAGTGGATTATGTTTAATTTCCAACAGGTGGAGGCAGACTTGAACAACTTTCAGTGATATCATCATTTGGTATACCCTCTGGTGCAGCACTAAAAGACAAAAGAATGAAACTTCCCAAGTAGAAAGCGAGACTGAAAAAAACTCAGAAAAATTCAGACGTAGTGTTACTAATCAACAAAAAAACTTTGCAACAAATAACTTGAGCAAGTATTTGACTCTCTTATCACAATGAAATCTTTGAAAGACCATGGTATTGGCTAGGCATTGTACAGCAGCTGGACTCTCAAACCTGCAGATGTATCTTTCAGGGTGGGTCCTGGATTAGTCTTGCAGGATTCGAGGAAAGAAAATTAGCAGGTATGTAAAATTTTTTCCTTCCTTATTATTCTGCTGGACCAGTGCGTAAAAGTGGGATGTACCAAGTAGTGAGGACCCATGGGGGAAGGAAGACAATGCTCAGGACATACCAACCTGCCGAAGGTGCCAATTTACACAAACTTTCAGGATCAACCTGATGCGCTTCACAAAAGTACTGATCAAAAACCAGGTAACCGCCTTACAGATGTCCTCTGGAGACACCAAAGTGGACTCTGCCCAGGAGGCGATGTACATCCAGTGGTGTGGGCCCTGACACACTCTGGCACATGCTTACCAGCCAGAAAGTACAGACCCAGTGGGCAATAGAGGATTTTGTTGCTGCCAGTCCTGTCATGGATTGTTGAAGAGAAGAAAAAAGAAACAACCAGTGGAAGCAATTAGCGATTGCTACATATCTAATCGACACCCTCCGCATGCCCTGCAGAAGCAGAAAGGGGCCCGTCCAAAGATCCTTTCCTAAGAAGGAAGACATGATTATAATCAGGCTAAAACCAAAAGAGGGGGACATTACCTTTGATAAAGGGACGGCATAGTATGCCAGGAAACAGAAGCCGTTTTTGGCACGATGAGGCTTGCAGCTCGGACACCCATCTGGTGAATGCTACAGCCCCCAAGGAAACCACTTGAAGGCACAAACCCTCTAGAGAGGCCTTACGAATGGGCCAAAGGAGGGACCCTTTCAGTGCCTTTAACATAGAAATATAGAAACATGAGGAAGAAAAAGATCACATGGCCTATCTAGTCTGCCCTTCAATATCAGCTACAAAAGTCCTCTTTTTACCTTTAGAGATCTTGTGTTTGTCCCATGCTTTTTTGAATTCAGATACTGTCCTCATATCTACCATCTCCACTGGGAGACTATTCCATGCATTTAGCATTCTTTCCTGTAAAGAAATATTTTTGCATATTACTCCTGAGTCTATCCCCTTTCACTCTCATCCTATGTCCACTCATAGCAGAGCTTGCCTTCAACTGAAAGAGACCCTCCTGTGCATTTATGCCACAGAGGTATTTAAATGTCTCTATCATATCGCCCCTATCCTATCTTTCCTCTAAAGTATACATATTAAGATCTTTCAATCTGTCCTCATATGCTTCATAACAAAGACCATTAACCATTTTAGTAGCCACCCTCTGCACTGACTCCAACTTGCTTATTTTATTTTTTATTTTATTTATTTTACAGTTTTTATATACCGCGCTCTTTGGTATCAGCGCGGTTTACAGATAACAAATTTCGCATTAGAACAGTCCTTTGCTTACATTATAACAAGGTCTTTTGCTTACATTATAACAGGGTCAGTAACTTGGAGACAACATGGTAAACTATATACAAGCTATATACAGAAAGATATATTACCTCTGAAAATTTACAGTTAAATTGGGTCGTAACTTTGGGTGTGCAGAGCGTCTAGGTCGAGTTCTGTTATGACTATGTTGTTGGAATGTCAGAGGCTGTGTGAGTGATTTGTGAGATGGGGGGAGGAGGTGTAGGGTTAGGGCCTAAGAGATGATGACAGAATAGGTAGTGTTTGAGGGCCTTTTTAAATTGAGAGAGGTCTTTTATTGATCGGATATGAGGAGGGAGATTATTCCAGCAAGTTGGAGCGAATAAGGTGAAGGCCCTGTCTCTGGTTGTTTGATTACATTTAGTGTACTCCTTTGGTACGACAAGGGTATTGGCGGCTGCGGATCTTCTCAGTCTGTTCGTGGGGGTGTTGATAATAAGTGATGAGAGGGAAGGTGGGGCTATTTGATTAATTGCTTTAAAGGATAGCAGAAGTGCTTTGTAAGTTATCCTGGCTTGTAGGGGTAACCAGTGAAGCTCTGTTAGTATGGGGGTGATGTGGTCTCTACTGGAAATATCGCAGAGAATGCGAGCTGCTGAGTTCATCGCCAATTGGAGTGGGTTGAGGGTGCTCTTGGGTAGACCATGCAGGATGATATTAGCATAGTCAAAATGAGGTGTTATAAGGGTTTGGAAGATTGTTCGGAAGTCATTGGAGGCGAGTAGTGGTCTTAAGGGTTTCAGCGTTCTTAATTTGTAGTAAATGGATTTAACGGTCTGCTTTATGTGATCTTTGAAGGTCAGTTCTTGGTCGATGGTTACTCCCAGGTAGCGAATTGATGGTTTACATGGTAGTTCCGCGTCTCTCACCTTCAAAGTTGCAGGGGGGGAGAATTTCTTATTCCTGGTTACGAATAGGACTTCCGTTTTCTTGAAGTTTATTCGCAGGTTCTGTGATAGGAGCCAATCTGTAATCGCGTTGAAGCAGGCGATAATTGGGGAGAAGTCAGGGGCATTAATTTTTATTGGCGTGAATATTAGTACGTCATCTGCGTAGATCAAGCTGGAGGCGTTAAATGTTTTGATGATTTCACAGATTGGTTGTATATATATGTTGAACAGAAGAGCTGAAAGAGAGGATCCCTGGGGTACACCCTGTTGTTGCTGGAAAGGATCGGAGGTTGAAGATCCTATCCGCACCTGTTGCCAGCGGTTGTTTAGGTAGGATCTACACCATTCCCAAGCTGATCCCTGGACTCCCTTTTCTTTAAGACGATGAAGAAGTTGTGCATGGTTAACCGAGTCGAAAGCTGCTGAGATGTCAAGGAAGATGAGGATGAACCCATTTTCAATTTTGTCAATCCCTCTTGATAAGGTGTTGATGAGTAGTGTGAGAAGGGTCTCTATGCCATGTGATTCACGGAATCCGTGTTGGCAGGGATCGAGAGGAGCTGAAGTATCTATATGCTGTTGCAATTGGATTTGTACCACCTTCTCGATGATTTTGGCTAGAAGGGGTATACTTGAAATTGGACGATATGAATCAGTTTTTGCTGGGTCGAGTTTATTGTTCTTCAGGAGAGGGCGTATTGAAGTTTGCTTGAGAGATGATGGGAATGATCCGGTTGTGAAGGAGAGTTGCATGATAAGGGCAAGTATGGGGCTCAGTTCAGCACGCATTGTTCTGATCCAGTAGGCAGGGCATGGATCGTTTGGGGCTGTGGTAGTATTCAAGGTGGCAATAAGGTCAGTGATGGATTTCACTGTGGGAGCGACAAAATTTTTTAGAGGCTGAGTAATTGAGATGGGGTTAGGTATACAACTTGGTGTGGAGTTCGTGTTAATGGATTTGGATTGAAGATAGTCGGCAAAAGCCTGAGGTTGAATTGATATTGTTTGGTTGGAGGATGGTGCCTTGGTTAAGGATTTGGTGATGTTAAAGAGGTCACGTGGTTTGTTCAGTGATCGGAGGAGGGTTTCTGTATGGTGTTCCCTCATCTTTTCAGCTATTTTCTCCCGGTGTTTCTTTAGGGCATTTTCGTAATCCATTTGGTCAAGTGGAGCACGTGATCTGCGCCATTTTCTCTCTTGTTTTCTTAGATTCTGGAGGGATAGTCGTAGTTCCGTGGAGAACCATGGTTTTGTGTTTCTACTTTTTAGTGCTGTGCTGGATGCTGGTGGTCTTACTGAGGAAGGTAGATGTGAAGAGGAGTTCAGGGTGTTGTACCAATTGTTGATCAGTTCATCAAGGTCATTGGTTGGTAGACAAAGGGTTGGAAGAGTCTGGCTGATGAAGTCATCCTTGTTGAGCGTTTTGAAACGGGCTGTTGGTCCTGATGAGATTACATTTGTATGTCTTGCTGGGATACTGTTTTGCTGATATGGGACTTGGAAGGATATAAATCATGATCAGACCATGGGACAGGGGTATGAGATAGCTTAAAGTTGGTGTTCGCTGTAGACTGAGGCGCGAAAATGAGGTCAAGGGTGTTACCCTTGAGGTGTGTAGGGGAGCTAACTAACTGCGAGTAGTTGAGGTCAGCCATGGCATCGAGGAATGTGGTAGAGTGGCTATGGTGAAGTGAAGAGAGGTTAAAGTCACCCATTAACCAGTTGGATTTGTGTGGGCTTTCTGGGTTGCAGGCAAGCTCTATTATATTAGATAAATCTTCTGGTGGTGAGGATGGGGCTCTATATATGAGATTTAGGATGATATGTTTGTTAGCTATAGTAACTAGGTGTGTGGTACTCCTGGTGGAAAGTAATCTAAATTGAAGGTTAGTTCGTGAAAGAATGAGAACACCACCTCCTCTTCGGTCTGCTCTGTGACATGTGTGTATTGAGTATTCTGGGGGAATGAGTTGGTTTATAAGGACATTGTCTGTGTCCGCTAGCCATGATTCTGTGACCAGGAGGATGTCTAATTTCAGCTTTGTGATGAGATCTGTAATGGCTGGCCACTTTTTACGTACTGAGCGGGCGTTGATGAGTGCACAGTTTAAGTTAGCATGTGAGGGAACAGGATTGGGTTTAGAACTACTAACAGTGTTAAGGGAGATATATAGTAGATGAGAGTGCCTAACATGGTGTGGTTGTGGAGCTGAGTGATGATAGGAGGAATGATATTTTCTTCCTAGTCCATGTAATATGGGGATCTTGTGTGAGGTGGTAGGGAATGCTGCTGTGTTTTGGGTGGTGTGTGTTAACAGATAGAGGCTAACTAATGCAAATAGAGAGAGAGCCATGGTTACAGCAATGGGAGGATACAATGTAAGGTAATACGGTCTTTAGAAACAGTAAATGCAGATTAACTGGTTAGGTACAGAACAGTGGAAATAGGTGAACAATTGTATCAACGCAGGCCTATCAAGTAGGAACAATGTATTCTGTTAACTAGATACAGTAGCAAATCTTATTTTAAGGGAGGTCTGTTTGTAACAGAGTAACAAGGAGTGAACTTTTCTAGTATATTAGGTCTACTGTTACCTTATAGATGGGGTAGAAGTGGGTTACCTAGGTAAGTTGTTAGGGTGTATCAGAGTCTCAGGTTATTATTCTGATGGTTTCTTGGCGCAGGAGTCAGATTCTGTTGCAGGTGAGAGTTCTAGCTTCCTTCGTAGGGTTGCTGACGTGCCACTGCCTAAGGGCCACGCCAAAGGGCCCTCTGGCGAGGCCCTCAGGCGCGGGCCCGCAAGGCGCGGGTGCGCTTGCCGGCGGCCCCTTTAAAGAGGCTGCTGGTACCTCCCACAACCCGGATTGGGCTGGAGTGCAGGAGCGGGAAACCGAAGCTCCCCCTGTGCTCTACCCCGACCGAGGAGCTAAACAAATGGCTGCTGGCTGATTTTAGGATTCTCTCCTGCCCGCGGCACCTTTAGATACGCCGCCGGGACCTCCCACAACCCGGATTGGGCTGGAGTGCAGGAGCGGGAAACCGAAGCTCCCCCTGTGCTCTACCCCGACCGGGGAGCTAAACAAATGGCTGCTGGCTGATTTTAGGATTCTCTCCTGCCCGCGGCACCTTTAGATACGCCGCCGGGACCTCCCACAACCCGGATTGGGCTGGAGTGCAGGAGCGGGAAACCGAAGCTCCCCCTGTGCTCTACCCCGACCGGGGAGCTAAACAAATGGCTGCTGGCTGATTTTAGGATTCTCTCCTGCCCGCGGCACCTTTAGATACGCCGCCGGGACCTCCCACAACCCGGATTGGGCTGGAGTGCAGGAGCGGGAAACCGAAGCTCCCCCTGTGCTCTACCCCGACCGGGGAGCTAAACAAATGGCTGCTGGCTGATTTTAGGATTCTCTCCTGCCCGCGGCACCTTTAGATACGCCGCCGGGACCTCCCACAACCCGGATTGGGCTGGAGTGCAGGAGCGGGAAACCGAAGCTCCCCCTGTGCTCTACCCCGACCGGGGAGCTAAACAAATGGCTGCTGGCTGATTTTAGGATTCTCTCCTGCCCGCGGCACCTTTAGATACGCCGCCGGGACCTCCCACAACCCGGATTGGGCTGGAGTGCAGGAGCGGGAAACCGAAGCTCCCCCTGTGCTCTACCCCGACCGGGGAACTAAACAAATGGCTGCTGGCTGATTTTAGGATTCTCTCCTGCCCGCGGCACCTTTAGATACGCCGCCGGGACCTCCCACAACCCGGATTGGGCTGGAGTGCAGGAGCGGGAAACCGAAGCTCCCCCTGTGCTCTACCCCGACCGGGGAGCTAAACAAATGGCTGCTGGCTGATTTTAGGATTCTCTCCTGCCCGCGGCACCTTTAGATACGCCGCCGGGACCTCCCACAACCCGATTGGGCTGGAGTGCAGGAGCGGGAAACCGAAGCTCCCCCTGTGCTCTACCCCGACCGGGGAGCTAAACAAATGGCTGCTGGCTGATTTTAGGATTCTCTCCTGCCCGCGGCACCTTTAGATACGCCGCCGGGACCTCCCACAACCCGGATTGGGCTGGAGTGCAGGAGCGGGAAACCGAAGCTCCCCCTGTGCTCTACCCCGACCGGGGAGCTAAACAAATGGCTGCTGGCTGATTTTAGGATTCTCTCCTGCCCGCGGCACCTTTAGATACGCCGCCGGGACCTCCCACAACCCGGATTGGGCTGGAGTGCAGGAGCGGGAAACCGAAGCTCCCCCTGTGCTCTACCCCCGACCGGGGAGCTAAACAAATGGCTGCTGGCTGATTTTAGGATTCTCTCCTGCCCGCGGCACCTTTAGATACGCCGCCGGGACCTCCCACAACCCGGATTGGGCTGGAGTGCAGGAGCGGGAAACCGAAGCTCCCCCTGTGCTCTACCCCGACCGGGGAGCTAAACAAATGGCTGCTGGCTGATTTTAGGATTCTCTCCTGCCCGCGGCACCTTTAGATACGCCGCCGGGACCTCCCACAACCCGGATTGGGCTGGAGTGCAGGAGCGGGAAACCGAAGCTCCCCCTGTGCTCTACCCCGACCGGGGAGCTAAACAAATGGCTGCTGGCTGATTTTAGGATTCTCTCCTGCCCGCGGCACCTTTAGATACGCCGCCGGGACCTCCCACAACCCGGATTGGGCTGGAGTGCAGGAGCGGGAAACCGAAGCTCCCCCTGTGCTCTACCCCGACCGGGGAGCTAAACAAATGGCTGTTGGCTGATTTTATATCCTTTTGAAGGTGCAGTCTCCAGAATTGCATACAATTCTCCAAATGAGGTCACACCAGAGACATTATCACCTCCTTTTTTCGGCTGGCCATTCCTCTCCCTATACACCCAAGCATCCTTCTGGCTTTCACGGTCACCTTTTCTACCTGTTTAGTTACTTTAAGACAGTCAGACACAATTACGCCCAGGTCCCGCTCCTCTTTTGTGGATAGAAGTACCTCATCCCCTACACTGTACTGCTCCTTTAGATTTTTACAGCCCAAATGCCTGACCCTGCATTTTTTTGCATTAAATTTCAGCTGCCAAATTCTAGACCATTCTTCAAGCTTAGCTAGATCACTCCTCAAGGATCTAGCTAACATCCCTAACATGAGAGAGAGATTCTGCTGAGGCAAAACAGGAAACATTGTTTCACTTCCCTGAGAAAGAGGGAGACATTGGGTGCTCTGTCAATGAAATCCCTTGAATGCAACTCCTGTAGCACCCCAGATCCGCAACCTCAACCTTGAGAATTCAGGGTTAAGCCCTCATCCAAGACAGACTGCCAAAAGGGCTCTCACAAATTAAGGACATAGAGGCTCTCGAAGCCCAAACAAGATGGCTACTACTGCTTTAGAGTAACTCTTCTTGGAGGACCAATGGCTCTCAAGAGCCAGGCCATAAGTGAGAAGGAACTGCAAACCTCTATTACTGGGAGTCGTCACCACAGTAGGCCCTTCTCTTGAGGTAACAAGAGAGGGGGCCACGTCCACTGGTTCCCGAAATCCATGTACCATGGCCTGCAAAACCAGTCTGGTGCCATCAGGCACAGATGGGTCCAAAACCTAGGGCTAGGGAGGGAGACATACAGCATCTTTTCCTGAGACCACTCCTGGGGAAAGGCATCCAAGCCCACCATTTGCAGGTGATTCCCGCAGCTAAGATAGCTCCTCCTACTAGCTGATTCTGAGTGGCCAACAAGTGAAACACTGAAAGGTCTCATCTTTAAACTATAATATTGCACACATGAGGGCTGAACTCACTCGCCTGGATCCACGGAGTTCCCATTCAGGAAGTTAGCCTGGCTGTTGATAATTGTGATGTGTGCTGCAGACAGGGCAATCACATGCTCCTTCAATTAAGAACACAGTTCTGTAATCTCAAGATACACTCCAGCATTACAATTGCTGTCTTATTTGTACACATATGCCATCACCATGGCACAGGAGCATCCAGACCACTCTGCCCACTAGAAGAAGCCTGAACCTCTCTAGGGCAGGGTAGATCATTCTTGCCTCCTGATGGATGATCAACTAAGAGGCCTCCTGAGGGAGACCCAGGGCTGGCCTATGGTTTCTGACACACTAGGCCAGGGGTCTGCAACCTTTAAGACGTAAAGAGCCACTTGGACCCATTTCCGAAGGGAAAAAAAAAACTGGGAGCCGCAAAACCATTGCGACATTTAAAACAAATCTAACACTGCATATATTGTTTCTTACCTTAATGCTATATACGACCCCCTACTTTTCCTGTTAAAATATAGGTGTTTGGCCTATACTCGCCGTATAAGACTACCCCTCTTCCTTCACACACCAAAAAAAAAAACGCCAGAAAATATCACAACAACAAGTAACAATATTTGATTTCAAAATTATGATGATTTTGTAGTCAAATCACTAATATGAAATAAAATTATTTTTTCTACCTTTGTTGTCTGACCAATTTATTCTTTGATCATGCTGGTCCCGATCTGAGGCTTCTGCTTTCCTGTCTTCTCTTAGCTCTCTTTCTGTGGTCTATGGTCCATCTGCCATTTCTTATCTCTTCTTTCGTTTTCTTCACTTCTTTCCATCAGCCTATTTCCAGTCCCAGTAACCCTCCCCAATATCAGCCCCTTTCCAGTCCTCACTCCCAGTACCTTCCAGTGCTAATCCCCCCTCAACCCCATTACCAGTGCTTGCCTCCCCTAATCAGCCCAATACCAGTCCTACCCCCCATCAGCTCATTACCAGTCCTAGCCTCCCCTAATCAGCTCATTTCCAGTGCTCGTCCCCTCAACCCCATTACCAGTGCTCCATCCCTCCATGTCAGCCCCCTCCCTCCCTCCATCCATATCAGCTCCCTCCCTCCATGTCAGCCCCCTCCATCCCTCCATGTCAGCCCCCCTCCCTCCATCCATATCAGCTCCCTCCCTCCATGTCAGCCCCCTCCATCCCTCCATGTCAGCCCCCCTCCCTCCATCCATATCAGCTCCCTCCCTCCCTGTCAGCCCCCCTCCCTCCATCCATCCATATCAGCCCCCCTCCCTCCATGTCAGCCCCCCTCCCTCCATGTCAGCCCCCTCCATCCCTCCATGTCAGCCCCCTCCCTCCATCCATCCATATCAGCTCCCTCCCTCCATATCTGCTCCCTCCCTCCATGTCAGCCCCCTCCCTCCATGTCAGCCCCCTCCCTCCCTCCATCCATATCTGTTCCCTCCCTCCATGTCAGCCCCTCCCTCCATCCATCCATATCAGCTCCCTCCCTCCATGTCAGCCCCCCTCCCTCCATCCATCCATATCTGCTCCCTCCCTCCATGTCAGCCCCCCTCCCTCCATGTCAGCCCCCCTCCCTCCATCCATCCATATCTGCTCCCTCCCTCCATGTCAGCCCCCCTCCCTCCATCCATCCATATCTGCTCCCTCCCTCCATGTCAGCCCCCCTCCCTCCATCCATATCAGCTCCCTCCCTCCATGTCAGCCCCCCTCCCTCCATCCATCCATATCAGCTCCCTCCCTCCATGTCAGCCCCCTCCATCCCTCCATGTCAGCCCCCCTCCCTCCATCCATCCATATCTGCTCCCTCCCTCCATGTCAGCCCCCCTCCCTCCATCCATCCATATCTGCTCCCTCCCTCCATGTCAGCCCCCCTCCCTCCATCCATATCAGCTCCCTCCCTCCATGTCAGCCCCCCTCCCTCCATCCATCCATATCAGCTCCCTCCATCCCTCCATGTCAGCCCCCCTCCCTCCATCCATCCATATCTGCTCCCTCCCTCCATGTCAGCCCCCCTCCCTCCATGTCAGCTCCCTCCCTTCTTCTGCAGCCGCGGCTCTCTGCCTCTTAGGGAACCGCGGCTGTGCTTTTAAAATCATCTCGGAGCCCTTCCTGTCTTGACGGGCTCCGTGCAGCATTGTCCCGCCTCTAAAGGAAGTTGTTTACAACTTCCTTTGGAGGCGGGACAATGCTGCACGGAGCCCGTCAAGACAGGAAGGGCTCCGAGATGATTTTAAAAGCACAGCCGCGGTTCCCTAAGAGGCAGGGAGCCGCGGCTGCAGAAGAAGGGAGGGAGCCCATAACGCCATAAATACCGGGCGGGCAGTGTGCTCCGGAGCCGCGGCAAAGGTGAGAAAGAGCCGCATGCGGCTCCGGAGCCGCGGGTTGCCGACCCCTGCACTAGGCAAAAACCCTGGCCGTGCTGCCCCCAAGCTGCTGTTGATTCCGTCTCGAGAGGGAGAGGCAGGCAGCGGCAGCATTTCCAAAAGCAGTTGATTTTTGATGCTGCTTTTTGAAATACTGCCACTGCCCACCTCCAGCCTCCACCTCCCAAGATGGAATCAGTGGCTGCTGGGGGGAACGGCAGTCATGTGTGCCGTGGCTGCCTAGCTCGCCTAGTGGACACTCTGGCCCTGGGGGGGGGGGACCAGTGTCCTTGGGCAAAATGTTCCAGGCACTGCACATCCCAGCCCTTCAGACTTGTCTCAGAGGCGATAAGCACCAAATCTGATGCTTCCAAAGGCACCCAGGCCATTAGATGGCAGAACAATAAACACCACTTCAACTTCTCCTTGATCTCCTGGGGGAGAGAAAGAGCCTGGTTGATCAACTGGGAATGGGGAAACCAGAAGATTACCAGGTGTCTCTGCAGCAGGTGCATACTAATTTTGGTCCAAGGAACTGACACTAACGTGAATGCCATGGAACCAAGGAAGTCCCTGGCCTGTGAAGCCTACTGAGCACCAAATGTCCCAAAGTTGGCTCTGAGACTTGAAGAACTTCTCCTTTGAGATTAAAATGGCTCAGGCGAGTATAGAACCCAACTCCTAGGTACCCCAAGTCCTTAAAGAGAATTGGGCTGTTCTAAGAAAAATTGATCACAGACTCCAGCTTTTCCACCCAGAAAATCACCAGGCATAAGTTGTTTCTGGACCTCTTCAAGGAGACTGACCAGATATCCAGGAATAGACAACCCTGGGTTCTCTGACTGCAAAGAAATGTTGCTAGCACTATCACTATCTTGGAAAGATACTGGGGAGCCGTGACTAAGCCCAAGAGCAAGGCATGGAAATGTAAAGGCAGTCCAGAATTCAGAAGTGGAGAAACTACTGAGACTGCTCCCATATGGAAAAAAAAACAGTTTTTTTATTTAAACTTATTTCTATACCACCTTTCTACAATCCAAAGCGGTTTACAATTAACGAACATGTAACAGGGCTTTGGTTTGCACACGGTTTTACAGGGAACTAGAATGATAAACAACAGTAAAATAATAGTTTAACCTCTGATCTATTTACAACATTGGTTCTAATGTCTAGGGAAGTGAGCAACTTCCCCCCTCCCCCCGCTTAACCGATGCAATCACAGACCCAAAAGATCATACAGAAATGAGAGATTTGGAGTCTGAAAATAACCAACTTTAGGTCCAGTTTATGCCAGAAGGAATCTTCCTTCCTGGGTACTGCTATGCAGATGAAATAACATCCCTGGTCCTGCTGTAGAAAGCACAGGAAAATTAGACTGTCATTGCAAGAGATGCTGAAGAGTTTCCTTGAATGCCATTCACATTAGTGGAGAGCTGCAGGGGGACTCTACCAGGGATATAAGCACTGCCATAATTCAAATATTCTGCATCCTAATTTCCAGCTGGTCTGAATAGAAACTTTAGGGAAATAAGGCAGGCAGACATCTAGCCGAAGAACCGATACATCTCCGACCTTGACTGAGGATTCCGATTACCCACTGGTCTAATGTGGTAAGGTCCCCTCAGAGAGAAATAGCCTGGGCTTCACTCTCAACCGGCTGTACCTCAGAAAGAAGCATCAGAACACACGTGGGAGGGGGGGGGGTGTCTCCAAATGGAGCCATGGTGGAGACTCAAGCATCCAACATCAACCACTCCAGAGATACAACAAACATCAACACCAAAAAAAGCTCTGGATAATCACACAACCTTTTTCCACAGATGATTACTAAAGACCAATCCAATTTAGATCCAATAAAATGTAGAAAAAGAGGAGAAAAGATCTCAGTATTTAAGTTATCCCTCTAACAGGTGGTCACTGTTCTTAATCACTATCAATCACTATCAGGGGACTGTTCTTAATCACTATCAATGATCTAAAAAACTCCTCTTAAATCTTTATTTATATTTAAATTACTACCGGGTAGCTAAGTTTAGCTCCTCGGATATAAACATACAAATTCTATAATATTCTATCATTAACTCAATCAACTTATTCACATTATAAGAGCTAAACCGCATTTAAGAAGCTAAATACGGCTTCATAGAGATCATAGAACTCATTCCTCCAGGTGGCCAACACCACGTTACCAATACCCAGAACAAAGGAGACATAGATATCATAACTCCATTTCCACAAAAAACTTCAAAAAGCAACCATATACTTAGCTTCAATGATGCTTAAATCCCTTGAAGAAATTTAGAATGTATTGCATGCAAAAAAACTGCCCCTTCTGGGACAGAGACCCAAAGGACTCCAAGTAGCTTGAGGGCACCTCCAGGCACTATGCATGGCTCTACAAGAAGCACCCTTGGCATCTCTAAGCCCATCTTCCAAGGATTTCACCATTTTACTAGGCACACCCCAAACAGTAATTGGCTCTGAAAAGGGAATTGGTTCCACCACAGTTTGGAGTCAGCATCCACTTACTAAGAGCACAGCCAGTACTACCATCTAGCCACTAACAGTGCCACCATACTCTTGGTAGAGACTGTGAAACAGTTTTAGAAAGCACCAGGCACCTAGGCTGTCTGCTGCAACCTCATAGACTCTGGGTTATATGACAGAGGATGGATCCATTAACAAAGAGCTTGTCTCCAGGTGTGAACACACTATAGCCAGAGAGCGTAAGGCAGTAGTTGCAAAGGCCTTCTTAATAAGTACCTCAACCATCCAAATTTGAGACACCTCGAGTACAGCACCTACCTCCACAGGGATGGTCATGTGCTTAGTTGCAGTTGTGACCAGCAAGAGGGAAGGGGGTCCTAGATCCAACATACCAAGCTCCCTCAGGAGCCCCATGGAGTCCTCTTGCTTATTTTAAGGCCACCAAGCTCAAGGAACCCATAGCTGAAGGCACTGGACACAGGGCGGCTGTTGGTTCCAGGAGACAAAAGCATACTTTGCTCTGAGAAGCAATAGGCCCTACCAGATCAATCACAGTGACCGCAACACCGTAGTGTGGGCCAGGAGAGTCAGGCCTATCTGCACTGCTCCACCAGTCCACACACCTTGCCACCTGCCGGAAGAAGAAAATACTGGCTTCTCTCAGTGCTTCAACAGAGGGTACAGTATATCATGTGATGACATCAATGAAAGTTGCTCAAGTCTGCCGCCACCTGCTTGCTGGGGAGCATAACCCACTTGTCTGGACTGGTTTAGCAGGATAAGGAAATCTGAGATAATGAATCTTCAAATAAAAGTGCTCCACTGTGCTAAACAGATTAATACTCATTCCAGCACAACTCAAAAAGATGTAATGATAGATCCACTGGTACTAAAAAGCCGAACAGTTTGGAAATCAAATCATTCATCTTCTCATAGCTTACGCCAACCTGCTAGTTTAACACGGACATATATTATATATGAAAGGATACAAATCCCTCAATACTCAGTTTATCACAGTTTTAAACAGTAAGTAAAACTTCCATGCAATACAATAACATGTAAAGCTGTCACTGCTCATTAAAAAGTGAGACAAAATTGCTGAGAAAGTGGCCTTGTAGCTACAAGAATAGGTTGAGAGCCAGAGAAGCTAGGATTCAAATCACACTCTACCACCGATACTCCTTGTGACCTTAGGCAAGTTGCTTTTTCTCTCATTGCCTCATGTACCCATTTACATTGTAAGCTCTTTCAGGAAGGGACCTTGTGTGCCTGAATAATTATCACCACTATACAGCACTAGGTACATGGAAGTAGCACCATAAAAGTAAGTATTAAGCATTGAAGTTGGACAGAATTATACATTTCTAATCTTGTAACCTGACTGACGGAATTACCGTCCAGAAGCACTAAACTGCTAAATTGTACAAACAAAATCTGTTTTGCATATCCTTTATGTGAGTCTCTTGCAGGTAAAAAAAAAAAATATATACATATATTTTTCTCCTCTGATTTCTTTAACAAAGCCAGAACGCATGCTGTGGTATTTCATTCTGCAGCACTAGTGTTAACAATGGCACTGGGATGTCCAGTGTCCATGGCAACGGTAGCCAATTCTTCATGGTGGCAATTCTCTCCCATGGCTTGAATCAGTTACAAAACAAAATACTCTGAAAGACCTTCCCGAGCCAATAGCCTCAAAGCTAATCTGCTAATAGGAAATAATCTGCAGCTAATACACACATTCCAGGGCAGCAGTGTGTTTTCTTAATACTTTGTTTCATGGGCCTCTTTCCAAAGAAAGCATGGCAAAGAATAGAAAACAGGCATTCATTAAAAAGGGCAAAATACTATCTGGCTAATACTAATGCCTGAAACCTGCATCAGCTTGCACAGTTCTTAACTGATTTGTTAATAGCGAGTACAGAAGGGAAAGTACACAAGATAGGCTAAGGGAATGACGTGCTATCAGCCAGCATCTACTCATTCATTCATACAAAGATCAATGGAACCGATCTGAAAAACAAAGAAGATGGTTGTGTTCTTACCCTGAGGAATTGAGCTTGTTTTATGAAAGTGAATAACAAAAGCAGTAAAACTTTAGTGTTAGAAAGTGAACAACATTAAAACGGCTTTGATTTCTCTATCTTCCTCTCCAGCCACAGGTACAACAAATAGGTTTGCTCTATTAAAAGGCTCATTCAGTGCTGCCAGAATGTACGAAGATAGAGATTTTCATAATAGGCTGCATTTCCTTGGTGAGAGGAGGGGGGTGGGGAGGTGTCAGTTGGAGAACATCCACTTTTAAATGTATGCGGTAAAATGGCACAAAGAAAATGACCCTTTATCTGCAACTCCTTAGAACAGAATGGGGTATCAAAACTGCAGTCCTTCGGGGCCACAAACCGGTCTAGTTTTGAAGATGTCTGGGACGAATCTGCAAGAGCTGTATTTGAGTACAACTGAGGCAAAGCATGTAAATGCAGCTCATGGATCTTAGTTAGTGATATCCTGAAACCCGGAGCAGTTCGCAGCCCTAAATACATATTTTCTCCCTGCACATCCCTACTGGCTCAACGCTATGAATGGAGCCTGCTCCTCCCCTCAATTTCCATTTTAGCTGACCTGAAAATGTCTTAGGATTTGAATTGAGCCTTCTAGCCTAATGGTATAAAAAATTAAAATGTTTTCTTATTTTTGAAGAAGTGTAGAATAAAATTACAGATCTCTGAACAAAGGATGTAAAAAGACTGGAAACGGTTCAGAGGAAGGTGACCAAAATGATTTGGAGCCTGTGTCAGAAGAAGGCTTATGAGAAGAGACTTGAAGACCTAAATATGTATACTCTGGAGGAGAGGAGGGATAGGGGAGATATGATTCAGACCTTTAAATACTTAAAGAGTATTAATGAACAAACAAACCTCTTCCAAAGATGGGGAAGCTGTAAAACTAGAGGGCATAACATGAAGCTGCAAGGAGGTAAATTGAAAGGCAATGTCAGGAAATACTTTTTCACTGAAAGGGTGGTGGATGCTTGGAATGCCCTCCCGATGGAAGTGGTGGGGCAAATACAGTGACAGAATTCAAAATGGCATGGGACAGACACAGTGGATCCCTTTATAGCAACAAGATAAAATCAAAATAAACCTATCTAATTTCTTAAAAAACAGGGGTGCCCTACATGGAGCGGTGGGTTCACCCCTAAACAAAGACATGGGGAGGGGTGACCTGCACAGAGCGGCAGGTGCACCTACGTTTGCCACCTTGCTGGGCAGACTAAATGGACCATACTGGTCTTTATCTGCTATCATTTATTATGTTACTATGTTATGTTACTATGAAGGAGTTCACATCCGTGAAAGGTGTTTTACCCTTTCCAAAACGGCTTCAAATATTAGTTGTCAAGACAGCTCAATATACCTTTATTACCATGACAATGCGACTCAAGCATCAAAAACATTGTGGTGTTTTTTACTCTTCTTATAGATAGCTCCCAAGGAAGTAAGTTGTTACTTCTCTGAAAAAAATTTGAATCAGTCAAAAGTGCAACCACAATGGGGCATACATATTTATTATGGTCTTATGAATTCCCTAGCAGGTTTGGATCCAGCATTGTTCAGAAGAAATACCGTCACCAAAATTCATTGTTTGCATCAACTTTCAATAGAAGTTCAGAACTTCTCTTGATCAAACAAAATAGTAATAAAATGTTGCAATGTCTTCTGCTCTCTTACTCTTTCCCACCATTCACATAGCTAATGAATGGGATTCTTATGCATCTGCCAGAAGGACTGCAACTCCCCTAAGGAGAAAACTGTCAGCATGCAGAAATAACAGAACAATGATATTAACTATAGGAATTTTAAATACAGTCCGCATTGCATGCTTCTAGCTGATTTACGGAGTTGCAGCTGGCAGTGTCTCCTTTTCTTTGCATTACAGAACAATTACAACATTTATAATGATCCTGCAGGCCTACTAAGTTCTCATCAACTAGTTGCTTATCTGTAAGAGATGTCCTCTGATCAGCAGAGCACTGGTCATGCACATGGTTCACGTGACCAAGCTAGTGCTCCGGGGACAGATTTTTTTTCATAACTTCCCATAAAGGCATAAAAAACTCTCGCTGTACATTTGTGGCAGTTCCCAAACTATGGTGGTTCCACAGCTCCCCTTATGACCATATAAGATTTGGCTTGTGTGAGAGAAATTCCACTGAAGAGGAGGCGTGACACAGTAATATATAAATATATGCTGATGTAGTAAAAATGGCAGGTAAAGACTAGCATGACCCATTTAGTCTGCCCAGCAAGGTGGTTATGGTTGTAACTGCCACTCTGCAAGCGTTAGACCATTCTCTGAATTTCTGTAGATCATTTCTCTTGCTGTCAACTTCCTCTGCAATGTCCACTTTGTTGCAAATCCGCATTATCATCCACCAAAACCAAACTTTTCCTTTTAACTCTTTGGCAATATTACTTACAAAAATACTGAATGGAATTGGTCCCAGTACAGATCTTTTAGGACCTTGTCCCCACTAGCCCACTTTCTTTCTTCTGAGTGAACTGAGTGGCTTTAGTGCTTATATCAAACCATACTGCGTGATGATCACTGTTGTCCACCCACCTGGACATTAGACACATGTCTGTTTGTGTTAGAGGTGAACATCTGCCTTCAGAAAACCTTTGGTTATCAGTCAAGACAGTGATTAATAAATAAACAAGGAAATGCATTTATAACAGGTAAACAAAATTGTTTCTTCTGAAGATCAAGAGCTCAGCAAAGCCACATATATGTTTCATGTTGCCACGAAGGTTTGATGTTACGACTATGGTCTAATGTACGATATGTTCTCTACTGTTTGGTGTCTTCTTAGTTGCTGGTTTTATGCATGCGCTCTTCTGTTCAATGTAAACTGCCTTGACGTGTCGAAAGGCGGTATATAAAACCGGTTAAATAAATAAATAAATAAGGGTCTCCTTGGCTAAGGGATGCCTTTAACAAAGAAAGGAAACACCAACACACACTTCCATTGTGAAAAAAAATTCTTTGAGAGAGACTCTTATCTATTTTGCAAATTTCATTTTTAGAAAATAGAGCCTGAAATAAGATGAGCCGCAGAAAGCATGGGGTTTGGCTATACCTTTTGAAAGAGATTACCATCTGAAAACAGCACAGAGCAGTTCATCTAGACAGCTCTCCATAGGGCACCATGTTTTCCTTCAATGCATCCATGCCAGCTCATTAACTTGAAGGGTAGGCCATGTGCCTCTCGACTCATCAGTTGTGGGGCGGGACAATAAACTGTATTTATGGGAGTGTCACGTAGGGAGAAACCTGGTTTTGATGATGCAGGATTTTAGTCATTCTCTCACTGATCCATCTCGAGTCTATCTCAATGATCCTTTGCTGAAACAAGTCTTATGGAAGTACCTGCTTGTATGTACGCTTTTGTGATGATTCAGATTTTTTTTTTTTTTTTTTTTTTTTTTTTTTGCTGTGCAGGCAGCATGTCTGGATATAAGACTTTAACATGAAAACTAGTAACAATTTGATGGTTTGCTGTATCTACGAGTTTAAAAGCAGTGAAATATGAAGTTCTGTATTTCTCCACAGAATACATAAGCTTGCAAATATTGCCACAGTCCATGTCTTATACCTGGTCACCTTGAAGCATAAGAGAAAAATTATATTCCTGGGCCTATTCACTGTTGAGATTACCAATCAGGGAGTGAACAGAACCATATTCAAAGGTTGTGAAGGGAGACCAGAATCTGTGTGATGCTTTTTGGCATCCCTGTGATCACTCAGTTAGGCATGCACCGTGAAACAAGTCAGTATACACGCACACAATAATACACTTAAGTGCGATAAAAATGCATGAAATAGATAAACCTGCACCTGAGGCAGTGTGGTATATTACATACACATGCATTGCAGATATTCTGAAATCCTGACTGGTATGTGCACTCACAGGTCAGGTTTGAGGACCCCTGTTAATGCTGATATCAGTGGTATTCACCCCAGCCCTGAAGGCTGCTAACAGGTCAGGTTTCAGGATATCTCTAATGTATATGTATACAGTGGATGTAGTCGGCATGGAAATCTCTCATATGCATACTCATTAGAGATATCCTGAAAATCTGACCTACTGGACCCAAAGACTTGGAATGAAGACCAAGGATTTATATACTTTAGGACTATTTTCTAAATATCCGATATTCAACAATAAAAAAAATGATTTGAAAGATTAGGCTTTAGTAAAATATATACAATGGTGGACTTGTGGACCCAAGGGTCCTTTTCTTTACAAGTTGTTGTGCTTGTTGTATTTTGAAAATTGCATAAATTTAAAAAAAAAAAAAATATATACTTAAATCAGGGCTTGACAAATCCCATGGGCCAGGTCGCAATGATGCTCACCTGGGATTTCAAGGCTCTGACCGTTTCTTTTATGCCCTGAGCTCCGGTGTTGCCCCATTTCACTGCGATCGGCTCTTTGCAAAGAGCTTGAGCCACAAGTTGGAAGTTCAGCTGACCTCACTGTTTCGCAAGACTTAAAATGGTGAGATCAGCGCAAACCTCCTGCACCATGTGGTTCAGACTCCGAGTAGAGGACCAATCCCAGTGAGAAGAAAGCATAGCCTTTTTGGTGCAGCACGGGAGGAACCTTATGGAGGGGGGAGGGGGGGGGAACTAGGAGAGAGACAGACATTGGGTGCTGGCTAAGGAGGCTATCATGCCAGATAATAGGCTGACTATAGGAATGAGACGATCAAAAATTAATGATTAATATTTAGGGTTACCCTGTATACTGGAGGTTTAAAGTTTGATTTAAAAAATGGAGACAAATTTAATCCAAATTCTGCCATGGAAAAGAAGACAACTGTCTTTTCTGTATCACAGGCATATGCATGTTCGCTTTCATTTTTAACCTTGGAAACAGCAAGAACAGGAGCCAAAATTTGTACAGTTATGATACATATAATTCCCAAATATGAGTTGGTGAATAAACAGATAGATAAAGGAGAGCCGGTTGGTATAGTATATCTAGATTTTCAAAAAGACTTTGACAAGGTCCCTCATGAGAGACTCTAAATAAAATTAAAAAGTCATGAGTGAGGAGGCAGTGTACTTTTGTGGATTGGGAACTTGTTAAAAGATAGAAGACAAAGAGTAGGGCTAAATAACCAATTTTCTCAAAGGAGAAAGATGACTAGTGAAGTACCCCAGGGATCTGTGCTGGGCCCACTGCTTTTTAATATATTCAAAAATGACCCAAAAATGGGAATGAGTGAGGTGATCAAATCTGCAGATGACACAAAATTATTCAAAGTTGTTACAACACAAGAGGATTCTGAAAAATTGCAAGAAGAAATTGAGAAACTGGGCGACTGGGAGTCCAAATGGAAAATGAAATTTAATGTGGACAAGTACAATGCTATACATGTAGGAAACAACCACCTACATTAAGATTACATAATCCAAGGTTCCACATTAGGAATCACCATCCAGAAAAAAGATCTGGACATCATCATGGATAATATGTTGAAATCCTCTGCCCAGTGAGCAGCAGCGGCCAAGAAAGCAAATAGAATGCTAGGAATCATAAAGAAAGGAAGGTGGAATTAGTCCTTATCTGCTAATTTTCTTTCCTTGAGTCCCTCCAGTTCAGTCCAATAAGAGTGGGTTGTCTCCCTCCACCAGCAGCTGGGGACTGAGCATGTCTGACTTCTGATGTCACCATCGAAGACCTCCCCTATGAGGCCTCAGACGCCAGTATCCTATTGACAAAGAAGACCCTGAAAGAACATCACATACTAGTTCCTGGTTCTACCTGGTCTTTACTTTATGATTGTAGCTTATTTTACTCTTATTTATTTATTATTTTTAGAAAACCACACAACAGAACTATATTATACACAGTGGAGGAGAGCCAGGATGCCAAGGTATATGAGCCCGAACACCAAACCCACTTCCTGGGAAGTTTGAAACCTTCAGTGATGTAATTCTACTTCCCGTACACCAACTTGACACGCTGAGACCACTACCGATACCACCAGGCAGAAAATTTTACAAAACCAGGGAGGGTCCTGGACTGGAGGGACTCAAGGAAAGATAATTAGCAGATAAGGACTAATTTCACCTTCCTAATCATTCCTCCAGTCCAGTCCAGTATGAGTGGGATGTACCAGAGCAATAACTAACTTTGGGAAGGACCCGCGAGTCCAGCTTGAAGCACCGAGGTTCCAAAATAAGCATCACTAGACGCCTGGACATCGATTTGGTAATGTTATGTGAAAGTAGGCAGAAATGATCATGTCGCTGCCCTGCAAATATCTCCTGGTGAAACCAATACTTGTTCTGCCCATAACGCCTGAGATGGGGTCGAATGTGCCTGAAGGCCCTGTTCTGAGGAAATTGCCTCCTTTAGTCAGCCATCGAAGCCTTAGAGCAGTGGTTCCCAACCCAGACCTCGGGTACCCCAGGCCAGTCAGGTTTTCAGGATTTCCACAATGAATGGGAAGCAAGCTGTTTTCTTCACATCAACCTTCGAACATGCGCCACACTCTCACATAGGTCAGGGAGATGGACCTCTTCCTGGTGCCCAACAGAATGACCACCATTGATGCCAAATAACCTTTATGCCTCAGCTATGCTCTTTCAAGAGCCAAGGTGTAAGCAAGAACCAATCCACCTGTGGCATGATAACTGGCCCTGCGAGAGCAGGTTGGCCCTGTTTGGGAGGCGCCACGGTCGGTCTTATCAGCAGGGTGAGCAGATAGACATACCACAGCCAATGTGCCTAATCCGGGGCAGTGAGAATCACTTGGCCACTGTGGGCTTCTATGTGGTGCAGAAGCTGCCCGATGAGAGTCCACGGAGGGAACACATAGAGCAGACCCTCCATTGGCCCTTGTGCTAGAGCATCTAGGCCCTATGGGAGGAGTGGTCTAGTTGTTAGGACAAGGTACTTCAGGCCAGAGTGCCGGGGGTTCAAGTCCCACCTGGGGACAGCAATCTCAGGCCGGAGGGACTGGGATTTCTAGTCCTATAGGCACTCCTTGTGGTCTTCGGCAAGCCACTTAACCCTCCATTGCCCATGTTCCCTGTAAGTATTAGCGTATGTGTGTCATATCCCCTCGTGTTAAATGTATCCCCCAATTGACCGCTTTGACCCGGTGAAAAGCGGAATATAAATACAGCTAAATAAATAAATGTTCCCTGGCATCGATCGTCATGAGAATCCAGCTGGGCGGTTCTAGAGGCATCCTTGTCTCGAGGTGCTCCGGTTGCAGCCACCAGGACAGTTGAACCCTTGTCTGAAGCAGACACACCAGCCTCAACCCCAAGGGATGGTGCTATGGAGACAAGTGTGTCAGTAGTGCCTGTTGTAGCGGCCTCATATGGGATCATGCCAACTGCACCAAGTCCAGAGTGGTCGCCATGGATCCTAGCAGTTGGAGGCAATACCAAGCCAAAGGCACTGACATTGCCAGGAAGCTTTGTACTTGGATGCAGAGCTTCTGTGCCCGCTCTTTGGACAGGAAGATGAAGCCCACCTTGGTATCAAACCGGGATCCCAGACAGGCCAAGCTCTGGATGGGTTTGAGCTTGCTCTTTGTGACAATGATCATCCAATCTAAGTATTGCAGGGAAGAAACTGCCCTCTGCTTGGGGACGCACCTTCAGCCTTTGATTTCATCCTGATTGGCCAGTAATCCAGGTAGGGGTGCAGCAGTACCCCCTCTTGCCTCAGCATTGCCGCCGCCACCACCATGACCTTGGTGAACATGTGCAGTGCTGTGGCTAGGCTGAATGGCAGTGCTTGAAACTAAAAGTGCCCCATGAGGACTGCGAACGGCAGATACCACTGATGGTCCGGACGAATGGGAATATGCAGGTATGCCTCCGTGAGGTCGAGAACTGATAGGAACTCTCTCTGCCGCACTGTGAGGATCACTGTGTGTAAGGCCTCCATGCGGAAGTGTGGCTCTTTCAAGGTCTGTTGACATTCTTGAGACCCAAAATGGGATGGAACAATCCCTCCTTCTTGGGCACCACAAAGTAAATGGAGTATCAACCTTAGCCGCACTAGTCGCGCGGCACCAGTACCACCGCCCCTAGGCAGAGCAGGCATTGAAGTCTCTCTCATAACACCTTTCGTTTCATAGTGGCCTTGCAGGGCGACTGTACAAGTGCCTCTGAGAGGAGGCGCGCGAACTCCAGCATCTATTAGTTGGTCATTATTGACGTTCAGATGGAATACAATTGTTATAACTTATCCCCTACCAGAACCACCTCTGTCTGAGCCAGCCTTGCTTCATTGGGTCTTCTTCGAGGGGGCTGAGAGAGCGGAGTAGTAGCCTCTACCAGAACCTCTACAGCCTCAAAAGGGCTGCCCCCTGGGGGCACAGTGTCCTCTTTGGTAAAGAGAAAAGCATGCAGACTGAAATTTCCTGTAATCTCTCAGCTGACCACTGGGGATATTGTCTGGCATTGGGGCTTTGGGACAATCCTCTGGCAGATGGGCACCTTTTATCTCACCCAGGTCTTTGACCAGCTTATCCAGCGCTTCCCCAAAGAGCAGCCTGTCCATGAAGGGAAGCTTACTCAGCCTGTTCTTAGATAAAACACATCCACAGACCAGTTCAGCAATCATAGGAAACTCCTGGCCACAATGATGGAGGCCATGGACTTGGACACCATGCAAACCAAGTCATAAAAGGCATCTTACAAATAAGCTGAGACCAATTCTAGTTTAGCTGCTTCCGGTGCCATTTCTGAGGCATCCAGCCCTGGTCCTGGCAGACCCTGCATCCAGCAGATGGAGGCCCTGGTTTAAGCCCACAAACTGAAGTCTGCAGAGTCAGAGTGCAGGTATTGAATGCTTGCTTAAGAAGGATCTCAAGCTTGCAATCCTGCAGATCTCCTAATGTCATGCTGCCTTCCATGGGGATGGTGGTCTTCTTTGTCACAGCGGAGACTAATGCATCTACCGTAAGTATTTTCAGGAGTTCCTTCTCCTTTTCGGGAACGGGGCACCATATGAAGGTCTTCTCTTTGATGAATTTCTCTCTCCTCCAGTTCCAGCTGCAAGGATTTCCCCCCCAGATATCAGAAGGTCCCTCCAGGAGATCCTCGGAGGTGGCAGACTGAGGAGAATCCTTGCTTCCCCAGGTCATCCCCTCTTCATATTGCTTTTTAAAGGCAAGGCTCCTCATCCTGATGGATATTTCTCCTCCCCCACCCCCCCCCCCCCCCCGGGCAGGGCCTCAGTCACTGGCTCAGAAGAATCTTTAAGCTGGAGTTTGAGTATCTGGAACACTGCCTTGCTTCCGTTTTAAGCAATAGGCTTTGTGTAGCAATAAAGAAAAATCAGGTGTAAAAGCCCCTTCTGCCCAGTCCTTCGCCCTGGTCTCTGACTCTGGTGTGGAAAAGGAGTGCCCATGCTTTTTACTGTGTTCTTTATGGTGTTTTTCTGTCTCCTCCGAGAAAATGGCTTTTGGTGAGGAAATGGCCGATGTTCCCACCAACACCACGGATCTGCCCACGACTGCTGAGTCCTGCCCGGTGTGTTCTGAGTGATACTCCATAACCCCAAACACTAAAAATGCCTCAGCTGACCTCTCCCTGCCTCACGCACATCCGGCAAACCCCCTTCCATAATACCCCATGGGATCCACTGCAAACCTCACACCAAGACAGGCCCGGCCTCATGAGCTGCCCCCCCCCCCCCCAGGCTTACGGAGGTAGCAGGCCCAGCAAAACCACTGCAGAAGCAGTAGAGGAATTGAGTAATTGCCGTGGCTCTCCCACTGTCAGCACTGTGTGAAGCTGTACCGACTGACTATGCCGGGGATACCAAAAAAAACAAACCTTACCGGTGCCGACAGCCGCTGTGATACACAGGAATGCAAAAACATGCACTTACTCTGTGAACAGATGGAGTAGAATTAAAGGCTCCATCTGTTCACAGGCTTTTCTTTTATTTAAACAATTGATAATATGTCAGAGGATCAGCCTGCCTTCCTTGACCCCAAGAGGGCTGGGCTGTCCGGCTGGAGGGGTGGGGGGAAGGGCCCTGGACTACCAAGAACCTAAGCCCCCTGGGCTGTATCAGTCTTTCAGAAGGATCCTAGTACCAAGAGACCAGGCAGCCCTGCTACCTGCTAGCCCCCAATGCCAATATCCTGTCACAATGGTACCCAGCTACCAGGGTCTTTGTCTCTTCTGCAAGGCTCTCCTCATGCTTTTTAACTCTGGTATTATTATTATTAATTTTTTTTTAAGTATGCCAAGTCCTTTCAGTGGAACCCAGTCAAGCCAAGGCTCCCTCTCCAGCTGCTGGTGACTGAGATACTGGCGTCTCAGGCCTCAGAGGGGAGCTCTTCTATGGGGACATCAGAAGTCAGACATGCTCAGTCCCCAGTTGCTGGTGGAGGGAGACAACCCTCTCGGACTGGACTGGAGGGATGATTAGGAAGTGCAAATAAAACCAAGAATATTATAATGCCTCTGCATTGCTTCATATATTGTGTGCAATTCTGACTGCCATACCTTAAAAAAGATATAGAGGAATTAGAAAATGTACAGAGAAGAGCAACCAAAATGCTAAAGGGGCGGTACAATACTCCTACGAAGAAATGCTTAAAAAGTTAGGGTTCTTCAGTTTGGAAAAGAGACTGCTGAGGAGAGATATGCTAGAGGCCTATAAAATGAGTGAAATGGAACAGGTAAACATATATCAATTGATCACTGCTTCGAAAAGTAGAAAGATCAGTGAACATGCAATGAACCTACAAAATAGCATATTTAAGACTAATCAGAGAAACTATTTTTTTCATTTAACACATAATCAAACTCTGGAATTTGTTGACAGAGGATGTAGTAAAAGCTGTTAGTGTAGCTGGGTTTAATAGAGGTTTAGAAAAGTTCCAGGAGGAAAAGTCCATAAACCATTATTAAAGTGGATTGGGGAAATCCACTGCTTACCCCTGGGATAAGCAGCATGGAATCTGTTTATCTTTTAGGAACCTGACAGGTACCTGGGACCTGGATTGGCCACTGTTGGAAACCGGATACTGAGCTTGGCATATGGTGAAATTAGGCCTTAGTTGCTAATTTTCTGACTTTGAGTCCCTCCAGTCCAGTCCAGACACGTGGGTTTATAACCTTCTGCCAGCAGTTGGAGACTGAGAAGCACTGGTTTGATGACATCACTATATAAGGGTCCCGGTGCAGCACTCACCAGCATTTCTCAGTCTTCAGCAGATGGAGATTGTATAGACATGTACAGTCTGAAATGGACTGAAGAGTAGAATGTCTAGGATTATGGGGCGTAGGTCAGCTGTTACTGGCGTCAAAGCCCTGGACTGAAATACCTGTTGGTACCAGGTTCATCCCCCCCTATCCACCCACCATCCACCACCAGCCATCCTTCCTCAGCAATTGGGAGGGGGGAGCTGGTGGTGAGCAGCCCTGATGGAGTCAGGCCCTCTTTTCCTCCTTCTTTGGAAGGGGGTCTGGGATAATTCATAGTGTGCCATGGCTTCCCTTCCTCCTCCCCAACTCAAAAGAGAGGACAGGGAGACATAAGCTGTTGAAAAGAACAAAACCCCAACCACTTAGCAGCTCTACGTAATCTGTTTTGAAGGTACTCGAAGCCACATAGCCTGCAATGTGTGAGTATCATGGTGAGGGGTGGACTCTAAGCCCTCTGTTGTAGTTCTGTTCTGCAGGTGCTCCACGACCAAACCTCTATTGGCCACTGTTGGAAACAGGATACCTGGGCTTGATGGACCTTTGGTCTGACCCAGTATGGCATATCTTATGTTCTTATGTTATGTTAACCCAACCAGAATAAAATAGTAATACCAGGAAGGTGTATCATATAACACAAGTAAGGCGTCATGAAAAATTCGTAAACAGTAGACCAGTTGCTCCCAAACCAGTACTGAGTGACCTACAGCCATTCTGCTTTTCAGGATATCGACAATGAATATGTAGAAGAGAAAATGCTAATTACTGTTTTGTTATGTTACTTGTAAACCGCTTTGATTGACTGATAAGGCAGTATAGAAAACTTTTAAATAAATAAATGTGCATGTAATTCTTCTATCTCACTGCCAATATTCTAAAAATCTGACTTGCTGAGGGTCCTCCAGGACAGGTCTGGAAACCACTGTGGTAGAAACAAAAAACAAACAACTTATGAACCTAGATCTGTCGGTGGACCTCAGATCTTGAGAAAGATTAGTTTGTTTCCATTTTCAACTCTGAATTCAGCATATTTTAGTACTTCTACGTTACTCTTCCACTAATTTAAAGTTGAACAGGAAAAAGACCAAACAGAGCAAAAAGAAACTTGTAAACATGATGGTATTAAAAAAAATTGGATTGCAACCCATGGGAGTCACATCTAGTGAAATATAAACCTCTATCACTGGGCTATGATCAATAGGAAAGTAGCAGCAAGACAGGTCATGCTAAACATAGCACTTACAAGAATGGAATAAAATTCATTCAATATAAAGAAATCACATACTGTAGGATACAAAAATCTTCAAGGACATGCATGCATTGGCTCAAGAGGAGCTCTTAATGGCAGAAAGAAAATGTATTGGGATTAGCGTCAATTTACTGCATGCTCGCTTTCTTCTTCAAAGGGAACAAGAGGCAGATATTCTCCTTTACTTGGTTGTACTTCTTGCTTCAGTTGGCGTGAATAATTCTTTTAGATCTTAGAAAGACATACCAGTAGTGCCGGAAAAAAAGGTATTGCTATTTCATTACTACAGGATTTTTTTGCACCAACTTCAGTGTGCTAGGTACTGCTATTTTTCAAGTACTCTCAATATGATGTAGGCAGTAAATTATTAATGCCATTAACTAGAAAGAGAAGATGATGAGTAAGAGAAGTGATGACTGGCATAATTTAAAGTGTCTGCAATATTTGCTGCATACTCAAACGCATTTTCAGCAGAAAGCAATCAAAATATTGGCAAAATAATATTTTATGCCTAATTCTTACATTTTCACTGTAACAACGTGCTTTATGTAGCTTTTCAGTGTAGTTTGTTAATTGTCATCCAACAGGCTACAAGCAATTGATTGGCTAACTGCATGATTATCATCAATTTTTAATGGATTAAATGCTGAAAAATAATTACATGTTTTATATTAAAACCTTTGACAATAACTGCATCCAAGGCATAAGAAAGTGAGTTCTCATAACAGTAACAGAGACGGTTTAGGGAATACTGGAATTGTCCCAGTCACTATGGAATATGCACACGTACATGATTTATTTTACGATATTATTTCTTAAAAATGTCATCCACATCCTTCTCTTACCTATAGCAAGGTATTATTAGTACCAAAAGGTAGCACATAACCCTGGCTCTCAAAGACGGAGAACATCACTTCGTTATCAATAGAAGTGAACCTTTGCATGCCCAACCATTTGTGCTGTATCTTGACATTTAAAATACTTTATAACGATGTCACGAAGCCACAAGAAAAGTGAGAACAGAAAGAGGTGCTAAGGATGATTCTTTGATTTTTCTTTACATTGCCAAATTTTGAAGAAGAGAGGAGATACTAAAGGATATTTGAAAGCATTTGGATCTTCTTAATTTCAAAAGTTGTATGCACCTGGCTTCTTAAACGGAATTTTAGATGTACAAGAAAATGCAAAACATCTCACATTCGGATGAGAAAGGGCTTAATAAGGATGGTGGCTTTCTCAGTCATTATTAGACCGAGGCCTCTTAATGCCTCTTCCATAGACATCCAGCCTTCTCCTATCCCATCATTTTACTGAGCAGTAATGACAAATGCAAACAGAATAGTCGGCTAGGAATAATGCTGCTATCTAAATCCCATACAACCATACTTCCTTTCCTGCCACAACTTGCTTGTTGACTCTTTCTTCTTGACTATTAAAGTTTATTTTGTTTTAGTTTACTGGAATAAAAATGCATATTCTGGTGAAAAGGCTCGTTTTCCCCCTTATCTGCAAGAAGCAGAGTCACGCTTAAGAATAATTCTGTAATATATAGATTTTTTTTTTTATTAGTCCACCTTTTGCATCAGGTAGGAAGCCACATATTAGTTATGCCAGAATTGGTGTCTATAGCTAAAGAGAAGAAATATCTTTTAAAATTAAGGGGGGGGGGGTGGATTCCTATTAATTTTCTTTTTTTTTCTATTATCCAATAGAATGAAACTGGTTATCGTGGGTTTTTGAATGATGGCGATTCAGAAACTGAAATCAGATTTCTGATATTTAAAAAAAGCAAAATAAAATGTACTTCAAACAAGGAGTTCATTATCGCATTAACGTTACCATCTTAACACTTACAGGAGCATTAACTTACTTTTTTGAACCATACCACCCCCCTCCTCCCACCACCATCACCTTCAAGTATACGAAATAAAGGAGAAAATCAATGATAAGAATGGAAATAAAACGACATGCATGCATTTTTCTCATACTGTTGTTTGAGCATATGAGAAGTATTTTCATTATTCCTTGTTGTATTGTTAAAGTTCCCTGCAAGAAGGAAGGCAAAACAGGTATATAGCAAGTAGAAAACCTAGAAGAACTTGCAGCGTTAAGCCTGCTTCTGAAGAAGGGACTTGTGTGTTCTTGAAAGTTCAAATACAGTCTTTTTTTTTTCCATTTGTTGTCAAAACATAGAAAGACACCAGTTTTCTTCCAGACCAATGTGACCACTAGAATTCTGTACTACAAACTTGTTGTGTACAAAGGGGATGGTCCAACCATTAACATTAAACTTGTTATTGTCAGGGAAGAGTTCATCATTAAGCTTTAAAAGAACACATTTAATTTTTCTGTTAACAAAATAAGTCTGCTGCTTTATACAACAGCCTACAGAACTTCTCTGCCTCCCCCTGCTGGGCTATGCAGGAAAACCCCACGGTGCAGAGTGACATGTAGGTAGGAAGACTCACAGAATCAGCATTTACTAGCTAGAAAAAATTTTTATTCTTCACTTGCATTTTTAAAAGAGAAACCCGAGCCAAAATCTCATAAAAATGAACTCATTGCCATTCATGAAGAAGTGATCTACAGCCTGTCTGCAAATAAATCTTCCCCAGTAAATAGCTTCGAGGCTGAGCTGAGGAATATTGTATGGATCAAAGAATTCATGTTTTTCTATGCAAAGCGAACAGACTGTGAGCACACTTGGATGTCCAAAACAATTAGAGCTTGTACGCAATGGAGAAGGTCTAGACAAATAAGCTACAGCTACTTTTCAAAATGTTGAGGCATTCAAGTTATTAACTGGTCAGATCCCGAAAACGGCCTAATCTATGTTAATTGGCACCAAATTATGCAAGATGTTGCCAATTCTAGTTGTCTAACAAATCACTACCAGTGTGCATTACCACTATGCTGAAGAATGATTGATTCTGGTCATTATTTGGGCTGATCTCATTTTCACGCATGGAATCAATATGGAGCCCAGATGTTCATTTGCAGCCAGGCAGTGAGAGAAACTATTTATCTACATGCAACTTTAATTTTCCACCACAGCCCACCATCTCTCTTCATAAAAGAAAGCTCCATGCAGTGCAAACCTATAAAACAATCCAGCAATATTTCTATCAGCTCAGTGACTTTTACAGTACTGTATAAAGTTGACAGATAATACATGCCAGTCCTAATTTGAGATAGACCTTTCTTTGGGGATTTTAACCACTGAACAAGCAAACGGATTGAACAGAAACATTTATTAGAATGTATAAATCACTTTTTTCCAGCACTATAGGTCTTGCCTGGGGGTGAAACTCCTAAATGGTCTATGAATCCTAATATACTGGCTAGGTTACTACATTGTAGTGTCACACAACCATTGGTTAACTGAGAGTTCAGAATGCTTCTTCGAAACAGTTCTTTATGAAATTAAGCATTTTTGCTGAATCACAAGCAGCAGAAAAAAACAGAAACTGCATATGTATATAATTTAAAAAACGCATAGCTACTTGAGAATTACTGCACAGTCACAAATAACACTTAATATAAGTCCTTGCTTACCCAGAAACATCTACTCAAAGTGGTTTATGAAATCATTCTTTACAGATCTACACAAAATAAAAAGAGCTAGAATCTTTCCAGTGCCACACTACCCAGGCACCTATCAATTGATGCCTGGCAAATGTTGCAACCAGCTTGGACCTGTAAAGCGACACTGTCACCATTCTAGCAGGTCCAGGCCCAAAAGCAGGCGCAAAGGAGGAGTGGGGGGGGGGGGGGGTAGCAGCTGGAAGATGATGGGGAGAAAAGGAAAAGCAGCTGAGGGAATGAGAGAGCAAAGGAATTTAAAAAATAATCCAAAAAGAAATGCCCTGCCTCCCTTGAGATTCCCGGCTGGTGTTTAAATTTAGACAGAGCACGACCCCATAATGTGCACGTCCGGCCCAAGGACACGTCCAAATACAAAAACAGGCCCCCTTTGATCTCAATTCCGCATCTACGGGTCTGGACATGGCTGTGGGTCCGGATCAGGGCGATAGACGTGTTTGGTGGGCATGTGCAAGTGCTATTCATCCGGCCCCATGCCTGAGACGCAGGTAAACGTTTTGGACGTCCCCACACGCACCGTATTCTGAAACGATACATGTTGCGGATCCTGCCCATCCCCGCGAGCATCTCCTAAGCTGCTCATCACAGACAGTAGTTTGCTGATGGAATACTTTATGGAATACTATGGTCCCACCCCATAAAACTCCGAGCAATATAACTGATTAAAGAAAGGCCACTGAAGTATAGAAACATGGACCTACCCTTTGAACTTTACCCGTATCAACCTTCTGGTCTACTACCTCAGCAAATATGTAGAAAGCGATATTCACAACCTTTACCGCACTCATGCAAATGTACATAGTTTATAATTGTTAAAGATACTAGTTATATCTCAGTTAAAGTCTCCAAGTTGTATTTCCTGTTCTATGTAGACTTTGGTTTGCTGTGATGTTCTCTGTAAACATCCTTGAAGTAATGAGAAGACGGTATAGAAAACCTGTTAAATAAATAAAATAAAATAAATAAAAATGAATATTCATAAATACTAATGAGAAATGACAGCTGCTGCTACCTAGAGCATAACCATCTCATGCCCTGAAAAGTGCTATGGAAGCCTAGTGCACCCCGATAATGTATACTAGAATATAAATGTGAAAATGTATGTCAGGATATACCTTGCATCAAATGGTATGTGGCATTAGGAACAAGCCCCAGTGATGCTTGCCCTGGTAATCTCTACAAACACGCCTTAAACTGCAAGGGATGGACCCTCACCAAGTGCACAAAACCCAGAACTAACATCGCAGGTCCCCATAGGACAACCTAAAATAAATCACCACACAAGCCTGCTTCACAGAGCTAATTGAATCAGCTCTGCAACTGACCAAATACCTGAACCAGTCTGCTCATCAGAACTCCAAGAGACTACACACTCAGCTAAGGCTTTTAAACTTTACAATTGCCTATTTTTTGATCAACTTTAACTGTTGAATATAGGTTTTTAGGAATCTTCAGCCTGCCTACATTCCTTGCATAGCCTTTAAATCAGATATCTGAGTGTGCCCTCAGTTCATAGAAGGCCAACTGGCCTGGGACACTTAAGTTCCCATCCAACCTATCCCTCACCCCATCTGTCCTTTAATTAGGTGTTACACCAACTTTTTCTCCTTTTCTCTTCCTAGGACAACTGAATCAGAATGTTGTGTATTCAATGCAATAACTGTGGTTCTTTCATTCTGAGATGAATCATTTGGAACCTAAGAGCTTGACCTATATGCCTCAAGTTAGCTGCTATGCATAAATAATTGACTCTACTAAGGGAAAAATTAGCTGCAATTAAACACACCTCCTCTAGGGTATAAACTGAACAAAATCTACCACCGCTCCCACAAAGACTCAAACAGCCCAGGAACAAATGGATCACAGTGGGCTCTGGTAGGCTGCGACCTGTAATGCAGAGACGCCCTATACATCAAGAGATCTCCCTGCATAATGCCTTTTCTGCCTTGGATAATGAGGATCCTAAGTGAAAAACTCAGGCAGTGTGTGGACAGGCATTTAAACTAGGGAAAGGTAGTGATGGAAGGAGAAGGACAAGTTCAGTACGTCACGCCCAGCAAAACAGCATTGGAAACAGCCACACGTTTGAACCACACATCAGTGGCAAGCGGGAAGGGGCGAGTAGAACAAAATCCATGCAAAACGCAGGCAAGCCCATCAACAAATGCTGGAAAGCAATGAGCACAAATGCTTGGAGCTTAGCTAACAAAGTTCCTGATCTGAAAGCCCTAATGGTGGAAATGGACTTGGATATTGAGGCCATTACAGAAACATGGTTTAATGTGTCACATGAATGGGATATAGCCATAGCTGGCTATAATCTAGTAGAGAGTAATTTAGTAGAGAGGGTAGGTATGGATATTGTACCAATTTCACTATTTATTTTATTTATTTATTACATTCTCTTATATACCATGCTATTCTGCATCAGTGCGGTTTACATTGAACAAACTGAAATTACATTGAACAGGGCATTATAACTTGGAGATAACTATTTTACAGGGAACATGGGCTATGGAGGGTATAAGTGGCTTGCCCAAGACCACAAGGAGCACCTGTGGGACTGGAAACCCCAGTCCTTCCGGCCCAAGGTTGCTGTCCTCTAGTGGGATCCCCTGTAACAGGTGATCTCCGGGAACAGCAGGTTGCTGTCCTCTAGTGGGATTTGAACCCCCGACCTTCTGGCCTAAAGTACCTTGCCCCAACCACTAGGCTACTCCTCCACTCCACTATCCATGGCCACTACTGAGAGACATATATGTCACGGCCATTTAAAATTTGTATGATAAAACATTTATCCGCTATTCAACGCAGGGTGGAACCAGCTCCATTTGTCCCCCATCGGCAAACAATGGGTCATGGAGTACAGCATTTCCAATGTTTTGTTTTGGATAAAATTAATGGTGAGGGTGGTGGAGATATGCAACGCCGATTATGTTGCCATGAAGAACAATATATCTTTAAGTGGGATACTTTGGCACCGCCTGGGTTGAATACTCAAATGGAGTGGTATTGGTTTTATTGATTGGTTCAGTGAGTATAAAAAGGTAGACTATATGATGCACGCGTTGGCATTGTTTGGGAAGAGCTTGCTGCCTTTGGAATTGTGTGGGAGAGTTGCAATAGGTATGTGTTATGTAAAAGGATGTGTTTCTTATTTACATCATGTTTGGTATCTATTCTCAATTTGATTGTGATGTGCTTGTTGGTATAGAATCCCTGAGGAAGCTAGAGTGGCAAAACTGTGGTCCATGGTTGGACTGGATTGAAAGCAGAGAAGATAAAGAAGGAGGAGGTTATATTGGCGCTATCTGGTTGGTTGCAGTATGGAGGATTGAAAGAAGGACAGAGAAGACAAGGAAGAGGAGGACATGCTGGTGCAATCTGTTGGTTGCAGCATGGAGTGTGATTTGTACCTGCTGGATGTAACATCTGTATGTTAATCCCCTTGAACAGAAAATTAACTGTGCTGGAGTCTCCTTTGTAAGAGGTTTATACCTGGATGACGAGAGAGACATTGGCCATCCTGTTAAAAGAAATGCGATAAACAGTGTTGAGGTAATGGTCGAGCAGTGTCGTGAGGAGTCATCACATGTTCTAGAGATAATGGTTGTGTTTAAATCGAGTGGAGATTCTTTAAGAAATGGTCAATCTCAGTATTGAGAATTAAGATTATTAGGCAGGTGGGATAGTAAATTTTAATTTTTGATGCAGGATATATTAATGTCTTTGTCCTTATTTATGATAGGGTTTATATGTGTGAATGTGAGGTGTATGATATGGCTGGAGAATAGTTTTGAATTGATGATGTGTTTTAAATTGTGAATGTATTACTGCACTGAATTACATGTATAAAAATTAAAGATCTATGAGGTGGATATACATATTTTTATAATAGGATTAGGATTTATGATGTATAATAAGATTTGTATAATATTTAACTACTGTTTCATTCTATATTTGTAGGAGAAATAATGCATAAATGCATATACATCAAGAAAAGGAAAATATATATATAGTGACAAGTAATTTTAAATGGTATGTTAGCACCTAGTGGCCAATGAAAGTCATAAACATAGTACTTGGCAGGGCCCAAGTCATAGTAAGACTCTATGCTTTCCCCATGTACTGTAATAATGGTTTATGGACTTTTCCTCCAGGAGCTTTTCCAAACTCTTTATAAACGCAGGCTACTATTCTTTCCCTTATTCAGGATAAAAGAGTCACCTGTAGTAACTCAGAGGCCTCACTCTATGTTGTGTTAATATTGTTCTTTTTAATGCCGATTTGTATCCTATGTTGAAGGATAAAATTATGTTAAGGCCCGATCCCTCTTTGCAGATTCTTTCCAATGGAAAAGAAGTAATATGCGCAATAACCTGACCATAGCGAGTTAGATGCTGATAACCTGTTGTCTTTAATACCTCAAATGGACCAGGTTGGCCTGGATTCTGCAGACCATTCTTGGTCAACATTTGTGCAACCAACATTTCAGGAAGTTGATACATTGCTTAAGAAACATTTTAAGACTTTCTCATCAGCTGATCCGTGTCCTACTTATTTTTATAGCATGCACCTTTAGATTTTCATGCTTAGTTTTATTGGATTACTATGGATTTATTATCACAGGGTATATTTCCCCTAGAATTAGGTGACTCCAATCCCTAAAGATAAAAAGGCTAGTCTCCTATGGATGTGGTGAATTTTTGCCCAATTGCTAATATTCCATTGATAATTAAGGTAATGGAAGCACTTGTAGCCAGCCAACTGGTACAGTACTTAGACAACTTTGATTGTTTAAGTGATTCTCAATTTGGTTTTCAGAAGGCCCACAATACAGAAATGCTCTTAGGAATTTTAATTTCGTACATATAGCAGTCTTACTGCAATTTGATTTAACTGCGACTTTTGATCTAGCCGATCATGATATCCTGCTGGCTATTTTGGACCACTTGGGGGTTTCCAGAATGGTCCATAAATGGTTTTCAGGGTTCTTAAAAACCAGACGGTATCAAGTTCAGATCGGTGGGGATTGTTCTGAGAAATGAAGAGCCAGCTGCGGGGTTCTGCAAGGATCTCCATTTTCCCCAATTCTTTTTAATGCTCTTATGATTTCTTTAGACTGGTTTTTTAATCAGATCAATTTTAAATTTTATATCTATGTGAACGATATTTCTATATGATTAGCTTTCCCTTCACCGACAAGTGATTTTTATTCAGCAATAAATGATACTTTACATCTATTAGGAAGATGGGTAAGAATCTTACATTTACAAATGAACATGTTAAAAACAAAAGGTTCTTTGCTTTAATAACACTAAACCACTCCCTGGTTTATTGGTAGAGTCAGTGAATTGCTTAAACCTTCATGCCAAGTCAGTTCTTCATGTTTTTGGGGTTTTGATAGATAACAATCCCATCTTTTGAGGCCCACATTAGTTCAGTGGTATCTAAGTTATTTATTCGACTGCGCCAATTGTGTAGGCTTAAACCATTCTTCTCCTTTAATCATTTTCGAATTTTAGTGCAAAGTACCATCCTTGCGTATTTAGATTATGGTAATCTACTGTTTCTAAACTGGTCACAACAGCAGGTGAAGTGTTTACAACTTTGCCAAAATATTGCAGCCCAACTTAGTTTTCGGAGCCTCCAGATATACAGGAGGGACCCCTCTACTTTGTGAGCAGCATTGGCTTAAGATTTCTAAATGCTTTTGAATAAATTTTTTAATGGCTACGTTCCTACACGTTTTTATTATTATTTCCGCCTTTAGCAGCTAAATAAAAACGTTTGCAATCCTTTTGTGTTCTTCAATTTCCTCCTTGTAGAGGTGTTAGTTTAAAAACAAGATTTATATATACTATTCCTTATAAGGTGGTAGAACTTTGGGCTGAATTACCAATGAGGATTAAGGATTCTTCATCTGTTTTACAATTACGGAAGAATTTGAAATCCTGTTTATTTGATTCCTAATTAATTTTTAGTTTTCCTTGTTAGTCAGCTCTAATGTGACTTTCTTTCTTATTGTAAATTGCACTGAACCACAAAGTCTGGGACTGTAACGGTATAAAAGCACATGTTAGAGTTAGAATTAGAATCTTGCTCACTGTTTTTGTGAAATTAATAAACAAGAAACAAAACTTTCCGTTTTAGCATGGCCATTATGATCATATTTCAGGTAAATACAAATGGGTTGGAGTAGAAGACTATGCTAGGCTAATTCCACAGGAGGGATCAAGAATTATGGTATATATTTTGACTGGATTTGGTTATGGGCAGGACTAAGGCTCAAGGAAGGAAGGTTAGGATGGGTTGTGATTATTTTATTTTAATTTATATTATTGATTGTTCCATGCTTTGAGCTTTCCTGGTGATGCATGTTAACAAATGTTATAAAGTAAAAGAAGTATGCCTCTACATCTTCCTTTAATGAATAGAGGGAGGGCAATAGTAGAGGCCATTTCTGTGGTATGATAGTAGTCTAATCTGCAGTCACCCTCTAAGTGACTAAAAGTATGGACATTCTTTATCCTCATCTATACTTTTTCACAGAAAGGGGGTGGATGCCTGGAATGTCCTCCCAAAAGAGGTGGTGGGAATTCAAAAAGGCATAGGACAGACACAGAGAGGACGGCAAGAGGATGGAACTAACCCCCCCCCCCCCCCCCCTGTAAATAGCCAACTTCTAAATAGAGAGGTGAAACCTGCCTGGAGAGGAATGTACAACTATGGCACTTTACTGGGCAGACTAGATGGACCATGCTGGTTTTTTTCTACCGTCATTTACTATGTTATGGTACTTCTACTCCCAAACTGTGAAGATGTTCTTGCGAGCAGGCAACACAACATCTAGGCTTTGATTTTTAAAAACTATTGTTTTTCCTGGGAAAGGTAGCCACAGAACAAGCGGGCATAAATCTCTAAGTATTTTTCTGTGCAACAATAATCAGAGCAAAATTACAGGCATAGTTTTGCTTTTATTATTTACCTCAAAAGAACTATTTACTATAGCTAGGAGTATGGTGTTTTCTCTTGAAATTCTTAGGAGTATGTTTATTAAATTGGGTTAGTTTTAGTAAACATGCTTCTTAGATAAAGTGTAGTTACTCACCTGTAACAGGTGATCTTCGGGAACAGCAGGAATTTAGTCTTCACATATGGGTATTGTCGGCACCGACGGAGCCTGCTCGGAAATGCTCCCCAGTGTCCAATACGAACGCTTTTGGGAGCATCCCTCAGCACATGTGCGCTGCCTTCCCCGCCTTCCCAACTGTCCCTCTTCAGTTAAGTTTGTAGCTGAGTGAAAGGATAGCAGGAGAGAGGAAAGAGACAGAGAGATAGAGAGACAACTCCTAGGGGAGGTGTGTGGGTTGTGAAGACTAAATTCCTGCTGTTCCCGGAGATCACCTGTTACAGGGGATCCCACTAGAGGACAGCAACCTTGGGCCGGAAGGATTGGGGTTTCTAGTCCTACAGGTGCTCCTTGTGGTCTTGGGCAAGCCACTTAACCCTCCATAGCCCATGTTCCCTGTAAAATAGTTATCTCCAAGTTATAATGCCCTGTTCAATGTAATTTCAGTTTGTTCAATGTAAACCGCACTGATGCAGTATAGCGCGGCATATAAGAGAATGTAAATAAATAAATAAATAAACAGGTGAGTAACTACGCTATCTCCAGGAACAAGCAGGAATGTAGTCTTCACATATGGGGACTCCCTAGCTGAAGATGCCAGGGAGATTACCCCAGGAAGCTGCCATCTATAGTAAGGTGGGGGGCAAGGAGGAGCTAACTCCCGCAGAGAGTCCAAACGAACAAAAGGAGCAGGAGATGTTTAGAAGAAGGTCTTTATTGTGCACAGGACACCCCAACGCGTTTCGGCAACGCCTTCCTCAGGGGGAGGAACACTAATAAATACAATCAAAATGTGTACATTAAAAAACAATGTGTACATTAAAAAAACAGTTAAAAATATATTAAAAAACATTTTTAAAATATGAAAGCACCGGCAGGACATGAAACATAGATTATTATAATAATACAACAATAAAAACAATACAAAACACACAAAGAACAAAGCAGGGCTGAGGGAACAAAACAATTATATCTAAAGCAGTGTATAAAGAGAAGGAACAGAACATAAAGATCACAAGGATAGTGTGAAAGCATGCTATATGTGCCATATGAGTAAAACTAATATGCTAATGAAATTGACATAAAATGATGTGACTAGGGTACATCTCTTATATCAACTGGTGGAGCACAGAGGACGAAGAGCCTGATAGGGCCAGGCAAATTACATATAATTATGAACAATAAAGAAGTGAGTAATAGATACTATCTAACTAAAACTTCATGCACAAAGACAAATAAGCACAGAAATAAAACAATGAGTATATGATAATCTGAATATTAAAAAAAGAGAATAAAACTAGGGTACATCTCTTATATCAACTGGTGAGCGTAAGAGACAACAAGCCTGATAGGGCCAGGCAAATTGCATATAATTATGAACAATAAATAAATGAGTAATAAATACTATCTAACTAAAACTTCATGCATAAAGACAAATAAGCACAGAAATAAAACAATGAGTATATGATTATCTGTATATTAAAAAAGGGGGAATAAAACACAATAATCATCTAAAAAGCATAAAAAGAGAGAGATAAATTGATATTAAAAAGTGAAACTAAAAATTACCAATACAAAAAAGATAATTTAAATAGGGGGGAGTTTTAATAATAAAACCAGAAAAGCAAATAAAATCATAAAAATAAAAATAAAATATAGGGAAACAGGACAAACACTTGACAAAGGGCATATAGGACAATCAAAATTGGAAAACATACACCTTTCTATGGGCTCACTCAGAATTACAACTGTATACGAAAATATAACCCAGGGGGACCATGGTGTACTATCACAACCCAAAATAAAAACATATAATGAAAACAAGAACCTCTAAATTGTATTAAAAATGGAAAAATACTATACTAACATAATGAATACTACTATTAAAATTTAAAAATTATATATAATAATAATGAATATGTTGTTAATCCTATGAGGAAGATATGTGGAATTGATGATAGTATCAAATACCCAAGAGACTCCTTGCAGTGTGGCAAAAACTCATCTGGTAACACAAGTGAGGTAGCAGGAGTGAAGCGCTATTCAGAATAAATGCCGTTTAAGCAAACCTTATATGCAATAGTGGCAAACATACAGAGGTGGAAAGAAACAAGAAAATGCAAGTGTATCCCAGAAAACAATTGCACCGTATGAGCAATATGCAAATGAGATAGGCATGGAATACCTTGATAGCACGGCGAACTGTGAGAAGTAGAGTAAATTAACACCAAACTTATCCTTATGATGCCATTACCCAAGGTGCAAACTGCAACCACCAATTCAATTACATGACGACAATAGGGAAGCCGGGGTGGGGAACGCAGTGAGAACTTGCAGAAGGTAAACGGCTAAATATCCCAGCAAAATCGTGTATCCAAGGAGGGGAGCCGGTGAGAATTAAAGCCGTGGAGGATGGTGCGCCACCGTGAAACACATTATCCCATGAGATAAGTCAAAAGCACACCGGCAGAATGGAGGAGTGAAGGCAGTGGTAAGGCAGGCTGGCGCCACGATGCCAAATATATATAAAACCACACCGACTCCAGTAAAGAAAAGGGTATAACTCAAGAAAATCAGGCCAAAAAAATTATATATATAAAAATTAGATGAAAAAAATGGTAAAAGAAGGGGGAGTACTCGGGTGAGTACTCGGACCCTCATTATATTAGTGACATCTCCCCCTTCTTTTACCATTTTTTTCATCTAATTTTTATATATATAATTTTTTTGGCCTGATTTTCTTGAGTTATACCCTTTTCTTTACTGGAGTCGGTGTGGTTTTATATATATTTGGCATCGTGGCGCCAGCCTGCCTTACCACTGCCTTCACTCCTCCATTCTGCCGGTGTGCTTTTGACTTATCTCATGGGATAATGTGTTTCACGGTGGCGCACCATCCTCCACGGCTTTAATTCTCACCGGCTCCCCTCCTTGGATACACGATTTTGCTGGGATATTTAGCCGTTTACCTTCTGCAAGTTCTCACTGCGTTCCCCACCCCGGCTTCCCTATTGTCGTCATGTAATTGAATTGGTGGTTGCAGTTTGCACCTTGGGTAATGGCATCATAAGGATAAGTTTGGTGTTAATTTACTCTACTTCTCACAGTTCGCCGTGCTATCAAGGTATTCCATGCCTATCTCATTAGCATATTGCTCATACGGTGCAATTGTTTTCTGGGATACACTTGCATTTTCTTGTTTCTTTCCACCTCTGTATGTTTGCCACTATTGCATATAAGGTTTGCTTAAACGGCATTTATTCTGAATAGCGCTTCACTCCTGCTACCTCACTTGTGTTACCAGATGAGTTTTTGCCACACTGCAAGGAGTCTCTTGGGTATTTGATACTATCATCAATTCCACATATCTTCCTCATAGGATTAACAACATATTCATTATTATTATATATAATTTTTAAATTTTAATAGTAGTATTCATTATGTTAGTATAGTATTTTTCCATTTTTAATACAATTTAGAGGTTCTTGTTTTCATTATATGTTTTTATTTTGGGTTGTGATAGTACACCATGGTCCCCCTGGGTTATATTTTCGTATACAGTTGTAATTCTGAGTGAGCCCATAGAAAGGTGTATGTTTTCCAATTTTGATTGTCCTATATGCCCTTTGTCAAGCATTTGTCCTGTTTCCCTATATTTTATTTTTATTTTTATGATTTTATTTGCTTTTCTGGTTTTATTATTAAAACTCCCCCCTATTTAAATTATCTTTTTTGTATTGGTAATTTTTAGTTTCACTTTTTAATATCAATTTATCTCTCTCTTTTTATGCTTTTTAGATGATTATTGTGTTTTATTCCCCCTTTTTCAATATACAGATAATCATATACTCATTGTTTTATTTCTGTGCTTATTTGTCTTTATGCATGAAGTTTTAGTTAGATAGTATTTATTACTCATTTATTTATTGTTCATAATTATATGCAATTTGCCTGGCCCTATCAGGCTTGTTGTCTCTTACGCTCACCAGTTGATATAAGAGATGTACCCTAGTTTTATTCTCTTTTTTTAATATTCAGATTATCATATACTCATTGTTTTATTTCTGTGCTTATTTGTCTTTGTGCATGAAGTTTTAGTTAGATAGTATCTATTACTCACTTCTTTATTGTTCATAATTATATGTAATTTGCCTGGCCCTATCAGGCTCTTCGTCCTCTGTGCTCCACCAGTTGATATAAGAGATGTACCCTAGTCACATCATTTTATGTCAATTTCATTAGCATATTAGTTTTACTCATATGGCACATATAGCATGCTTTCACACTATCCTTGTGATCTTTATGTTCTGTTCCTTCTCTTTATACACTGCTTTAGATATAATTGTTTTGTTCCCTCAGCCCTGCTTTGTTCTTTGTGTGTTTTGTATTGTTTTTATTGTTGTATTATTATAATAATCTATGTTTCATGTCCTGCCGGTGCTTTCATATTTTAAAAATGTTTTTTAATATATTTTTAACTGTTTTTTTAATGTACACATTGTTTTTTAATGTACACATTTTGATTGTATTTATTAGTGTTCCTCCCCCTGAGGAAGGCGTTGCCGAAACGCATTGGGGTGTCCTGTGCACAATAAAGACCTTCTTCTAAACATCTCCTGCTCCTTTTGTTCGTTTCATCTATAGTAAGGTGGGCCATGCTTCCTCCCATGGATCTCTGGTATCCCACCAGGGTTGGTGGGTAGGAGTTGAATTAGGTCTGAAAGAGATTTTGAAGAACAGCTTGGCCAAAGAAGGCATCCCGACGGGAGGCTTTATCTAGGCAGTAGTGGGCTGTAAAGGTATGTACCGAAGCCCAGGCAGCTGCTCGACAAATGTCATCAATAGACACAGAGTGAAGGTTAGCCATAGAGGCTGACATGGCTCTCACATTATGAGCTGTGACATGGCCTTGAAGAGGAAGACTCTTACTCTCATAAGCAAAGGATATGCATTGTGCAATCCATTTGGATAAAGTCCTCTTGGAGACTGGAAGTCCCAAATGACTAGCATCAAAAGCAATAAAAAGTGGAGAAGACTTTCTATGTTGCTGTGTTCTTTGTAGATAAAAAGCTAAGGCTCTTTTACAGTCCACAGTGTGAAGGTTCTTCTCTGCATTTGAGGCATGAGGCCTCGGAAAGAATACAGGAAGATAAATCGATTGATTTAAATGAAAAGGCAAAACCACCTTTGGCATAAAGTGTGGATGAGTTCTGAGGACAACCTTATCATGGTGAAACCTAGTGTAAGGAGGATCAGCCACTAACGCTTGCAATTCACTAATGCGACGTGCAGAGGTGATTGCAATTAGGAAGATGACCTTCCAGGACAAAAACCTCAGGGTAGTAGTGGCTAAAGGTTCAAAGGGTGGTTTCATGAGCTGCCCGAGAACTATATTTAAATCCAATTCCACCGGTGGTGGTTTGATGGGAGGTTTTGTTAATAGAAGACCTCTCATAAATCTGGATATGAGAGGATGAGAGGAAATTGGTTGTCCATTTAGAGGCTTATAAGAAGCTGTAATTGCACTAAGATGGACTCTTACTGAATTGGTCTTTAGACCAGAATTTGATAAATGAAGTAGATACTCTAGTATAGCTTCCAAAGGTATCACCAGGGGGTTTAACCCCTTCTGGGAACACCATATAGTGAAACGTTTCCACTTGAAGGCGTAAGAATGTCTTGTGGAAGGTTTTCTAGAAGCCTGAAGGATATCCTTTACCTGTTGGGAAAGGTTGAGATCCTGAAGATTTAAGCTTTCAGCAACCAGGCCGTGAGATGCAGGGACTGGGGATTCGGGTGCCCGTAGGGTCCCGCTCTCTTGGGAAAGGAGATATGGAGCACACCCTAACTCCAGAGGCGCAGCTTGAGAGAGATGTAGAAGCAGGGGATACCACGTTTGGCGTGGCTACCGTGGCGCTATAAGGATCATACAACCTCTGTCTCTCTGAAGCTTGAAGATTGTTTTGGGGATGAAAGGAATAGGTGGGAAGGCATAGAAGAAGTCCTGACTCCAGTGAAGGAGGAAGGCATCCCTTGCCTGGCAATTGTGAGCCGAAATCCTGGAACAGAACCGGGGAAGTTTGGCATTCAGTGGACTTGCAAAGGGGTCTATGTTTGGAGTGCCCCAGAGATGAAATATCTTTGTCACCTGGTCTAGGTGGAGAGACCATTCGTGAGGCAGCAGTACTCGGCTGAATTTGTCTGCCCAAAGGTTTTGAATGCCTGGAAGATATACCACGAGAAGGTGGATTTGATGCTCTCTGGCGAGGGCCCAAAGTCGTAAAGCTTTATTGCATAACAACAGAGAGCCTGTTCCGCCCTGCTTGTTCACATAGAACATGGCTACTTGATTGTCCATTTGGACTAGGACTGTCTTGTAGCTGAGCTGGGCATGGAATCCTCGAAGAGCTAAATAGATTGCTCTTAATTCTAGGAGGTTTATGTGAAGACAAGCCTCCTGGGGAGTCTAGGTGCCCTGGGTAGAGAGATGATGCAGGTGTGCTCCCCAACCCACCTGTGATACATCTGTTGTTAGGGTGGCCTGGAATAGGGGTTGTTGGAAAGGAGACCTCACTAAAAAATTCTCCAGTGTTTGCCACCATTGAAGGGACAAGATCAGTCGATGAGAGTTTGATATCTTGTCTGACAGACGTCCTGTGGCCTGTATCCACTGTGTAGATAGGGTCCACTGGGCTGCTTGCATGTGGGGCCAGCATAGGGAACTACATGAACTGTGGATGCCATGTGTTCCAGTAACTGTAGCGGTTCTCGAGAAGTTAGGGAGGATTTTCCCGCTGCTTGAGAAGCTAGCTGCACTATGCGAAGACACCGGGCCTGTGGAAGGAAAGCCTTTGACTGTCTGGTATCTAAACAGGCTCCTATGAACTCCAGAGACTGGGAAGGAACAAGTTGGGATTTTGGGAAGTTTATTACCAATCTCAAGTATTGGAGGATTCGCATTGTGCGAGACAGTGCAGAGCTGGCTTCTGCACTCGTGGGGGCTCGAATGAGCCAGTCGTCCAAGTAAGGGAAGACGAATATCCCTAGGGTTCGCAGGAATGCAGCTACTACTGCCATGCATTTTGTGAAAACTCTTGGTGCAGAAGCCAGACCAAAGGGAAGAGCCCTGTACTGGAAGTGTTTTCCCTTGAAAAGGAGTCATAAGAATTTCCTGTGATCTGGATGGATCAGAATGTGAGTATATGCATCATTGAAGTCTAGAGACAAAGCCAATCCTGACTTTGAAGGTATGGCAGAAGAGTTCCTAGAGAAATCATTTTGAACCTCTCTCGGAACAGGTATTTGTTCAATTCTCTGAGGTCTAGAATGGGTCTGTGTCCCCCTGTTTTCTTTGGAATAAGAAAATAGGGGAAGTAGAACCCTGTACCCTGCTGGAGGATGGGTACTTCCTCTATTGCCCCTTGTGCAAGAAGTGTTGAGACCTCGTGATTCAGCAGATTGTCTGCAAAGGTCTGGGAATTGAACTTCCTTAGGATTGTGGGAGGGGGCATGCTGTGAAAATGAAGCTTGTACCCCTCTCCTACAATGGACAGAGTCCAATTTTCTGCTGTTATTTAGTGCCATCTGTTGCCAAAATGACACAGCCTGCCTGGAATATTTAGGGGTTCTGGACCCCTCAGAGGCAGGAAGGCTAGGCTCTCTAGGAATGAGTCAAAGCCCTTGAGGGGGCTGAACCTGCAGAGCTGGTTGAGCTCTCGGGCCTTTTGGCTTCTTCTGCTGTACGAATTGCTGTTATTGTTCCCTTTGGGCAACTTGATCGTGAGCTTGGCTTTACTGGGTATAGGATGGATAAAACTTCCTCTTTTTGCTGAAAGAGGGTTTTTTATAGGGTTTCTTTTTGGCTGGAGTGGCTGTAGATTTTGACAATCTTTCTAAGGTGATATTGTCAGCATCTATCTCATTAGCCTTTTCCTGCCAATTCTTGCCAAAGAGGTTTTCGCCTGTGCAAGGGATGTTGCCTAATTTATCCTGTACCCAAATCTCCAAGTCTGATGCCTGAAGCCAGGCAATCTGTCGTGCACCAATGGCAATAGCAGAGGTTCTGCTGATGCATTCAAAGCAGTCAAAGGCTGCACGATTCACAAACTTGGAGACATCTTGAGCATGCCTGACAAGCGTAAGGAAGTCTTGTTGTCTGTCATCTGGGAGAAGTGGGCTCATAAGCTCCAAATCTCCTGTGACCTCTTTGAGGAACATTCCCATATATAAAATATATGAGTTGATCCTAGCTGAAAGCATGGAAGCCTGAAAAGTTTGACGTCCAAAAGCATCAAGAGTCCTGCATTCACGACCTGCAGGATTGGATGCATGTCTCTTTGCACTTTTCATCCTACGCATGGCTGACTCCACTACCATTGAATGGTGTGGCAGCTGAGTCTTTTGAAATCCAGGACATGGTGGAACTCGATACATGGTATCAAGCCTCCTAGAATGAGGAGATGTGGTCAAAGGCGTCTCCCACATTCTGAGCATCAAATCATGAAGGATTTCATGAATGGGCAGAGTGGCTACCTCCTTTGGAGCCTTAGGATATTGGATAATTTCCAATTCCTTTGCTCTAGGTTCCTTTTCAGGGGCTACCATGATTGAAAGGCCTCTGGCAACATCACGAATAAAATCCTGAAAAGACATGTCCTCCAGAGGTGACATTCTGCGTTGGGTAGAAGTGTCTTCCGGGAGAAAAACTCTGGTACCGGCAGAATTATCAGAGTCATCGGAATTGGAGGATTCAAAGTATCTCTGATCACGATGTTCATGTAAGGCACGATCCCGGTATCGATCAAAGTCGGTACCGAGTTGATCCGGTACTGATCTTTCGATGGCAGGCAAAGACGGCATGGGAAGAATTCCCACCGGGGCCGGTACCGTCATTGCTGGTACCAGTATCTGTGTCGATACTGACATCGGTACCGGTGCCGGTGTCCGTTGAACCATCGGTGTCAATGACACCGCAGCTGTAAGGAAAGCTGCAATACTGCGCTCGAGAGCGAGGAATCTCTGGTCTATCGACGCTGCCGATGCCTGGGTGTCGATAACGGTGAAGGCGGCCGGGACCCCTGAGCATGGCACCAGTAGTTCTGTCGAGGCCGAGGCCCCGAGAACATCCTGGAACCCTGTTGATGCTTTGGAGGCAGAAGCCTCCCGCCGGGGCTGTTTTGCCGGTGTGGTTCCCTCAAGGGCAATGCCAATGGCCTCTCGATGCTTTGCAGGAGAGCTACTCTTTGAGGACCAGCTTTTATGTTTAGTTACCTGAGATCCATGGGAGGAAGAAGAGGCTCTTGAAGACGTCAATGCAATGGACCTGGCATCCGAAGAAAAGAGGGTACCGAGCTTTGCAGCCCGGTTCTGTCTTCCTCTTTTAGTCATTCCCATACAAGAGACACACTCAGATGGAGAATGGTTAGGGCCTAAACATTAAAGACACCTCTCATGGATATCGGTGACGGAAATGGTACCCCCACACTTAGTGCATTTTTTAAAACCATTAGCTGGTTTTTCCATCTTTAAGGAAAAATGGGGCCTAGTGCCCAAAATGGCGCCTAGCACCGAAAAAGAAAAGTTTCTGAAGAGAAACAATTCAGAAATTTTTTTTTTTTAAAGAAGAAAAGAACCGGTGGTACCGGTAGGCGTCGTGCGGAGGCAAACGCGACCACAAGAAAACAAGATTAAAGAAGAAATTTTCTGCGGTGACAGGGTATGTGTCCTGTCGGCTCCGCAGAAAATGAAGAACTGAAGAGGGACAGTTGGAAAGGCGGGAAGGCAGTGCGCATGTGCTGAGGGATGCTCCTAAAAGCGTTCCTATTGGATGCTGGGGAGCGTTTCCGCACAGGCTCCGTCGGTACCGACGATACCCATATGTGAAGACTACATTCCTGCTTGTTCCTGGAGATTGTTTCTACCAAAAGAAGCATCAAGCATCCTGGAGTGGAGGAGTGGCCTAGTGGTTGGGGCAAGGTACTTCAGGCCAGAAGGTCAGGGGTTCAAATCCCACTAGAGGACAGCAACCTCGGGCCGGAAGGACTGGGGTTTCTAGTCCCACAGGTGCTCCTTGTGGTCTCGGGAAAGCCACTTAACCCTCCATAGCCCATGTTCCCTGTAAAATAGTTATCTCCAAGTTATAATGCCCTGTTCAATGTAATTTCAGTTTGTTCAATGTAAACCGCACTGATGCAGAATAGCGCGGTATATAAGAGAATGTAAATAAATAAATAAAATTAAAAAAAATAAATCAAGTCTAACGTACATTTCATCAAAATACCATTCTAGTTCTGTAAAAACTGCTGATCCTCGTTAAACAACTTCAGATATTTTAACACTCTCAAGCTCTGTACAGAGACATGGTCTCCCCTGTAAGTGCATTACTGAGTTAGGGTATAACTATGGCTACTTCAAAATGGTCGGAACATATGCTTACACAGAGGAATAGATGAAGAATGTATTACAGAAAAGAACAGAATTAGACCCAACGTGAGCCAATTTCAGAAGCAGAACAATGGTCACAGCTAATGAACTTGTATAAAAACAGTGGCAAACTCAATTGCATAGCTTAGCCTTGTCTCAATATATTAGAATGGGTATAATGCCGCGGAGCTTGAGAGTGTTAAAGAATCTAAAGTTGTTTAATGAGGATGAGCAGTTTTAACAGAAATGGAATGGCAGAACCAGGATATGCATCCAGATCGAGGAACAGCGATTTTAAAAAGCTGCTCCCACGGACATATGAGGTGTTACATGTTTTTCTTTCCCATATTCAGTTTTTAAAAATTGACGCTCCCACTGGACATAGGGAAACATTGACATGCAGTTTTGCATGTTCTTATACATATTTTCCAAGAGGTCCTAGTTTGACAGAGCATCTTGTAAAATAAAGTGGGAAGTTTCCATATCTCGATCTGAACATCTAAATTTTCCTCTCCGTGTTTCACCTAAATTCTGCCTTCACATCTTCAAAAACATGATGTTAGATCAATGTTTATTATGAAATTTCCCTTGCCCTCAATCCTAATGATTCAAGAAACAAGCTAAATGTAACACCAAAGAATTAACTTCCCATGTTATCTAAGAAAGAACTACATTTTCTTTTCCTAAGCAGAGCAATAAATACAGTACGCGTAATGAATGGAGCTCTCAAAACAGGCAAAAGACAAATATAACCTTTCATATATAAAAAACTGATGCAAAGATACCTTAGTCTCTTTTTTGTTCTCTCTAAGCTTCTGGTGCTTGGCTGTGATTTTGGATCACAAAAGGGCATGTTTATTAAAGTGCACTAAGGAATCATCCCTTAATGCGTGGTAGTAGACAAAAATAAGCACGGAGGCTGGGTCAAACCTGGTATGTTCCCTTGGTCCCAATCTAACTGCTTAGATGTCTATTTACTAAAGCACATTAAGCTTTTGCAGCTAACGTGGCAAAAAAGGGAAAATTGCACTGCATTAGCTGCAAAACCCATGCGATGTCTGCGGTGGAGGAAAACAGCAGTTCCCCAGCAGAAACTGCACCGGCAATGCAGAGAGCGTGGTCTGACAGCAGCCTGGATGCAGCTAACAGCCCCCACTGTGGTAGCGGTAGTAGCAGGCCACGCTGACTGCAAATCGACTTTTACCATGAGCTGTTGAGGCCCACAGTAACCATACGTTTCAGACATGTCCACTCTCCGCCCTAATCTCCCCCACCCATGTGGCTAACGCTTTCTGCAGAGCACAGAAAGGCACCGTGTTATTTATTTATTTAACAGCTCTTATATACCACGCTATTTGACATCAGTGCGGTTTACATTAAACAAAATACACTCAGATTTAGAGAACTTGTCCAAGTTACAGGTAACAGGGAATAAAACAAGGATTAACTGGGGAATAGCATATAAATAATTAAATAAAAGCAATTACATAAGACTAGAGATCTTGAGTGGGTATAGAGACATGTCATAAATAACATTTAACAGAGCAGGTATATACAGTGAAATATCATAAGGTGGAACGGTCTAACATCATCATTTAACTATTATTGCTGAGTTGAGATAATGGGGTGAGAGGGGGAGAAATATTGATGTAAGAGAAGTGTTGTAAACAAAGGTGGGTTTTCAAAGCTTTTCTAAATTGTGATATATCTTTTATCGATCCGATGTTTAATGGAAGCTTATTCCAGCACCTTGGAGCAAAGGATGAAAATGATCTGTTAATGGTAGTTTGAGTACATTTTACTAATTCATTTGGAATCACTAGAGTATTTTCAGTTGTAGATCTTCTTGATCTGTTGTTTTGGGTATGAATGAGTAGATCAGAGATTGAAGGAGGTGAAATATTATGGAAACGCTTTGAAGGTCATAAGAAGTGTTTTATAAGATAATCTACAAATTATTGGGAGCCAGTGAAGCTCCATTAGAATGGGGGTTATGTGTTGTCTCCTTGTAATTCCGCATAGTGATCTAGCTGCTGCATTCATAGCAAGCTGTAATGGATTAAGCGTAGATTTAGGTAGGCCTTGCAGGATAATATTCGCATAGTCAAAATGTGGGGTGACTAGCGCTTGGAATGTTGTGCGGAAATCATCGGGGTCTAACATGGGTTTTAGGTGTCGTAGAGTATTAATCTTGTGATAAATGGATTTTACTGTGGACTTTATATGCTCATTAAATTCAAGTCGCTGGTCGAGAATGACACCTAAGTATCGAATGGTGGATTTAATAGGTAAATCAGCGTCTCGTACTCTTAATGAAGGTGGTGAAGAGAAGTCATTGTGTCTTGTAACGATAAGGACTTCAGTTTTTTTTAAATTTATTCAAAGGTTCTGAGTGAGCAGCCAATCGGTTATTGAATTGAAACAGTTAATTAAAACTGTGTAATCAGGGCTAATCACATTAATAGGTGTGAACAACAGCACATCATCAGCATAAATAAGACAAGATATACCAAACGTACGGGCAATATTACAGATTGGTTGCATATAGATGTTAAAAAGCAATGCTGATAGTGAGGAACCCTGTGGAACACCTTGTTTCTGTTGGAATGGATAAGATGTATTGTTATCAATTCGAACTTGTTGCCATCGGTCTTCTAGATAAGACTTGCACCAGTCCCATGCAATTCCTTGTATTCCCTTCTCATGGAGGCGGACTAGAAGTTGTTCATGATTAACTGAATCAAATGCTGCTGCAATATCTAGGAAGACCAATGCAACGCCGGTCTTGATATTATCTATAGCAATGATAAGGGAATTCATTAAAGAGGCAAGAAGAGTCTCAACTCCATGTGCTTCCCTAAAACTGTGTTGGCTTGAGTCTAAAGGGGCTTCAGTATCGATATGTTGTTGGATCTGTCTCAAGGTCACCTTTTCTAGAATTTTAGCTAATAGGGGAATACTAGAAATTGGACGATAAGAGTCCTCCTTCTTTGGGTCAAGTTTGTTATTTTTCAGCAATGGTCGAATTGATGTCTGCTTGAGGATTGCTGGGAAAACACCGGTGGTGAATGATTTGTCTGCTATAGATGCTATGTATGAGCTAAGTTCCACTTTCAAAGCTCTGATCCAATAAGCTGGACATGGATCATTTGGAGCTGTGGTGGTATTAATAGTGGCTAAAATGTCTTCAATGTTGCCTGCCTTTTGCATGCGTTATCTGTTAATGCAGCCAGATAGCGTGTGCTGTCTGCCGTGTTAATAGGCAATGCTGCTTGGTAAACAGGCGCCTTAGTGTGGGCTTTTATTGCGCAGTAACTGATACCGTACTTTAGTAAACAAGCCCCCAAATCTTCAAACCTGGATAAGCCTTTATCATGTTCGTGTATTTGCTTTGATCCTTTAATTGTATCAAATATTCTCAGTTACACTACCCACATTTATGATCACATCTCTAGCTTTTATAAATTTGTCAAAAAAGTAGAAACATTTTGTATACTTTTCCATGTTTCTGATCACTGAGAGAGAAATGTTCCTTCTAGTCTTCATACTGTTAAAAAAATTTCACAGTTGCAGACTCACAAATGATTGATCACCTATTTTACCTTGGGTCATCTCCCTCTAATAGAGGTTTTTCTCTAAAAACTGTCAGTCTCTTTCTCCTGAGCCATCAATTTTCAACTACTCTGTAAAACAAGAGATTTGTTGGGACTATATCTCCTGGGCCCAATAAAGAATTAAGCTGCCTTAGATATCAATGTACCATAGCTGTCAATTTTGTTGAGAACAGTTTGGACAGGATTAAAACCCTCTGCCATGAAGCTCTATGCTTCATCTTTGACACTGGCTGTTCCTAGTTAATTCCACATCTGAAACACAAACTCCCGCCCAGGGCCTCTTCTGTTGTGTGTCTAAACAATAAATAGAGCAAAATCACTGCTACATGTTGAGTTTTTCAGTGTTAGATCATAAATAATAATAATGTTGGATGCTACTAATCAATCGCAGAGATTTGGTGGGGCAAGGAATAGGAAGAACTGTCCTAGGGTTACAGATCTTTTCACCTTCAGGTCACCAGTTCAAATTCAGTTCACAGGCACTTCAAAAGGTAAGATATGTAAATGAGCGAGTGTGCCTAGTCCAGTCCCAAGTGGGTAGGTATTCATGCCATTTCAGATTTTTCCTTTAGTGCTAATTAAACACCCAGAATAGTCCAGCAAATAGCCTAAAGACTGGGCAGACATGGAGAGTAAATGACTCTTCCTTCCAAGGAACAGAGGCTTGGCAGAGTGGAGAAAAGTATACTGCCGCTGCTGAAAGCCGCTGTGCTGATAAACAAAGAGCTTCCGTTTCCAAGCTGTCAACGTGGTGATTTTCACAAGCAACAACTTCACTAAACTCTGAAACACAAAAATGTATTCATCTTGAGAGGTCTACATGTATAAAGTATCTTTCGAAATTATTAGAAAGTGACCTGTTAGAACATTCCTCATGGAGGCCAACTGAAGTTGGAACCAGAATTAAGTGCTTTTAGTGTGTCTCGTGATCACAAAGGAGGTGAAGCAGGTAAAATAATTTAGGGGAATAAAAAGATCTGCAGCTTTTCACAGCATGCGAATGACTCTAGATTTTATGGAACAGCTCACTTTTTTTTGTTATAAAATCACAAATATATCCAAGCTTATATTTCTAAATAATCTATATACTTGTGAGTCATATACTTTTTAGACAAAGAACAGAAGGAAAATCCTATGACAGCTGCTTTAAGAATAATTGAGAACCTAGAAGAAAACAATGGGTATTATGAAGAGTCAGGAGATATCATCAACTTTATCTACAGCCAACTGAGAAAACAGAGAAACATTTCATTTGGTTTTACTGCACTACATGTGGTCATTATTACTCAAAAAGCGGTGGAAACCTGTTTCAAATTGTTCAATTTATGTGAAAATTTCTTAGATTTTTATGCATGCTATAAATCATTTTCCAATATTTTGACCTTGGAACAAATAGTTTTTAAAGTAACAAGCTCTCTTACTAAAATTCTCTTGTCAAGTTCGAATTGAAAAGGTTTATAAAACAATTTGCACATATTTCGCTAACTTGTGATTTGATAAGTCCCCATAGGACAAAGTAAAATCTGTCAAACCATATACTCCGAGTAAAGTAGACCTTGATTTTTTTTCTTGCTCAACTGTATCCCACTGCTAAATGAGGTTTTATTTAATCAAAATGAATTCTGAAAGGTTCAGTATTTTCAATTTTAATATCTCAAAAATTAATCTCAGAAAGAACTTAGGGAGCCTTTTACAGAAGCGCAGTACACAATTATTCCTTTTTTTTTTTTTTTTTTACTGTGTCCCGGAAATTAATCAGTCTGCAGAGGCTCCTATGGTTCTGCCTTGTCTGGATGGCAGAGACCTCTAGTGGCTCTACAAAAATTTTGCAGTGTGACATTTTATGCCGCCCAGTGGTTCCAGAACATGGGAGGACTCTCTTAACCACTGAGGGAATGGTAGGAGGAGACTTCCAGTTGGAAAAAAAACTGATGGGTATAAAGACCAAGTCCAAAGACAGTTCCCTCTCTATGGCTGGTTAAGTCACTCTACCACAGCGGCAGGTGTTTTTGGCTCCAATAACCATTGTACCACAAGAGAGGAGGGGGGATCGCTGGCTAACAACCATGGAACCAGAATAAGAGTAATGACAAGGGCAGCTTAGGCCACTTCATTACATAAGGCTTAAGGAGGTTAAGGATCTGTGTTACAGAAGAAAGTCTCTAGATATCCAGACAGAAAGGGGGTCCATTGATCTTGGGAAAAGGGAAGAACAGGATAGAGTGGATGATCCTTGGATCTGAAACCAGGAAAGTCAGGTTCTACAAGAGTGCAGTGCGGGCGATCACATTAGAGAGTCCAATATCCAGCACCAGAAGATATTTGTGGGGGGTAAAGAGATGACTTCTCATATTTAGGGAATGTTGCAGCAGAAGAAAAGAAGAGGAGGAGTTCTAGTTTGCTAAAATATTCCCGTTTCTGTTTATTCGGTTGACCCTCAAAAATCTTTCAGTAAACCTTCTGTTTCAGAACAAAGCCTAGCCTGAACTAACTTAATGGAAGTGGTGGAGTGAGGGTGAGTGGATCCAGGGAACCAAAAGTCCCCCAGTTAAATAGGTGTGGAACCCCAAAATCCCAGAAAGATAAACCTGAAAGTTGCAGTGTTATCTCCCTTAAGTTGTACCCCTCATTTACAACACAGCAAAGAGAGAAGAGCAACAAGGACCTGTAGGGGCTACAGGTGCTTTGATCAGCAACATTTCACTTGATCTGCAGACGAACAGCAGTGAGAAGTTTCATATCCAACTCTGCTCTGCTGTTTTTATTTTTATTTCATCCCAGCAGGGTGCTTAAAATAAGGCCAGAGGAGTCTCCTCCAGACCTTCTCACCACCTTCCTCCCAACCTGGCAGACCTTTTTAGTGGAAGCTGAAGCCAGTCCTGAGGCCCAGTCACTGGAACAGTGGCAGCAGCTGAATGCTTAAGAGCAGACTAGAGGGGAAGGAAGCCAGGAAGGGGTGGAGCTACCAAGAGATCTGATGGTGAAGCATGCATCAAAGCAGTCTCTGCTCTGGCTTGCTCCATTCATATACAGTGGTCAACATTGGTCTAATAACTGGGCCTTGGGACTTGTCCCAGTTATAAAAAATGGTCTGCAGGGCAGAAGAGACTGCAAGAAAGTTAAGAGAAGTGGCTTCTTGTGGCTGGAAGAGATGTTTTTATTTGTAATGTGAGAAACTGATGGCTAGTATTATTTTTAGGAAACAACTTTTGACAATTGGATTCATACACTCTTAAAATGGCATGGACTGACTGCAGGAGCAAACCTATGATATTTAAGAACAGCGGGGCAAAAAATAATTACTATTTAAGTATGTTTACATTTCCATATTTTGAAGTTTATAATTTCTCTTACAATGACTGCCTAGGAATAGCTTTTAAGTGGCATTTTATTAAGGACATCCAGAGCAGAACATGCCATGTTCTCATTAGCAGTTGACATCAAATCTACTTACAAGAACAGAGGGCCAGGAAATTATACTATTATCATGAAAGAACAGTCATTCCAAAAGAGATGCTTACAAATCATTGTTTCAAACTAATCAGATTCCCAGAGTCGAAACCAGTCAACATACTCAGAATTATTTATGTGCATTGCTATTTTTTTAAGTTCTGTGTTGAGAACTCGTAAAATACACCAAAGATCTTTGGCAGGACACTATTCTACATCAAATAATAGATTCTTGGGACTCGCCAGTGAGTAAGTGGTAGATCTGTATACTGTCATGTGTAGTGAACATAGTTTAGCTGTTTCTTCAGGTTTTCCATGCTCCAGGATTGCTGGAGTTGGAATATAATGAAGGCAGTTCCTGTGGGGGGAAGGAAGTGATAGTTATTAAATGGCGACACCTAGTGGCAGAATTTAGAAACCATGATTACAGGGTTTGGTATGAAGCTCTGGGGCATGGCCATGGAATGAAGACTGTTGCTGCTTGATTAGTTGGGAGCAGATATTATAGAGAAAAATATTTCTTGGTAAGAGCAAATTAAAGGTCATGGCACTAGAGTCCTTGACCTGGTCCAGACTGAGCTGGATGCCAAAAGGTGAGGGTGGAAGCTATCAGGTCAAAAAAGGAATGGGTTCTCCGAGTTATACATTCTTACAAAAGCAAATTATTTTCAAATTCAATTAGCATTATTATATCATTCTATGAGCTGCTAAGAGCAATTGCCTCTTAATATAAGATCTCCACTTTACAGTCCTTGATTGCAACAAACTATTAACTCTGTTTCTTCCTTAAATACAAACTTAACTATTAATTTGACTAAAGATAAAGAATAACATGGCAAAACCTCTTGTTTGAAAACAATTAATATTATCAAAGTAGGAAGATTTTATTTAGTACAGGTGACCATACTTGAAACATCAGTGACCCCAGTGACTCCTACCCCCTATCCAAAAAACTTACATCCAGTGGACCCCCCAACCCCCAAGAAATGTAATTTTGCCCTGTGCTGCCCCCTCACACCTCCTTCCATGCCTTCCTAGTACCTTCAACAGTAATTAGAGGCAGGGTCACTGCTCACATGGCTCCTGCTTCAATGCCAACATCTTTCGAAATGCAACACCTGACCCTGTGCACTGTGTCCCAGGATGCATCGCTAGAGGTCTGTCTGCCAAATAAGGTAAAAATGGCCCGATTTGGCAGACTGACCCCCTCCCTTGGTGCAGTGTGGGATGCACAGCATGGGAGCACTCAGTCTACTGACTCCATACTATCTTTTTGAGTCAGTTTTTGAGGTGAGCCTAGGACGTCACAGCTTCACCTGTTCTATCCTTGTATGATGTTTGTCTTTTGTCAACAGAATGGCATTCGTTTCTCTGTGTGTATTGCTTTTTATTGTAAATCACATAGGTTGTTTCAGATATGCAATATATCAAATAAAGTAAAAAATAAACAGAAGCATATGTCCTAGGATTGGGGGTCCATACTGGGTTGCGAGTGTCAGAGGGCTTTAGTTAAATATAGTTGGAAAAGAATTCAACAAAATGTAAATGATTTGATTTCTTAATAACCTAGTGAAAGTGCATCTAACACAAAATACTTGATAGAACATCAGTTTTTACTATCCTAAAGGAATTCCCTCTTAGCTGAAAAATAAACACCAACATGTACACTTATGTCTAAACCCAGAAGCTGAGAGTATAAGCAATAAAGAAGAAAATGACCATGCCTGACAAATTCAAATATATCAATTTTATCTCCCCTCCTTTCTCATTTCCTATGATAAAAAAAAATGAAAGCAATTCTCAAGAGGATTGATTTATGTCTGATATTAAGAGTCACAATTTGTACTATTCACTGCAGCTACAATACATTTAAATTAAAGAAATCCTTTCTAAAAGTTTGTACAATGGATCCCATTCAGCTACAAGCATATTAGACTCCATACTACAGGCCTTTTCTAATTCAGTTCATGTCTCTTATCCCTACTTCGCAACAACCAACCAGTAACTACATTTTTATTATTTCCAACCCAACAAAATGTTAGAAAGAAGTTATAGAAAAAGGGTTGTAAAATATTTGTCCATCTGTCTGTCTATGGACATAACAGTACTCCAACAGTACTCACACTAAATTTAGTGTGTTTGGGAGGGGAGGGGGAAAGAGGGAACCAGAGAAAAGATATACTAAGATCAAAAAATGACCACTGATTTTATAAGGTCCACCCAAAAAAGATCCAATGAATTTCTACAGGAGATGATACAGTGAAACATGGTGGTTAGTGAATTGCTCCTTTCAAACTGTTCCAACCCTCTTGTCTTCTCCAAGTCACAAACATACAGAGAGCCAACACAGATACACACAAATACATAAGAACAAATCCATATACATACCATGACACACTGGGCAATGTGTCACCAGTTATACTTCAGTTTGGCACCAGGGGAAGCTCAAAAGAACTTAGGAATACCCTTAAAGGAAGTGAGCTCATGGTACCAACTCAGAGATGTAATTCATGAGACTCCTGAGCTAGCAGGACACAAGCTTATGCACTCTGGGAAATGTAGTGAGGAAGCAAACAGGGACTCAGAACACGGAAGGTGGTAATTGAGCACTTGGGACCAGTTACCAGTCTGCTAGTGAAACACAAAACCTAGACTTCCTGCAGAGAGGAGAACGGGAGAAGCTACAAGATTGTTCAGGAAGGAAACAGAGTTTCCAAGGGATGAACTTCAAGCAAATTGTTGGACCAGCAAAGGTATGTCTTCCTGGACTTCCTTATTTCCTTGTCTCAATTAATAGCATATGATTCTGAGAGGATTAATGATAATTAAAGACCCAAAGATTTTTTGTTCATAATGACATATTTGTAAAATATTTACATAACTATTTTAAATAAACATTTGCAAGAATGTATGTTTCTCATAGTAAAATCTTGAAGGACTGTTGAGAAAGGAAGCTGCTGCTGTTGAGAAGGAATCTGCACTTCTAAGTATTTACCTGCTGGGAAGTTTCAAAATCTTGGGGAAAATGGGATTCTTTGGGTTAAGCTGATAAATCTAGTATCTATTTAAAATTCTGTGTTTACTAAGTCATTTAGGATATAGTTTAACAGGCAAACTTTCAGTTAGTGTTTATTTCCCAACCAACTGTGGTACAATCTTTGATTTATATGCTCTTAAGCCAGTTAAAGGAGGGGAATTTTTCACTTTGAGGTTTAACAGATTATCTTCATCAGCAAGTTATTAGGCCTTAGAAATAGATTAATTCTGGGTCCTTGCAGTTCATCTTGCGGGTAAACATTAAACAAAGTCCCTTAAACGTATTAGGGATATTTGTATTGATTCAAGTATCTCTTTTCCTCTAGCAACTTTAAATAACTGAGCAACTTTAAAGAGCTCAAACAAATCATTAAAACTAAGATGCAGAGAGCAGTCCAGCAGTGAGATGGGGCTATCCAGTCTTTTGCACTGAGTGTCAAATGTATGATTATCTGCCAATTGGTGAGAGGTCTTATGTGTACACTAGGTGCAAAGATCTCCTTGCTCTCAGGGAATGAGTCCAATCTCTGGAAGCTAAAGTAACAGTCCTACAAGAGCTGAGACAAAGAGGAATATAGAGGAGGCCTTCAGGGACATAGCGGTGGGACTTCTATACTAGTCTGGTAACCTATTTTCTGCAGTGGAGGCAAGAGATTACCTGAGTAATCCTGTAGCTACAAGCTGTACTCCAGGTGATATAATATCTTCTCACACTGAGAGTGTACCTACAGGGAAATGTGCCTATGAGGGAAGTGTTAGAATACCTATTATAGCTGGCAATTCAATCAATAGGCATGTAGATAGCTGGGTGGCTGGTGGATGTGAGAATCACCTGGTAACCTGCCTGCCTGGTATGAAGGTGGCAAACTTTAATCACCACCTAAATAAGGTTTTGACAGTGCTGGCGAAGAGACTGCTGCTTTGGTACATGTTGACATCGGAAAGTATGGGAGAGAGGTTCTGGAAGCCAAATTTAGGCTTTTACGCAAAAAGCTAAAATCTAGAACTTCCAAGATAGCATTCTTAGAAATGCTTCCCATTCCTGCTTCCTATTCCATGTGCAGGACCCAAGAGGTGGGCAGAGCTCCGGAGTCTTAATGCATGGATGAGACAATGGTGCAGGGAAGAATATTTTAGACTTGTTAGGAACTGGGCAACATTCTGCAGAAGGCGAGGAGGTAGAACCAGGGTAGAACCAGGCTGCTGACATAAACCTTAAAAAAGGAGATAGAAGTGTTATTAAATTATATAATGGGAGAAAACTGACAGTCGCCCAAGAGTGCATGGTTCGGAATGATGTATCTTGGAAGGATAACAGCAAAACACGGAAGTTAGGGCATACTGATAGAGAGGTTCCAATAAAGGTGGCATTTAAATAAAGAGCCGACAGAGTTAAAAAGATTCCAAATTAACCCGTTCAACTGATATGCAGATTGTTAATATGAACAAAAAACCCCTTTGAAATGCCTGTATACAAATGTGAAAAGTTTAAAAAATAAAATGGTAGAGTTAGAATCAGGGTTGTACCAAGGCTGTATGAACGGTGTGGCTGTACAGGGCACAAGCACAGAAGGGGGCTCTGATATCATCAATGAGCTTCCAGGAAGCTCAAAAAGAGTGAGTTACTGCACATGGCTAGATAGAGGGGGACACCAGAGTCATTCATCGCAAAGGGTGCAATTCTAGCTTGGTACGATCCTGGTTAAAATATATAGCACTGAATGAAAGGTTAGATATAATTGTCATCTCAGAGACCTGGTGGAAGAAGGATAACCAATGGGACACTGAGCTAGCTAGGAACAAATTATATGGCAATGATAGGATAGATCAATTTGGTAGAGGGGTTTTGCTATATGTTAAAGAGGGCCTTGAGTCAAATAGGATAAAGGTTTTACAGGAAACAAAATACACTGTAGAGTATCTATGGATAAAAAATCCACGTAAAAAGGAGAAGGAAATGGTAGTAGAGAAGTACTACCATCCGCCTAGCCAGAACGAACAGATCGATGATGAAATGCTAATAGAAATTAGGGAAGCCAACAAAATTTACAACACACTAATGATGAGTGATTTCAATTACTCCAGTATCAATTGGGTCAATGTCATATCAGACACGATAGGGAGATAAAGTTTCTAGATGAAATAAATGACTGCTTCATGGAGTAACTGGTTCAGGAACCAACAGGAGGAGGAACAATTTTAGACCTAGTCCGTAGTGGAACACAGAATCTGGGGCAAGACACAATGGTGTTAGAGCTATTTTGCAACAATGATCATAACATGATTGCATTTGATTTAACAAATTGATGAAGGACAGCAAGGAAATCCACAGCGCTGGCATTTAATGTTTAAAAGGGAGACTATGATAAAATGAGGAGAAAAAAACAAAAGGAGCAGCTTCAAAAGTTAAGAGTTTATACTGGCCTGAGCATTTTTTAAAAATACTATCTTGGAAACCCAGACCAGATGTATTGCATGTTTTAAGAAAGGTGTAAGGAAAGTCAAATGACAGTCAACATGGTTTAAACGTGAGGTCAGAGAGACTCTTTTAGCCACAAAAGCATCTTTCAGAAAATGAGAAAAAGGAGCCAAATGACAAAAACAGGAAACATTAGAACTGGCAAGTTAGATACCAGGCATTGATAAGGCAGGCAAAGAGAGAATTTGGAAAGAAGTTTGCCATGGCAGCAAAAACTAATAATGAAAACGTTTTCATTTCATAGCAAAAAAAACGTAAGTCAGCTGGACCATTAGATGATTTGGAGGGGGGGGGGGGTAAAAGAGGCACTAAGGGACAAACAAGGCCGTAGTGCAGAGACTGAATGAATTCTTTGCTTCGGTCTTTACTGAAAGCGTAGTTACTCACCTGTAACAGGTGTTCTCCAGGAGCAGCAGGAATCAGTCCTCACATATGGGTGACGTCGGCGCCGACGGAGCCCTCGCGGAGCAATTTTCCCCAGCTTTCAAAGAAAGCCTTTGGGAATTGCAGCGCGCATGCGCGGTCCCCTTCCCGCCCAAAGGTGCCATCTTGGCCAGTCTGATGACATAGCGAAAAGACAGCAAAAAAATTTGCAAAAACTAAATCATATGATTGCAACTCCACGGGGAGGAGGGAGGGTTGTGAGGACTGATTCCTGCTGCTCCTGGAGAACACCTGTTACAGGTGAGTAACTACGCTTTCTCCAGGACCAAGCAGGAAGTCAGTCCTCACATATGGGACTCCCAAGCTCAAGGCTACCGGAGACCCCAAGCACAAAAATGAGCTCCCTCTAGCTCAGCAGTACAGAAGGAAGGAATCTTCTCTGACTATTCTCCAACCGGTAGCCCAACATCCGGGATGGAGGGTAGGAGTTGCTTAAACCTCGAAGAGATTACGGAGGACTGCCTGTCCGAAAGCACTGTCCCTGCGGGACTCCCTCTCGAGGCAGTAATGGGTTGCAAAAGTCTGGCTCGAAGACCAAGTAGCGGCCCGGCAGATGTCTGCCAATGGAACAGAGCGGAGGTAAGCCACTGACGCAGCCTTCGCCAGAACCCGATGAGCCGTGACTCGACTCTCCAACGAGAGGCCTGCCGCCCCATAAGTCCAAGCGATACAGTCAGCTACCCAGATGGACAGAGTACGCTTGGAGACAGGGAGCCCTAATTTATTAGGGTCATAAGACAGGAAGAGCTGGACAGTCTTACGGTGCTCCCGCGTACGATCAAGGTAGAAGTTCAGCGCCCTTCTACAGTCCAGGGTATGCAAGACCATCTCAGCTCGGCTGGAGTGTGGCCTGGGAAAGAAGGTCGGAAGCACCACCTCCTGATTGATGTGAAAAGGGGAGACCACTTTTGGAAGAAACTTAGGGTGAGTCCGCAGGACTACCCTGTTCTTGTAGAACCTAGTGTAAGGGGGGATCAGACACTAGGGCCTTCAGTTCACTAACGCGTCTAGCGGAAGTGAGGGCTACCAGGAATAAGGTTTTCCAAGAAAGAAAACGGAGAGGACAGGTAGCCATGGGTTCAAAGGGCGGACAGGTGATCCGCTGTAAAACCACGTTAAGGTCCCAGTCTGGGGCTGGGGGGCGCAAAGGTGGTTTAAGGAGAAGGAGACCTCGGGAGAACCGTGCCACAAGAGGGTGGCCGGAAAGAGGCCTGCCTTCCACCGGCACATGATGTGCAGAAATAGCACTGAGGTGAACCTTGACCGAGTTGGACTTAAGTCCAAGATTGGAGAGGGAAAGCAAGTACTGCAAGACCACCGACACCGAGCAGGAGAAGGGGTCTTGAGACTGCTGAGTACACCAGGTGGAGAAGCGACGCCATTTAAGGGCGTAGGATTTCCGGGTAGAGGGTCGCCTGGAAGCCAGCACGACCTCTTCCACCTCCGGAGGCAGCAGGAGGGGAGCAAGGACTACCCTTTCAGCAGCCAGGCCATCAGATGAAGAGATCTGAGGTTGGGGTGTAGGAGAGACCCCTGATTCTGGGTCAGGAGATCTGGTTGGAACCCCAGAGGCAACGGCGTATCTACCGCCAGTTGCATCAGAAGCGGGAACCATGGTTGCCTGGGCCACCGGGGCGCTATCACGATCATCGAAGCCTTGTCCTGGAGAACCTTGAAAAGCGTTCGAGACACCAACGGCATGGGAGGAAAGGCATACAGAAGGCCCGAGGACCATGAGAGCAGAAAAGCATCCGCCGCCACTCGGAGGGGATGCGGTTCCCGAGAGCAGAACCGAGGAAGTTGCCTGTTCAGAGGACTGGCAAATAGATCCAGCGTGGGGAGGCCCCACCGGAGAAAGATCCTTTGAACCACCAATGGGTCCAATCGCCACTCGTGTGGTTGGAGGATTCTGCTCAGTTTGTCTGCCAGGCAATTTTCTTGACTTGGGAGGTAGACAGCTTTGAGGAGGATCCCTCGGCTGACGGCCCAAGCGCAGAGCTTTTGCGCTTCCCGACAGAGAAGGAAGGAGCCCGTGCCCCCCTGTTTGTTCACGTAGAACATAGCCACTTGATTGTCCGTCTGGACGAGGACAGACTGGCGAGCGGTAAGGTGGGAGAAGGCCCGGAGAGCCAGGCGGATCGCCCTGAGCTCCAGGAAGTTGATCTGCTGGGCAGATTCCCACGGGGTCCAGAGACCCTGAGTACATGCCCCTTGGCAATGTGCTCCCCAACCCAGGAGAGAAGCATCGGTCGTCAGTACCTGAACCGGCAGGGGAGACTGAAAAGGCATTCCGAGCACTAGGTTGGGCAGATGAAGCCACCACCATAGAGAAGCGACCAGCGGGCTGGAGATTCGTACTGAGTCCGCTAGTCTCCCCGAGGCCTGACGCCATTGCGAGCGAAGGCACCATTGAGCAGGCCGCATATTCAGGGGGGCATTGGGGGTCACATGGACCGTGGAAGCCATATGGCCGAGCAGTTTCAGAAAGCGCCTGGCCGAGACCCGGGAATGGCTGTGGAAGCGGCTGGCTAGAGCCATGAGCCGGTGTGCCCTGTCGAGCGGCAGAAAGGCTCCCACTTGAAGCGTGTTTAACCTGGCGCCGATGAACTCGAGATCCTGAGAGGGGAGCAAAGTGGACTTTTCGAAGTTTATGACAAAGCCCAGGTACTGGAGCAGAGTCACAGTACGTTGCGTGGCGTGAGTGGCCTCCGTGGAGGACGGTGCTCTGATGAGCCAGTCGTCTAGGTAAGGGAAGACAAAGAGGCCTTGAAGCCGGAGATAAGCCGCTACCACTGCGAGGCATTTTGTGAAGACTCGTGGTGCGGAGGATAGGCCAAAGGGCAGAACTCTGTACTGGTAATGATTGCCTGCCACCACAAACCGTAGGTATTGTCGGTGGCTTGGGTGGATGAGGATGTGAGTGTAGGCATCCTTTAGATCCAAGGAGCATAGCCAATCTCCCTGCCGGAGGTAGGGCAGCAGGATTCCAAGGGTAAGCATCTTGAACTTTTCCCTCTCCAGGAACTTGTTGAGGTTCCGCAAGTCCAGGATGGGTCTGAGGCCCCCAGTTCGCTTTGGTACCAGAAAGTACCTGGAATAAAAGCCTTGACCCCTCAGGTGGTGGGGCACTGGTTCCATCGCCTGTTCCCGAAGAAGACTTGCCAACTCTTGAAGGAGTAAGTCCCGGTGAAGAGGGGGTCGCAGAGGCTCCCCTGGAAAGTAGGGGGGAGGTACCTGGTGGAAGTATAGAAGATAGCCCTCTCGGACTATGTGGAGCACCCAGGTATCTGACGTGATGTTGGACCACCTGTGGGCAAAGTGAACCAGCCGGCCTCCCGTGCTGAGAGACACCAGCGGAGGGGGAGAGGCTATGCTGAAAGAGTCAAAAACCCCCACCCTGCGGAGCAGGGGCCGGTGGCGCAGGCTTGGGGGCTTGCTGCCTACGGGACCCGTTACCCCGTCCCTTGGCCTGCTGACCCTGTTGGGGAGCTGCCGAGGCCTGATAATGAGGGTAGTGTTTATAGGCAGCCGCCTTCCTCGGGTAAAAGGGCTTTTTCCCCGAGCCCTTCTTCTTCTGGGAAGGGGCAGATGTTTTCCTGGAGAGCCGAGTCCTGGTGAGAGTCTCTGTCTCGAGCTGTGCAGCCTTCTCGTCCATAGGTTTGCCAAAGAGGTTTTCACCTCTGCAGGGGACATCGACCAACTTGTCCTGCACCCAGGGCTCGAGGTCGGATGACTGAAGCCAAGCCTGTCGGCGGGCCCTGATGCCGGCTGCGGCTACCCGAGCCGATGCCTCAAAGCCATCATAGGCTGCTCGAGAGATAAACTTGGAGCACTCCCGAACACCGGTGGACAAGGCCAGGAACCTCCGCAAAGGTTCCTCGGAGAGACCAGCAGAGAATCCGGCTAATTCTTTAGCCAGGTCTCGGAGATACATGCCCATGTAGAGCTGGTAAGTCTGGACCCGACAAGCAAGCATAGAGCCCTGAAAACACTTCTTACCGATGCAATCCAGGCTGCGGGCTTCCCTGCCGGGAGGCACCGAGGAGTGCATCTTCTGGCTCTTGAGCCGATGCATGGCCGATTCCACCACCATGGAATGGTGCGGCAGCTGTGCTTTTTGGAAGCCAGGGCTCTTGCGGACTCGATAGATGGCATCGACCCGCTTGCTCAACACCGGCGACGACGCCGGGCTCTCTCACATGCGGAAGAGAAGTCGTTCCAGCATCGGAGGAACTGGTACAGTAAAATGCTCCTTTGCAAGAGAGTCATACTGGAGGGCATCGAGCTCTTCGGCTCGAGGCTCCTCCTCGGGATCCGCAGGGAAGTCCAAGGCCTTGGCCATATCCCTCACGAAGTCCGAGAACCGGGCATCCTCCGGAGGGGACTGTCTCCGAGGTTCGGACTCGGGGGAGTCCGAAGGGACACACCGAGTCCGAAAAGAATCAGGTGACTCATCCACCTCGGATTCCCAGGCGGACTCCTTGGAGGAGGAGTCGAGCGGCTCCGGCCGGGCGGGTACAGACGCCGTCCGCCCCGACGCCGAGGGGGTCGGCGTCGATGACCTCGGCCCCGAACGGGAGGCCGAAGGCGACTGCGACCGAGGATCGACTCGAGCCCGCATGGACTCGAGGATCGGATCGGCAAGGTCCATCAAGCCCAGTATCCTGTTTCCAACAGTGGCCAATCTAGGTCATACATAGCAGTTTCCCCAAAAGACACAGGTTCCACAATGCTTGTACTGGGTCAAGCATTGATATTCTGGGTCCCTTCTTAATAATGGTTTATGGACCTTTCCTCCAGGAACTTGTCCAAACCTTTTTTAAACCCAGCTACACTAACAGCCTTTACTACATCCTCCAGTAACAAATTCCAGAGTTTGATTACACGTTGAGTGAAAAAATATTTTCTTTATTAGTCTTAAATAGTTTACCCTTTAGCTTCATTGCATGTCCCCTAGTCTTTCTATATTCTGATAACGTAAACAATCGATCTACGTTTACCCGTTCCACTCCGTTCATTAATTTATAGACTTCTATCATATCTCCCCTCAGCCTTCTCTTTTCCAGGTTAAAGAGCCCTAACCTTTTTAGCCTTTCTTCATTGGAGTATCCTTCCATCCCCTTTACCATTTTGGTGGCTCTTCTCTGAACCTTTTCTAAAATCGCTATATCCTTTTTAAGATACGGCGACCAGAATTGCACACAATATTCAAGGTGCGGTCTCACCATGGAACGATATAGAGGCATTATAATATCTTTTGTTTTATTTTCCATTCCTCTTTTTCTATTATTTTGGCTATGAGACGAATACTAGAAATTGGTCTGTAGGAGGCCGGTAGGTTGATGTCTGCTGAATGGCTATTTAAGATGGGTCTGATTGATGTGGTTTTTAAATTGGCTGGCATGTGCCCTTGAGTGAGAGAGAAGTTTATTATTTTGAGTAGTGTTGGTGTTAGCTCATTTCTAGCCATTTTTATCCTTGGGACGGGGGACATGGGTCGAGTGGGGAGGTGGTGGTATTTAGCTTGGATAAGATTTGATCAAGCCGTTCATTTGTGATTAGATCGAAAAAGCACCAAATCTGTTTGTTTGCTGTCATGTTGAGGATCAGCTGCTTTGATGTTGCAGTTTTGTTACAATGGGAGAGTTTGTTCTGTAGGAATGAGATAAAGTCCTGTTGTTGTAACGCAGAGTTTTTCTGTATCGCTGGTCCCCATGTGTAAGATTTGGCTACTTCAAACAGTTCTCTGAGTCGATTTAGTGATATGAGAATGATATTTGTATGGTACTCTCATGAAAAATGGCAGCACCTGGCCCCTCATGGGATGAACCGGGGGGGGGGGGCGGTCAGAATGCCATTTCCTGCCTTATATGGCAGTCTGACTCAGCCTGATGCATCCCAGGATTCATTGCATGGGGCCAGGTTCCGCTATTTTTCAAGATGGCGGTGCAGGGGCGGGAGCGTGTGAGCAGCACTCCCATCCTAGATTAAAGGTATTGGGAGGGAGTGGGGAGTTCGGGGGCCACCAGGCCTTTTTGTTGTTGGGCGGATGGGATCGGGGCCACTGGGCCACCAGGGTTTTTTAATGGACGAATGAGCGAGTGAGGGGATCGGGTCCTTTGGGCCACCAGTTATTTTTTTTTAGTGAATGGGTGGGGGATCAGAGTCACTGGGCCACCAGGGATTTTTTTTTTTTATTGGATGGGGGCATCAGGGCCTCCAGGGATTTTTATTGGGTAGGCAGGGCTGCCGGGGATTTGGATGGGTATCAGGGGGAGGGGTCTATGTTGGGGGCACCAGCCCCCCCGACAGTATTCTGATGGCATCGAGGACTTTCTCCGATGCCTATCTCATCTGAGGTGATGTGTCAAACTTCCTCTCAGATGACCCGGTTTCTCCAGGACAGTATGCCTGTGCAGATGTGTTTGGCTAGCTCTCCCAGTTTACAGATGGAGATTTTCATTCAAAAGCAAGGATCCTAGTCTTAAAAAAAATAAACTTTGCAAAAATGGGGGACTACCTCAAAGAGTCGTTAGCTGGATGGGGAAGGTAGAACAACATTGGGCATGACTAAAAGGAGATATTCTAAGGGTAACAAAGGGCCCAATATTCAAAGTGATTAATGTGGTTAGCAGAGTTGCTAACCACGTTAATCGCAGTGAACGAGCTATTGAGTGACACTAATATGGTTAGTACCACTGAATAGTCGTGGCTGCTGGCTCTACACGGCTCTATACTAACCGCTTAGCATTGGGGTGTGTCAGGGGTGTTCCAGGGCAGGGCAGAGCTGAGGTGGAGCCAGTTGGTAATCAGTCATCTGCGATATTGAGCCACTGCTCGGTTAGCAATATTCAGCGAAAGCCAGGTGCAGGTAACCGTGGCCTAACGTCCACCACATATCGCTAACTGGGCAGCGGCTCAATATTGCTGCTGCCCGATTACCAATTGACCTATGCGGCTAACTCCAATATTCAATGCCAGGGCCAGATATGACCCTGAGTGGAGGAGTGGCCTAGTGGTTGGGGCAAGGTACTTCTGGCCAGAAGGTCAGGGGTTCAAATCCCACTAGAGGACAGCAACCTTGGGCCGGAAGGACTGGGGTTTCTAGTCCCACAGGTGCTCCTTGTGGTCTTGGGCAAGCCACTTAACCCTCCATAGCCCATGTTCCCTGTAAAATATTTATCTCCAATTTATAATGCCCTGTTCAATGTAATTTCAGTTTGTTCAATGTAAACCACACTGATGCAGAATAGCGCAGTATATAAGAGAATGTAAATAAATAAATAAATATCTGGATTTACTGTTCAGCGCCGGCAGCTAACCACATTAGTAGCACTAGCCACTGGCGCTAAATATCGGGCTCAAACCTTTTTGTTAGGAAAATAAGTAAAAGTAAGACGAAAAGGAGGTTGCTATGGTTTTCAAAAGGATTATCTGAAAAGGCAAGGAAAAAGAGGCTAACCTTCATAAACCAGACCAATCAAGAGATCACAGAAAGAAGAATCAAAGGAATTTCTGGAAAAGCTAAGGGAAGCTGGAGAAGTTGTCAGGAAAGCAAAGATGCAAATGGAAGAAAATATAGCCAGTAGAGTAAAACATGGGATAAGATGCTTTTTAAAGGTATGTTAGTGACAGGAGGAAGTGCAGAAGTGGCATTGTGAGACTAGAGGAAGAAAGGGAGGAATGCATTGAGGCTGAAAAGTTAGTTGTTGAGGCTGATGAGTATAAAGTGCAATTGCTTAGTAAATATTTCTGTTCTGTGTTCACAGATGAAGTACTGGGAATAGGGCCTTTGAAAACAAACACAAATGGGAAAGGAAGTGAGTTAGAACTCAAACTATTTTCAAAAGACTGTGTTTGTGAGAATAAGCTAAACTGAAAGTGGACAAAGCGATGGGGCCGAACAGGATTCGTCAGAGGGTATCAAAAGAAGTTAGGGAAGGTACTGGTGGCTCTTATAGCTGATCTTTTCAATGCCCCTTTAGTGATCCTGGAGGACTGGGGATCGGTGAATGTGGTTTCTGACCTCAAAGGCAGAAATAAGGAAGTTGGCAACTACAGACCTCCCCTCCCCCCTGAAGACTCCTCCTCCAACCATAGACCAGCTTAATCCTTAGTGGTAGTAGCATGGGACTACCACTGGGGTTCAAGTGGGGGCATTTTGAAACCAGTGTCAGATGGGGGAAGAGCAACTGGTTATTGCTCATGCCCTCTAAACCCTAGACTACCAGGGATTGTACAGATATGTACCCATGGGGCACAGGTGCAGGAGTCTGCAGGGGTCTTCTTTGGGGGTGGGGGCCTTCCCTGAGGGAGGTATTTTTTAAGGGAGGTGGGACATCATTTTTTATGGTGACCCCCCAGCACTGGTCCCTTTAAAATGGTGCATCAGGCTGTGCGTTAGTGACTCAGTGCTCCCGAGTGGAAATATAATAGCACTCGCAGCTTCCATCACTTGACTGGCGGCATCGCTCTTTCGCTTATATAACCAGAGTGTGAAAGAGATAGACTGAATAAAATAAACCCCTGAAGCAGCCTTTTGCGAAACAGAGGCCTCTCTCAGGTGTATTGGCCTTTCAGCTCTGGTCATCGTTAAGATAAGTAATATATTTTCTGGATAAGGACACTTTATTGAAGAGAAAGGAAAGAAGCTTGGGTACTTCATTGCTAAAGAGGCATTTTGAATACAATTTCATTATATGGACTATGATACAATTGTTGTTGCTGTGAAAATAGCTTTTTGATACATACACACATTTGTATAATGTAATCCTGTAAGGAGGTATTTACTGGATCGGTGATGGTGGTCTGAGAAGAGCCAAGCAGTACTATCGGCATTATTTGGTGGACACTGAGAACCTTTTATCTCCTTAAACTAATTAATAGTTCCAAAGTTTTGAATGTGATTTAGCTGTTTGTATCTTTGGACTACTCCAGTTTATTTTGAAGTTATGATCATTAGTCAGCACACACTGGGGTAAATTTAGGAGTGTTAAGGTAAAATAACACACGTTATCGCCCTTCACTGCAGGTTAAGGGGCAAATAACATGCGTATTCCTGTATTGAACTTTAGTAACTAAGCACTTTGTCAAGTAGATATGGGTTCTAGAGTAAAATGTATTTTCTCTTTCTTTATCTCCTGACCCAGTTACCCACATGGAGATAATTTATAAAAAAAATTTCCATGTGTAAAGCCTGTTTAACACATGGAAAAGGGCTTTTATAAAAGTACATGAATGAGCATATGTGAAGTACATGCATGAAGAACGTGTGTCTGGTTTTAGATGATGAGTGCATTGGCATTCACAAGGAATGTAGTTCGGAAAAAAATGGAATTGGTGTCATGGTATACTTGCATTTTATAAAATACCTGTTATGAATGCAGAGTATATGCACAAATTTACACCATCTTTGAATAAAGTGTGAATTTGTATGTCTGTAAATTTGCACTCTTGGAATTGGTATCGGGGGCTGATCTTACAAGGAGTTGCATAAATTATATACTAGTTACGTGCACAAGTCCCTGCCTAGATCATCAGTTTAAGCTTATTCAGTCCCATTATTCTCTGAAATATACAAAATGGCATTAGCATTTTTCTAGGCATCTGAATGCTTTGATCATTTGATCAAGAAAAACACTATTGCCATTTTTTTTTTATAAAGATAAAGTCTTGAGACTGCTTTTAAACTCTAAATCCATTATTCTACTGGTTAAAAACTATGCTGCTGTTAATTATTTTGCATAATAATTGTGACTCTCTAATCTATTATTTGTTCTTTTTGTCTGTCTTGGATAGATTGTAAGCTCTCTTAAGCAGGGACTATCTCTTACGTGTAAGTGTACAGCATTGAGTACTTTACAAATGAAAAGTAGTAGTAGTGGCTGTGATGTGTTGCCTCACTTTCAGTCAGGTCCAGGAAACATACTTGATCCATTATGCTGGGGTACATAGTAAAATGGTATTAATTGTTATGATAGGTTCAGTATTCAAAGATCACATTTTTTGAAACATACGTATTTGAAATGTAGACAGATCAGAAATCATCAGTGAGGAAGAACTCCATTTTCTCTTGTGGCAGTTCTTTAATCAAATTGTGTGTAGTCATTTGCTATCATTGACATGTTGACTTTTTCTTCCTATATTTTTACATTGCTCAGATAAGTTTTCAAGCATTTTCCATATGACAGAATGGAAAGATTTCCCTATTTTAATATGCGGTCTTAAACTGAGGCCTTCAGTTGTTGAGCTTGTCGGTAATCTAAAGCAGCAGACTGGCACATGAAAATAGAAATTTTGGATTTTGCCTGTGTGTAATAGACTCATGCCTTCAATGATTTTGCAGATAAGTTAAAACAGCAGATTGTTTTTTGCCCCTACATTTAAAAGAATCCCTAAAGTGCTGACATTGCACAGTAGCCTACATGGTAGAACATCATTTTGTAATTTGGTATGTCAAAAGATGTCTACAAGTTAGTCAAAATGGAAAATGGATCCCTGTGTTCAGTGTTAAAACAAAGGAAATATTTTTCTGGGAAATTAATATTGTTTGCTATTGATTCTGCAGATCAACTTTAGAACGAAGGAGTAAACTTTAATCACATTCTCTTTTGATAATCTAAACAGCTTTGTTGTTTGACTGTATCTTCTCTGAAGTGCCAAAAATGTGCTTGGCAAACGGCAGAACCTAAAGAATATTGGACCAGAATTTTAAGCATCGGAAGAGTAGTAGAAAACCGTACCACACGTGCTGTCTGATTTCTTTTGATGTGTATATAGAACAGAATACAGCAGAAGTTCAGCATTGTATTACATTACATCATAAGCTTGGCCCTTGTCTGGAGAATGTTAACCTTATTTTCCCTAAATAATTGTCTTTTAGCCTCATAACCACATGTATTTCTTTTTACCTTTGAAACTATAAATGAATTTGTTGTAATACATTATCTATTTACTCTTCTGTCCTTTCTACTATTTTTATCCTATGTGCCCTTTTGGCAACTATTTCAAAAGCATGTATCATTCTGTAGTGTTACTACACCTTGAATATTCTGTTCAATTCTGGTCGCTGTATCTTAAAAAGGATATAGCAGAATTAGAAGAGGTACAGAGAAGAGCCACCAAAATGGTAAAGGGGATGATGGAAAGATACCGCAATGAGGAAAGGCTTAAAAGGTTAGAGCTTTTCAACTTGGAAAAAAGATGGCTGAGGGAGAGTTATGATAGAGGTCTATAAAATAATAAAAGGAGTGGAACAGGTAAACATAGATTGGTAGTTTACTCCTTCAAAAAGTAGAGACTAGGAGACATACAATGGAACTACAATGTAGCCCATTTAAGACTAATTGGAGAAAATATTTTTTCACTCAACACATAATCAAACTCTGGAATTCGTTACCGAAAGATGTAGTAAAAGCTGCTAGTGTAGCTGGGTTTAAAAAAGGTTTAGACAAATTCCTGGAGGAAAAGTCTATAAAACTGTTCCTAAAGAGGACCAGGGAAATCCATTGCTTACGCCAGGATCAGCAATGTAAAATCTGTGTACCTTTTTGGAAACCTAACCTTGATCTGACCTAGTATGGTATATCTTATGTTCTTATGTAGTTTTGACCTGTACAAATGAATTCATACTGTGGTTTATAATACTTTCATTTGACTATGCAATACATCTATCTTTAAAATAAAAAAATATGCTAAGACACAGACATACACACCAAAGGTTGGGTATAAGATCATAAGATATGCCATAATGGGTCAAATCAAAGGTCCATCAAGCCCAGTATCCTGTATCCAATAGTGGTCAATCCAGGTCACAACTACCTGTCGGATTCTCAAAAGGTAAGCAGATTCTGTGCTTCTCATCTCACGGGTAAGCAGTGCATTTCACCAGTCCAATTTAATAATAGTTAATGGACTTTTCCTCCAGGAACTTATCCAAATCCCTTTTAAACACAGCTACACAGCTGGCTTTTACTACATCCTCCAGCAATGAACTCCAGAGTTTGGTTACACGTGGAGTGAAAAAATATTTTCTCCGATTAGTCTTAAATGTACTACATTGTAGCTGCATTGCGTGTCCCTTAGTCTTTTTTACATCTGAAGGAGGAAACAACCGATCTACATTTATATGCTTCATGCCACTCGTTATTTTCTAGACCTCTATCATATCTCCTCTCAGCCATCTCCTTTCCAAGCTGAAAATGCCTAACCTTTTAAGCCTTTCCTCATAGGGGTATCCTTCCATCCCCTCTACCATTTTGGTCTCTCTTTTCTGTACCTTTTCGAATTCTGCTATATTCTTTTTTAGATATGGCGACCAGAATTGCACACAATATTCAAGGTGATGTTTCACCCCTTTGTTTTATTTTTCATTCTTTTCTTTATGATTCCTAGCATTGTTTGCTTTCTTGATCATCATTGCACACTGGGAAGAAGGTTTCAGTGTATTATCCATGATAACGCCTAGAACCTTTTCCTGCGTGGCGATTCCTAATGTCCATAACTTTGCACTTGTCCACATTAAATTTCATCTGCCATTTGGACTATCAGTCTTCCAGTTTCTCAATTTTTCATACTCCTCTTGTGATTTAACAAATTTGAATAGTTTTGTTTCATCTGTAGATTTGATCACTTCACTCATTGTTCTATATAACATCAGCAAAATTTGTCCCTTCCTTTCTGAACACACTACTAAGATCCTTATCAATTCTCTAGACACCTCCTCTCTAAACTATTGCAACCTCCACCTTTCTGATCTTCCTCTGAATCATCTCTCCACATCCTATTCAAATTTCAACTACAGGCCTATAAGTGCCTTCATTCGGCTGCTCTTCACTACCTTTCCTCTCTTATCCCCCTACACCGCTCCTCAGGAACTCCGCTCTTCTGGCAGATCACTTCTATCTGTGCATTTCTCTTCTGCTGCCAATTCCAGACTTTGATCTTTCCACCTTGCTGTTCCTTATGCCTGGAAAAACTACCTGGGTCAGTACGTCAGGCTCTGTCTCTGGCCCTGTTCAAATGCAGGCTAAAAACTCACCTCTGGGATTGCTTTTGGACCCTGATCCCCTCAGCCTCCTGTACAACTCCTATGATTTTCCTTCCCATTTCCCTAGATATATCCTAGTCCCCAGTTGTGTTACCTATCTTGATTAGACTGTAAGCTCTGATGAGCAGGGACTGTCCTTTACATATGCCTGTACAGTGCTGTGTACACCATGAAGCGCTTCAAAAATAGTAGTACTAGTAGACATTCTCATTTCCAGATCTTTTATGACTATGTTAAAAAGCAGTGGGCCCAGCACAGATCCTGGGGTATTCCACTCTTCGCCTTTTTCCATTGAGAAAATGGCCATTTAGCCCTACTCTGTAGTTTATTTATTTATTTATTTAACAGTTTTTATTTACCACCTTTCATATTACCAAAGGCGTTTACATTGAACAGTATACAATAAGAGGGACAGTGTAACAGGGGATGGTCAGGGTGTAACAAGGAATGTAACTGCGTACAAGAGATTGTTTAGTGTGTGATGGAGTAGAAAGTTTGGTCAGGTTTCAGGGCCGAAGTATATCTGGAATAGGAAGGGCTTTAGTTTTTTCGGAAGTCTCCACAGTGTTCAGTATCCCTTTCTATCTTCTGTCTTTTTAATTTCCTCAAGTCTCTCATGAGGGACCTTCTCAAAGGCTTTCTGAAAACAAGACTTTCCTTGGCTAAATCTCTGTTGGCTTTGTCCCATTAAACCATGACTATATGTTCAGTAATTTTGTTCTTTAAATTGGTTTCTACCATGTTTCCCAGCACTGGCTTCAGGTTCACCAGTCTGTAGTTTCCCAGATTATCCCAGAACCCTTTTTAAAAATTGGTGTTATGTTGGCCACTCGCCAAGCTTCAGGTGCTATTTTTTAATGATGCTTTACAAATTGCTAATAATGGGTCTCCAGTTTCATTTTTGAGTTCTTGCAGCACCCTGGGATGTATGCTATCCAGTCTAGGTGATTTGCTACTCCTTGAGTTTATCAAATTGCTGTGTGCAGCCAGTTTGCAATGGCGGCCAAGAAAGCAAATAGAATGCTATGAATCATAAGGACAGGAATGGAGAATAAAACAAAGAATATTACAATGCCTCTGTATCATTCCATGGCTTAAAAGGTTAGGGCTCTTCAACCTGGAAAAGAGACGGCTGATGGGAGATATGATAGAGGTCTATAAATTAATGAATGGAGTGGAATGGGTAAACAGTGATTGTTTATGCCATCAAAAAGTAGAAAGACTAGGGACATGCAATGAAGTTGCAGTGCAACCCATTTAAGACTAATAAGAGAAAATATTTTCTACTCAGTGCGTAATGAAACTCTGGAATTCGTTACCGGAAGATGTAGTAAAATCTGTTAGTGTAGCGGTTTAAAAAAGGTTTGGACAAGTTCCTGGAGGAAAGGCCCGTAAACCATTTTTGAAGGGGACCCGGGAAATCCACTGCTTGCCTCAATACAAGCATTTTGGAACCTGTGTGTCTTTTTGGGAATCTGCTAGGTACTTGTGACCTGGCTTGGCCACTGTTGGAAACAGGATACTTGGCTTGCTGGACTTTGGTCTGACCCAGTATGGCATGTTCTTATGTTATGTACGTCTTCCAAGATTTGTTTCAATATCACCAATGCATCTCATTTAAATACCATTTTGGCATGGGTAAATTCCCTACATCACTTTCTCCAGGACCAAGCAGGAAGTCAGTCCTCACATATGGGTGACGTCGGCGCCGACGGAGCCCTCGCGGAGCAATTTTCCCCAGCTTTCAAAGAAAGCCTTTGGGAATTGCAGCGCGCATGCGCGGTCCCCTTCCCGCCCAAAGGTGCCATCTTGGCCAGTCTTCTTTTTTCCGCGGAGCCCTACAGACGTTGTCTCACAGTCACCGCTGAAAAGTTGATTTTTCTTTCTTATTTTGAGTATTTCTTCGGTTCTACGCCGGTCCTTTTTCCGTCCGGCCTCGCGACGCCAGTTGCGAGGCCTCCCCTTCCTTTTTCGGTTTTTCTGTCCTTCGTGACAAATTCACGTTTTTTCACTTTTTCCCTGGCGGCCCGCTCGTTCGACCTCGCAGGGGCCCTTTTTCCCCCGATGGCCGCCAGTGGCTTTAAAAAGTGTGTTAAGTGTAAGAAACTGATGTCTCTTACCGACACACATGATTGCTGCCTCCGTTGCCTGGGCCCAGATCATGAAGAAATGATCTGTGGGGCCTGTAGCAAGATGTCCGCGAAATCTTTGCGGAGTCAGCAGCATCAGCGGGAGAGAATCTTCTCTGACCCCAGCCGTATCCGGACCTCGTCAGAAGCTTCGGTGTCCAGAGAATCTAGCTCTGAACACCGTCGGAGCTCCTCTGAGAGGGGGTCCCCTACCCGGGAACATCACCGGAAGAACAAACCCGCGAGGGCGGCGTCGGTGGACGCTCCTGGCTCCTCGAGGGCCAGGTCGCATAGCCCCGACAGCTGTCCCGTGTCTTTGGAGCTGGAGCGGCCGTCCAAACAGCCTCGTCTGGAGATGGACTCCTCTGCTCACGTAAGTGCTGTTGTCTTCGTGGACTCGCCTCCGAGGGGTCCGCCGTCGGGGCCTGAGTCGGGGGCTGCTGGGTCTCCTGAGTTCGGACTCAGGTTGACTGCCTTGAAGAGCAGCCTTGCTGCCTTCATGGACCAGCAGCGGGCATTGATCGCTGGCCTCGCTGGCGCTTCTGCCCTGACCGCCGGGTCGTCGACGTCTAAGTCGACCCCGGAGACCGAGCCGATCCTCGAGTCCATGCGGGCTCGAGTCGATCCTCGGTCGCAGTCGCCTTCGGCCTCCCGTTCGGGGCCGAGGTCATCGACGCCGACCCCCTCGGCGTCGGGGCGGACGGCTTCTGTACCCGCCCGGCCGGAGCCGCTCGACTCCTCCTCCAAGGAGTCCGCCTGGGAATCCGAGGTGGATGAGTCACCTGATTCTTTTCGGACTCGGTGTGTCCCTTCGGACTCCCCCGAGTCCGAACCTCGGAGGCAGTCCCCTCCGGAGGATGCCCGGTTCTCGGACTTCGTGAGGGATATGGCCAAGGCCTTGGCCTTCCCTGCGGATCCCGAGGAGGAGCCTCGAGCCGAAGAGCTCGATGCCCTCCAGTATGACTCTCCTGCAAAGGAGCATTTTACTGTACCAGTTCCTCCGATGCTGGAACGACTTTTCTTCCGCATGTGTACTGGGCTTGATGGACCTTGCCAGTATGGCATATCTTATGTTCTTATGTTTTGCACCTCTAGACATTCAACAAAATGGGTTTAGACCTAATCATAGCACTGAAACACCTTACTCAAAGGACAGTTCAGTGACTTCTATATGGTAAACTCATAGTCCACATCATACAGGAGCCTCTCTGTGATGTCAGTTCTTATAGTCACATTGTCATTATTTAACACTTGTTGGCATCACATGTCTGACGATCTTAAAGTAGCTAAACAGGTAGAAAAGGCGACTGCAAAAGCCATAAGGATACTTGGGTGTATAGGGAGAGGAATGGTCAGCAGAAAAAAGGAGGTGATAATGCCTCTGTATAAGTCTCTGGTGTGAACTAATTTTGGAGTATTGTGTGCAATTCTGGACACCGCACCTTCAGAAGGATATAGACAGGTTGGAGTCAGTGCAAAGGGTGGCTACTAAAATGGTTAGTGGTCTTTGTTATGTAGCATATGAGAACAGATTTAAAGATCTTAATATGTATTTATTTTATTTATTTATTTATTTAACAGGATTTATATACCGCTTTATCCTAAAATCAAAGCGGTTTACAATGAAGTTCAAAACTTACAAAAAACAAGGGAAGGAACAAACAGGGATTATATTAAATTAACTTATTTACAAAGCCTAAATATAAATATAAGAACATAAAAAGGAAAATAAAAAGGGAAAACAACAAAAAGGTAGAAATAAAAATAAATAATCATGTGATGTCACCAAAGTGTTCAGAGTAGAGTGTTATTTTCAGATTTTTCTTAAAATCCTTAGCATCGGTGATGGCTCTGAGATGATCGGGGAGTAAATTCCAGAGGGAAGGAGCAGCTAATGAAATAGCACTTCTTGAAATGACTTGCTTGGCTTTTATATAATCTTTAGAAATAGATAAAGTGAAACTGCTGGATAGTCTTCTGGGTCTACTATTTGATTCAATCGTGATAAAAAGATATATATTTTAGAGGAAAGGCGGGATAGGGGCGATACGATAGAGACATTTAAATACTTCCGTGACATAAATGCACAGGAGGGTCTCTTTCAATTGAAGGCAAGCTCTGCTACGAGGGGACATAAGATGGGGGTGAAAGGGGATAGACTCAGAAGTAATATACAGAAATATTTCTTTACAGAAAGAGTGGCAGATGGATGGAATACTCTCCCAGTGGAGGTGGTGGACATGAGGACATTATCTGAATTCAAAAAAGCATGGGCCAAACACAGAGGATCTCTAAAGGAAAAAAGGGGGCTATTGTAGTTGATACGAAGGGCAGATTAGATAGGCCATGTGGTCTTTTTCTGCTGTCATGTTTCTATGTTTCTAGGTAAGCTGCTTTGGCTAATTGTTGGAGTAGCCGCAATTCATCTAAAAAACTCATGCAGGACTTCGATCGTTTTGGTGGCTAAACATGTTCATATAATGGATATCGATTGTACTGAACCTCTTTTGTATGTTAAATCCAGAATGATTGATATCTGGCAAGATAATTCTGGCCAATATGTGTAGTTTGTTGACTGAAGTAGGCTTTAGGCAGACAGTTATATATTGACAATGCTCATTAAGCACCGGGTCAATCCTGCTTAAGTATGAAGATTCGCCCCAGACTTGGTCATTCACACTCAACAGCAGAGAAAAAAGCCAAGGCAGCAGAATGCAGTGTTGAAGGGTTTGCACACTATTGGCTATTCTTATTTCTGGCGCTGACTTTTCTCCGCAACTTCTCAATAAGTAGTTTATATTAAAGTGTTTGGTCAGCGTAATACCAAGGCAGCCCGGATTGCTACAGTGTTCTAGTTTCACACCATCTCAAGTTATGTTCATTTGGTGGTTAAAATGATTTCTCAGGTAGAATAAGCTGATGTGAGTCTCGGCCGGGTTGGCTCAAAGTTGATTTTACGTGTAGTATTTTTACAATCCAGTTCCTGTAGTTTTTAGAGTCATCTGTGTAGAGACTCTAACCTCATCAGCAAAGAGGAAAATGTGCATTCTTGGATGTATTGGCTTATCATTCATATTATATGTTGAAGAGAAGCGAGTTGAATGAGCACAATTTTTGGTCATATTAAAGTCCGATGAGTTGTCTCCTGTGGTTGAAGCTATCATATGCTGTTTTCAAGTCACTGAATATTGCTCCAGTTACTAATCCCCTCTGAAAGCCACCCTCAATGTTGCACAAGATTTGTAACTTGCCCTGTGCACAATTTACCTGGTCAAAAGCCAGCTTGTTTAGCAATCATTTTCTGTTCAATTATAGGTGGAAACCTATTGAGAAGTAATCTCTCATACAGTGTGTATAGATGGCATATTCATGAAACAGAACTCAACAATGGTGAGACTATAAGCTAACCAGTCCCGCCCTACAGGAGCAAAATTGAATGTGGTAAAAGTGCACTAATGACCATTAGGAAGCTGTTTATGTGGGCAAATCAACATTTAAAACTCCTGGATATCTGCTGAATAGTGCATGTTTTATCCTGCATTGGGAACTTACCATATAGAATATTAATTGGTGGTTTGTATGCACATACAGGGGAAAATTGTGCATGTGTGTCTATGTGGTTGTGGTGGTGGTAATGGTAATGATGAGGGGGGGGGGGGGATGGCAATGCAGAAGCAGCTGGAGATCTCTTTTTTTGGAATATATATTTACCCAAGCTGATCTAATCAGAGTATCTGGCAGGGAGAGTAATTTTACAAAAGGTCACTTTGTATAAAGAGTAAGTAGGCGCTACTTTTGGCCTAATTTATAATGGTACATAGGCATCTATGCATTTTTATAAAATAGCAGCACAAGTCATGCAGATATTGTAGTTATAATAAACTCATATAAATTTACACTAGCTTGAAAGCAGGTGTAAACATGCATGCATGCATGCATGCAATACACGATTGTACATATTTTATGAAGTATGCATGTAAATAGCAACTCTGGCCATGCTCTACCTAAATTCTGCCGCCGAAAATACAACATAGTCGCATACAAGTATGTGCATTCTTGTCGTTGTGTGTAATTGTATGAATCAGAGTAATTTTATGAGCAATTTTTTAAGCCTAAAAGGGTAAATGTCCCTTATAAAATTGCTCCCTTCGTGCAGAAATCTCATTTGATGAAATTATAAAAACTGTCTAATTGCTCCCTTGCAATAAATGTCCCAAATCTGATGGCTTTCACATATTATTTTTAATGTAATAAAATTCTCCATGCTTTCCTAATTTTTGGGAAGCTTTTTCCATGTCTTCCAGACCCTCATTGCCCAGAGCAGCATTTGTTTAATGCTGTTACTACTTTAATTTACAAAAATGACAAAAACAGAGAGGAGACTATAGTTCATATTGAAGTATTTCTCCTATTAATGCAGACATCAAGATATATGGTAAAGTACCTCAGCTCAGATTAGAGATAATCTCACCACACTTTACTCAACTCAGATCAGACATGATGTGCTAGAGATTGCTTATCAATTACTAACACAAGGCAGCTGTTTAATACTATTCCTCTATCCAAAAAAGGCTTTATAATGACTTTGGATGATGCTTTAGACAGGCCTGATTTTAGATGCTAACAAAGCTTTTGACAGGACAGTTTAGTTTAGACATATTTATTTAATCTCTATTTGTCTTAATTTGGATTCCTCTTAGAGTGTTCATCACTTATATTCAGTTTTTGTATATATACTTTGTGGCACAAATCTTGCTTATTGGCAAAGCTCCAGTTCTTTCCACAGAAGACGTGCCCCCTCTCACCCCTCCTGTTTAACTTAGCTATACGAGTATAGCCTTTATCTAACTGGTTTAGGAGATAACTCAGGTTGTAGGTTTCTCATTCATTGATTTTTAAATAAAATCTCTTTCTATATAGCTGCCATTACCCCGCTTTTGATTAGATCAGAGAGATCTGTTGCTTTTCTTTTCAAAATTATAGGGAAATACCGTAAGGTATCTGAATATTTACTAATTTATCTAAATCGGAGCTCTTTCCTCTGGGTCCTGAATTCCATGTTCCTTCTGGTCTTTCTGGGTTTGAGTTTGCAACTGTGTAACTTTTGTAATTGGGTCGAACTCCTAGTTTCATGGTCGAGGGGGATTACACTATTTTTTTTTGCACATTACTTGACTATTCCATTACTCTGAGCTTAATGGTAAAATAGAAAGTTTTATTTGTAATAAAAAGGTACCCAAAAATGTTTAGAAGCTTAGAAAAAACTCAAGAATGCTAAAGGAATGGCTTTCCAAATCTTAAACTTTATTACTGAACATCTATAATTCACCAACTAAAACACTGCTTAAATGAGGAAAAACAAAATTCTGGAGTAGCACTTGGGAATATCAAATTGGCAATCTATCTGCGGATGTCTTGTTAGCACTGAACTTTGCACTTCCTAGTGTAAAACAATTAGGTGCTAAAAAAAAATGCTTTTCCCTTATTCCACTTAATGACCCTTACATGTATGTTCCCCGTGACTGTTGAGAGCTCGAGATAGCTAAGACTGGTATCTGGGTCAGAGGTGGGTATCCGTTGGACTCATTGTTTGGGAACTGGCTGAAGGAATCTCATATTCCAAAGGTCATAATTCACTGTTTTTTTCCAGCTTCAGACTGCTCTGGCCCATAGATGCCAAATGAATATACCATCAAGATCCCCTAGACCTATCAAGAAAGGTGGAAATCCACCAATGCGACAAATCTCATGTAAAAGGTGCACTTATATTACATAATAATTAATGTTCCTGCTAAGCAGTTTGGAGCTGCGCAGGAGTCTTTCGCCAACGTTCCTGCAGGTGAGGGGTGATGCAATGCAATGTAATGCACACTTAGAATGTGTAGCACAGGCAAGACTGGAAGATAGGTTGGTTTAGAACCTACGGGTCTATACCTGTCTAGCCCTTGGAACCTGCCTGTGCCAATGATTCTAAGCTATAAATGCTGGTGTAGCAGGGAGGCGTGCCAACATCCTGTGACAAAGTGGACACCACAAGCCAAACACTATTTTATTCCATTGAGAAATATTATTATCACCTCCACAGCACCCAGTTCTTCTTCTAAAAGGCCAGAAATTATGGTTAAGATGGGAATAAAGGAAAGGCAATTATTGGGTAATGTAATTTTGCTTTCCTTGTCCCCATCAGACCAGGCCAGACTGATTATCTATTTTTTATTTAACAGTATTTGTTATACTGCTTAAAGGGATACCATCTAAGTGGCTTATAAAGTTTGGGAATAATTGCAGGATCCCTTCCACTCACCAATGTTTTGACAAGCCTAGGTGCTAGAAATATGAAGTGAAATGACAAGACTTTTTTCAAGTATGTTGGAAAGAGGAGGATGGCCAAAAGCAGAATTACAAGACTCAAAGGTGCTGTGAACAGATTTGTGGAAAGTGGTAAGCAAAAAGCAGAAATGCAAAACAAATATTTTTGTTCCATATCCACAAAAAAAAAAAGAAAAATCCTGGAGAAGGACCATGCTTGATTGACAAAGGTACTAATGGGAATGTGGTAGATACCACGCCATTCATGGAAAAAGGGGTTTATGAATAGCTTGCAAAACTGAGACACATCCTAGGGTAGTGAAAGAGCTTAGAGAGGTTGTGATGGGGTCTTTTAAATGATGTACTCAATAGATCCTTGGAGACAGGGGAGTTTTGCAGGATTGCAGAAGGGCTTTATGTGGCCTCACTTCACAGTAGCAGAGGTGGTAAACTACAGGCTGTTAAGCTTTACATTGGTGTTGGGAAAAGTAATGGAGACACCGATGAAAGAAAAGATAGTGCTCTTTCTAGAATACAATGGCTGTAAGATCCAAAGCAATATGGTTTTACCAAAGGAAAATCGTATCAGAGAAGGCGTAGTTACTTACCTGCAACAGTTGTTCTCAGAGGACAGCAGGAATCAGTCCTCACATATGAGTGATGTCAGCATCAATGGAGCCTGTGTGGACTCGCTCCCCAGCTTTTACAAAAAATCTTTAGAAGTTCAGCATGAATGCGCAGTCACCTTCCCGCCCAAGGGTGCCATCTTACCTCAGTATGATGACACAGTTCAATCAAGTATAAAAAAGAAAAACAACTCCACGAGGAGGAGGGAGGGTTGTTAGGACTGATTCCTGCTGTCCCCAGAAAACACTTGTTACAGGTGAGTAACTACGTTTTCTCAGGGAACAAGCAAGAAGTCAGTCCTCAAATACGAGACTCCAAAGCTACAGGCTACACAGGAGCCACAGACGACCCAAAGCTACAGGCTACACAGGAGCCACAGATGACCCAAGAGGTGAACTTGAAGGGCAGCAAGGAGCGCTGAATGGCTTGAAGTCCAGTGATGCAGCCCCAGCATTGATGTTGGAAACACCTCTCTGGAAGCCTGGAAACAAAGGGCCAGAGGGAATGAGTTGCACTATTCCCCAAAGAGGTGATGGAGTACTGCCTGGCCGAATGCACTATCATGCCGTGAACTCTCCTCCAAGCAGTAATACGCTGCAAAAGTATGGACCAAAGACCAGGTGGCAGACCGGCAGATGTCTTGCAGGGGGACCGAGTTCAGGTGATCCACTGAGGTCGCCATGGCATGCACATTATGCGCGGTATCATGATGCTCCAGAGAAGAGTCCAACCTGCTCATAGGTGAAAGAGATGCAGTCTGCCACACAGATAGACAGGGTATGCTTAGGGACCACAACCCCGTGCCTGTTGATGTCACAGCAGACAAACAGTTGTGATGAATGGTGATCGGCCGGTGTCCTCTGAAGGAAGAAGGTCAGTGCCCTCTTGCAATCCAGGGTGTGTAGCAAGGCCTCCGCTTGGGAAGTGTGAGGGTTGGGGAAGAAGGTGGGAAGGACCACCTCCTGGTTCATATGAAAAGCGGACACCGCCCTTTGGCAAGAATTGCGGGTGAGTCCGGAGAATGACCCTATTTCTATGGAATCTGGTGTATGGGGTATGGGCCACCAACGCCAGTAGCTTACTAACCCTCCTGGCTGAAGTGAGGGCTACCAGGAACACTACTTTCAATGAGAAGAACTTCAGATGGCACGTAGCCAGAGGCTCAAAAGGGGGCGCTATCAGCTTCCCGAGGACAATGTTCAGATTCCACACTACTGGTGGAGGGCGGATGGGGGGCCACGAGAGGAGAAGCCCCCTCATAAAACAGCCCATAAGGGGGTTCACAGAAAATGGGCTGGCTGTCGATGAGGTGGTGATGTGCCACCAGGTGCGCTGATGTGTACCCTGACTGAATTGGACTTTAGACCAGCCCGGTAAAGGTGGAGAAGGCATTGCAGGTGTCCTGCACTGAGCAAAAAAAAGGGTTGTGATTCCTTGTCTGCGCACCAGACCAAGAATCTATGCCATTTGAAAGCATACATGCGCCATGTTGCATCCTCAGGACGTCCTCCACATCCCGGTAGAGGTGGAGGTGTGCTAGGGCTAGCCGTTCAGCATCAATGCGGTCAGGGTGAGGCACTGGAGGATGGGATGGAGAAGCGTCCCGTCCTCCTGTGAGAACAAGTCCAGGCCTGGCCAGTGGGCATTGGGACAGCTGCAAGAGCAGAGGGAGCCATGACTGCCTGGGCCACTGAGGAGCAATGAAAATTATTGAGGCCCGGTCTGACTAAACAATGAGCAAGGTCTTGGGAGCCAGGGGAGTAGCCGAGTACACATACAGCAGGCTCCCGGACCAGAACAGGAGAAAGGCATCTGATGCCACCCGTTCTGGGGTCAGCCTCCGGGAGTAGAAGCATAGGAACTGCATTCTTGGGGCTGGCAAAGAGGTCTAACATCGAGGTCCCCCAACGTCGAAAGATGGAGGTGTCCACCGCTGGGTTGAAGCGCCACTCGTGGGGCTGAAGGACTCTGCTGAGTCAATCTGCGAGCAAATTGTTCTCACCTGGTAAGTAGACCACCTGGGTCATGCCCTTCTCTGCAGCAAAGGTCCAGAGGTGAACCGCTTCCCAGCAGAGGAGGTATGAGCCTGTTCCCCCCTGCTTGTTGATGTTAAACATCGCTATTTGGTTGTCCATCTGAACAAGGATATCCTGGCCTGCCAGGTGGGCCTGGAACACCCGAAGAAAATCTGTCAAAGCTCTGAGTTCCAGGGAGTTGATCTGGAGGGCACTTTTCTCCCTAGTCCAGGTGCCCTGCAACTAGAGACTGTCACAGAGGGCTCCCTAGCCAAGCTTTGAGGCATCCATGGTCAGAAAACTTTGGACCAATGAGCCTGAAAGGGTAGGCCAGCTAGGAGATTCTGTCCAATTTGCTACCAGGCAAGAAAGGCTTCCAGAGGCTGGGTGATCCAGAATCGATCCTGCAGGTGGCCTGTGGCCTGAGTCCATTGAGAGCTGAGGGTCCACTGGACCTGTCGCATCCACAGACGGGTCTGTGGGGTCACATGAACCATTGAGGCCATGTGCCCCAATAGGCACAGCAGGAGATGGGCAGACGCCAATGAGTGACCCTGTACCTCTTTTGCTATGGTTGCCAGATGCTGCGCCTTGTCTAGAGGGAGGAAATCTCTGGCGTGGGTAGAGTCCAGAAGAGCTCCTATGAACTCCAGGTGTTGGGTTGGTAGCAGATGCATCTTTGGGAAGTTGATCACAAACTCCAGATACTGCAGCACCCTGACTGTGTTGTGGGCCGTGTGACGTACCTTCTCTGGCAAGCTGGCCTTTAGGAGTCAGTTGTCCAGAAAGGGGAAGACAAAGACTCCCAGCAAGCAGAGGTGAGCAGCGACTACCACTAGGCATTTGGTAAACACCCGGTGGGCCGAGAACAGACTGAAGGAGAGCACCCTGTACTGGTAGTGGCAGCCTACGATGACAAAGCGGAGGTACTGACAGTGCCGGGGACGGATCAGATGGGGGTATAGGCATCTTTGATATCCAAGGGACACTGCTGCCCTATCTCCAGTGGAGAGATTGGCTATGTTCCAAGGGATATCTTTTTGCACTTCTCCTCGACCAGAAAGCGGTTTAGGTCCCGCAAAACCAGGATGAGCCGAAAGCCTCCTGTTTTTTTGGTTCGAGAAAGTACCGGGAGTAGAACCCCTGAGGGAATGGCTTTACCGCACAATCCCCGAACAGGAACTCGAGTTCCTTCTGCAGGAGCTCTCTGTGCAGGGAGGTCATAGGAAGTTCCCCTGGAAAGAAGGGAAAAGTGGCTGGTCAAAGTGCAGAAGGTACCTTCCCGCACCACTTGCAGCACCCAGGCGTCGATGGTGATACACAGTCTGAGGTGGGCAAAGAAAACCAGACATCCTCCCATGTGCCTTGGCCCTGATCTTCGGAGGGGAAGACGAGCTATGCCCAAGGAGTCAAAAGACCCCACCAGGCTGTGGATGGGGCGCTGTTTTGGACTTGGGGGCTTTCTGATTACAGGGGCCGTAACCCTGGCCCTTGGCTTGCTGACCCTTTTGGGAAGCCTGATAGGCTGGAAATTGGGGGTATTTTCTGTAAGCCTTTTTGGTCTTTAGGTGAAAGGGCTTTTTCCCTGAAGCTTTCTGGCAGGAAGGATCAGCGGTCTTCTGGGGCAGCCTAGTCCTAGTCATAGTCAAAGTCTAACTCCAATTTGGCCACCTTGTCGGTCATGAGTTTGCTGAAGAGGTTCTCTCCTAGGCAGGGGACATCAGCCAGTTTGTCCTGTACTCATTGCTCCAAGTCCAAAGACTGTAGCCAAGCCATGTGGCAGGTACTAATGCACATGAGCCACAGACTTGAAGCCATCATAGGCTGCTCAAGTCTGGAATTCGGAGCATTCCTTGACCGAGGAGACGAGGATCAAGAAGCACTCGAGAGATTCACCTGCCAGCCGAGCTGAGAACTAGGCAAGCTCCTTTTGCTAGTTCCCTCAGGTATATGCCCATGTACAGCTGGTAAGCCTGGATGTGGACCAGAGCATCGAGCCCTGGTAGCACTTTCTGCCAAACCTGTCCATGATGCGGGCCTCTCTACCAGGGGGCATCGAGGAGTACATCTTCTTACTCTTTATCTGACGCATGGCGGACTCCACCCCCATGGAGTTGTAAGGCAGCTGTGTCTTCTGAAAGCCAGGGCTCTTGCCAACTCGATACTGGGAATCAAGCTACTGCCTCACTATAGGCATAGCCACCGGACTCTCCCACATCATAAACAGCAAGCGCTCCAGGATGGGAGGAATTGGCATTGTAAGTACCTCCCTCGGAGGGGCCTCGTACTAGAGATCTCCAAGTCTTCAGCATGGGGCTCGCCCCCCCATTTCCATTATGAAGGCCAGAGCCTTCGACATCCCCCAGACAAAGTCAAGGAACACGAGGTCCCTGTGTATCATAGTGTCAGGCGACTTGTCATTAGTCTCTCAGCCCTACTTGGAGCTGGACGAGACCTCGAATCCTGGACAGTCATTGGAGCGATGAGCCCCTGGCGCTGATGAACAGTGAGATGCCTTGAAAGGGAGGCTGACTGACACTGCTCTGAGTGAGCGAATGGTTCCAGCACCGGCTGGATGGCCTCTGGGGAGGTACTCGCAGTGGAGGGTCCCGCTGCCAACACAGACGACTCAGAGACTCTGGGCATCAGACCCTGTTGCGCCTTGAGGAAGGCAGCCAGGCTGCGTTCCAAGCTACCATCCTGGCTTTAATGCCAGTAGGCTCTGCACTGACCGATTCTACCACACTGGCTCACCGCAGGTTATCACTGCAATAGGGTATACAGTCATAATGCAAGTAAACAAAAAACAAACAAGAAATAAATAACCAAAAGGATCCCCCCCCCGATATGCACACGAACCTGTGCACAAAGGAGCAGTGCTTTCCCTGTTGGCATGCCACTTCAGCGTGACACCAGAAGCACAATGTCTCAGAACTTCTGTCTCTTCTGTAGTCACTTGATAGTGATGTCATCAAGGCAGGGCTGACCCAAGGGTTTTTGCCATCCTAGGCAGAAGCCCCGGGCTATGCCGCCCCCCTGTATGCTGAGTCATGCTGTGCCATCCTCCCCTCCCCCCTTGCCCTGAGCCATGCCGCCCTACCCCTCTGTGCACTGCTGCACAGTCAACCCCTGCTGCCACTGATTCTGGCGGCGGGGATGGGGGGGCTCTTTGCTTGGCGGCAGGCCATGTGCTTTTGCACACATGGCCTGCCACTCCTGACCCCCTCCAACACAACTTCAGGAGTCAGAAGTGGCAGGCCATGTGTGCCGAAGCACATGGCTTGCCATGGGTCGCTTCTACCAAGCTTAGTTGCCCCCCCCCCCGATCCTGCTGCTGGAATTAGCGGCAGTGGGGGGGGGGGGTGGTAGCACAGCTCAGCACATGGCCTGCCACCCACAGAGGTCTGTCAGGATAGGCAGCTGCCTAGCGAAAGGGTCGGCCCCACATCATGGGGCTGAAGGTTGGGTTGGACAGAGAAACTAGAAAAGAAATGCTGCCAACCAACTGAAACAGAGCTCACTGTTAATAATAGAGGTTAGCAGCTTTATATATGTGAGAAATATGTGTGCAGATTGCAGCACATACAGCGAGAACAGCCATTTTAAAAAGCAACACTTTCCAAAGAAAAAAAAGAGCAGTCTCTCTCAGGGTTTAGAACTACATAAATAAACCAAACCAAGCCTGCAGCAATGACAGGGACTGCTTGCTAATGCAAGTAATTAACACGTTATCAGCATGCTCTTAATCCTAAAACCACATTCCCTGTTGGGCCAGTTTTCTACATACCTTAGGAGAAACTTAATGTGTGGACTAAAATCTGTCTCTAATAAGAATGCATAAAAATATTTTTAGTTCACGTATACTTAATACAGAGTGGAGGAGCAGTCTAGTGGTTAGAACACTGGCTTGGCAACGAAGCAACCAGGGTTCGATTCCCACTAGCACTCCTTGTGGCCTTGGGCAAGTCACTTAACCCTCCATTGCCTCAGAAGAAAGGCCTGGCAATCTACTTCCAGTGACACTGCCAAGAAAACCCAGGAGCTTCTGGGTCGCCAGGAGTCAGGACTGACTCGAAGGCACACAAAAAAAAAAAAAAACTTAATACTGTATCTACTGAATCAATGGACAATAATTTTCATTTCATTGGCAAATGTTCATGCTCATACAGCTCTGTCAAGAACAAAAGAAATCAACAGCTCAATCAAAAAAAAAAAAAAGTGAAACGGCTAAGCCTTTTTCAATTTCTACCTCCATGCTGTAAATCCTTTATTAATGTTAAGGGACAGACCTGCCAGTTTCCAGTGTAAGACCTTCAGCAATAAACTATAAGAGAATAGAATCAGAGTTTCACTGCACAGTGCTATGAAGAACAAAGTTTTCTAAAATGATTTATTCGGAGTGAGAAACTTTTTTTTTTAAACTAAGTGCCACATAAGATATGAGGTATTTGATATGCAAGGGGGAATCATTTCTTAAACAAGCTAAGTATATTACAGCCCAATAATATCAGCAGCCATGTATCAATAATTTATCAGTGATGGAATTTTTAAGATAAAATTTTACATGCCTGATAAATCTCTTTCCTAGAATCCTGCTAGAATAGTCTAGACAAGAGGATTTTGCTCCCTTGCCAGTACTTGCAATGATGTCATCACCAATGTTCCCTCTAATTTTCTGTAGGCTGTGTGTGCATAAAATATCAGCTGTGTGCAGCTTTTGAAGGAAGGTTAAATTTTTGTGCGCCACATAATGACACTCGGAGTTATATACTTTAAAATTTGACTACACGTCAGAATACAGTATGTACACCACATTGATTTTAATCAAATTAAATGAAAATAGACGATTACTAAATGAAGCAGGAAATTTCTAGTAATTACAATCATAACTTTTAAATTTTAAGACGTCTGTGTTGTTTTCTATCAGAATCAGAGCCGTAATTTTTGTGCGCTCTGTTGTAAAGTATGTGCGCTCGCTCGGCGAGGTGTGTGCGCGCGCACACGCGCACAGCTTAGAGGGAACAGTGGTCATCACTCGGTATACATACTGGTGCAGCACTGAGAGAAGCCAGCATGACACTTCTGAAGCATTAAGCGAGATTGAAAAAAATCAGATACACAAAACTTTAGTAACAGCAAATCAACTGTGCAACAAACATTTTGAATAAGTATTTGACTCTTACCACAAGAATTTGCATCAGATACTCATACTGACGAGCCAAGCAAAGGCAACAGACCTTTGCAACCTATCAAAAGTCTTCCAGGGTGTCCTGGATAGTTTACCAGGATTCAAGAAAGAAAACTGATGTGGAATTTCACCTTCTTTGTCATCCAGCTAGACCAGTCCAGACAAATGTACGTAAGCAGCAAGACAATGTCAGGATAGAACTCTCTTGCCAAACGCACCATCTATACAAACCCCCACAAGCAACCTGTAGTGCTTCACAAAGGTGCTCAATGAAGACCAGGTAACTGCTTTATTAAGCCAAATACTACCCTATAGAAAATAATGGGCAGAAAAGGAAATTAAAATCCCAGCAAGCAGATAAAACACAGCAAGAGGGAAGAGGGGCTTGGGGACAACTTACCAGCTCCCCTCTGGTGCCCCATGGGGTCTCTTGATCTTCAGCCCACCAGTGCTGGAACCCGTGAGAAACTGTTCTGAAATCAGAGACAAAGGCGTACCCCCCACTCCAAGCAACATTAGGCCCTACAGGACTCCATCAACAGTATTTGAGAGAATATAAATACTTTTTGTTTCCTGTGCGTTAAGTATGAATTGGGCTGCGATCCTGCAGTTAGCTAGCTGTTGGATCAGTTTGGCGAGATGCATGTAAAGTAATAACCAGAAGCTCTGGTTATTACTTTACATGCACTAGCTGCATTTGTCTGGCTATGCATTCCTCATATCACTGAGGATGGTGTAGAAGGTTGACAGTGGCGCAATCCCAACTATTAGAAAGGCCTCTGGAATCTATGAGATCAGATGATTGGACAACAAGCGTGCTAGTGCATTGGTAACTATGTATAGTGTTGTGTTTGGAAACAAGAAGGAAGAAGTTCTGGGTGTGAACAAACTACAGGATATTACATGCTCATCTACCCAAGAAAGAGTATAAAGAAATAAGATCACCAATACTGTCCTGCATTGCGAGTGATATCTTTCAAGCGGTCGTTCGGTCTGACTGGAAGTTTGGATACATTTGAAGAATTTATTATGGTTCATGGCACCAGGGTCCAATTACCCTATACTTAAAACATCTGAGTAGTTAATTTCAAGAAGGGCCGTACACTCTATGCATTGTAAATTTTTTGAAAAAACCAAAGAGCAATACTTACCCTTTACCAATTAACAGTGTATTGCTAAGGCATTCATTTTTACATTTTTTTTTTATGCTGCTTCCCTGCAATTCCTGAGGGCCTGGAAGCAGCACATCTTGGAACAATGCCACAAATTATCTCACAGTAGCTGAACAGTTCATGCTGTGTGTCTTGTCATTTGTTTCATCAGAGGCAGAATATGAGATATTCTTTAGTTATGCCATTTGTATGGGGGCTTCTTAAAGAGAGACTTAATACAAATGACTTCATTAAAAAAACATCTTTTACTGACAGGGAACAGATATTGTTGTTCGTCATCTGATCTTTTGAAATACTGTACAATAAAAATCCTAAGAAAATCACTTCAAGGTCTCAGCTGTGAAGTGAGAGCTTAGGAAACCCAGGTTCTACACAGAGGATGAAGGGACGCCGCATGTTCAGATGTGATGTGTATAATCTGTGGGGAAGAAGGGAAACATCTGATATTACAGCAGTGACCTCTACAGGCAGAAGAGCAGCACTGGGGGTTAAGTCTCTGGAGACACCTCCAGCCTTCAACTAGTAAACTGAACTTGGGTTGCCTGGTAATGCTCTCAAGCGAGGAGGGACATGAAGTGGGAAAATAATGTTAAAACAAACTGATTTTTACTTCCAAAATGAATGGGCCTTCTATATCAGTTTTCATAAAAAGTGGTATAATAAAAGTAGTTCATGTATTAAACATTTTAAAGCAACAACAATGCCGTCAGCATCATCTACAGATGGGCTGCTTTACTCAGGATCTGCATCGGGGTGCTATAATATTTCCCTTATTTGGTATTGGCCATGCCTTCTGTCTACCCATCTCCCTCTCTCTCACTTTTCCTAGGTTACAGTTCTGTTGGTTGAAGAATGACATGAGAAAGGCAGACAATGCTGCAGGAAAAAACATTTGCTTCTGCTGAAAATAAATCTTCATTGAAGATCCTCAGTCTCAAAAAGGTAGCGTCTAAATTTGATAATGATGCTGCTGAAAACTGCCATAATTACTTTTAAATAAGAAATGCAGATGCATGCTCCTTTTCTAATCGAAAATTACAGCTTTTAAGTATTCTCTGCATGGCGCAAATGAGAACATTTCTACACACGCTTCATATCATTTCAAGTACATCGTCTCAATTTGTTTTCTTGAAAGTAGAGAGATGGTGACAAAAACGTTTCAACACACTTTAGAAATCATCTAGCATCGAGGTTCCCAATCATTTTGGTTGTGGACTCTTTATTAACGTCCAAAAAGCTCAGGGAGCCCCCAGTTCATCCCTACCACTCGAAGCCTCCTCCCATTACTACCAAGCCTGTCCTCATTAGCCATCTTTATCACCCTTCTCCTTCCTATCTCCACAATTCCTTTCCCTTCCTCCAGCCAAGCGGCACCACCATTATCAGCCTTTCTCTATCCCTCCCCCTAGCTAATTCCATCCCAGTTTCTGGGAATGGGGCTGTGTTTAGGGTAGGGTGGGGTGGGGTGGCAGATGCAGGGTGCAGTTGCTGAGGTGCTGGAAAAGTTGTGGAGCGTATTTTTTTGACGTAGGGAAATTACAAGGGAATATTTTAAGGGGTTAATAATAAGAAGCACTTACCATAGAGCAGTACCTGTTATCCCAATAAGAGTTGCTGGCTGAGGATACCTGACTATTTTCAACAACACTGAAAATGTATTGATTTATTTAGACAGTTTTGTATACCACCTTATCCTTCAATCAAAGTGGTCACAACACAATTGGGGGATACATTTAACATGAGGGGATATGAGACACATACACTAATACTTACAGGGAACATGGGCAATGGAGGGTTAAGTGGCTTGCCCAAGACCACAAGGAGCACCTGTGAAACTAGAAACCCCAGTCCTTCCGGCCCAAGGTTGCTGTCCTCTAGTGGGATTTGAACCCTTGACCTTCTGGCCTGAAGTAACTTGCCCCAACCACTGGGCCACTCCTCCCTATTGTGACTGTCTGGATAGTACAGAGCCAGGGAATGGTCAGAATGAGAAACCAGCCTATAGTTATCCAGGTACCAGCGTTGAGTAGTTGGATTCTTTTGGCCACTGTAGCTGGACTTTAAAAAAATGCCACCCACCAAACCTGAATATTGACCCAATAAGTTTTAAAAATAAACTGATAGCTGCACAGACCACATTGGGTATATCATAGCACCTAATAGTTCTCTTGTACAACTTTTATATTGATCCAGGAGCAACAGTTCAAATGGAACAAGGAGAAACGGAATGGTTTAAAATCAGCAAAGGTGTACAACAAGGCTGCATACTTTCCTCCTACCTGTTTAATTTATATGCAGAACAAATCATCAGAGAAGCAGGACTATATGAAGACAACCAAGATGTGAAGATTGGTGAAGATCATCAACAACCTTCGCTATGCTGATTGATACCACAATATTGACTGAAAGTGAAGACGATCTGAACATTTGCTTCTCAAGATCAAGGAACATAGTCTTAAAGTGGGCCTGCACCTTAATGAAAAGAAGACAAAGATCCTGACAACTGGCAGAATCAATAAGTTCATCGTTGATGGAGAAGAAATTGAAATAGTGGACAACTTTAACTTGCTTGGATCAATTATCAATAAAGAAAGGACAAGTAGTCAAGAAATCCAATGATGCATTGTTCTTGGCAGAATGGCTATGAAGGACCTAGACAAGATTCTCAAGAGCAGAGATAGCTCTCTCCATATGAAGATTTGATTCGTCCAAACCATGGTATTTTCATTAACATCTTATGGATGCGAAAGTTGGACAGTGAAAAAAATACAGGAACAAAACTGATGCCTTTGAATTATGGTGCTGGCAAAGAATACTGTGTATACCATGGACTGCTCAAAGAACAAACTAGTCAATACTGGAGGAGATCAAACCAAAGCTTTCTTTAGAAGCTCAGATAACAAGACTTCAACTTCCATACTTTGGACACATCATGCAAAGGCAGAGATCATTAGAGAAAGACATCATGCTTGGCAAGGTTGACAGTCAACACAAAAGAGGAAGGCCAGCAATGAAATGGATTGATATAATAACAGCAGCTATGGATGCCACTCTATCAACAATGAGACGCTTGACTGAAGACCAAATACAATTTAGGACAGTTATCCAGAGGGTCACCATGAGTTGACATTGACTCAACGACACTTAACAACAAAAGCTGCACAGAAACATATTTTGTTTCTGCTTCATCAGCAGATGTATAATTCCCATTGAATATCTGCCCATATGTTTTCACTTTCTGCTCCAATTCTCCTGATGCTGATGTGATTTTTGATCATGTCTAATATTGAGACAAGCATCTCTCTCTACTGATTTCTCTTCTTACCCCAACATTGCAATTTCATTTTCTGTTTCAATTTCTTTTATCATTATTAAAAGCCCAGTTTGACCAGGGATATAACTCATGTACCTGAATATTTGACTCTCCTTGAAATCAGATTTGGATATGGTGAGCAATAAATCTAAAAACCTTTATTGCTCACTTTATTCAAATCGGAGTTCAAGGAGAATTACATATTTGAGATGCAACATTTTTAAAACTGGTTTAAAAAGGTGTTCAATCTTAATTTACTTCAGTCTATAAAATGTTTCAGTGCATACCAGAAAGGAAGTTTCAGTTCAGACATTTGAGTTACTAAAGTTAATTTGATTACATCTCAAGTCTGCTTCTATAATCTGATGGGGTAATGCTGTCATGACACAGTGCAATTTCCACCTCCAATGGACTGCTTTATGAACAAGTCTGCCCCAATAAAAACAGATTTCTACAAGTTTATATTACTATAAGGAAATACAAATATTTTAAAGATGAAGGTAAAATTAGTCCTTACCTGCTAATTTTCTTTCCTGGAGTCCATCCAGTCCAGTCCAGATGCCTAGATTATGCTCACCCACCAGCAGATGGAGACTGAGAAAACACACTGAGCTGAAACAGCCCATAAGAAGCCTGTGCACCTCACTCAGTCAATATGACAGTAGCAAAGCAGATATGAAGTCCCAACTCCAAGTCTCCATCAGACTCACCGCAAAAAACAAAAACATAGTATCTCTCACTCAAGGAGCATACTGTATTAAACTGGAGAGATTTCAAACAAAAAACTGGATTTTTGACGAACTTTATAGGCAAGTTATATAATTTTTTTTTAAGTTTTCATTTTACAAACAGACCAAGAAGCTCACAGTAATGTAACACGGCAGGGCCCCAACAAACTAGGTCAGAAGTAAGTTGCGTCAAGCTTTATCCTCAATGTCGATGCAAAGGCATAACCCAGACATCACTGCAAATCACAGTTGGGTTCTGGACTGGAGGGGCTCCAGAAAGAAAATTAGCAGGTAAGGTCTAATTTCACCTTCTTTATTGTCCCTCCAGTCCAGTCCAGACATGTGGGATGTATCAGAGCAGTAACAACGATGGGCAGGACCAGAAACATCGGCCTGCAAAACCCGAGCACCAAAAGCCGTGTCCTGCCTGGACTGCATATCCAGATGATAGTGACACATGAAGAAATGAAGAGAGGACAAAGTCGCAGTCCTACAAATATCCTGAGGTGGAACAAGGCTAAACTCCACACAGGAAGAGGCCTGAACTTGAGTAGAATGGGCACACAAACTGGCCGGGACCGAGCAGCCCTTTACTAAGAAAGCTGATACAATGGCCTCCCGAATCAACCACAAAATGGAAGCCTTGGAGGCCGCCTCACCCTTTTTTGGGCCATGAAACAATACAGAGCAGGACAGTCTTCCTGAATGAATGCTTAACCTTCAAGTAGCATCTGAAGGCCCTGCGCACATCCAGCAAATGCAAAACCAGCAAGTCAGCAGAGGCCTGCACCCTGGAGAACCCTGGCAGAGTAACCACCTGATTAAGATGGAAGGCTGAGACCAACTTTGGGAGAAGGAGGGAACCGGATGAAGCACAGCCTTCTCCCTAGACATCACCAAGTAAGATTCCTAGCAGGATAAATCCTGCAATTCAGAAATCCAGCATGCTGAACAAATCATGACCAAAATACTACTTTCAGCATCAAATCGTTGAGAGAGGCGGATTGAAGGGACTCAAACAGAGCCTCCGCCAGGATCAAAAGAATCAAATTCAAGTTCCAGGATGGAACAGCCAGCAAGAAGGCCGAAGATGCTTGACCCCCTTGAGGAAGTGCACAACATCTTTATGCATGGCAAGGGACTGCCCCTGTATCCGACCACAAAAACAAGCCAAAGCTACTACTTGCACCTTCAAGGAGCTCAGGGCCTAGCCCTTCTCCAGTCCCACCTGTAAAAAGGCTAAGATGATTAGTAAAGAGGAAAAAAATGGCTGCACCCCGCACTCTTCGCACCAGGTATTGAATATCCGCCATACACGAATGGAAGCCAGAGACATGGAACACCAACATGCATGCAGCAAGAGCCAAGCCGTAAGATCCCCTTCCGCCAGGAGGGGAAACAGGTCCGCTATCAACAGGCGCACAAGATCTGCGTACCAAGGCCACCGGGGCAAATCCAGACCACTAGTATGATCAGTCGGAACACCGACCTGAGAGAGACCACTTTCCCGGGTCCAACAGATGTATGCTCACATAATCCTCAATGGCATCACAAAGCAAAATATTAAAAAGATACAACTAACTCAGAATATAGTAGCAAGGATAATAATGAATATAAGCTCATTAGAGCATATCACACCGATCCTGGCTGAACTTCATTGGCTACCTATTTACAGTAGAATAAAATACAAAATTCTTGTCACCACATTTAAACTAATAAATAACTTAGCACCATCTGTACTCAATACACTCATTAAAGTAGAAATAGATAAACGATCACAAAGGAGCAGAAACACAAACACTATAGCAATACCAAAAGATTACACAAAAGCTAGAAAACAAACCAACAAGAGGGCCTTCTCACATTCAGCACCTATACTCTGGAATAATCTGCCTGACAACATTCGCCTACTGTCAGACATAAAGGAATTTAGAAAAAAATTAAAAACCCACTTATTCTCTCTACACTACAATACACTACCTAATCAGAATACACAACGAGACACAGGTTAACAACCATATTACAATACTACATAACACATAACAAATAACAAATAATGACAACCACACAATATGTAACCATACCACACATATATACAGATGACAATTCTCCCAATTTATAATGATGTGATTTGTCACATTTAAATAACTTATGCATCACAATATTGATCCATGATATAATTTGTAATTACCTACTATGTAAATATGTTCTAATATTTTACTGTTCAAATATTATATTGTTACCTGTAAATAGTTCCATCTGTTCTATGTAAAACGACTAGGTATGCTCTTTCACATACCATATAACTTATTGTTCCTTGTAAACCGCACTTGATACTTGGGAAAGAGCGGTATAGAAATAATTGTTAAATAAATAAATAAAAAAAATCCACCTGCACATTCTCCTTCCATACCACATGGGCTGCCAGAGCGCCAAAAGGTGACGTTCTGCCCACTGAAGAAACAGGAGCACCTCCATGGCCACCAGTGAGCTCCTTGTGCACCCTTGGCGATTGATATGTGACTGTTGTCGCATTGTCAGACAGGACTCTCACAGTCCTGCCCTGCTTCAGGGGAAGAAAGGCCTGCAGGGCCAAGAACACTGCCCGGGTCTTGAACTGATTGATGGACCACTGACTTTCCACTGGGGACCAACATCCCTGAGCCACCTACGATTGACATGGCCTCCCCAGCCCATCAGGCTGGCATCTGTGCTCACCACCACCGAGTCCGGCAGCTCGAGCAACATACCTGCTGTGAACTGCGCTGGGTCCAGCCACAACTGGAGGCTCACCTGGGCCATTCCCCACAAAACCATCTGCATCTCCATGGACTGCGTCTGCGGAAACCAACACAACAGGAGCACAAACTGTAAGGGACAAGTTCCAAGGTTGCAACCATTGAGCTCAGGACCTGCAGCTAATTGTACACTCGTGGAGGCAGAGCTCTCCACAAGGCCTGGACTTGAGCCTGGAGCTTCACGATATTGCCCTTCGGCAGGAACACCATGCCACTCAGCATGTCAAAAAGGGCCCCAGATAGTCCAAGGATTGCGAAGAGACCATGCTGCTCTTTGCAAAATTGACCATCCAGACCAACTCTTGCAAAAGCCGGACAACACACTCGGTGGCCTCCTGACTCTTTTGCAGTGACTTTGCCCGAATCAACAATCGTCCAGATAGGGAAGGACAAGGACCCCTTGCTTCCAAAGAGCTGCTGCCACAACCACCATAACCTCGGTAAATACCCAGGGGGCAGTGGTCAGGCCGAATGGGAGGGTCTGGAACTGAAAATGCCCCATTGGAAGTGTTCAAGAAACAGTGATGGTCGGAGTAAATGGGAATGTGCAGGTAGACCTCTGTGAGGCCCAAGGAAGTAAGATATTACCCCTTTTGCACTGCCACAATCACCGAACAGAGGGTCTCCATATGGAAGCAAGGGACCATCAATGCTCTATTGACCCCCTTGGGTCTAGGATGGGCCGCCAGGTTCCCTCCTTCTTGGAAACCATAAAATAAATGGCTCGTGCCACATAGACCCCATATACCAAAGCCTGTAGTGACAGGGCTAAAATGTCAAAGGACTGCTTGAGCAGAGCTTCATGCAGCAATTCTGTGGCTTCTTCAAAGCGGCCCCACCTCCCACCATAATGGTGGTCTTCCTAGCGACCGTGACCAACTTCTACTTCTCTTCAGAGAACATAATATAAATACTCACAATAGTTATACCAATGTATAACGCAGTGCCAGGAACCTTCCATTCTGTTTCGATAAATTCTTTCACCGCACTGTGGAAAGGGAAATCCCTAGGAGGCTTCTGAATCACTGCAAGATCGGGTCTCCCACCATCTCGGAAAGGGACGATCAAATCTCCTTGTTGATCCTCAACTCTGCCAAGGTATGGGAAATGAGAGAGGACAACTCATCCCTGTGGAAGATCTGAATCACCATAGGATCCTCCTCCACAGGGAGTTTGCCACACAAATCCTCCTATGGGAACTCCTCCAGGAGATCAGAGGAACCCTCCAAGGCCTCTAAGGAGTCCAGAAACCCCACGGAGGCCGCAACCTCCTTCTCATCCAGCGGTTCCCTCTAAGGCATCTTTACTGCTGTGGGGGAGGGCCTCACCCAGGTCACTGGGGAAGCCCCCTTAGCCGAGGGCCCTCCTTGGCCCTGCCAAATGTAAAAGGCCAGATGCAGGAAAGGCACAAATTCAGGCAAAAATGGGGGCACCTGCTCTAGGAGAACCTCTCGACCCCCCAACCACAGCAACTGACACCAGTTGCAAAACCGGAGACTCTCTGAATGCTGTTGGGCCTGCAGCCGTATCCAAAATGGTGTCTGTTTCTGCCAAAACACCGGGCCTGACATCCACCAAAGCAGCGTGATTGTGGTCATCAGAGCTTCAGACAAAAGATCCGCCGTTGTGGTGCTTTCTTTAATGCAGCCACGGCACAGCCCCTCTACTGAGAGATGCACCTGCCGGTTGCCACACATCGCACACTGGCCATGAATCTCTGGGTTGGCCATGCGCAACAGCGGTAAGGCACTCTGGTCCCCCACACAACCGCACTCCCAACGGCACCGACCCTCTTACCAGGACACAGCTGCACAGCACACAGAGCCTCCTGGTCTGCTTTCACTCACCTCACTGTGATGCTGCTTTTTTTCCACAAGGTGCGACCTGCACCTAGAAAGTCCTCAACCCCAGGACCCCTCCCAAAAATTAGGGAGGAGGATTGGAGGAGCTCCGAGTGCAACTAGGGAGTATGGGGGGAGGGACACAGACCACCAGGTTATGCACCCCCAGGCACAGGAAATCCAGGAAACATTTGCGGGTCAAATGCCAGTAGCACACCAGTCCAGAGCAAAGGCTAAACTCATCCACCATCTGCTGAGACTGAGAAAATACTGGCTGAGTGAGAATGCACAGGCTTCTTGTGAGCTGTTTCAGCTCAGTGTGTTTTCTCAGTCTCTATCTGCAAGTGGGTGAGCATAACCCATACATCTGGACTGGACTGGAGGGACGATAAGGAAAGATGCGAGAAAGCAGAAAAAAGGATATCCTGTATACCGTACAGCTGAAAAAAGAAACACAATTGAGGAAAAAGGGTATTATCAACAAACGGTGAGTGCTAGAGGCTTTATAAATGAAAGAAGTGATATTAAATTAAGATAAACCATGCATATTAAGACCTTGGCCCATCCAAACCCAGCATCCCAAAAGATAGATCAATGTCTTATAGCTCATTTCCATAGATAAGCAATGGCTTTCCCAAATCTATTTGGATAATAATTCTTTTAAAGACTTTTCGCCAGAACCTGTGCAAACCTCTGGACTTTGTTGTTAGTTAAAGTGCAAAGTAACATAGTATATGACGGCAGATAAAAACCAGTATGGTCCATCTAGTCTGTCAAGCAAGGTGATCTGTACCTCAAGAGGCTGAAAAGTCCTTTTGTAGAAGAATGGAGAATTTTCATAATTCCATTATTTAAACTGGAGTTAAGGAAGTCAAGTGGTTAGAGCAACAGTCTACTACTCAGGAGATCTGGGTTCAATTCCCACTGGCACTCCTTGTGGCCTTGGGCAAGTTATTTTTCCCTCCATTGCCTTGGAAAAAAAGGCCAGGCAATCTACTTCCGGTCACAATGCCAAGAAAACCCAGGGGCTGCTGGGTCACCAAGAGTCAGTATTGACTTGAAGGCACTTAAAAAAAATCATTTAAATTAGTTCCAGCTGATGATAAGTCTCACTTGCAGTATTTGATTTTCCTGGCACTGAATCTAAATTTATGCTTGACAAAGTTAAGCTTTTCATCATGCAATCTGCCATCATTTTTCAAAGACCAAAGACACAGAGACACACTAGTGATGGGTGAAACTAATCCCACCCAAAATGGAAACACATAATTACAAGCCTTGTTGCATATAATTAACTATATAAATCACTAATTTGAAAAGTTAGTTTCCAAAGCATGTAAAACTAACTCTTTACCCCAGCAATAAATCGATTAGCCTATATGAGATATCATTTGTTTGCATCAGAGAGAACTATTTCATTCAGCCTGAAATCTAAAGTTCATATTATTTTGAAAACTTATGAAGGCACATTGACTGCAGACACAAAACCCTACACATATTAATTGTCATAACATTCATTACATTAAACAACAAACTAATAAGGATACTCTCCAGAAATTTCGAACATCATAATTCAGGCCTTGACAAATTTTGTACGGATTTAGGAGCCAGGCCAAAATCTTAGGAGCCAGTGCTTGTGACCTCCCCCCCCCCCCTCCAATTCTCTTGGATAGCTCTCATGTCCTCGTGAGGCCAGCACTAGAGTTCCTACACCATGCGTCATCTTTAGATAACAATAGTTATAGCTTCAGGTAGCAAGTGTCTCTGTGGGTGCGTGGTGCAACGGTAGTGTGCCTGGGATGTGGCGGTGGGTGCAGGGCTGTAGTACGTATGTGTGGGTGCTGCAGAGTTGGGGAGTCTCTGTGTGTGGTGCGGAGGTGAGGTGTATATGTGTGTACAAATGTTTGTGGTACCTGTGTGTGTGTTTATCATGCAAAGGTGGAGTGCGTGTGTGTGTATATAGTGTGGGGCTGAGGTGCTTGCATATGTATAGTGTGGGGCTGAGGTGCTTGTGTGTATGTTAGGGGGGGAGGGAATGCACCCTTTGGCATATACAGATTGTCATTTTTGTCTCCATGCATTCATCCCTATAATCTCCATCTTGCACCCTTCCCTCCTCTCTTCAATCTTTCCCCCCCTTTCTCCCTCCCCCTGCCCTCCACTCCCCCATTCTCTGTACTTTTTTTTAAGGTACTACCCCTTTAAATTTTTTCTGCCGCGATTGGGAATTAGATGCAGCAGACAGCCTGCGGGGATCTGAGTCACAGGCTGTCTGCTGCATCTAAGCCCAATTCGTGGCAAAGATTGCTCCTGTTTTGCTGGGGGGGGGGAACAGATCTCCCGCGGGCAGACTGAAGGGGCTTGGGGGGGGCAGGGAGGCAAATCCCAGGCATCAGGTATACATTTGTGGCTTCCATGGCAACCTGGTGCCTGGGCTTTGTCGAGCCCTGTCATAATTCCTAAAAGAACTTCTATTAGTGCCTCTTCAGATATTCACTATTCAGGGTGCATGGAGGGTAAAGTGACTTGCCCAAGATCACAAAGAGTACCAGTGGGAATCAAACCCTGATCTCTTAGTCACCAGGTCACAGCCCTAACCACCAGGCTCAAAGAGTCATTTTCTAAGGGACGTCTAGGATGAATCTAGGAAGTCCAGAGCAGAACGTCCAAAGATCCGGGGGAGTGGCAGTAGTGAAGGGAGGCATGTATAACTGCCTTCTGAAATCGCTCCCCTCTTCACTCCAAAAAATGAATGCCCCAGTAAACAGTTCTGTGCAGATAGCAAGGCTGGATATATGCACCAGTGTAGGCTATTTCACAAATGTGGACATCCCCAGATAGTATGCCTGCAGAAGCAGGTACCTGGAATCCCATTTAGGGTTGTTCAGAAGAGGGTCATCTATGTTAAGATTACAGAAGTACTGGCTTCTCATTTCAGATACTTGGAAGTGTGGCAGCAGACCAGTAGTGTGTTTGGAGTATATATTTACATACAGGTTTCTTTGGCCTAGAAATATGAACTGTGGTGATGAAAGCGTATGTTGCTCATCCCCCTGGACGTCTTACAGCCATGAAATGAGCACCTTAATGCACTTTATTCATAGTGAAGAGCAGGTATAGACCTAGATATCTTAACAACCAAGGCCAGATGTACTTGTGCCGTTCTCAAATCACAGCGCAATGTGCATTGCCATTGCTCTGCCCAGGGCATGTCTCTACCATGGCCCAAGTTACGAGGACATCCTTGCACTGGGGACGTCTACGTACCTGACCTTCTGAAATGGCTCCAGAGACATCTTTATAGTTTGCATGGGTAAGTGCCCATTTCCAGACGTCCAGTTCATGAATAAGGCTTCTAAAATGACCCCCTAAATACTTATACATGACAATTTCTCCTTAGATGTATATAACATCTTATCTTAATGTCTTATTTTAAATACTCCATTTGGACTCCAATAAACAAAAACAGACGCTGTCAGCATTTCACCATTTAGCTATGGCGAATATTGAATGAATAGTTTAAGAGGCATTATGGCCTGCATGATGATAAAACCTGTTTTAACAGCAGTTTTTGACACCGAGGTCTATCTCATTCTATTTTGTAGGGGTATCCTTGTTAGTTTGTTGTCTATATAGTATCCTCTGATAGTGGTTCATTGTTCTGGTTTCACCATCAATGTGTGTTACATTAAAGCAACACTGAGAGGGTAATTTTATAAGAAGACACATAAGTGTAAAGGCCACATTGGCACCTATTTTAGAAAGGCACAAAGGCGCTTTATAAAATAGCAGCACAAAGCCATCAGAAACAGTGGCTAGATTGAAGCCATGGACATTTACGCTTGCTCAAGAGAAGGCATAACTGCTAGCATGTAAAGTAGGCACACATTTTCTAAAATATGCACATAAACCGCAGCTCTGCCCAATCTCCTTCCTTGGGCATGTTTATTCGAAGATCACACCTAATTGCACCATGAGTACTTTTATGCCTTAGGTGATTTTATAAGAGAGTTCACGTGTGTATACTGGTATAAGTGTGAACATATTTTATAAAATTACCTCCTTAAAGGGAACCTGACCGCTTTTCAGAAAGTTACATTAGCATCAAACATGTATCTTATTCATGCTTCCTTAAGACTCGGCTTATATTTATTTTATGTATTTATTTAAACTTGTCCATATACCACCTTTCTACCATTTGCAGCGGTTTACATTTAACCAGAAATGCAGCAGGGCAGTGGTGGGACTCTGCTGTACATAGAACTGAACACGTTAGTGCCGCTGAATATCCTGATCACTTTGATTAAGATCGCTAGCAGGTCTGCTAACCATGTTAAACACTCTGAATATCGGGCCCATTGAACATTTCTGCCCTTATTAACCATACTGTCATTGTTCTTATCAAGTAATTCTTTAGCATCTAAACCTTGTGCATAATATTGCTTTGAGGAAGATGCAAAAGTGATAGAATTCATTGCCAGTTTTTTGTGCAATAACATTGCATGCAGACGGTCACTTTTAACAAGCCATCTATGTGTGAAGACAACGTAGACATCTCTTTAGAGGCTATTTTATAAAGATATTTGAAGGCACATTTTAAAAAAAGGTTGTGTAGGTGAAATCTTGGAAACCAAAGTCAAAATGTCTGAAATTCCATGGGAGGGAAAGCAGTGAAGGTGGGCACGTGTAAGTGCCTTCTAAAATCAACCTGTCTCCATCCTAATAGATAAACCTCTCCATCAAAACAAAGGAATGGGGATGTGCCAAATAATGGGCTGCACTCATGCAATTTGTCACTCTATTTTAGGTACCTGTACTTGTCTAATATGGATAGACAACAGACATGCCTATGATAGTATTTCAGAATGGGCACCCGTATTCCATGCAATACTTCGGCACCGAAAATATACAGTTTTCGGCCTGCCAGTTTTCAAGCAGACTTGCAGCAATACTGCAACCTGGAAAAAAGTCCCTTTATTTACCTGCAGCTTTTTTTCAAATAGCAAAAAGTATTATAGGAGGGAGAGGGCTTTCTCCTCGTCTGCCAGCAGGTATTAGATTGCTAAAATGAGTACATTTTGGTGACTATTCATGCCCGGAAGCAGGTATAGCATTTCAGATGTGGAAATCATGAACGGGGTTTCCAAAATGACCCCCATATGTACCCATGCATCTTTTATAAAATTCTAGGGGCAAAGTAGCTGAAATCATACCAACATGAAGCCATGGACATTTATGTTTGCTCAGGAGTACATTTGTATTGTATAAACAATCCATGCAAATTGCTTAGTTCATTAAATCTGTAAAAGTACATAACTTCTTGTTGGTCTGCTACAACTTGGTCTTTGCTTTATTTTCTCTAAATCTCCTTTCCTCCTCCTCCTTTTTTCATTTGAAAAAATGAGAAGAAATCCTTCTAGTGGCGTTCAGCCACAGGGAAGCTCTCCTCCAGCTACTGAGGACTGAGATACTGATTTTTGGAGACTATGGAGGGAGCTCTTCTACTGTGACATCAGAAATCTGACATGCTCAGTCCCTAGCTGCTGGTGGAGGGAGATAACCCACACGGACTTGACTGGACTGGACTGGAGGGACGATAAGGAAGGAAATTCAATTTTTTAGTTAGGCACATCACAGCTCAAGGAATTAAACCACACAATTATCCACTGAATTCTGTCCCAACACTGACTTTACAGGTAATTTCAGCAGCAGTCCTTTAAGATCAAGAGTTACAAATTTAGCATATGCAGTTGCAATGGATGAAGGCTTGACAATCTGTGTTCCTAGGAATGAGATTTGAGCATGTACTAATTCAATTTTTTCTGCAGGTGTTACTCTGTGTCCAGGATATGCACATATATTTTTCTTTCTAATTTACAGTTAAGTACATTCTGGATATGTAATCAAAAGTACTGCATTTCCTTTGAACAGATCAAATCTGTTCTTCAGTGTGCTGTGAATGTCTTATGAAATACACTAAGCAGCACCAAATTAAAAATTAAGGGCCTCTTTTACTAAACACTTAGCAAGTGCTATCTGTTGCATGGCCCATTTTATTCTTGTTGGCTCTGTGGCAGACAGCACGTGCTAAATGTTGGTAAAATAAGGTTACTAGATTTTTTGCAGGAAAATCTGGGAAACTTACCCAAAGTGTGATGTGGGAAGGGAGGAAAGGACACCTTAGTTCCAAGTTTAAGTAACAAGATGTGAAGGAGGGAAGGGGAGTCCTGCTTGTGCATAAGCAAAAGAAATGCAATCTGCTATCCATCTAGATAGAATATGTTTCGTCACCATTAGGCTTAGATGTCTGGGATTAAAGGAAATGAATAATTGAGAGGATCTTCTGTGATCTTTAGTTCTATCCGTGTACTAAGCCAGCGCTCGTTTGTAGTCTAAGGTGTGACGTGCTGCTTTGGCCCGAGACACATGTGGTCTAGGGAAGAAATTGGGAGGATTCCCAACTGGTTTAGAGGGTAGGAGGAGATTACCTTCGGAAAGAAATGCGGATGGGTACACAGAACCTCCTTGTCATGGTGGAACCAGGAATAGGGCGGATCTGCCACCAGAGCCTGCAGTTCACTGATGCGGCAGCTGATACGAGGGCGATGAGGAGGATTACCTTCCATGATAGAAACTTCAGTGAAGTGGTAGCTAAAGGCTTGAAAGAAGGCTTTAGAAGTTGAGCAAGAACCACATTGAGATCCCAAGCCACCGGAGGTGACTTAATGGGTGGCGTGGACAGCAGGAGAACCTGCATGATGTGTGCTGCTAAGGGGTGTGACGAGATAGGCTGTCCATTCAGTGGTTTGTGAGATGCAGCAATGGCACTAAGGTGAACTCTCGCTGAGTTAGTTTTAAGAATTGTTAAGGATAAGTAGAGGAGATATTGTACGAGTATAAGGGACTCCACCGGGCAAGAAAAGGGGTTAATGTCCTTTGGGGAGCACCAGAGGGCAAACCTATGCCACTTGAAGGCATAAGATTACCTGGTGGAATCCTTGCATAATGCAAGGAGGATATCTTTGACCGCCTGTGGCAGGTCAACGTCAGCGAGCACTATCCCTTCAGCAGCCATGATGTCAGGCATAGGGTGTGAAGACTGGGATGAAGGAGTGTCCTGTGGTCCTGAGAAAGGAGTATGGGTGCAAATCCTAGGCTGAGAGGTTGAGTCTGTGAAAGTTGAAGCAGCAGAGGAAACCACGGTTGACGGGGCCAAAAGGGGGCTATGAGAATCATCGAGCCCTTGTCGGCCTGTAGCTTGAAAAGCATTTTGGGTATCAAAGGGATGGGTGGGAATGTGTAGAGCAGTCCCTGTCCCCAATGCAGGAGGAAGACATCTGGGGCCTGTTGGTGCAGCGATGGAACCCTGGAGCAGAAGAGTGGAAGCTGTGTGTTTTGCAGGGTGGCAAAAAATCTATGAGTGGAGTTTGCCACGCTCGGAAGATCCAAGCAGCCGTCTCCCGATACAAGGTCCATTCATGTGAATGAAGCATATGGCTTAGCTTGTCCACAAGGATATTGAGTTTGCCCGGAAGGTACACCACTCTGAGGTGAACGCAGTGTGAGATGGCAAAGGACCACAGGTGAAGTGCTTTCTTGCAGAGGGGATGGGACCTCATTCTCCCCTGTTTGTTCAAGTAGAACACTGCAAGTTGGTGGACCACCCTGACTAGAACAGGTTGCCTTGAAAGTTGGGGTTGAAAAACCTGAAGAGCATTTACCAATGCCCGAAGTTCTAGGAGGTGATCTCCAGGGTAGATTCCTTTTGTGTCCACAGTCCCTGTGTGGTTAGATCATTCAGATGTGCTCCCCATCCCAGTTTGGAAGCATCCATTGTCCGTGTGCATCGAGGTGGAGGCATCTGAAAAGGTGAACCGACGAGTAGGTTCTGTGAAGAACACCACCACTGAAGGGACTTGATCAGTTGAAGGGTGATGTGGATCTTGTCGCTGAGATGTCCTTTTGCTTGCATCCACTGAGAAGACAGAGCCCATTGCGTTTGTCACATGTCTAATCGAGTGTAGGGGACAACATGGACCATGGAGGCCATGTGTCCTAATAGACGTAGCATCTCTCGAGCTGTTACTTGGCTTTGCTTTTGCACCCACTTTGCCAGCTCGATGAGGCAGGTACAGTGATCCTGTGGAAGGAAAGCTCAGGCTGTTGAGTGTCTAAGAGTGTTCCGATGAACTCCAGTCATTGGGTTGGAACGAGATGAGACTTTGGGAAGTTTATGACAAAACCCAGGTGTTGGAGCCTTGTGATGGTGTGATTAAGGGAGAGTCTTACCTCCTGAGGGGAGTCTCCTCTGATCAGCCAGTCTAAATAAGGGATGACGAATATCCCCAAGGTGCATAGGTAGGCAGCATCTACCGCCATGCATTTTGTGAAGCCTCGAGGGATGGATCAGTAAATACGTGTCGGCCTCTTTTAGGGCTAGAGAACATAGCCAATCATGTCTCTGAATGTATGGTAGAAGAGTTCCTAGCGAAGTCACTTTGATTTTTTTTTCGGACCATGAATTTGTTTAGATCTCTGAGATCCAATATGGGCTTGAATCCTCCTGTTTTCTTTAGAATGAGAAAATATGGAGAGTAGAATCCCATCCTTTCTTGAGGAGGAGGAACTTTTTCTCTGGCACCCTGGGAGAACAGGGTGGTCACCTCTTCTTTTAAGAGAGTGCTTTGAAGGGGTTGAGTGGGATAGTCCCTGTGAAATTAGTGGGGCTAAGGTTTCGAAGTGAAGCTGATAAACCCTTTGAACAATCTGGAGTGTCCACTGTTCTGATGTTATAAGGAGCCACCTGTGTTATAGTGACAGAGTTGACCAGCTATGTGGAGGGGCTGGGGACTCTCCAGGGCAGATTGGCAATGTCCTCCGGGAAGGAGTCAAAAAAAGGTGTAGGTTTTGCCTATGCAGCTGGTTGAGACTTAGGAGCCTTAGGCTTCTTGGGCTGGCGAGGGACCTGTTGTCTCTGCTGAGGCTGATAGGCAGCAGAAGGCATGTAAAAAGGATAATATCTCTTCTTTTTAGAATAGAAAAATTTCTTGGGAAGTCTTCCCTCTTGGATGAGTCAGCTGTTTTCCTGAAAAGGCATTTTAGGGCGAGATCATCTGTCTTAATCTCTCCCATTTTTCCCTCCAATCTTTGTGAAAAAGGTTTTCTCCAGTACATGGAATACTGGCCAGTTTATCCTGGATACATTGCTTGAGATCTGATGCCTATAACCAGGCTATTCTACAAGCCCCAATGCAGACTGCTGAAGCTCTGCTTGTTGATTCAAAGGCATCAAAAGAGGCTCTGGTAAGAAATAAGTTCTTTTTGGCATTGCTTGATGAGTGTCTGGAATGCACTTCACTTATCCTCAGGAAGCATGGGGGTGAAAGTCTCCAGATCCCTGGTGACATCCTACAGAAACATGTCCATGTACAGCATGTAAGAGTTTATTCTGGAGGCCAACATGCATGCTTGGAAGCATCAACGTCTAAAAGCATTGAGTGCCTTTGAGTCTCTGCCAGGTGGCATGGATGAATGGTTCTTAGAGTTCTTTATACAGCACATTGCCAATTCCACCACCATTTTGGGGGAGCTGAGTTTTTTGGAAGTCTGGGCATTCTGGTACTCGGTACATGGTATTGAGCTTCTTGCTAACAGGCAGAACCATGAGCGGGGCTTCCCACATGTGGAGCATGAGATCCTATAGAATCCTATGTACTGGTAATATAGCCACCAACTTGGGCGTGGGAGGGTATTGGAGTATCTCCAATTCCTCTGCCCTTGGTTCTTTTTCCAAGGCTATTATGATGGCGAGCCATGCTGCCATGTCACATTTGAAGTCCTGAAAGGACATATCTTTTGGTGGGGACCAACGATGTTCCTGAGGTGGTGAAGGGATATCTAGAAGTTCACGGGAATCGAGTGATCCCTCGTCAGATTCTGAAGAACTGGAATCAAAGTCTGGTGAGAAGTCAAAGTACTGGCAGTCTTGGGTTCAACCTCAATGCTTCATGGATATCAAAGATCGATGCCGATACCGATGCTCAGAAGTATCAGAACCGAGGGCCATATTGGTTTGAGTCTGTTGGATACCAGGGGCCTCTGTCAGTTCCAACAATGGCATTGCCCTTGAAGGTTCCATCGGAAAATAACACTTACTACCCAGGAACAAGAAAAAAAGTAAAGATTTGTTACACAGTGTTCTTTCTTTTGATATTGCCCCACTTAATACTTGTCTCCTGGATTACACAACTCATGCCCTGGTCATTAACTCTGCTAAATCAGAGGCAATGTGAATCACAAGATACTCACCCTCAGTCTCTTGTGCAAAAATAAGGTGGTACTTCTGTCTCCTAGGTTAATTCCCTAAAGATTTGTGGTCATTACTTTGATCCATCGCTCAAATTTGAGTGACAGATATATTCCACTACTATATTTTGTTTTGCTGTATTACATTCAATTTTTCTTTTAGGTCATATCTAAACTCTGCTGCCCTCCATACAGTCATTCACTCTTTAGCCATTTTCTTGGATTTGTGGAAATTTTCTCTGCTGTGGTCTGCCCAAGAAATCCATTAAGCCATCTACACACTAGTTTGCATACTGCTATTAAACTCATTCATTCAGCAAATAAATTTGATCATGCAATTCCTCTCTTAATAGCTGGATTTGTTTCCTTTTTGCTTTAATTTTAAGATTATTTTATTGGCTCACAGGTTTGCCAACCTATCTTGTTTCTTACCTTATCCCTCCTCATTCCCCTCACCCAGCTACCAGGGCCGGCCCGTCCATTGAGAGAGAATGTTTTTTGCACAGGGCCCCGCGTTTCAGGGGGCCCCGCGCAAAAAACATTCTGATCCTAAAGTAAAATGTAAAAAAAAAAAAAAAAAAAGCTGTATTCTCCCGCTGCCGGGGCCGCCGCGGCAGAATCGAGTGTGCCGCGGGGCCCCCCCTGCCCAGCAGAGCCTGCCTGCCCTCCCCTGTATCCGCTCTCGTAGCTTCAGTCACACGCGCCGGCTTTCAGAGCGCGAGGGGAGAGTTTTCTCTCCCCTCGCCGCTCTGTTCACCCCGCGGGGGCTGATGGGAAGTTCCCATTAGCCCCCGCGGGCTTAACAGAGCCGCGAAAGGGAAACTAGTCCCTTCGCGCACTGAAAGCCGGCGCGTGTGACTGTCTGAAGCTACAACGAGAGAGCGGATACAGGGGAGGGAGGGCAGGCAGGCTCTGCTGGGCAGGGGGGGCCCCACGGCACACTCGATTCTGCCGCGGCGGCCCCGGCAGCGGGAGAAGACAGCTTTTTTTAAAAAAAAATTTCCCTGGGCTGGGCTGGGGGGGGGGATTAGGAGTGGTGATGGGCTGGGCGGGGCTGGGGGGGGGATTAGGAGTGGTGATGGGCTGGGCTGGGCTGGGGGGGATTAGGAGTGGTGATGGGCTGGGCTGGGCTGGGGGGGATTAGGAGTGGTGATGGGCTTGGGGGGGGTTAGGAATGGTGATGGGCTTGGGGGGGTTAGAAGTGGTGATGGGCTATGGGGGGCTGGGGGGGTTAGGAGTGGTGATGGGCTATGGGGGAGCTAAGTCTGTATATGGGCTGATGGGATTAGGACTGGAAGTGGGTTGATGGGGGTTAGGACTGGTAATGGGCTATGGGGGGGCTTAAACTAAAAATTGGGTGATGGGGATTAGGACTGGAAATGGGCTGGTGGGATTAGGACTGGGAGTGGGCTGATGGGGAGGTTAGGACTGGTAATGGGGTATGGGGGGGCTTAAACTGAAAATTGGGTGATGGGGATTAGGACTGGAAATGGGTTGATGGGGGGTTAACACTGGAGGTGGGCTGATGGGGTTAGGACTGGTAATGGGCTGATGGGGGGTTAGGACTGGTAATGGGCTATGGGGGGGTAGGAATGATCTTGGGCTATGGGGGGGCTAGGACAGGAATTGGGCTGATGGGGCGGGGTTAGGACTTGAGGTGGGCTGATGGGGTTAGGACTGGTAATGGGCTGTGGGCTGTTGGGGGGGTTAGTACTGGTAATGGGCTATGGGGGGGTTAAGACTGGTAATGGGCTGTTGGCTGATGGGGGCTGTCTGGTAATGGGCTATGGGGGGGGTTAGGACTGGTAATGGGCTGTGGGGGGGGCTATTACAGGAAATGGGCTGATGGGGAGGGGTTAGGACTTGAGGTGGGCTGATGGGGTTAGGACTGGTAATGGGCAGTGGGATCATGGGGGGTTTAGGACAAGCAATGGGCAATGGGGGGCTGACTGGAAATGGGTTGATGGGGTTAGGACTGGAAGTGGGCTGATGGGGGGTTAGGACTGGAAGTGGGTTGATGGGGGGCTAGGACTGGTATTGGGTTGGGGGGTTGCTAGGACTGGAAATGGGCTGATGGGGGGCTAGGACTGGAAATGGGCTGATGCAGGGACTAGAAGGGAATGGATGCTGGGTGAGGCTGGAACTAGAAGGGAGCTGATGTTGGGGGAGGATTAGAATGGGATGGGGCTGGGAGAGTAAAATGGAGATGGGAAAAATATTTTGTGTGGGAGGGATAAAAAATCTACAATTGGCTGGGTATTGGGAGAGTAAGTGGGGATTGAGGATCGAGGGGTAAAATTTGAGTGGATGAAATAGGAATGAGGAAAGAGCAAAAGGAGAAAGATTAGTATGTTAAAGCAGATGTAGAGAGAGAGAATGGAAAAAAAACTAGAAGAGAGAAGAAAGGACAAATGGACAGCAGATGATGGAGAGTTAGCAGAAAACATGAAGAAACCAGAAGAAAGTGGCTGGAGCAATTGCAACTGAAAAAAAATGCACAAAAGGTAGAAAGATATCTCTTTATTTTGAATTTAATAACTGGAATATGAAAGCTCTGGGAAATGTGCATCATTAACGTCTGCACTTTGTTTGCTACAAGAGGAAATTAATTTATAGTTTTATTTGTACAGTGTTGTTGTACATTCCAAGTTTGGCTTTTGGGGTTCCCAGTTTAATTATTGCCTTCCTGTTTCTAAATTGTGATTCCTTGTTTGGTGATGGTCTATGTTCTGTATGTGTAACTGAGCTGAGGTATTCTATTTATGTAATTCCTATTTGACATTGCCAGTTGTTCTCTTTCCCCAGTAGGTCATGTATTGTTGTTCTCTGAAATGTATTGTTTTAATATTTGCAGTGTTGCCTTTTGATAGGAAGGGTATGGTGCTTTGTGAGTCCTGGTAGTGCTGTTAGGATACGGCGGGTTTGCTATGGGTTCTACATGGGCAGTGTTTGTAGTAGTTCCTAATGTGCCTGGCGGTTGGCACTGGATTATAGTAATGTAGAAATCTTTTAGTCTGTCTTTATCCATACACTCATTAAGAGACATGTTTACTAAAAGTTAGTGTATGTTAGCATTATGCAAATATTTATGCAAATAAGGCCACTTATGCAAATGAGGCCCCGCACCGAGTCTCCGCACATGGCCCCGCACCCCCCTTGGGCCGCCCCTGCCAGCTACACTAACAAATTTTAATATTTTGTTTCTTTTTACATCTTGCGCTCATTTGGAAACTACAAGTCAAGCTATTTTCTTTTTTAAAACTCTGCTGCTTTTTAGAATTCCCTACCTTCCACTGTTCACTCTGAATCCAATTCCTCCCGTTTTAAGACAGCTTTAGAATCCCATCAATTCCCTCTTGCATATGGAACTGCAATAATATGACACTGTCCACGGTCCCTGGAATTTGGAGCAAACTTTGATTGCATGTCCTCTTCCTTTTTGTTTTATTGTACATTATAAATTTACCTTCCCACTTGCCATTCTTCCCTCCCCTCTTCTTATTTCCTTTCCCCTGTTTTTATGCTTTTATGTTAATTAATTTTGTTATTTTATCATTTTGTAAGCCACTTTGATGTATTTTACGGAAGGCGGTATATGAAGTTTGGGAATAAGCTAAAGTAAATAGTATTATTTTGTGGTTTATACTTCTCTTTATGCACCCTAGCAACCCTCCAGCTTTCGTCACCATCTTATCACATTATTAAACTACCTAGAGATCATAAAATTCTGTCACTCTGGGGTCTCTCTCCTTGTTGATGCACATTAGTGTCTCACTTCCCATCATAAATATCTCCCTTGCGTTTCAGTACACCAAATGCATGATTCTACACACTTTTACATTAAATTTCATCTTCTAAGCGCTCAAACTGTTCTCAAGCATTCTTTGATTAGGTCTCATTCAACTCTTAGATGTTACCAGTTTGTTGCATATTGTATTGTCAACTGCAAAAAAGAAAATGTTTCCTTTAACCCCTCCACAAGATTGCTTACAAAAATATTGAACAAAACTCCCCAAGTCACTCCACTCATTATACTACTTGGAAAAAATTCAGCTAACGTCTATCCTCTGTTAACTAGTTTCTAATGTATTCCAGCACCTTAGGATTCTACCTTCAGACTGCTCAATTTGTTTGTGACCTTCCTATGTAAACCAGTGGCAAACACGTGGCTGCAAACCATGTTTACTATAACTATTTCTAATACATCCACCTGATTTAATTTTCTAGTCACTTGAACCCAAATTTAGGAGCCTAGTGAATTTAGGCCCATAAATTTAAGAACTCAGTCCTAATAAATTTTCAAAGAGGCTAATTTAGGAGCCAACCTCAGTTAGGGTCTTTACCCTTTGAATATTGGCTTTTATAATTTTAGCAAGCAACACTAGTTTTTAGCACTAGGCTCCTAATTTTGATTCCCATATCTATGTATATGCAAATAAATTTCAGGTCTAAATTTTGGACACTGTTTCAGGCATCAAAATTTTGATAAATTAACAGCTGGAAATTTAGTATAATAAGTTCAACCTCTCAAAATATAGGCTTCTAATTTAGGAACTAAATATTTTTTGAAAATTGACCCCATAATTCTTAAACATTTTCTTAATTTTTATGTTTCTCCCCTCCCCCTCTCCTATCCGGGTCGAGTAGTGCATCAACTATCCATATATTCATCATCTTACCAATGCACCTTCATTTTAATCTAGTTTCTTATAGAGAAACTTGCCTTATAAAATTATGAAGGCTAATATGCAAAGGGTTAGGACCCTGACTGAGGTTGGCTCCTAAATTAGCCTCTTTGAAAATTTATTAGGGCTGAGTTCCTAACTTTGTGGGCCTGTTTAGCAATCATTTCTTTCCCGTCCCACTCAATGTTTAGGCTCCTAAATTTAAGTGGTCAGCCCTTGTTGGTTTTCAAATGGATAGACTTAGTTCCTAACTCTCACAGACAATCTTAAGTTATATGCTCTGAAAATTCATCCCATAGCAATTTCATGACCTGGAAATACTTATTAAAATGTTAATACTGGAATTGAAGATTATTATACTGTATATGAATCATTTATTATGCTCTTGTAATGGAGTAATTATTGGACTCATATCATTGGCCAGGAGAAGTTGCTAATGAAATATGGTTCATTTTTTTTCCTGTCAATGTGTTGTGGTCTAGAAACCTTTGTTTATAAAGTATGGGAGCACCACAGAGGGAACATAATTGTATTTATTTATTAACAACATTTATTCACTACCTATCAGCACCACTTGACAACATTACAATGATTTACACATGCAATATTTCATGACATATACAAATATGACCACATCAAATACACAAAAAGGAATTATGAGAACGTCTTTTGAAAAGGTAGGTTTTAAGATTCTTATGAAAGGTCAAAAAATCATGACCGGCCTGCAAAATCTCAGGTAAAGAATTCCAAGCAGTGGGACCCACTAGCGAAAATGTACACGTTATAATCTATTACTCTTAATGGAATAGAAATAGCGGACTATATTCTGTTTGTGGTGCTCCCATTCTTTGCAAGGAAAGTTTTCCAGATCACAGAAACAGAAGAAAAGCCATTTGGTTACATTATCCGTTCTTTTGTATTTACTTTTCTTTGAAAGCCATAATGCTGTGTATAAAACCAGTTCAAAAGAGAACTGTTATTGCTGCTTTTTTCATATTCCTCTCAACTCTTCACCGTGGCAAAAGAGCATTTACAGGCTTCACAAGGCCTCGTCCTATGGTTGTAGCCACTGTTCAGCAGAGTATGAATACCCACTTGGTGACTTGAATTCAGTCTGATTCTTGAAAGGTAAGAAAATATACTCCCTAGGATGGATTTTTTCAAGATAAGAGGAGAGAATTTAAACCAGCCGAATGAGGATGGGGACTGCAAAGACTGACATGTGAATAGTCACATATGGTAAACACACTGTTGCCGAATTTGAGGAAATGATTCTCTGCCATCTCCTAACCATTTCCACAGTCTTATTTTTGTTTTTCTTGTGATCTGCTTTGAGGTGTTTATAGGATGTGAAATGTAACAGTACAAGTCCTCAAAATGTCTCTTAAGACTCTTGCTTAGCATCTAGGGATACAAAATGTGCCTTCACCATCACCTAGACTGAAAAACATACATCAGGTATCTTGCTAGATCTCTAAATAATTTTCCTTCCACTCATTCCCACTAATTTAGTAAATCAAAACTAGCTATGAAAATTCTTTATCTCCAGGAACAAGCAGGAATGCAATTTTCACATATGGGTGACGTCAGCACCGATGGAGCCCGCACAAGAACGCTCCCCAGCGTCCAACAGGAAAGCCTTTGGGAGCCATCCACTGCTCCTGCATGCCTGCCTTCCCAACTCCTCTCCTCAGTTCTTCATTTTCTGTGGAGCCAGCAGGATGTCATACTATCACTGCCGAAAAGCTTCTCTTTTTGGTGTAAAACATCGTGCTTCTGCCTTCCCGTCAACACTACTCTGTCGAATCCAACACTGGTTCCAATAATTCTTTTTTATTTTACATTTTTCTATTTATTTTTTCTTTAACGTGGTTTTCACAACTAAACTAGGCCTTTAGGCCTCCATAGCCTTATCTTCAATCTTAAAGACAACTTTTTTGAGGCATGGAAAAGGCAATTAGTGGTTTTAAAAAATGTACCAAGTGTGCTATATCATGACTGGTGTCTAAAATGTTTGGGGCCTGAACAGCAACCCAATTCTTGTCCTTTGTGCCAGCAAATGACAATGAGAGATCTAAAGAACTGAGCCAGACAGTATGGATCGTTGACTTGATGTCAGTGGCTTCCACTTCTTTGAGGGCATCGACTTCTCCTGGGTCTAAGGTTTCTTCAAAGTCTCTGACCACTCCAAAGACTGATACCGAGGCCAGAGAGACGTTCCAGTATAAGTATCATGACTCCCATAGAGGTGCTTCCGATTTAGACCAGTCACCCAAAAAGCCCTGGCAGGAAGATTTGTCCTCCAAAGCACAAGAGGGGCTCTGGGACACTCCCAAGGAATGGCAATTATGGCCTGCAAACATTGCTTTTGGGACCAGGAGAGTGATATTTTTGAAAATTACCTATTTTGCAGGACATTCTAGATAGATTTAGTGCAAAGCAAATTTGGAGTACCTTTTGGGAAATTCTAGAACTTTCTACAGCTTTCCAGAACTTTGCAAAATTTTTGGAACTTTGTATAACTTTTGAGAGCTTTTAATAAAAGCCTTTTGGTGACTGTTATAACGTCACTTCTGCCTCGCGTAGATATAAACAACAGTGAGCACAGTCGTTCAGCAGCCTCCTTACCGACTGGAAACCTAGGAGCAAGCAACAACAACATGTATCTTAAGCTCCCTAATTTATTTTTATTCTAGCTTCTTAAGTGGACTGACATAGCATCAAGAGGCTGTAAGCATCCAGCAGATGCATTTTGCTAAGTCTGTGGTGATTTTATGAAGACAAAAGCAAAAAAGTACCCCATGGAAGCATTTGCCAAGATGTGTGAAGCTCAAAAGGCATATTTTGGCATGCCTGTTGGGGATCAGGACAAACCCTGGGCACCTCATTTCACATGTGAGCACTGCAAGAAAACCCTGGAAGGTAAAATAGACAATTGATGCTGTCATAGACTGTGGAATTTTATGTTATAAAATCTTTATTGTTACTGAATATTTACATAATGTATGAAATATTTAGCAAGAACATCATTAATTTAAATTAATTTTATCATAAAAATATATGTTTATGCAATTTCTTGATATACTGCCCAGGCTGAAGGGCATCAGAGTGGTTTACAATCATTACAAGCAGGTACTGGATACATTCCCTTGTCCTCAAAGGGCTCACAATCTTATACAGTAATTATTTTTAATTTTCACCTTTTTATTTCTTCTTTGGCAGGATGGTACAGAAGGGAAAAGAGTCATGAAGCTCACTATCCCAAGAATTTGGTGGGAACCCACTGACCACTTGAGCAATTGCTACTTCTGCATCGTGGATCCTTCCAAAAGTAGGACTGGTAAGAATGCTCCGTCGGGTATCCGAGCATTCTTTCATCCATTGCCCTGTTGCCACACTGCCCAGAGCTTCCTCTACCTACTCCTCCACAGAGAAAGTAGCTGTCTTCAGAAGAAAGCAAAAATTCACAAAACGAAGACGACATTGCAGATCTAGATTACAATATCAGAGGTAGAGCTCTTACTACCCAAACCAAAATGACATCAACAGCTTGGTCAGATCTTCGTCTCATCAAGTCCAATGCCGAGCTTTTGATGTTCAGGTTCAAGCAGTGGAACTTGTTGGATGAAAGTGTGCAAGTCACAGGTCAGAAGAAGCATCATCACACTTTTTCTAGCTTCTTCACTAGTTAAGCTGGGCTCTGCTTTTGCCACAATGTGACCGGTCTGTTCGACACTATCGGAATTGCATGTCACCAGAAGGAGTGGCACCTGTTCACCAACAGCTCTTCCAGGAGCCTCAAAGCCGTGCTGCAATGTAACGGGAACAAGTACCCGTCTCTTCCCCCTAGCTCACTCATTCAGCCTCAAAAAAGATTACAGCAGCGTCAAAACCTTGCTAGAAGCCTTGAAGCATGCTGAGTACAGCTGGAAGGTTATCGGAGTCTTTAAAATGGTGGCATTTCTAATGGGTCTCCAAAGCGATTTTATCAAGTTTCCCTGCTATCTTTGTCTTTGGGACAGCAGGGACACTGTGGCACACCACCACAGGTGGGACTGGCCACAACAAACTGAATTTTCTGTTGGGACAAAGAACGTGAAGTGGGAGCCACTGGTGGAACCACAGAAGGTTCTGAGGCCACCGCTACACATCAAATTCGGCCTTTTGAAACAATTTGTCACAGCTCTAGAGAAAAGTCGACAGCCTTCAAGTACCTTCAAGACTTCTTCCCTAAACAGTCCGAGGCAAAAGTCAAAGCTGGTGTCTTTGTTGGACCACAAATAAAAAAGATTTTTGAGCGTATGGAATATCCCAAGCTGCTTACTAGGAAGGAGAAAGCAGATTGGAACAGCTTTGTTGTAGTGGTTTGTGGCTTTCTGGGAAATCACAAGGCCAAAAACTATGTAAAGCTGGTTGAGACTCTGGTTAAGAATTACGGCAAAATGGGCTGCAGGATGTCTCTCAAAGTCCATATCTTTGATGCTCATCTTGATAAATTCGAGGAGAACATGGGAGTGTACTCAGAGGAGCAAGGCAAACATTTCCACCAAGATATATTGGAATTTGAACGCCGCTACCAAGGACAGTATAACGAGAATATAATGGGAGACTACATCTGGAGGCTTATTCATGAAAGTGATTTACAATATAATCGTAAATGTCGAAAATCTACTCACTTCTAAATGTTTTATGGTCTTTCTTGAATAACTTAAATATAAGTAAATATTATATGTTGTGCTTTTTTATGTAAACAAAAAGGCACAAGCAAGCCTGTTTTAACAATGGAAATATGTAAATTTCAAAAATACCAATCTCCTGTTCACAAAAGCAAAGTTTACTAAGAATAATAACCATTTTCCATACTTCTAATTTATAAGCAATTAGGAAATAACAGTCGCTACCCAGGAACAAAAATTGTGTTACGCAGTGATGAAGAGAAACTGTATATCATCAGTATAGAAATAAGCAGTTATTCTCATAGATTGAATAATTAAAGCATGAGGGCTAAGGCAGACATTGAAAAGATCAGGGGAAAGAATGGAGCCCTGGGGGATCCTGTAATATAGCGGATATGGTGATGAAGTAGAGGAGTTAAGCATTGGTGAATATGTTGTCTGTAAGATAAGAGGTGAACCAGTGAAGTACAGTGTCCTGAATACCCCTATCAGAAATATGAACAAGTAGGTGTCTGTGGTCAACAAAATTGAACACAGCTGTTAAAATCAAAAGAGACCAAAAGAACAATCTTAATACCTTCAATATGTGAGTGCATATCACTAAGAAGTGCAGCTAGAACAGTATCTGCACTAAAGCCAGAACAGAAGGTAGATTGTCTAGGATGGATAGTGTTAATGCCTTCATGATAGTGATTTAATTGATGGAAAACCACCTTTTCAGCATCCGGACAGATAAGAAATTGGTTGATATTGTGAAACATCTGAGGGATCTAATTTTGTTTAGGCTTGTTTCCATATAGAACTCACAGTACCAGCAGAGAGACTAGAATTGATCATTGTAATAATAGAGTATATCAGGCCCAAGATGGAATCCTTCATCAGATATGATGGTAGGGGGGTCCAATGGTGAGAATGTTTAATACATGGGGTATATCATCTCCCCAAGACAGAAAGCAGTGATGGGAATAAAAGAGAACCAAAAACTAAAATGAGGTATGCTACTAGCAGAATTAGCCATGGTAGAGGAAGACTGCTTTAACGAATGGCCTCCTTGCATTTAATCAGTTGAAGGAGAAGGATAAATCTTCTTAATTTTGTCTAGAAAATGGTTGGCAAAATCAGATGCAGATGGGACCCCATATAAGGAAGTGTCAAGTGAGATGGTCAGTTGTATAAGGTTAGAGATAATGCTAAATGTTGGTTCCAGTTACAAAGAAGCAGCATGACCCAGAAAACTGCAAAGATCATCATATTAACTGTGGACCAAGAGAACATTTAAAGAAACTCTAAAGGGAGAATATCTTTAAATTCACCAGAAAACGTTCCGAGCTATGGGAAAAGAGAGGTCTCCAGCCTATCTTCAATGGACTTTCTCACCAAAATTCAAATTCAAATTTCCTGCCTCAATCCAACCAATCCAGTTTGGGGACTACTATATAAAAACAGACATCTACTGCTTAACTACTTCAACCTGAAGAAAGCCACAGCATGGTGGCTGAAACATTGGCTCCAGTTACGAAGATGCAGCATGACCCAGAAACCCGCAAAAATCATCAATAGCTTTTTTTTCCTTTTTAGAGCAATTGGTATTGGCATTGTTGAATAATAGGTTTTTTTTGGCTAAAACAATGGCTTTAGAATACGATTTAAGCCAATCCTTGTAAAGAGAGAGAGAGAAGCAAAGGAGTGGAGTATCCTCCACATGCATTAACCATGCCAAGTTTGTTTCTTTAAAAGGCTGAGGCTGTGATGGTATCAGGGGAAACTAGAGCTGCACCTAAATGTCTAGCTTCTGTCTCAAGAGCTTTGGAAATTGTAGAAATACAAATGGTTACTTGATCATCAACAGTGAGTAAGAAAGGAGAAAATTTCAGAGATAGTATAGCGTAGTTACTCACCTGTAACAGGTGTTCTCCAGGGACAGCAGGAATCAGTCCTCATATATGGGTGGCATTGGTGCCGACAGAGCCCCATGCGGAGCAAATCCCCAGCTTTCGAAGAAAGCCTTTGGGACTGCATCACGCATGCGCGGTTACCTTCCCACCCAAGGGTACCATCTTGCTCAGTCTAATGACATAGCTAAAAAGATGGTAAAATGAATAAAAATTAATAAAAGGACTGCAACTCCAGGGGAGGAGGGAGGGTTGTGAGGACTGATTCCTGCTGTCCATGGAAAACACCTGTTACAGGTGAGTAACTACGCTTTCTCCAGGAACAAGCAGGAAGTCAGTCCTCAAATATTGGACTCCCTAGCTAGAGGCTACCGAGAACCCATAACTGAAAAATAGGCTCCCTCTAGAAGAGCCGCAGCAGTCATGATAGGAGTTCAACCGAGAACGTAACACTCCGGTAGCCTGACACCAAAGGGTCAGAGGGTAGGAGCTGCCTAAACCTCGAACAGATTACGGAGTACAGCCTGGCCGAAAGCACTGTCCCATTGGGACTCCCTATCCAAGCAGTAATGGGCCGCAAAAGTCTGGCTTGAAAACCAGGTTGCGGCCCGGCAGATGTCTGCCAGCGGAACAGAACGGAAGTGAGCCACTGACGCGGCCTTAGCCCTGACCCGGTGGGCCGTAACTCGACCCTGCAACCGGAGATCAGCCACTCTGTATGCCCAGGCGATGCAATCTGCCACCCAAGTAGACAACGTACGCTTGGAAACCGGTATTCCCAGCTTGCTGGGGTCATAAGAGACGAAGAGCTGAGGAGCACTCCATGTAGAAGGCCAAAGCCCTCTTACAGTCCAGGGTATGCAGAACTGCTTCTGTCCTGATGGCATGGGGCCTGGGAAAGAAGGTCGGAAGTACCACCTCCTGGTTGAAGTGGAATGAGGAGCCCACTTTCGGAAGGAACTTGGGGTGTGTGCGAAGCACCACCCTGTTCCTATAGAACCGTGTGTGCAGTCGTTCGGACACCAGAGCCTGCAGCTCACTCACTCGTCTAGCCGATGTGAGTGCCACCAAGAAAAGCGCCTTCCAAGACAGGGAGCGGAGATGGCAAGAAGCCATCGGCTCAAAAGGTGGGCGAGTAAGCTGCTCTAAGACCACATTCAAATCCCACTCGGTCGCCGGGGGGACGGACCGGGGCTTCAGCAGAAGCAGACCTCTCAGGAATCTGGAAACCAAGGGGTGTACAGAGAGAGATTGTCCCTCCACTGGAGGGTGGCGTGCCGATAAAGCACTAAGGTGAACCCGTACCGAGTTTGACTTAAGGTCTAAATCTGAAAGGTGAAGCAGGTACTGCAACACCGCTGCCACCTGGCAGGAGAATGGGTTCTCACTCTGCTGAGCACACCACACCTCGAATCTACGCCACTTAAATGCGTAGGTTTTCCTAATCGATTGCCTCCTAGAGGCTAGCAGCACATCCTCTATCTTTTTAGGGAGGAGAAGTGGTGCAAGGACTACCCTTTCAGCAGCCATGCCATCAGGTTGAGGGACCTGAAGTTGGGATGCAGAAGAGAGCCCCTCTCCTGCGACAGGAGGTTGGGTTGTAACCTTAGAGGAATTGGAGCCTCCTCCACTAGCTGCAGGAGCAGCGGAAACCATGGCTATCTCGGCCACCTGGACGCCACCAGGATGACCAAGGCTTTGTATTGAAGGATCTTGAACAAGGTCCGAGCTACCAGGGGCGTGGGAGGAAACGCATATAGGAGGCCCACAGACCATGATATTAGAAAAGCCTCCGCAACCACCCTGTGTGGGTGTGGCTGTCTGGAACAGAAACGAGGCAACTGGTGATTTTGTGGACTCGCAAACAAATCCATGGATGGTCACCCCCAGCACTGGAAGAGCTGCTGGGCTATGTTGGGATTCAGTTGCCACTCGTGCGGTTGGAGAATTCTGCTTAGCTTGTCGGCTAAGAAGTTCTCCTGACTTGGTAAGTAAACCGCTTTGAGGTACATACCTTAGCTGACTGCAAAGAAGCATAGGTCCAGAGTTTCCTGACATAGGATGCGAGAGCCTGTGCCCCCTTGCTTGTTCACATAGAACATTGCTACTTGGTTGTCTGTCTGAATCAAGACAGTTTGATGAGCCAGGGTTTGGCAAAAGGTCTGAAGAGCTAGGCGGATCACGCGAAGCTCTAGGAGATTGATTTGTTGTGTGCTCTCCCATGGAGACCACACACCCTGAGTGCATACCTGCTGGCAATGAGCACCCCATCCCAGCAGGGATGCATCTGTAGTGAGCACCCTCGTGTGCGTGGGAGGCTGAAGAGGCACTCCGTCCAGAAGGTTGTGAGGCTGAAGCCACCATTTCAACGACTGCACCAGGCGTTAAGACTCTTTGATGTTGTCTCTGTCTATGGCTTGTGTCCACTGGTCCCTGAGGCACCACTGAGCTGTTCTCATGTGCAGTCAGGCATTGGGTGTCACATGCACTGTGGAGGCCATGTGACCAAGGAGGCACACAAAGTGTCCTGCTGATATTCGAGATCTGTGACTCACTTGCTGCAGTAGTGCCAAAAGTCTTTGTGCCCTGTCCTCTGGTAGATAAGCCCTTGCCTAAAGTATGTCTAACCTTGCTCCTATGAACTCCAGTCCCTGCGTGGGAACCAGAGTGGACTTTGTGTAGTTGATCACAAAGCCCAGGTGCTGGAGCAACTGGATAGTGCAGGACGTGGCCTGTTGGACTTCTAGAGCTGACTGGGCCCTGATGAGCCAGTCGTCTAAGTAGGGGAAGACAAAAACCCCTTGAGTTCTTAGGAAGGCCGCCACCACCGCAAGGCACTTTGTGAACACCCTGGGTGCCGAGGCTAGGCCAAATGGAAGTACTTTGTACTGAAAATGGTTTCCTCCCACTACAAATCTTAGATATTGTCTTTGGTCTGGATGAATCAAGATGTGCGTATACGCCTCTTTGAAATCTAAGGAGCATAGACTGGCGGAGGTAAGGCAGCAATATTCCAAGGGAAAGCATCTTGAACTTTTCCCTCAACAGGAACTTGTTTAGGTTTCGCAGGTCAAGGATGGGTCTTAGGCCTCCAGTCCTCTTTGGTATCAGAAAGTACCTTGAGTAGAAGCCTGTGCCCTGCAGGTGGTGAGGCACCTGTACTACCGCCTGATCCTCGAGAAGACCTCCCAACTTCTTTAAGAGGAAGTCCCTGTGGAGAGGGGGTCTGAGAGGCTGCCCTGGAAAGTAAGAGGGAGGTGCCTGGGTAAGATGTAACCAATAGCCCATTTGGACTATCTGGAGAACCCAGGTGTCTGATGTAATGGCTGGCCACCTGTGGACATACAGGGTCAGCCTTCCTCCAGTGCATGGCCTTGCTTCCTTTGAGAGAGGGACTATGCTCTGGGAGTCAAAACCCCCCTCCAGGCTGTGCCAGAGCCGTTGCCTGGGGTTTGGGGGTCTTTTGCTTATGCGGGCCTTGCCCCTGTCCCTTGGCCTGCTGCCCCTGCTGGGGAGGCCTGATATGTGGGGTAGTTTCGGTAATGTAGGCGGGTTCTTACCTACAAAAGCATCCCTAATAGTTATCAAGATTGCCTGGAGCACATGGGACCCGTGCACCAGGGGAAAAACCAAAAAAAGAACTCAGATCACAGTTACTTGTCAGCAAAAATCTTTTATTAGTACAAGCAGGAAAAACCACAAGCACAGAAAAAAGGTCTGTCTCAGGGATTCAGAGTTTGGGCAGACGTTCTTCCCCTGAATAGAGAGAGAAAGTCATGCCCCTGAGCTCCGTAGCTTACTCTCTTATATATCCTATACCCTCCATAGCAATTCCTGCACAAAGCCTTAGTTCCGTGTGCAGAAATCTGCTATACTTCCTACAAAAAGTTGTAAAGCTGTCTGCACAAATTAGAGCTGTGCGCAGAATTTTGCCAGAGCAAAGGTTTGCTAAAGCTCTCCAGATGGGACCCCCTCCCTCATGATTATGTCTTAGGGTCTGCAGCTGTATTCCAAAGTCTTCCTTATCTGTGCTGTGGAGCGTATCTCTCCTGCATTCCTTGGGGCCCACTTATGGTCTTCTATTTCCCGGCACTGATTGCATTCATTCTTCAGGGCTAGAGAATTTTCTTTTAATTATTTTCCTGTTAATTATTTTCTGGCCTGGCCTGTATTTCCTTTCTGGGCCTAATACCGCATAGTCCTATGCAGAGTAAGGTTTCTTCCAGACTGTACTAGGCCACAGACACCTTCTTGTTCTTGAATAGCCCACTTGCTGTCTTCTCGTGTCATTCATACAGGGTGCCTGTACAAGAGATCACAGCCACAGACAGCATATAGGACAAACCTAAGCAGCACTATTCCTAAACCAAAATATCCCAACATTCTCCAATTTTTCTTTTTCTTTTCTCTGAGGGGAGAGGCAAGGAAACCCAAATTTAGGGGCCTTGAACAACAACCATTTGAGACAGGGAAGGATCATGGAGAGGTAAGAGCTCGTACTGGTCCCTAGAGACAATATACAGAGTTTTAGTGCTTTGCAGTATCATACGTTTACAACAGGCAAGTAAAATGGGTAAGACACAACATGCAATAATTGCAAAACAAGCTATACTTAAAAGTGTAATAAAGAAAGCCTTAAGTCCTACACCTAAACTAGCAAACCAGGAGGCAATACTACCCCAAATACTATCAAGCTGAAGCCCCCCCTTAAAATCATTAATATGTAGCTCAGAAAGGTGTTTTATCTTATTCATAGCATCAAGAACAAAAATAGAGTGGTTAGCGATGACAGTACAACAATTGGTAGCATTAATAAAAGTACACGTGCCGCCTTCAGCAGCCAAGAGCAAATCTAAAGCTTGCCTATTCTGCAGAGTCATTTGCGTATTTTGCTCAAGGGATTCAGCTAAGCGTGAAATAGATTCAGTTACAGCTTTCATCTGAATATGTAGTAAACATTGAAGGCGACGTATAGCCATACCGAGTTCAGCAGTAAGAGCAGGGGTTGCAAAGGGGATCCAGGCAGTTGCACTAAGGGCATCCAAACGGGTTTTAGTCATGGGATAAGTGGAATTGATGTACTGATATGAAGCCTGGATAGCATCATTCTCAGCTACAGAGGAATCCCAAGGGTTTGAGTCAGGAGAAAAACTACGCTTAAATTTGTGCAAAGGGGAGTGGGCAGCAGAATGATGGGTAACATTAAGAGGGATCAAAACAGAAAAAGAGGAAGTTTTAACTAAAGCACATGGCAAAAGAGAAAGGTTGGCGGTTTGATACAGGGTATGTCCACATAACCAGTAGTGATCAACCACTTCCTCAAGGGATGAGGATGGAGTCCACCTATGGGTCATATGATAACCAGAATACAAAGAGCCACCATTTGGGGAGCTCTTCGACATTGTCAAGTAAAATGAATTCATAGGCATATAACAGGACCTGTAAGGGGCGGGGGACACTCTACCTAAAGAAACCATTACAGTGCCGTTGGCATACATGGGGCCAATGTTAAAACTGTTATTCCAGTATGTGGCATCTACAACAAAATCAGTTGCAGAAGTATTTTTCCATAAGTCACAGGAGCGCAAGAGTGAGTACAGTAGGGCAAGGTTAGTAAAGTTGGGACCCCTCCATAGAGGTAAGGTAGTATGGGCGCGTATATGCCACGAAGCATTTTGCACATTATAGGACATGTTACATCTAGCAGAAAAAGAAACAGAGGCATTAGAGATTAAACAGTAGACATAAGTCTGAGATTCTGGTGTAAAGACTGGTATGGGTTCATTAGAAGCATTCTGGGAGCGCCAAGATTGGTTACACTGTATGGGTTCAAAACAACCAGGGGTTCTATCGTCGTTGTCCCAATACGGCACTCATCCCATGATCTCAGAGAGCGATACCGAGGAGACAACAACTGGGGCGTACCCAACCCCTTTAGGCAAAGGAGTACATATAATACAATCTGAGATATTTAATAAAGAAACAATCTGCAACACTGACTGCTTCCACGAGTTCTGAGAAACAACAGGAACAGCCCGGGGCACCCGCAGTAGCGGTTGGGTAGTCAGATTAATCTGGTTTTGCTCCTGGAGGTACAGGGCCTGCTGTCCACTCGGAGGTAGACACCAGATAAAAAGAACAAGAACAATTGAAAGTCCCAAAAGAAAACTCAAAGGTAAAGAAAACCTGGTACTTATCTGACTGGAGGGGAGAAAATCCAAACAGTATAAAAAGGAGTAATATCACAGAAGAGCAAGTGATCAGCAGAATGTCCAATGTTCAAATAAGAGTTCAGTTCAAGGCAAGGAGTGATTGCGGGCAGACAGGAAAAAAGCAAATGGTCCATCCAGATGAAATAACTCAATAATCAATACAAGGACGATGGAGGCACAAAGGAGAAAACACATGGTGGCCCAAGGGGCAGGTTTGGCAGCAATCATCATGATCTAGTTTGAGGCAGGGTTTGATTAAAAACTCGTAGAAGGGAAGCAAATTCTCCAGCAGGATGAAAGAATTGAATAAGCAATACCACCACAATAGAGATAAAGAGAAGTAAGCACAGGGATGCCCCAGAAGAAAGTGGGTAGATAGCAATCATTCTGGTCAACGGAGCAGCCTCATGGTGTAAGTCTTAGGTAGAGGAATGAGACTGGTCACGCAGGTGAGACAGCTGGGACAGCTTTCAGATGACTGACGTGTATCCAGGTGTCTGCGTAGTTCAGTTGAGCAGCGAAAGGTGAGGCAGCAGTAACAATGTGAGGTCCTGAGAAGGTAGGGCAGTCCCAGGATGTGCGAACACAGTTTCTCTTATAAACAGTGGTTCCTATTGGAAAACAAGGTGACAAAGGTGAACTGGACACAGACTGTGCAGTTGCTACACGGTCAGCAATTTCTTGAAGTGCGATCTGGAGTCCTGCAAGGTAAGAAGAGAGACTATCATGGACCGGGACCAATGACTGCGAAAGCTGAGATGTGCGCATGCGCCGACCAGTAGCCATTTCATGAGGCGTCAGATGCAGCCGCTTGATGGGGCTGTTGCATAGCTGGAAGAAACACATTGGTAAAGCCTGTAACCAGGTCATGTGACCAGAAGCACAAATCTTTCTGAGTTGGGTTTTCAAAATATCATTACATCTCTCAACAAGACCATTGGAAGTAGGTTTATACACAGAAACATATTTCCATTGAACAGGGAGATGCTGAGTGATTGCAGAGACAAGAGCATTGCGGAAGTGAGAACCATTGTCAGAATATATTACTTTAGGAATACCAAATCGGGGTATTATCTGTGTTAGCAGAACCTGCACAACTGTAAGCCATACATTTTCTCGGGAAAAAGGGCTTCTTACCCGAGCCCTTCTTCTTAGAAGGGGCAGATGTCTTCTTCTCGAGTCTTGTCCAGGTCAGGTACTCAGACTCGATCTCGGCAGCCTTCTCCGTCATGGGCTTGCCAATGAGGTTCTCACCCCGGCAAAGGACATCGACCAACTTGTCCTGAACCCATGGTTCCAAGTCTGACGACTGTAGCCATGCCTGGTGTCGTGCACCGATGCCGGCTCCAATTACCCGGGCCGAAGCCTCGAAGCCGTCATAGGCTGCCCGAGTCATCAACTTCCAGCACTCTCGGATTCCAGTGGACAAAACTTGGAAGCACTGCAAAGGTCCCTCAGAGAAACCAGCTGAGAACCCAGCAATCTCCTTTGCCAGGTCTCGCAGGTACATGCTCATGTACAGCTGGTACGTCTGGATCCGGCATGACAGCATTGAACCCTGGTAGCACTTCTTACCGAGGGCGTCCATGTTGCGGGCCTCCCTGCCAGGAGGCACCGAGGAGTGCATCTTCTGGCTCTTGAGCCGGCGCATGGCCGATTCCACAACCATGGAGTTGTGTGGTAGCTGTGCTTTTTGGAACCCAGGGCTTTTGAAAACTCGATAGATGGAATCGATTCGCCTACTGAGGACCGGCATCGAGGCTGATGTCTCCCACATGCGGAGCATCAGCTGTTCCAGAATGGGAGGCACTGGTACAGTAAGGGCTTCCTTAGGAGGAAAGTCATACTGGAGGATCAGAAGCTCCTCAGCTCGACGCTCCTCCTCAGCCTCCGATGGGAGGCTTTTGAAAAAGTTGTAACTAAACAAGTTACAGATGTCCTAAAAAAACACCGTTCCTCCTTTTATAACATCACATACAAGGAGAAGCAAGCCATTTTATCATTACAAAAGAACAATGACATAATAATAAAACTGGCAGATAAAGGAGGGGCAGTTGTTATAATGGATAAAAAAAATATTACATCACTGAAATTAATCGCCAGTTGAATGATAAAATTCTTTATCAGAGATTAGACGGAGATCCTACTCAGAATCTTAAAGAAGTATAGACAACCTAGTTATTTCAGCTTTTGAAATTGGATATATTACTGCAACGGCAACAACACCAAACTTAAACTGCATGGAAGAAAGGCTCGGCAATCTACTTCTGTATCTTGCCATGAAAACCCAATGGATAGTTACAACAAAACAAATTGTGCTATGGTGCTGGAAGATGAGACCCCCAGGTCAGAAGGCACTCTACTAGCTACTGGGGAAGAGCTGAAGACTTTTCAGAGTAAAGCCAGCATTTATGATGTGGTTGGATCAAAGCCCTCGGGAAGTCTGACTGCTGATGTAGCTGCGCATGAAATGAGAGTCAGAAGCTGTAAAGATGTCTTACGCATTGGAACATGGAACGTACGAAGCATGAACCAAGGGAAGTTGGAGGTGGTCAAGAATGAAATGGAACGTGTACAACTTGATCTGTTGGGTGCCAGCGAACTGAAATGGACTGGCATGGGGCACTTTGCATCAGATGATCACATGGTCTACTATGCTGGAAATGAAAGACAAAGAAGAAATGGTGTTGCATTTATAATAAAGAAGAAACTTGCAAGAACTGTAATGAAATACAATGCAGTCAGTGAACGCTTAATCTCTATTCGTCTACGAGGATTGCCTATCAACACAACTATAATTCAAGTATATGCCCCAACAACAGCTGCAGAAGAGAATGAAATTGAAGAGTTCTATGAACAAGTACAAGCTGAAATTGACAGAACATGCAAACAGGATATCCTGATAGTCATGGGTGACTGGAACGCAAAAGTTGGCAACAAAGAAGAAGGCAAAGTAGTTGGAAAATATGGACTTGGCAACAGAAATGAAGCTGGAGAAAGGCTGATAGAATTCTGCAAGACCAATGATCTATTCATCTCAAACACCTTCTTCCAGCAACACAAGTGGCAACTGTACACATGGACTTCACCCAATGGATTGTATAAAAATCAAATTGACTACATCTGTGGAAGTCAACGATGGAAAAGCTCTGTAACATCAACAAAGACAAAACCTGGAGCTGACTGTGGTACAGATCATCAACTACTAGTATGCAAACTCAAGCTAAAGTTGAAAAAGAGCAAACCACTCATGAATGCAGCAAAATATGACCTTGAGAATAAACCACTGGAATTTAAAGACTGCCTGCAAAATCGATTTCCTGCTTTAGATACAAATGACAGAGCTCCGGAAGAGTTATGGAATGACATCAAGAAAGTTGTGTTGGAAGAAAGCGAGAAGTCTCTACAAAAGGTGAAAAAGCAAAAACGGCCAAAATGGATGACGGAAGAAACTCTGAAAATTGCCCAGAAATGCAGAGAAGCTAAAGCCAGAGGAGAAAGAAAGACAATCGCAGAACTCAACAGAGATTTCCAACGTGCAGCAAGACAGGACAAGGAAAAGTACTACAATGACACTTGCAAGGAAATAGAAGCAGAAACTATTAGAGGGAGAACAAGATCGGCTTTCCTAAAGCTAAGAGAGTTAAAGAAAAAGTTCCAGCCTCGAATTGGAATGTTACAAGATGCTCAAGGTTCTATGTTGAATGATGCTGAGAAGATCAAGAAAAGGTGGAAGAAATATACAGAGTTTTTATATGATAAAGATAAAGTGGACCAACAGCCGTTTCAACCTGTACCTTATGATCGGGAACCACTGGTGATGAAAGAAGAAGTTGAAGCAGCATTGAAAGCCTTATCAAAGAACAAAGCACCAGGCATTGATAGCATTCCCATAGAAGTATTGCAGCAATCTGATGTAGCTGTTACCGTACTCACAAGGCTCTGCCAAGAAATATGGAAGACAACATCATGGCCAACTGACTGGAAAAGATCTGTGTTTATACCAATACTAAAGAAAGGTGATCCAACTGACTGTGGAAATTATCGCACAATCGCTCTGATCCCACATGCCAGCAAGATTCTACTGAAGATTATTCAAAAGAGACTACAACCATACCTGGAACAAGAACTACCTGAAGTGCAAGCAGGGTTCAGGAAAGGGCGAGGAACGAGAGACATCATTGCGGATGTGAGATGGATCCTTGAAAAGACTAAAGAATACCAAAAGGATATCTATTTGTGCTTTATCGACTATAGCAAGGCTTTTGACTGTGTAAACCATGAGAAACTCTGGACCACATTAAGAAGCATGGGTATATCAGAACACCTGATCGTTCTCTTGCGCAATCTGTACATTGATCAAGAAGCAACAGTTCGAACGGAACAAGGAGAAACAGAATGGTTTAAAACAAGCAAAGGTGTAAGACAAGGCTGCATACCTTCCCCCTACCTGTTTAATTTATATGCAGAACAAATCATCAGAGAAGCAGGATTGTATGAAGACAACAGAGGTGTGAAGATTGGTGGAAGACTCATCAACAACCTTCGCTATGCTGATGATACCACATTACTGGCTGAAAGTGAAGATGATCTGAAACATTTGCTTCTCACAATCAAAGAACATAGTCTCAAAATGGGCCTGCACCTTAATGTAAAGAAGACAAAGATCATGACAACTGGCATAATCAACAGGTTCATCATTGAAGGAGAAGAAATTGAAATTGTGAACAACTTTAACCTACTTGGATCAACTATCAATAAAGAAGCAACAAGCAGTCAAGAAATCAGACGACGCATTGCTCTTGGCAGAATGGCTATGAAAGACCTAGATAAGATTCTCAAGAGCAGAGATGTCTCTCTCCATACAAAGATTCGACTTGTTCAAGCCATGGTATTTTCAATAACATCATATGGATGTGAAAGCTGGACAGTGAAAAAGACAGATAGAAAGAAAATTGATGCCTTTGAATTATGGTGTTGGCGGCGAATACTGTGTATACCATGGACTGCCCGAAGAACTAACCAGTCGGTACTAGAGGAGATCAAACCTAAGCTTTCTTTAGAAGCTCAGATGACAAGACTTCGACTTTCATACTTTGGACACATCATGCGAAGAGAGAAATCATTAGAGAAAGACATTATGCTTGGCAAGATAGAAGGTCAACGCAAAAGAGGAAGGCCAGCAATGAGATGGATCGATACAATAACAGCAGCTACGGGTACCAGTCTGTCAACAATGAGCCGCCTGACTGAAGACCGAACACAATTTAGGATAGCTATCCAGAGGGTCGCCATGAGTCGACTCCAACTCGAAGGCACATAACAACACAACAACTGCAAAAGAGAAGTCCTTTTTTGATTGTTGATAAACCCATCATTCCAACTATATATATTATTCCAAAAATCCATAAATCTTTAGAAGCTCCACCTGGTCGTCCTATAGTTTCAGCCACTGGCTCCCTTTTGGAGCCTATTTCAAAATTTTTGGATTTATTATTAAGTCCGTTTATTCAAGATATGTGGTCATATGTTAGAGATTCAACACATGTTATACAGATACTGTCTACTATTGATCATGACAGTTCCGATATTATTCTAGTTACACTTGACGTTGAGTCCCTGTACACTAATGTACCCCAACTTGATGCACTACATATCATTGAACAATGTCTTCTCAAAAGAACGGTACATAAACACATGCCTACAGCTTTTTTGATTACGTTAGCACAATTAGCACTTTGCGAGAATTTTTTTTGTTTTAGGAACCTATTTTATAAGCAGATTAAGGGTGTTGCTATGGGGTCCTCCATGGCCCCTGATATAGCGAATTTATACATGTTCAATTTTGAAGAAAGTTTTTTAAAGGCTCATCCTTTTAAGTCTAATGTTGCCCTTTGGATACGTTATATAGATGACATTTTAATTCAGATCCTGGGGAGTCTGACAGGACGTACTTGGTACGGTGGGTGTCCGGAGACTCCTCTTCCTCCGTCTCCCAACCGGACCCCTCTGAGGAGGAATAGAGCGGCTCCGGCCTCGAGGGCTTTGGTCTCAACCGCCCCGACGCCGAGGGAATCGGCATCGATGACCTCGGTCTCGAATGAGAGGTCGACGGGGACCTCAGCCGAGGATCGACTCGTGTTCTTATTGTGTCAAGGATCAGCTCGTCCTCCTGGACCGGATGATATACATCCAAGGGTGTTGAAAGAACTGAAATATGAGATTGCACACCTGCTATTAGTACTCTGTCAACTATCATTTTTATTTTATTTATTTTATTTATTTATTTTATTTAACACTTATTTATATACCGCATCTTCCAGCGATCAGTTGCGGTGTACATTCAACAACAATTAACAATGCAGAGCTTGTTTTACATAGAACAGTTATAACTTTTTACAATGAACATCTTAACTTGAAACAACAAAGTGTATGTAAAAACTATGCGGAATAGTTCAATAAATCAACTAACACAGATTGTGTAACAATTTAAACTGAAGTACTGTCTCTAACTCAGTTTTAACTATATACAGGTGGGGTATCAATGCATTGGAATGGAATGATTATTCATTTAAGTTGTACGTATTTATTGTAATAGGGAGTATAATCTTGATTTTAGGCAGGTTCTTGTTTAGCCTTTATCTAAGTTCCATCTGCAATACCTGAAGACTGGAGGATGGCCAACGTAATGCCAATTTTTAAAAAGGGTTCCAGGGGTGATCCGGGAAACTACAGACTGGTGAGCCTGACGTCAGTACCGGGAAAAATGGTAGAAACCATCATAAAGAACAAAATTGCTGAAAATGTAGATAGTCATGGCTTAATGGAAGACAGCCAACATGGCTTTAGACAAGGAAGATCTTGTCTTACTAATCTGTTATGTTTTTTGAAGGTGTGAATAAACAGGTAGACAAAGGTGAGTCGGTTGATATAGTGTATCTGGACTTTCAGAAAGCCTTTGACAAGGTCCCTCAACAAAGACTTTTGGCAAAACTAAAGAGTCATGGGATAGTAGGCAGTATACTATTGTGGATCAGGAACTGGTTAAAAGATAGAAAGCAGAGGGTAGGGGTAAATGGCCAATTTTCCCAATGGAGAAAGGTGAATAGCGGTGTACCCCAGGGATCTGTGCTTGGTCCGCTGCTTTTTGACATATTCATAAATGACCTGGAAAACGAGTGAGGTTATCAAATTTGCAGATGACACAAAACTACTTAAAGTTGTTAAAACCCATGAGGACTGTGGAGAATTGCAAGAGGATCTTGATAAATTGGAAGACTGGGCATCCAAATGGCAGACGAAATTTAATGTGGATAAGTGCAAAGTTATGCACCTAGGGAAGAACAACAGAAAACTATGGTTACACGATGCAAGGTTCCACATTAGGAGCCACCACCCAGGAAAAAGATTTAGGCGTCATTGTGGATAACATGTTAAAACCCTCTGCTCAGTGTGCAGTGGCAGCCAAGAGAGCAAATAGAATGCTAGGTATCATAAGGAAAGGAATGGAAAATAAAACAAAGTATATTATAATGCCTCTATATCATTCCATGGTGCGTCTGCACCTTGAATATTGTGTGCAATTCTGGTCGCCGTATCTTAAAAAGGATATAGCGTTATTAGAAAAGGTTCCGAGAAGATCCACCAAAATGATAGACGTCTATAAATTAATGAACGGAGTGGAACGAGTAAACATAGATCAATTGTTTACGTTATCAGATTATAGAAAGACTAGGGGACATGCAATGAAGCTACAGGGTAAACTATTTAAGACTAATAAGAGAAAATATTTTTTCACTCAACGTGTAATCAAACTCTGGAATTTGTTACCGGAGGATGTAGTAAAGGCTGTTAGTGTAGCTGGGTCCAGGCCGAGCCCAAAACTCTCGGGATCCAAAATTCTGACTAAATATTCCTATCAAATGGTATATAACTTGCCAGTGCTCGTGCTGTTTCCAGTTTTTGTCATTTGGCTCTTTTTTCCATTTCCTGAAAGATGCTTTTTTGGCAGCAACAGCTCTCTGACCTCACCTTTAAACTATGTTCCCTCTTATCTTCACCAGAAAAGGAAGGCTAGATATGGGTCTATAGGAATTTAGGTCATGAGGGTCCAACTTGGGATTCTTTAGTAGGAGTCTGATGGTGGCAGTTGTCAGTGATGTAGGCACCAGACCTTTGGAGAAGGAATGTGTACGGATTTTCGAGATATGAGGACTTTATTCAGAGCAAGCTGTCTTGATCCAGTGAGAGCATCATGGATCAATTGGTGAGGTGGTGGAGTTGAGCCCTCTTATTATGTCCTTGATTTGCTCAGCAGAGTGTGGGTGGAAGAAACTTAGAACAGGGATGTTGGAACTTTCACTATGATGACTGTCTGCACCAGGATCTTCTATATTATGGATAATCACATTGGTCTTATTATGAAAGTGGGTAGCAAAGTCCTGTGGGTGGAGTATGCCTTAGGTATGTTGCAATGACATGTCCTTTATGAGGGACTGAATGATTCCAAAGAGCTCATGGGGCTTGTTAAGGGAGCGCATAAGGATGTTGGTGTGGTATTCCTTTCTTCTCTGGTTAATAGTATTGCGGTGTTCTTGCAGGGCCTTCATGCATATGTCACGATCTTGGGGAAGTCTAGAGTGGCACCATTTCTGCTCCAGTTTCCTGAGGTGCAGTAGGGACTTACGTTGGTCCGCTGTGAACCAAATGGCAGAATGAATCCTTTTATTGGATCCCATGGGCTGTGGTAGAAGTGCAGCTCAGCTTAGGGTGGAGTTTCATGTGTGTATAAGTTCAACTAGCTCAGAGGTGTCAGAGTTAAGGTTGGGTAAGGTTTCTTCAAGGAATGCCTCTTTATTGAATGGTCTAAAGTGACAAACTGGTAGTGGTGTAGTAGTGGAAGAGGTATTAGAGTCAGGCGGGGAAGATGGGATGTGGAAAAAAATGGCCTTGTGGTCTGAACAAGGTACTGGCATAATTTGTGGTTGGTCAGGTTTGCTGATTCGAAACATGGAAAAGGGTGTGAAGATAAGGTCCAATGTGTTTCCTTTAGTGTGGGTAGGGGCATGTATTAGTTGATCATAGTTTAGTGAAAACATCGCATCAAGAAAGGCTGTGGAGTTCTTCCTTGATAGGGCAGGGAGGTTGAAGTCACCCAGTAGCCAGAATGGTCTATCCTATCCTTTGTTGATTGGCTGCATGCTAGGTCAAGGACTATAGAGAGGTCGTCAGCGCATGTGGATGGGGCTCAATAGAATAGAGCTGTTGCTAAGTGTTTATTTACAATCATGATGGCGTTGAGGCTGTTAGAGTTGTGTGAGGTGAGGGGTTGGTATTGAAGATCAGATCTGACCATGATAAAGATGCCTCCACCTCTTCTGCTAGTTCTTGGACAATTAAAGAGATCATAGGGAGCTTTAGTTGATTTGTGAGTACTGTGTCAGTGTCGGTGAGCTACGATTCTGTAACAAAGAGCATGTCTAACTTATGACTTTCAACATAGTCACTAATAATCAGCCATTTGTTCCGGCTAGATCATGCATTTATTAGCATACAGGTTAGAGATTTTTCTTCTGGTGACTTCCGTATGAGGCTCGTTGCTGGGGGCTGGCATACAATATGAATGAGATGTTGGTGTCTTGTCAGGCGTGGTAGTCTCAAATTGGAGAAAACATCATCCTGTCCTCTCTGATCATGGCCATGTATGGTGGAAATCAGGCCTTGTTGGTGTGAGAAGGTTCCAGCAAATATGAAGAATTAGGCCAGGCAATATAGAAACAACACAAAAGGAACCAGGTCTGGCATTGTGATAGGGAGGGGAGATCACCAGTTCCTGGTGAAATGCGACTAAGGGCACTACTCTAGTCTAGTTGGTAAGCAGTAGTGAGAGTGATAGCTGAGTTAACAGCCTTGCCGGCATGGAGAACCTAATAAAAACCTTCTTGAGCCTAAAGGTTAGGTATTCAGGAAAGGTGGTGATCAAACAGAAAGCAGACAAAATATCAGGGACATTCTATGAGATTTAAACCAGAGAGCTGTATAACCTACAAGTATGTAGCTACAATATTCATGACTAGCTTTGAAAAGTTAACATAGCATGTAATACATTACAGCATGATAGGGTAGGAGAATTGCAGCAGAGAGTAGTTACCACATTAGCAAAGAAGACAAGACTTATGATATATAGTTCCCTGAAGAGCTGCCGTGGTTTCAAACAACAGAGAATGAGATGATTTTAGCCCACCTCAGATCCCTGCCTAAGGGCCATGCCAAAGAGCCCTCTGGCGAGGCCCAGGTGTGGGCGCGCCTAATCGCGCTCTGTTTTTTTAAATTTAAAGTTCAGTGCTCCTCTGTGGCCTGATTAGCCTTGGCGATGGGGAGCAGGGAGGGGCTTGCCTGACTGCTCCCTTCCCTGATTGGGACTGAAGTCCTGATGTTCCCACGCTCTGCTTTTTAAATATATATATATATTTTGATATATATAATAAATAGTTAAACATTAAAGTGGACTATAAAGTCATCTCGCTGTAACTGGGCTATCAGTGGTACAGTTTGACAAAAACAGATTTTGAATAAGAAAGATAATATATGTATATCTCAAAAGTAGTCAGTTCCATGCTACTTATCCCCAAAGATAAGCAGTGGTTTTCTTTCAGTTTAGCTTAATAATGGTTTATGAACTTTTCCTCCACAAATTTGCCCATACTTTTTTTTAAATCCAGTTACACTACCTGCTTTTACCACATCCTCCTACAATGAGTTCCAAATCTTAATTATTCACTGAGAGAAAAAAATATTTTCTCCTATTTGTTTAAAATACGCTATAATTTGTAACTTCATGGCATCTCCTTGTACTATTCGAAAGAGTCAACAATTGATTTACGCTCACCCATTTCACTCTAATCAGGAATTTATAGGCCTCTCTCATATTTCTCCTCAGCCATCTCTTCTGCACATATTATTCAAGAGGCAGTCGCACCATGGAGAGATAGAGACACATTATGCCATCCTTTGTTTTACTCTATATTCCTTTCCCGGAAAGTATACACAAGTCCCATCACGATCAGTTGATTACATAATGATCAGATGACTTTTCTTAACTCTATCTTGGACCTATTTAAAATGTTGATATTCTTTGCATTGAAAGGCTCAATTTCCTAGTAGTCTACTATTTAAAAGTTTGGAATTTGTTAAGCTGTCACATTTCTTTCAGGCACATTTTCAGGTTATCTATATACAGTGCAAGATGAACAGACAGACAACCAATAAGGAAATAAAGGTCATAGAAGTGAGTTTCATGGGTTGAAATATTATTCTATGGAGAGATAATGAAGTCCTCTCATTTAGCTTTCTTGCAATGTATCTGAAAGTCTTTCTATAATATTCAAAACACATTCTACAGTGTATGAAGTCAATTACATTTGCAGCTTGAAATTAATCTCAAATACTGTTCAAACTCTTTGGTAAAAGAGTGAAACAAATTCTACTGCATTCCTTTGCTTTGTTCAAAAGAGCTTGGAAGTGGATGATAAAGAGAGACCACTAAAACTTTAAAGAAGTCATTTACAAAAGGACTGGAGTCACTCATAATAGGACTAAAAAAGTTGCAGCAGAAAGATATTCACCTAATTTAGTGAAAAACAATCGTGTCCTGAATTAAATGAACAAAGTGCAGAGGACCTGTATATTTTGGGAAATTGGAATAAACCCTCATTACCCAGGCTTTTAGGTTAGCACTAGCACACAATCACAGAACAAATTATCATCTTCATTACACTCTGAATGGCTCTCGTTATTCCTCTCTCGAAGTGCAGCAGCATGCTCTTGATGTCAACATCAGGAACTGGATGGAGGCCACACACCGAGAATGCTCATACTGTAATGAATGCTCAAACTACAGATTAAAAAAGTCAAAAGCGCTTGTTCAGAATTCTGCCACAGTACCTCCTAATTTATAAATGTTCCCAATCACTTATGCTACCCAATTCCATGGAAGCCAAGGGAGAGAATAAGAAAATAAAATATAAACATTTCAGTCCTAGCTGAAGCAGCATGACCATTGTTAGAGACTTTCAAAGCAGGGTTCAACAAAATCCAGGCATCCTGGTGACTAGAAATTTCTCTCTGATGCTTGGGATTTTCATGGCCCCCCTCCCTTTAAAAAAAAGTTCTTCCTTTTGTTGCCGAACAGTCAAATCACTGCCAGAACAGGGACCACCTTCTCTCTGCACCACACAGCTCCAAGTGAGCAGGGAAACTCGCCATGGTTTCAGGAGACTTGAGAATCAAAGATCAACATGAGAGTTCCTGCACTGCATGACTCAGACTCACACAAAGCTATGCAATGCAGGGAGGAGGAAGCTCCTGTTCCGATGGCCTAGATAGCAGAGTATCTAGCTCTGAGGACTAGCTGGAGGGGGAGTGAAGGAGGGAGACTGACTGTCTTGTTGGCGGGGGCAGGGGGAGGGGGGAAAGAGAAGCAAGGCTGATTGGCTTGCGGGGGTAGGAGGTGAGGAGGAGGGAAAATGACCGGTTTGTGAGGGAAGGGGCTAAGACAGGGGTTCTTAACTATTTATGGACTACAGACCCCCAATGGATCGCCCAGTATGTCCCCATACCCCCTTGACCAGACTGTCAAAATCATGGGGCAGTGCCATCGATCAGCTGGAAGGAGCCGATGCTGAGAGCGTGGAGGTAAGCTCCTCCTCTCTCTTCTGCATCACTCACCGGCGACAGGAAATCATTTAAAATTCCACTCCCTAGGAGCCCCCGTACCTGGCAGACCCACCATAGGCCCTTAGGCACGGGCCCTTAAGCGTGGCTCTCTTCTCTACAGGCCTGGCTGTACCCCAGATCACTCCAGTGTCATAAGGGAAACACACGGACCTCCCTTCTGTGGCTCCACTAGCTATCTGGTCGTTAGGAGACTCTCTTATCACCTTAACCCAGAGTACTATTGATTAATCCTAGCAAATGGGAGAAAACCAATGAGTTTACCGCTGAGGTAAGGAGCACACTTGGTCACAACATCCACTTCCTCGAGACTGCACCCTCTCACCTGGGAACAAAGCTCAAGGTGTTGGCATACTTTTTCATAGCTTTAGAGTCTGCATTTCCAGAGCTAAGCCCCTTCCACAGACCCAAAAATGTTTCTCCTTCACACCGGCTGGCACTTATTAACACACACAGTGCAGGCCACTTCTACCTCAATTATATGGTTCTACACACACATAAGCATTATGTCCTGCCTGTCGATCGGCATAACACTCCTGATGTTTCACCCTAACCATCATCCAGATCAAAGCATATCCACCTTATCCAGGACTCATACTCATCATACGACTGAATCACAGAACTACTCACACGACCCTCATTCCAGAGTGCACAACTCGCTCATCCACATAAACCTGCAGCCATCAATGAAGCTCCAATCATGACATCCCCACAAACAGGAAACCTAAAATGCATGCTCATCTATGCTCGATCAGCTGGAAATAAGCTGCCGTTCCTCACAGACTACAAGGAGCATAAAAATCTAGATATACTATGTTTAACGGAATCATGACTCACAGACACAGATACAATACTAATGAACCAGCTAAACCTTCCCAGATACGACCTCTTTAACTGCCCCAGAACTAACCTTAGGGGTGGAGGCATCTTCATATATCCAGACTAAAATTACATTGAACAGGGCATTATAACTTGGAGATAACTATTTTACAGGGAACATGGGCAATGGAGGGTTAAGTGGCTTGCCCAAGACCACAAGGAGCTCCTGTGGGACTAGAAACCCCAGTCCTTCCGGCCCAAGGTTACTGTCCTCTAGTGGGATTTGAACCCCCCGACCTTCCGGCCTGAGGTACCTTTTCCCAACCACTAGGGTTTCTTTTATTTATGGTGATTTTTTCATTCTGGTTTCATGGTAATCACTGTGTTTGGGATTTTTTTGATTTAAGCATCTCTCAAGACGGCATCCATAAGACCGCTACTAAAGAATAAAAGGTTGGACCCTAGCAATATAACCTCATACAGGCCCATATCCAGTCTTCCTCTCTTGGTTAAAATCATAGAGAAAATGGTCCAAAAGCACCTCCAGCAACACAAAGACACCCATGCACCACTGGACCCTCAACAGCATAGTTTCAGACAACACCAAGGTTTTGAAACGCTCTTAACCTCCCTCCTGGACAGGCTTATAAAGCAAAGTTTTATCTTAATATTCATGCACCAAATTGCCTCAGCTTTCGACTCAGTTTGTCATCATACCATGATAGGTCGCTTACAGGAGATAAGGACAGATGGCACAGCATTGGAGTAGTTACGATCTTACCCGACAGGTCGCCTGCAACAGGTAAAAATAGGATCTTGTTCATCAGTCTCATACCATCAATCTCAAGGTGTCCCACAAGGTTCAGTATTGTCATCTCTGCTATTTAATCTTTATATTCAGCCTATTTACCCCTTAATATAGTCCTTTAGCATACATTACCATGTTTACGCAGACAATAGCTTTATGCATCATTCTCTACTGACAAACCCAACTTTCCTATTTTAATAGATTGCTTCAGTACAGTCTCCCCATGTCTCTCCAGGCACAACCTTACTGTTAACTGCAAAACAACCCAAGTGCTATTCATAACTAAAGACCGATCGCTCATAACCCCATCAACCTTAAATGTGCTGAATGCAGAACTTGAAGTAAAACAGGATATTTGCTACCTCAGAATCATCCTAGATCAACACTTGAGCATGCAATACCACATTCACAATACCACTAAAGCAATTTATCACAAGATAAGAACGCTCCACCATCTATGACCACTGCTTGAGCCACATGATTATCACATCGTATTCCAAGCCCTACTCTTCCTTCACTTTGACTTCTGTAATAGCATCTATCAAGGCCTACCAAAATACATCCTTCAACCATTTCAGATGGCCCAGAAAACTGCCGCCCCTACCCTATATGGAGCCTCCAAATCAGAGCCCATCACTCCGATATTAAGGCACCTACATTGGTTACCGATTGCGGTACGCATAAAATATAAAATCCTGCTCATAATATTTCAAATTTTATACAAACATTCTGCAGACGCTCTCTCATCCATCGTTCACTCGACACCTGAAAATAGGAAGAGATGGCAAGCATGCGCAATACTCTCATCACTCCTAAAGCAAGAATAAAAAGCAGCCAGACATCCTGCAACCGAGCATTCTCATTGTATGCACCATCTCTATGGAACTTGTTACCTTCGTTACCGGACCCAATCCAAGCCACTTCTGAACTCTCAACTTTTCGCAAGTCTCTAAAAACACATTTATTCCGACAGTACTATGAGCATGTCCCATAGGATGTGAAAGAGCTGTCTTGAGAGAACTATGGTGATAAGGATCAATCTTCACTGTTAGCACTTTAACCCATGTTCCGCTCACAGAAATCTCATTGTTAACTAGCTAGTTTTATCCAGTTAAGTTATCCAGATATCATTGTTCGTTGTTGTATGTAAACCGCTCTGACTGCGAAATAGAGGACTATCTAAAACCAGTTACATACATAAATAAATATATATATCTAGCTAGAAATAGAACAGTTTAAAAAAATCTTAAGGATTTTATCATATTTATTCAAATCACAAATAAACTATTTATAACTAGTGAGAATTTTGCTGTTTTTGTGCAATCAAAACAGGGAATCGAGGTACAGTTACTGACAATGTTACTCACATGTCATCTGACACATCAAGTCGATTTCTGCACCTTCATTACAGGTTTAAATATGCAGAGGATGATGTTTTATAGAGGTGAGCTGTGATTTGCTCACATCAAAACTGCCCGATATCCAGCCCATCCTTTACAAAATCAGCTTTCTTTCTTGGATCTTCTCGGAAATCGGTTCCTGATGCAAATGGATTCCATGCTAAAATCATTAATATCTGAGAAATAACCCTCAAAATGTATACTTAGGACTTCCAAATAGTTCTTGAAGTATTTCTGAAGGCAATGTTTTATCATCTCATTCCGTGTTGATAACTGTGATAATTAATAATCTAAATTTTAATCCAACATCATCTTTTAATTGTTCAGAGATCCAGCCCCATACTCTCATTGTTTGGTTCCCATACTCCCAAGGGGTATGGATACTACTGCTACTACTATTAAACATTTATACAGTGCTAAAAGGTGTAAGCAGAACTGCACAAACACATATAAAAGATGATCCTTGCTCATCAGAGCTTATAATCTAGTCAAGACTGACAATACAACAGCTGGGGACAAGGATACAACTAGGGAAAGGTAAGAAGACACATAGGAGTCTAAGCGAATCAGGATCCAAATGCAGCCTCAAAGAGGTGAGCTTTTAGCATGAATTTGAAAAGGGGCAGAGATGAAGTCTGACGTACAGACTCAGGTAGTTTGTTCCAGGCATAAGGAGCAGCAAGGTGAAAGGATCGAAGTCTGGAGTTGGCAGTGGAAGAAAAGGGGACAGAGAGAAGCAATCCACCAGAAGTGTGGAGTTCACGAGGAGGGGTGTAAGGAAAGGCAGTGAGGAGCAGCAGAGTGAATGCATTTATAGGTCAGAAGGAGAAGATTCAGAGGGAGATCAGCAAGGAGGAGGTTGCAATGGTTTAGATTGGACGTGACTAAAGATTGGATAAATGCCTTAGTAGTGTGTTCAGAAAGGAAGGAGTGAATTTTTCTGATATTATAGAGAAAGACATGACAGGTTTTAGCTACGAGTTGGATTTGTGTTGAGGAGAGGGAGGAGTCAAAGATGACCCCAAGGTTGCAAGCTGAGGAAACAGGGAGTAGAAGACTGTTATCCACAGGGATAGAGAAAGGAGGAAGGAGGGATATTGGTTTAAGGGAAAAATTATAAGCTCAGTTTTGGCCATGTTCAATTTCAAACAGCGGTGAGACATCCTGGCAGCGATGCCAGTTAGACAGGCAGAGATTCAGGCCTGGAGTGACAAGGAGATATCAGGTATAGAGAGATAGATCTAAGAGTCATTGGCATAAAAGTGGTACTGAAAACCATGGGAGGAGATGAATGCACGAAGGAATTAGATAGAGAGAGAGAACAGGAGTGGGCCCAGAACAGACCCTTGGGGTACACCAACTGAGAATGGGATAGCAGTAGAGTAGGATCCTCCAGAACAGACACTGAAAATACAATGGGATAGATAAGAAGAGAACCAGGATAGCATAGAGCCCTTAAAAACAAGCAAAAACAAGGTGTCAAGGAGAAGGATGTGGTCAACAGGGTCAAAAGTAGAAGAAAGGTCAAGAAGAATGAAAATTGAGTAAAGGTCCTTGGATTTAGCCAGGAATAGGTCGCTGGGGACTTTGGCAAGAGCCATTTCAGTAGAATGTAAAGAACAAAAGCCACATTGCAGAGGAGAGAAAGTCAAGGCTGTGGTGGTGGTCCACATGTTCAAGTAGTTTAGAAATGAAGGGGAAGAGGGAGGTGGGTCAATAATTAGAAGGACAAGTATGGTCAAGTGATGGTTTCTTGAGGAAGGAGTGACTACAGCATGCTTGAAGGCTGCTGGGACAGTTGCACTGGAGAGTGATAGGTGGAGAATATTAAAGATGGAAGGTATGACAATAGAGGAGATGGAGTGAGAAGGGTGGGGATAGGATCAGAGGAGCAGATAGTGAGTTTAGAGAAGGAAAGAAGATGAGTAGTTTCCTCTTCAGAAATCTTTGAAATGGAAGAAAGGGTAGTAGAGGTTGAGGGGAATTGGGAATGAGGAGGGTGAGGAGGATGAAAAGGGGATAAAGCTGATGTTGGCAGGAAATGGAGTATAGTCTTGTGGACTTTGTCATCGAAATAGTTGGCCAGGGTTTGGACAGAAAGGGAAGGAGGGATCAGAGGCGGAGGTGCCTTAAGGAGGTATAGTAAGGTATAGTGCACTTCACAGAATGTGCCTTGGGTAGAGCAAAAATATCTAGAGAAGAGGAGAGTGCAGTATTATAGGAGACTACAGACTCATCAACAGAAGACATAGTGGAGGAAAGAGGTGATGAGACAATAGTGGAGAGAGTCAATGGATCAATATCATGAAGAAGATTTCTAAGGAGGTTGGAGAAGACTGGGCGAGATTGAGGCAGGGAGTGATGAAGAGGGAAGCTTAGCAGGTGATGGTCAGATAAAGGAAGGACAGTGGTACAGAAATTAGAGGGTAAACAATTAAAGAAGAAAATAAGGTCAAGGCAGTGACCATGCTGATGATGGGGGCAGAAGAGCAAAGCTGAAGGATGATGAGAAGGTAAGGGAAAGGAGCTTTAAAGCATAAGGGTCAGAAGGGTTATCAACATGAACATTAAAGCCACCGAGAATAAGGAGGGGGGGGGGGGAGATGAATCCAGGGAGAAGGAAAGCCATGAGTCAAAGTCAGTGAGAATGGTAGAGATAGACTTGTCAGGAGGTCGATAAATAGCAGCTATCCGGAGAGGTAATCGATTAAAAAGGCAGATGGAGTGAACTTCAAAGGCGGGAAAGGAGTGAGAGTGAGGCAGGAGGAGGGGTTGATATTGGCAGAAATGAGAGAGTAGAAACCCAATATCACCACCACAGCCAGAAGGATGAGGTGTGTGGGAGAAATGGTAGCTGCCGTGACAGAAGGCAGTGATTGAGACTGAGTCATCAGGGAGGAGCCAGTCTCAGTTAGAGCCAGAAGATGGAGAGCATTAGAGAAAAGAGATTGTGAGTAAAGGGAAGTTTATTAGATACGGAATGTGTGTGTTCCATAAGGCGCAAGAGAAAGGGAGAGAGGAGGGGTAAAGAGAGGGATCTGAATGAGATTGGAGGAATTGTGTGAGGAACTGTCCTGGGAGTGAGAACAGTCTAGGAGGGCTAGGTTTGGGATTAATGTCTCCAGATGATAGAAGGAGAAGGAGCAGAAGAGTGTGGGGCAGTGAGGCGATGGCATGGTGGAAACGAGGATGAAGTTCTTTCAGAGAAAGAGGAGAGGGCTGAATGAGAGGAAGAAAAAGGTGAAGCTCAAGAGCTGATGAAAGGGGGAAGACAAGATGGGGGAGGAAATGAGGATGGTGGAGAGATAAGGAAGGCGAGGTTCTATCAAAGAGAGAGGAGAGGGATAAAGGCAAAAATAGCTAATGTGTAAAAACACAATTATCTGGTCTACAATTAGTTAAAATTGGAAAGACCAGGACAAGGAATGTGAAACGGCATTAGTAAATCAGGTCCTCAAGAGGCTGCAGCAGACCTCAGAAGAGACACAGTGGATCCCTTTATAGCAAAAGGATAAAATCAAAATAAACATAACTATTTCTTATATCTCAACAACTAGGGGTGCATCTGTCCAGTTCAAGGCTGATGAGACCCTGGAAATCAATGCTGCCAGCTCCTCCTTCCGGAACAGGTGGATCACACCAGCCTCTGCATAATCTTCTAAAGGTGACAGTAGGGCATCCTCCACATCAGAGCCCAATACCAATTCATCTGGGTCCGAGGCAAAATCAACATCTTTTTTTTAAAAGCATAGTTTGGTTGATGATGTGAACTCGGCATTGTAGAGTTAGCATTTGTGCATTGTGCAATAATTTTTTTCAAGCATAATATAGATTCCAAGGAACTAATATATTGCACACAAAGCCAATTCACAGCCCCTGATGAAGGCATAGTGAAACACGGCCTGTGTCGGGCCTTGGCTTAAGTGTGTAATAAAGATTCCTTCCTTTGCTATCCACGTTTTCAGTCTGATAGTGATAATCGACATCTCGGACAGCTTCTGTTTCTCATCTTCAGGGAGTGTCCCACACTTTGCCAAAGGCAATTGAGCAGGGCTTCTGCTTTCAGCCTGCCCGGTACGAGATTGCATCTGGGGATACCTAGAGGCTGCAGGGTCTGAATTTCTAAGCCAGAAGGATCAGGCCTGTTGCAAAAAGGAAAAGAATTCTGGGAGGACAATCCGGATTACAGACGCTCTCCTCTCAGAAAAGGCTCCCTGGCACCAGTGGGCATAGCTGCCACAGACCCCCTAGAGAATGAAGATCAGCTCATAGTATAGCCACCGAAGCCTCTGGCCAGTTGAGCATCCTTACCCTTAGCTCCATCTTTCATCTCCTGCCCTGAGGCAGGTAAAGGTGGACTAATTGTATCCCAAGCTGAGAAGGGAAAAGCATGCCCTTCAGGGGTGACTCAGAAGCCACCATACAGGAAAGGCAGAGTCCAGAATCCAAGTATGAGGCTCCTTGCTTGCCACAGGTTAAACAACATTTCCTGGAAGAAGACAGAGAAAGCACAGTTACTTACCTGTAACAGGTGATCTCTGGGAACAACAGGAATAAGTCTTCACATATGGGTACGTCGGTACCGACGGAGTCTGCGCGGGAACGCTTCCCAGCGTCCAATCAAAACGCTTTTGGAAGCATCCCACCATGCCTGCGTGCTGCCTTCCCACCTTCCCAACTGCCTCTCCTCAGTTAAGTTTTAAAGCTGAGACAAAGAGAGAGAGAGGAAAGGAAAGATAGATAGAGAGATACAACTCCTAGGGGAGGTGGGTGGGTTGTGAAGACTTATTCCTGCTGTTCCCAGAGATCACCTGTTACAGGTAAGTAACTGTGCTATCTCCAGGAACAAGCAGGAATGAGTCTTCACATATGGGAACTCCCAAGCTGAGATGCCCAGAGGGAGTCCTAGCATGTTGCGGATGTAGAAGAGCTATGCTACTCCCCAGAACCTCAGGCATCCTGGGGATGGAGGGTAGGAGTTGAATACAGAAAAGGTGCTGTGGAACAGCTGAACTAGAACAGGACCTCTACAGAGAAGAACCCTGTAGAGAGGAGATCTAGTGGTAAAAATTGAGATATGGGCCTCTCTTGTTGGCATTGCAAGTCTACTGAGGTTGATATGGATCTGTTAGAAGAACCATTGGAAAACCTCAAGGAGTACCTCACTGAGAAGTAGAGGTAAGAAAAGTAGAAAAACAAGTGGAGGTCAGAACCCCTCAGGGTGAAGAAATAGCCCCAGGGAGAAACTGGGGTAGGGAAAGAGAGGTAGGACTTCAGCGGAAGACGCAGAAGGTACCATTAAGAAAGCTTAAGCTGTGTTGGTCCAAGAAAAATCCAATCCTAGGACCAAAAGAAAAAAGAGTCTGACCCAGCTGGACTGGCAGTAGAAACAGTCCATGTAGGAGAGAAAGGGTGTGGAAACCCCTGTATCTGATAAGAAGTTAAGGACAGACTTAGGAAGCGCTAAGCTTTAGATAAACTGAAGTTCCTCAATGTCTTTCCTGAATGGGTTAAGGAAAGAAAAAGGGTACATGGAGAACTTCAGGGGTACCTAACCCTGAAAGGTTATGGTAAGAAAAAGTTTGTTGATCACCACAGGACGTGGTTATGTGTGTAGAACCCTAAGTATGCTGGTACAGCATTAATAAGGGTGGTGCCCATCTGTCAGGATCATATAGGAATGTATGAATATCTGAATGTAAACAGACAGATAGATAAGTATGTGGATACATATCTACCTAAAAGATATATCTCTATAGAGACATATAGATATATATAGAGAGAGATATATACATACATTCCTAAAGTTATACACATATAGAGTATATATGCATATATATACGGAGAGACCTGTATGGGCAGAAGATACACAGATAGATATAAATAAATAAATAAATATATATATATCTGTATATGAATATGTAGGCATGTAGACAGATGTCTCCAGGTATGTGGATGAAGAAATGTCTATAGAAATTGATCCCCATAGGAGTATGGGGAGAGAAAAGATTCATCTAACAGCAAGGAGGGTAATACCCGCTTGAATAGATGCATCAAGAATCTTCCTTCCCTAGTTATGATTGAAAAAGTCAGGGGAATAGTGTCCCTGACAAAAGAGAGTCTAAATCCGTTTCAGAATTTGAGCTCTTAAATAACCAGGATGGCCTACGTGGAAAAAGGCAGAGGATAACTTCAGTCTGCAGGCAGCAAGTCCAGATTTCTCCAGAACCGCAGTATGGAGAATGGATAGAGGACGTCACTGGAGGAAGATACCATAGTGACCTGTCTACAAGGGCAGATGGGTATCAGGCGTCCTTTAACTGCCACTGAAACAAAAAAGATCTCTGGCGAGAAGACCAAGGGGATATGGACCAAGCCAGGGAATTTGCCATTCTTTAGGTTGTCACGTGAAGAAAAGGCCTGAGCCTCAGGTCTCAAAAGAGATTTTAGATGAGATGGTAGGGGTAGGGAACACCTACAAGACATGAAAAATATGACTGGGGAAACCCCTCCTAACCCTCTGGGGTTATCTGCTAGACAAGATATGATGCTCTCTAGCAAGGGCCCATAGTGCAAAGCTACTCTGTAGAGTTGCAGAGAGCATGCTGCAGGTTAGTTAGAAGAAAAAACTGTCTGTTAAAAGCCAGTGGGTAAGAACTATTCTGCCAAGGACAAGGGGCAAAGAATAGAAGTTAACCAAGCAGTCTGTGATGATAGGATTTCCCAAACGAGGTTGATAATCTGTTTGGGGTTTAGCACTGAGGCTAGAAGAATAGCTAGTGGAGGAGAAGCCCTGGTTGTGTGGTGAACAGAACCAATGACTTAATCACTAGGAATTAGTGTATCTGCAGCAACTACCAGGGCAGCGGGCGAAAAATTTATTTTCCCATCTTTTTTAGATTGGAAAAAAGAGACAACAGACATAGTAGGACTATCTAGTGTCTGATGAGCTGCCCTAAGGAAATAAAGGGGGAGACAACTCTTAAATGGAGAATCCCCCTGTGGAACAGGTAAAGGACCATAGGGGCTTACCAGTGTAAAAGAGCCACTCTTACAAACCAGATGCTGTAGCAAGAGGGAGGTAAGACAGAGGTGAAGGAGACTGACTATGAAGGAAGTCTCTGAAAGGTAAGATGATACATGCCAGTACAGGGAAACAACTGTCTTATTAATAGTTGTCATTTCTCTTTTCCCGAAAAGGAAGAGAAACCTGTCAAGTGAGAGCATGATCATCATGAAGACTCTTAGAGTAAAGGAAAAAATGTCTCAAGAAGAGACATCTTGAAAAAGTTGGGATAAATTTAGTGCAGATACTTCTGCAAAAAGAAGTAGACTGCCCCTGTAACTAGCAACACAAGGAGAAAAATGACTTATTTAAAACCCTGCGACTGCTGGGTTTGTGGACCCTGTTGAGGTTGTGGTTTCTTCAGACTAGGGCGATGTTTCCCCTGTTTGGGAACATCTGAATGATGGGCAGAAGAAGAATAAAACTTTTTCCCCCTAGGGAAAGAAAGTTGGGTAGGACACTTCCTACCAACTGGGAAAGAGGAAGGCGTAGAACAGCCTCTGGAAACAGGAATGTCAGTGGTTAACTGAGCAACCTGGAGTAAAGACTCCTTGTTAAAGAGATTTTCTCCAGTGCAAGGAGTATTTCCCAGTCTTTCTTGAGCCCATTTGTCTAAGCTTGAAGCCTGGAGCCAGGCTTTACGTCGTGCCCCTATAGCTATAGCAGAAGTTCTGCTAACAGACTCAAAGGAGTCCAGGGAAGCACGAATAAGGAACCTAGATATATTTTGAGCATGACTAACCAGAGAGGAATAGTCTGCACTTATAGTCTCTTGAAGAAAAGGAGTCAAAGATAGTAATTTCTTTGTGACCTCATCAAGAGATAATCCCATATAGAAAATATATGAGAGAATTCTTGCTGAAAGCATGGATGCCTGGAAGGTTTGGCATCCAAAGGCATCTAAAGTCTTAGACTCACGACCTGGCGGGTAAGAAGAGTGCTTTTTAGTACTCTTCACCCGCCTCATTGCTGATTCAACAACAATGGAATGATGAGGAAGTTGAGTCTTCTGAAAACCTGGAGAGGGAGGCACCTGATATAGAAGATCAGTTGTCCTAGAAGGTGGGGGCACCATTAAAGGAGCTTCCCACATTCGTAAAAGGAGATCCTGCAAGGAATAATGCAAAGGAAGCATGATGATATCCTTTGCTGTCCCAGGAATATACAGGGATTCTGCATTGCCTTGTGTAGGATCCTGTCCAGGCATAGAAATGGCAAGTGATCTCATCATATCCATGAGAAAAGCTTGAAAAGAAAAATCCCCAGAGGGAAATTCTTTTGGACAGGCTAGATCTGCTGAAGAACTAGCATTGGCACCGGAGGATCTATCCAATCTTATAGGAATATAAGATCCTGGATGGTGGTGATCCCTAGAGAATGGTCGCCGGTACTGCAGGGGGTCGGGACCAGCAACAGTCGGTAGCATATCGTCCATGCTAGGGATCGATTCCAAACTCAGTATCGAGGGAAGCGAGCCTGAAGAGGGAAGCATGGAAGGCACCGACAGCCATGGTAATGTGGATACCGGTACCGACTCCGGCACCGTATCCAGTACCAGTGGATGAAGGCCAGCTGGTGACAACTCTATCGGTATGGAAGAAACCGAGAGTGCCGGACATGGATCATTGGAACTGTGCCTTCGGTACCGTTTGGTGTCGGTACCAAGGCGAGTCGGTACCCAGTCCTCCAGACTGGAGATCGATTCCAGACTCGGCATCGAAGGAAGCGAGTCTATCGAAGCACATCTGGAGGGTACCGACATCAGTACTAGTATCGGTACCGGGATCGATACCGATACTGGAGGGTCGGCCTGGAGCATATCCAACAGTCCCATAGGTACCGAGGACGCCAGACAACGATCCTTGGTGAGGAATGTTTCATCCAACACCATTGCCGATGCCGGGGTATCGGTACCGCTCGAAGCAGATGCCACCACCGAGCATGGCACAGGTATGTTCTGTGAGGGGTGAACCTCAGGAACAACCTGAAACCCCACACAGGCTTTGGAGGCCGAAGACTCCCACCGGGGTTTTAAAACCAGTATGTTCTCGAGGGCAAGGCCAGAGGCTGTGCATGAGATCTACCACTCGAGGACTGGCTAGTCTTAACAGACTGTTTTTGGGTTACCTGATTCTGTGTAGAAGAAGAAGTGGTCGGTGCCCTGAAGCTGGATGGGGACCGCGTATCGAGGGAAACCCGATGCTGAAGACTTCTTCCGACAATACTATTGCAGGAGGGACACTCCGGAGGAAAATGGTCAGGACCCAAACCGGCCAGACACCAATTAGGGGTGTCTAAAGTTAATTTTGTACCGCCGCAGTTTGAACATTTCTTGGGAATAGTGACTGGCGGTTCCATGAAGGAAAGTGAGTAGGCCTAGCAGGCCTAAGAAAACCGTGAGGCACTAAGAAGAAAAAATATTCCTTAAAAAGGAAAATTTTACAAGAAAAAAGAAGAGAAAAACACCGGCGGTACCGGTGGCGTCGGGGAAGGCAGCCGCGACCACAAGAAAAATAAAAAATAAAAGAAGAATTTTCTGCAGTGACAGGAGGACGTCCTGCCGGCTCCGCGGAAAAACGAAAATTGAGGAGAGGCAGTTGGGAAGGCAGGAAGGCAGCACGCAGGCGTGGTGGGATGCTTCCAAAAGTGTTTTGATTGGACGCTGGGAAGCGTTCCCGCGCAGACTCCATCGGTACCGACGTACCCATATGTGAAGACTCATTTCTGCTTGTTCCTGGAGATTTAGGGTAAACTTCACCAGAGCATGTGCTAGCATAGGCCCGCAGGTGTGCATTAACTGCATTTTACGTAATGTGTGTTAAAGGCATCAGGGAAGGAGCACATATTGGAGCTGCTTGGGCAGAATGTGCATTAGGACTGTGCGACCTGTAAACGGGGGCGCTGGGTGAGAATGTCCACAGTCTTGGCAAAGGCAAATATTAATATGACTTGCAAAGGATTGTGGGAAATGTAGTCCATTCATACCAGACTCAGCCGTTCACAATAAATTAGTTGTGCTTGCTCGAATGTAAAGCAAAGAAGATATTTTATTTATGGGGTTATTTCTCCCAACACAGATATACTTGGTAGCACATAAATAAGGATACTTGCTTTCAGTATTATAATTAGAAAAACAAATTAGGAAAACAACAGCTGAACTTGTTAAGCAATCAAATCAAAGCATAAAGACCTTGATGGGAACAGAAAGGTCTTTTCTATAGGCTCCTGCTAATAGCAGTGCTTCAAAGAACAAACAAAACCCACAAAGTAGAAAAAAAACCTGTTCTTTTTCAGGGATAACTTCTTGTATCTTCACACACACTCAGAAGTGTCCCTCCAGAGCTCACAGGCAATTAGGCAAGGCTCAATTGCTAACAATTACCAGCTGAAAACCTCTTGGCTGGTTTACTTTCTATTACGTGGCTCAAATCCTACTCAGAAGCTTTTCTGAGTAGATTAAAGAACAAGTTTATATTTCTTTGTGATGGTTGTTGTATTTTGTAACAGCATATTACCACAGAAGTTTAGACAGAGAGCAATCCATGTATTCAAAGTCCCCATTTATAACATCTTCCACATCTTCAACTATCATGGGTTCAATATCATGGATTGGCACAGAGGAATTTCTCAATGGAACACTCTCAGGACAATACTTGTTTTCCTGCTGTCTTCCCAGTGAAGAGCTAGGGCATAGATCAGTGTTCATACCTGAGCTTCCATTGCTGTTAGAGTTCCTCTCTAAATATCCTGGTCAGTATGTAGTCCAGTTCTTATGTCCAGCCTTCCAATCAAGATCCCTGGACACTGGATCTCTCTTCACATACCTTCTTGCACTGGTCCTAGGGTCCCTTCCAAGTGCAGCCGTCTCCCTCACAGGTGCCGTCCGGGGATTCCTGGCTCTGCAACCCCACTCCTCTGGCTTTCCCCAGTCCAATGGTGTATGCTTGCCTCTGGAATGCCTCCCAGTATACGTACTGCTATGGACTCCTTTAGACCTCCCAAATGCTTTTCTCTTCTTTCTTCCAAAGTGTTTCATTCTCTCTCTGTCCGTCAGCTCTGGCTTCTGCTGCTGATGATGGTCAGGATGATCAAGGTGCTTCTGATGATCAAGAAGATGATTCTCTGTAGAATAAGCTTTTCTTTTATCCTGCTTAGATGAATGCTCCACCCTAGCACAGCGCAGCTGTGCTGAATCAAGCCCTGCCCTTGGAGATGAGTGCTTGGGGATTACCTCATAGCCCTCCTGATTGAACACACGTTTCCCCACTTCAGCTCTTCTAATGGCTGTTGGAAACCTGGTGCATTCTGGGACTGGTAGTCTTTTATGGAAACATTCTGTTTAATTATTTCTACCAGAACAGACAGGGTACTTATTCAGAGTCACTTCACCTCTATTATAGCTCCTTCCTGAACTATGATAAGCTTCCTTATCACAGACCCCAGTGTGCATAATAAGCAAAAACCTTATAAATGCATGCAGAAAATGGTGGGAAACCCCCACACAGTGCCAACAGTTACTAGCAGTCAACCCTGAATTGCTTCCCTCAGAGACATAAGCAGGAGCCCCCAACAAAAACAATGACAAGATCAAGCAGAATGTGCATTAGGACTGTGCGACCCCAGTGTGCACAATAGCAAAAACCTTATAAATGCATGCAGAAAATGGTGGGAAACCCCCACACAGTGCCAACAGTTGCTAGCAGTCAACCCTGAATTGCTTCCCTCAGAGACGGAACCAGGAGCCCCCAACAAGGGCAATGACAAGATCAAGCCTTCTGAGAGCCCAGTTGAATGATCTGTGCCGGGCTCAGCTATACTCCCCTGAAACTGCTTCACTGGGTGAGTTTATTTTTAACAGCATTGTGTGAAAGCTGGCTGGGAGGCAGATCCCTCTGAGAGCCTTCTGCAATTTTCAGGACAAAGCAGGAGGGGAAAGGAGGAGGAGGAGGGAGGGGGTGCTGAGACTGTGTGAGGCTGTGGTACTCTTCCAGATCCTTCCAAATACCTCCAATTTATAGCTACTCAACAGGCCGTTATGATAAGGGCGTGGAGCTGAACCAATTTTCCCTCCTCCCATGGCTACCAAAAAGACTACAGCCTAGTGGAGCCTTCCACTTCGTGAGTCACCCCTTTAGGGCTTGACGTGGTCATACACGAGCATTTAATCAATCCCTTTTCCTCTCTATCAGACTTCCTACAGAGGAAAGAAAATCCATCTACCATCTGCTGGAGACAAAGAAATCCTGAAGGCACCTCTGGTGGCTAAGGAGGATAGAAGCACAGGAATGATGTCATTGAAACCTGAGCTTTTCACTGGTTCTTTGTCTCCAACAACCTGCTGGTAAGGGAGCACAACCCATTTGTCTGGAGTGGTCTAGTAGGACGATATGGAAATTATCTCGAGCTTATATTTGACCCCAGTGCTATTGTCTAATCTGCATAAGGAAAATGGAGTGGGGAGTGTTGGAGGAGGGGCTCTGGGCAAAGTACATTTTTTCACATCTGGTGGGAATGTAAGGTAATTTTGCCGCTGTTCTTAAATATGTGGAGGGACTGTAGTACCACCACCACTCCCCCCAAGCTGAGGGAGAAGGGAAGGGGAGGGAAATGGAGGGGAGATGATGGACACTTGGGTTGTGCAAGCAGGGGTGGAGAGTAGGAAAGGGAACGGAAGAGTTGATTGGACACCTTGGTGAGAGAGAAGGAAAGAGGTGATGCTGGACACCTTGGAGGGAGAGAGATGAGTGACTATTGGGGATAGGGAAGGAGAGAAGCTGGAATATGGGGGGGAGAAGGGCGGGGGAAGCATGCTGGATTGAGGGTTTGTCTAGAGCAGCAGATACTCTTGGGGACATCTGTGTTTGTATGGGAAGCCACTGCTGAAGAAAGGCTTGCTATGTCATATAGTGGTTATAAAGAAACATACAAGCATATAAGATAAGGCATGCTGAGTCAAATCAAGGTCTATCGAGCTCAACATCCTCTCTCAGACAGTGGCCAGACCCTACAAAAAATACCTAGCAAATACCATAACGTTGCCCAAGCTCTTATAGCATCACAGCTAAATTTCATTATTAGTCAGAAGTATGCTCATTTCTTTAAGTAACTTCAATGTGATCATTTTGCAGACACTGAACCTAACACAAGCACCCTTGGTATATCAAGAAAAACATCTACATGTAAGATATCAACCACTGAATCCATAAAACTAGTTTTGCTAAATTATTTCGCAAAAAATGTATAATTGGATGACTGAATGTAGTACTTTTTGAAATACAAACATCTTTGTTATAATCCAGTTATAATTTTTTTGAGAAACAATTTAACCAAACTAGTTATCTCATATTTATGAAATGAGGTATCAGGAATAAGTTGTGCCAGAACTTTCAAGGTCCACACAGCAGGGAACAATACTAGCAGCAATAAAACCAATGGGAGAAGTTACAGGTCAACAAAGCCATACAGAATCCCGCTGAAGCCAAACATGCAATCTAATGTACTTTCCATGTCAAGAGCAGCTATAAAGCTCCTGCAAAATGGGCTGATGATAACAGATGAGACTAGCTGAGAAATACAAAAAAAAAGGAAGCTCAGCCAGTATTTCATGTGTAATTTGTCACATCGCACAATAAGACTTCAGCATGAATGAGGTGCCAATTTACAATTCAGATGATCTTACTTTAATATGAAAAGAATAGGATGCGTGCAGGTCAGTCACAGAAATGTCCTGGCATGATTATTTTAAACACACACTTTTGTTACAGAGATCAACTAATAATTATAACTACTTCACTGTTCATGAAAATAGTGATTACATTTATAAGAAATATTTAATTATGGATTCCTACCTGACCTACACATTTCAGCTCTGCTCTATGATACCATTTAAACAATGATTTTTATGACCAGTGAAAAAAATATTTAAGAAATGGGTACCAACCAAATTTTTTATGATAATTCTTTTTCCTTATAATTTTGCTTACATGTTTTTATTTTCATTCTGTAATATGAGGTGTTTTCTACTTTTTCTATTATTGTTTTTTCTCCCTTTCCTAATTCAAGCTTCTTTCACGCAGCTTGGCAGATAGGGGCAAGTCCTGGCAAGAGATGGTGACTCTTCTTGGCCCCATGCCAGCCGCAATGGCAATTCTCATGCCTGTAGTAGGCATAAGTGTTGAATTTAAAGTGCCTGGAATTCTGAGGTCCTTAGTTAGGATTAGTGCATTTTTTCTAGCAAAGAAGGTGCTAGTACTCATATACAGTGCTCTTTCATTAATAACACTAGGGGCATGGATTAGTTTTATCATGCAATGAAAAAGGTGCCGGTACTTGATACCAGTGAATATTCCCTCCTTAAAGCCCTGGATATGCTTATTCTATCTTGCAAGTAGCAACTTAATTTTCTTTCCTGATAGGGCACTGCAATTATCCAAATCTCAGATATGAAAAAACATCCATGATTTATTAACAGGAAGAAAAGAGAGTCTGAAACAGGCTTTACAAACAGGCAATGTAGGCAATTGCCTAGGGTGTCAAATGTTGAAGACACCAAATACCTAAGCCTAAGAGAAGCCTGCTTCTCATTACTTCATAGTCATGTGCATGCATGTACTGCTTTGAAAGAGAACCACTGTGGCACTATGGGCTTCCCCTGCTCCTTTTACAGCTCTCCAACCTTTGGGATCCCAGACATCCTCTCCCTCAACCTCCGCTCTCTGGGATCTGCTATCTGGTTTTGCTTATCGGCACAAAAATCTTAAACCAGGGCTACTCAAATTTTTTGCGTGGCGGTCCGGAAATTTGTACAGAGACACGACTGGGGTCCGAACACAAAGGTTCAGGTTAATTGACATCAACACCTTGGCAAACCAGTTCACAAATTTATATATAGACCTCGTCATAATGTTATAGTAATTTAAATAAGAACACTACAATAAAAAATTTATTAGGTTTTGTTCAGTTATTTGTATTTTATTTATAGTAAGATTTTAGTACATAACAGGAAAATAAATAGTAACACAAAAACCATGATTAATCATATCAGGCATTCACTAGGAGGACCCACTATCGGGCACTACAACTCCAAGCACATGCAGAGACACAAAAGACAATGCTGAAATCTGTACTTGGGAGGGATGAGGAGGACAGCTAAACAGTGAATATTAAAAACATGTAGGGCAGGCTATTAATCAATCCGTATGTAAGCGCACTGCTGCCAGACATAAAGAAGACAGACAGAGAGACTTGACAGGCTTTTTAACAACGCTCAGTTTCACGCCAAAGGGAGGTCAAAGTTCAAAACTATCGCTATTTGAATGGTATTGCTATTTGAATGGTAATGGCGGGAAGGGCTCCGATCACTGCTGCGGCTTCTCTCACCTCGGTGGCGCTGAAGATGAGCCGGAGACACCAGTGAGGGAGAACAGGAGACTTCCGCAGCGCCGGTTAAAAGCCAAATGAAACCTGAGAGGCTGGGGGAACTTCGTCTGCAGAAGCACAGAGAATGTGATGTCAGAGGGGGGGAGCGCTTCTTCTTTTCCCCATGTCCCTGTCCCCTGCATTTCAGTAGCTTTAATATTGCTTTCGACATACAAGGCTACTCCTCCTCCTTTTCCATTTTCTCTGTCTCTTCTGAATAGATTATATACTACTTGGCTATGGCTATATCCCAATCATGCGATTCATTAAACCATGTTTCTGTAATGGCCACAATGTCCAAATACATTTCCACCATTAGGGCTTCCAGGTCCGGAACTTTGTTGGCTAAGCTTCGAGCATTTGTGCTCATTGCTTTCCAGCATTTACCTGGCTTGGGTGTATTTTGCATTGATTTTGTTCTGCCCACATCTTCCCACTTGTTTTTGATGTGTGGTTTGAAAGTCTGGCTGTTTCTGATATTATTCTGCTTTTGCAGGGGGTGGTGTGCAGGTCTTGATCTTCAACATCCGTCACCCCTTTTCCTAGTTTAAATGCATATCCACATACTGCCTGAATTTTTCACTTAAGATTCTTTTCCCTGCAACAGAGAGATGTAGTCCATCAGCACAGTATAGTCTCTTGTTGGTCCATCCGTTTCCCCAGTCACCAATAAATCTGAATCCTTCTTGTTTGCACTAGGTCTGGAGCCATGTATTAAAGCTGTTAATGTGATGCAGCCTTTTTGTCCCCTTACCAAGAACAGGCAGAACCTCTGAGAATGCAACAGTGTTAACAATGGGCTTGAGTTTCTCTCCCAGAGATTGGAAGTCCTTTTGGACTGTAGAGGCACTGTTTCTAGCCAGGTCATTTGTGCCCAAGTGGATAACAACATCAAGTTTGGAGTGTTCACTTTTTGCGCTAAGTACCTCAACAATTTGGTTTGTATTCCTGCTGGCTGTCGAGCCTGGTAGGCACATGACTATCTTCTCTTCTTTGAACTGTGTTCCCAAGTCGGTGCCTCTGATGATGGAATCTCCAAGTAGTAGTAGTTTTCTGTTTGGTGAGGTTTTCTTCATATTTGGTGCTTTAGCAGGAGATTGGGCATTGTCTGACTCATTTAAAAAGTAATTAGTCCTTACCTGCTAATTAGTGTTCCTGAAGGAACTCCAGTCCAGTCCCTTTACTTCTGGGTTGCGTAACCCTTCCAGCAGCTTGGAGGCTGAGCCCATCATCATTTCGATGATGGTGTGGTATAAATACCACTGGCACCACCTCTAGGCACCAGTAATCTGATGAAAAAGCAGTCCTATCGGGTACCCGCTTAAGAACCAATAACTATAATACGCAAAAAACAAAACCAATCAACTATAAAATAAAACTCCTCTTTTTTTTTTAAAGGAAGTAACAGTGGTAAGGGAGAGGAACGAAGGAGAAGGCTTACCTGAGGCCGACCTAGCCTTTTCCCACTCCCCACAGTCCCTTCCTAGAGGGTAGCCTCGCTACTGGGGCTCCTTAGACCAGGATCCCCCGCTTCCGCTCCTTGACTTTGGTCCGTTATTCCATTCTGATTACTAAAAACAGAACCTGGGCGGGATCAGGGACTGGACTGGAGTTCCTTCAGGAACACTAATTAGCAGGTAAGGACTAATTACTCTTTCCTTAGCAGAACTCCAGTCCAGTCCCTTTACTTCTGGGATGTAACAGAGCAGTTCAAAACTGGGCGGGGTTCGCCATCCTGGACCGAAGCACTGCATCCCCAAACCTGGTGTCAGCTCTTCTCTGGACATCAAGTCTGTAGTGCTTGGAAAAGGTATGTAGCGAGGACCACGTAGCTGCTTTACAAATGTCCAGCAGCGGAACCAAGCTACGCTCTGCCCAGGAGGCCGACTGCACCCACGTTGAATGTGCGCGAAGACCTACTGGGATCTGCCTCCCCTTGAGGATGTAGGCGGAGGCAATAGCCTCCCTGATCCACCTAGAGATGGAAGCTTTGGCCGCTGCTTCCCCCTTGTGCGGCCCTCCAAATTGAACGAATAGCCGTTCGGACTTGCAGAAGGACGCTGTGCGCGAAAGGTAGCGTCTCAGCACTCTAGGCATATCCAGGAGATGCAGCTTGGCACCATCCCCTTCTTGCACTTCTCCCGGGAAGGACGGGAGCGAAACTGTTTGGTTCATATGGTTCATATGTCTGAACACCACTACCTCCCTGCTAGACCCCTGCCCTACGGAATGGATAAAGAAAACCAAGGAAGACCTGAGTGTCCCATTAGCCCACATCATAAACGAATCCTTTAAACAAGGATACATACCAGATGCCCTCAAAACATCAATCATTCGACCAACCATAAAGAAGAACAACCTGGACCCCATGGACACCACCTCCTACAGACCAGTTGCAAGCCTCCCCCTCGCCACCAAGATAATAGAAAAGATAGTCCAACGCCAACTTCAAGATCATCTGGACACCAACGACATACTTGACCCGCAGCAACACGGTTTCCGGCCACTACATGGAGTCGAGACCCTCATGACCATTCTAATGAACACTCTCATCATTGGAACCCAAGAGAAACAATCAGGATACATCCTGATATTCCTAGATATATCAGCGGCTTTTGACACAATCTCCCACGAAATCCTCATACGCAGACTACAATCAATTGGAATCAAAGACACTGTACTCCAATGGTTCAGATCCTATCTAACAAACAGACAGCAACGGATCCGCACCTTCTCCACAACCTCGCCTCCCTACCAACAACTTCAAGGAGTACCCCAAGGATCCACCCTATCAGCCATGTTGTTCAATATATATCTCCGTCCGCTATGCTCAATCATACGCACCCACAACATCAACTTCCACATATACGCAGACGACATAATGCTCTACGCACCGATTACAACCACCAACCCAAAAAACGACCAGCTATCAGCCTGCTTCACCGACGTGGCCAACTGGCTACAGGAGAACAATCTATCCATCAACATAAAGAAAACCGAAGCCCTCATAGTGACAAAAGAACCGGACTTCAAACCACCTACCCACCTCAACATGGGAACCACGCAAATCCAAATCCAGCCCCAAATAAGATATCTAGGGGTCATCATTGACCAAGCTCTCACCTTTAAACAACAAATCAACAAAACTGCTGGGACGATATTCCACAAAGCTAAAACTGTTCAACGCCTCCGACCCCTCCTAGAACCTCATGACTTCAGGACAGTAATGCAAGCTGTGACACTCCCCCATCTGGATTTCTGCAACATAATCTACCATGGACTTCCTGCCTCACACACCAACCCCCTCCGAATTGCCTTAAATACTACAGCAAGGATTATTCAGAATGCAAAAAAACGGGACCACATCACCCCAATCCTAAGAGACCTCCACTTCCTTCCAATACAAGCAAGAATCAAGTACAAAGCTATCCTACTCATCCACAAGACTATCCACCAAACACGGAACACCTCACTCCACCCCCTACTGCCTCGCCCATCCCACAACAGATCAACCAGACATTCCTCCAATAACTCTATCGTCGTCCCCCACAAAAGAACCAAATCCACACAACGGACCTGCAACAGAGCCTTCGAACTTTATGCTCCATCCATCTGGAACTCTCTACCAAACCATATCAGGAACAACGCTGACATCACATCATTTAAGAAACAGCTGAAGACAATCCTATTCCGTGAACATCTCTGAACAGAAATACCACCCTATCCGCATGATCTAATACCTAGATTCAGCAGAAGCATACATGTCTATGTCTACCCAAATCATTAATTGTTGCCCCTTGGTGATGGCCCCACCCTAAAAAAATTACTCCCCCCCCCTTATGTTATATGTTACACCGCTTTGACCCGGTGAAAAGCGGTATATAAATGCAGTTAAATAAATAGAATAAATAAATAAATAAAAGGGGAGGGGACCTTGGGCAGGAATGAAGGGACCGTCCGCAAGACCACCTTATCCTTGAAAAACGAAAGAAAAGGAGGTCGAGAGTAAAGAGCTTGAAGCTCCGAGACACGCCTAGCCGAACAGAAAGCTACCAAAAATACCGTCTTCAGAGTCAAGTCCTTTAGGGAGGAGCTCCTTGCTGGTTCAAAGGGCTCCCTGGTTAAGGAATCCAATACCAGGTTTAGGTCCCAAGGGGGAATAACTGATCTTTGCTGGGGTCGTAACCGCTTGACCGCTCTCAGGAACCTATCCACATCAGCGTGGTCCCCTAGAGACTTTCCCCGTACCTTTCCCCTATAGCAAGAAATGGCTGCTAGCTGAACTCGCAACGAGCTGTGAGCTAAACCCTTCTCAAAGCCTGCTTGCAGAAATTACAGAACCTCCGGGACTGAGGCTGCTAGAGGTTTCTTCCGATGTTCCGCGCACCATGCCTCAAATATGCGCAAAACTCTGACATAGGAAAGGCAGGTCGAGCATTTTTGTGCGTTCAGCAGAGTCGAAATTACCGAACCCAAGTAACCTCGCTTCCGGAGCCGCGCCCTCTCAATAGCCAGGCCGTAAGCGAGAATCGATGCACGCGGGGCATCTGAACTGGACCCTGCCATAGCAAATCCTTTCTGTCGGGGAGCCTCCAAGGGCGATGAGCCGCTAGTCTCACCAGATCTGCATACCACGGGCGGCAAGGCCAATCCGGAGCTATGAGAATTACCAAACCCTGGTGGGCTTCTATTCGCCTTAGAACCCTCCCTATGAGGGCCCAGGGTGGGAACACATACAGGAGACCTTCCGAAGGCCACTTCTGGACCAGGGCATCCAAGCCTTCGGACATCTAGTTTAAAGCCCTCTTCAGTAGATTAGTAGACTAGCTAATCTACTGAAGAGGGCTTTAAACTAGATTCATTGGGGATGGGTGAAGAAAGCCCTCAGGTAATGGAAAGCCCCCAGGTAGGTGATACATTAAATACCTTTATGGAAATGGGTAACAGGGGTAACATATGGAAAGCAGTGTGTATTAATGCCCGTAGCATGGGAAATAAGATCCCTGAAGTTGAAGCTTTGGTGGGAGTGGCTGACTTGGATTTAGTGGCAGTTACAGAAACATGGTTCACAGAAAACCATGACTGGGATGTAACTATACCTGGCTATACTTTATTCAGAAAGGACAGGGTAGGAAGAAGGGGAGGAGGAGTGGCACTATATGTAAAAACTACTATTAAAGCTATGGAATTACAGAGCTTAAAAGGGAGAGAGGAGGCATTGTGGGTTAAACTAGAAAGAGGGAAAGAGAAATCTATTTGCATTGGTGTGATATACAGACCTCCCTCACAAGAGGAACAGGTGGACAGAGAGTTAATTGAAGACATACACAGCATTGCTAGGAAAGGGGAAGTGCTACTGATAGGAGATTTCAATATGCCAGATGTTGATTGGCACATTCCTGCTGCAGTATCATCTAGAAGTAAGGAGATCCTGGATTCTCTACAGGGAGAACTATTCAGGCAATTGGTAACAGACCCCACACGTGAAGGGGCCATACTAGACTTGGTGCTTACCAATGGTGAAAGTGTTTCTGATGTTGTAGTGGGAGATCATTTTGCATCCAGTGATCACCAGATGGTGTGGTTCAGTATTAGGACTAGGGCTGTTAGAATCCATTCCAAGGTGAGGATCTTAGACTTTAGGAAGACTAACTTTGCAAAGATGGGCCAATACCTCAGGGAGTCGTTAGTGGGATGGGAACAGCTGGGGGATGTAGAAAAACAGTGGGCAAAACTGAAAGGCGGTATTTTAAGGGCAACCAACCTTTTTGTTAAAATGGTAAATAAAGGCAAAAGGAAAAGGAGACCACTATGGTTTTCGAAGGAAGTAGCTGAAAAAGTGAAGAAAAAGAGGGAGGCCTTCATGAAATACAAGAGATCACAGAGAGAGGAAGACAGGCATCTGTATTTGGAAAAACTTAGAGAAGCTAGCAAAGTAGTCAAGAAGGCAAAGATTCAAAAGGAGGAGGAAATAGCCAATGCAATAAAATGGGGGGATAAGACATTTTTCAGATATATTAGTGAGAAGAGGAAGGGCAAAAGTGGTATTGTCAGACTCAAGGGTGCAGGGGGGGGGGGATTATGTAGAAGCTGATAAGGATAAAGCGGAATTGCTTAACAAATATTTTTGTTCTGTGTTCACAGATGAAGAACCAGGAGCAGGACCTCAGAAAACACCCACAAATAAGAACAGAAGCGAGGGACATCTTGAACAATTTTCAGAAGACTGTGTTCATGAGAAACTAGCTCAACTTAAAGTAGACAAAGCGATGGGACCGGATGGGATACACCCTAGAATACTGAGGGAACTTGGGGACGTTCTAGCAGCTCCACTGACTGACCTTTTCAATGCCTCGTTGGAGTCAGGAGTGGTGCCAAAGGACTGAAGAGAGGCTCATGTGGTGTCTTTACACAAAAGCGGAAGGATGTGGTTGAAAACTACAGGCCGGTTAGTTTAACTTCGGTGGTGAGTAAATTATTGGAAACACTGCTGAAAGAGAAAATAGTGAGGTTTCTGGAGTCCAGCGGATTACAGGATCCGAGGCAGCATGGATTCACCAGAGGCAGGTCTTCTCAGACAAATCTGATTGATTTCTTTGACTGGGTGACCAGGGAGTTGGACCGAGGGAGAGCTCTAGATGTGGTGTATTTAGATTTCAGTAAAGCCTTTGACACTGTTCCTCACAGGCGACTTATAAACAAACTGAGCACCCTAGGGATGGACCCTAAAGTTACTGCTTGGGTTAGAAATTGGTTGGGTGGGAGGCGACAAACAGTACAAGTAAATGGAGCTCACTCTGAGGAGAAGGATGTTACCAGTGGTGTGCCCCAGGGATCTGTCCTTGGTCCGATTCTTTTTAACATCTTTGTTAATGATATAGTGGAAGGGCTGTCGGGTAAGGTTTGCCTCTTTGCGGATGATACCAAAATCTGCAATAGAGTAGAGACCCAGGAAAGTGTAGATAACATGAGGAGGGATCTAGCTAAGCTTGAAGAATGGTCTAGAATTTGGCAGCTGGGATTTAATGTTAAAAAATGTAAGGTCATGCATTTGGGCTGCAGCAATCCAAGGGAGCAATACAGTATAGGAGGTGAAGTACTTTTGTCCACTAAAGAAGAGTGGGACCTAGGCGTGGTTGTGTCTGATGATTTTAAAGTAGCTAAACAGGTAGAAAAGGCGATGGCAAAAGCTAGAAGGATACTTGGGTGCATACGGAGAGGAATGGCTAGCAGAAAAAAGGAGGTGATAATGCCTCTGTATAAGTCTTTGGTGCGACCTCATTTGGAGTATGGTGTGCAATTCTGGAGACCGCACCTTCAAAAGGATGTGAACAGGATGGAGTCGGTGCAGAGGGTGGCTTCTAAAATGATTAGTGGGCTTCATTATAAAGCATATGAGGACAGACTTAAGGATCTTAATATGTACACCTTAGAGGAAAGGCGGGATAGAGGTGATATGATTGAGATGTTTAAATACCTCCGTGGCATAAATGTTCAGGGAGAGAGCCTCTTTCAATTGAAAGCAAATTCTGCTATGAGGGGACATGGGATGAGGGTGAAGGGAGATAGATTCAGGAGTGATATGCGGAAATATTTCTTTACGGAAAGAGTAGTGGATCCGTGGAATAGTCTCCCAGTGGACGTGGTAGAGATGAGGACAGTAACTGAATTCAAAAAAGCATGGGACCAACACAGAGGATCTCTAAAGGTAAAAAGTGGACTGTTGTAGTTGTTGTTATGGAAGGACAGACTAGATAGAAACATGATGACAGAAAAAGACCACATGGCCAATGTTTCTATCCTTTCCTTCCTTCGACTGAAAAACCGGCTTGCTTTGGCTGTATCGTAGCGTGCCATAAGATCCATGATCGGCGTCCCCCAAAGAGCTACCACTTCGTCGAACACTTCCTGCGCTAGTTCCCACTCTCCGTGGTCTATCTTGTACCTGCTGAGGTAATCGGCCGTCACATTTTCTGCCCCGGCCACGTGCTGCGCTGATAGGGCCAATAGATGGGCTTCGGCCCACTGTAGAAGGTTGTCCGCCTCCTTCTCCAGACAGGGGCTGCTTGTTCCCCCTTGGCGGTTGATGTAGGCCACCGTGGTGACATTGTCCGAAAGGACGCGGACTGCCCTTTGCCGAACCAAGGGCTCGAGAGCTCTGAGTGCCAATGCTACTGCCCTCAGCTCTAGTCTGTTGATGGACCACCGTGATTCCCTTGGGGTCCAGCTTCCCTGTGCGAACTGGCCCCTGCAATGCGCATCCCAGCCTGCTAGACTTGCATCCGTCGTCAGCTGTATCCATTGGGGTGGATCGAGAGGCATCCCGCATCCTAGGTTCCTTGGGCGCCTCCACCAGAGAAGAGCCCTCCTGACCCGAAGAGGACAGGGCAGTTGCATGGATAAGGGATGATGCTGATGGGACAAACGCCGTAACAAGGCGCGTTGAAGGGGTCGCATAAGAGCCTTGGCCCACGGGACTACCTCTATTGCCGCCGCCATGGTGCCCAGCAGTTGTAGGTAATGCCAGGCGGTGAGGATTCGTCTTGATATGAAGAGAGAGACCAGGTTTCTCAGGTACCGTAACCTCTGCTTCGACAAAAAAACTCTTCCTCTCCTGGTGTCGAATCTTGCTCCAAGGTAATTGATCTCCTGTGAGGGAATTAATCTGCTCTTTGCTTGATTGATGACCCAACCCAACTCCTCCAGGAATTCCACCACCCTGGCTGTAGCTGTACAACTCTCCATTTCCGACTTCGCCCGAATCAGCCAATCGTCTAAGTAAGGATGTACCAAAATTCCCTCCTTGCGAAGAGCCGCGGCCACAACTACCATTACTTTGGTGAACGTCCTGGGGGCTGTTGCTAGGCCAAAGGGAAGGGCCTGGAACTGAAAATGACCTCTCGGTACTGCAAACCTCAGGAACTGTTGATGAGATCTTCGGACCGGGATATGTAAGTATGCTTCCGTCAAATCTAAGGATGTCAGGAACTCCCCCTGTCTTACCACTGCAATGACCGACCTCAGGGTTTCCATTCAGAAATGAGGAACCGAGAGGCAACGATTGACGTGCTTTAGGTCTAGGATTGGATGAAAGGATCCTTCTTTCTTTGGTACCACAAAATAGATTGAGTATCGATCGGAACCGTATTGGTCTCTCGGAACGGGAACCACCGCTCCCAGCACGATCAGCCTTGAAAGAGTATCCTCTATCGCTACCCTCTTTTCTGGAGGGCCGCAGGGAGACTGAATAAAGGCTGGAAGCACTTGTTTTGTGAATTTGAGAGCGTACCCCTCTCGGATCACTTCCAGTACCCATTGATCTGATGTGATCCGGGCCCAGGCGGGAAGGAACTGCCTTAACCGACCCCCCATCAGCAGGTATTTCTCCTAGGCCCCCGTTGTCTCATTGAGGTTTCCTGGGGCCCGAGGAGGAGGAGGGAACGCTAAAACCTCTTCCTGCCCCTCGAAACCCTTTGAAGCCTTGCCCTCTAGAGGGAGGGCGGCCATTAGGAAAGAAGTTCGATCTGGCCGAACGGAACCTTCGAAAGTCCCTAGGCTGGCTTAAACTCGACTCTGGTTGGTTCCATTCTTCCTGGATCATCTGGCGCACCACCCTGTGGACCGGAAATACTTTCTGTGATTTCCTGACAGCTTGGATCAACGGATCCTCTAACGCTTCTTCCTCTGCAGGAGTGTCCGAGGCCATATTGAGCACCTTCAGTGACTCATTTATTAATGCTGGTAGCTCCTCTCGACGAAAGACTCTATTCGGGATTGCTCCTCCTCTGGGATCTCTCCCTCCTCAAGCTCCTCCTCTTCCTCCCCTACGTCTCTGTCTGAGCCCTCCTCTCTCTCTCTCTCTCTCCCTATATATATATATATATATATATATATATATACTTCTATCTTTTTAAATTAGGATTTAACCTAGCCATTTAAAAAGGGAAAAAAACCCTCTGTACTTGCAGTTTCGTTGCCCTGGTCCTCTGCGTGCCGCTCTTCACGCTAGCATCCATTGCCTCCTGCTAGACTCCACGTGGTAGGCCGCAGCCACGTGGAGTCTGGGCCTGCAGCCAGCGGAAGTGTCCTCCCCGCCGGGCCCCAGACTCCCCGAAATCGGGGAAGTTTGTTCGTTCCCCCGACGACGCCTCTAGCGCTCAGCCGGGACCGGAGCTGAAAGCGCGAGGCGGGGGAGCTGAATAAAGCGGTGCGGTGCTGCCTCTAGTGCTCAGCCCACCCCCGGGGCTTCAGCGCGAGGCAGATGAGGTTGGAGGAAGAGCCGTGGGGAGCCAGCTGACCGCGCAAGCGGGAGGAGAGCAGCACAAACCTCCCCGCTGCAAAGGCAAACCCCCTCCTTCCGAAGGGCACCGGGAAGAGGACCGGAGGAGAGCGGGAGGAGGGGAGAAAGAGTGGAGGTTCCAAAAATTAAGGTAACAGCGGTTCCAAATGCACAGGAGTAAGGAGAACTCCAAACTAATGAAAAAAGAAATCAAAGAAAAGAAATTAAAAAGGTACAGATAACAAAACTAAAACTCCAGTAAGCTCTCTGGCTTACGGGAACCCTCCAGCTGCTTGGAGGCTGAGAATACTGGTGCCTAGGGGTGGTGCCAGTGGTATTTATACCACACCATCATCGAAACGATGATGGGCTCAGCCTCCAAGCTGCTGGAAGGGTTGCGCAACCCAGAAGTAAAGGGACTGGACTGGAGTTCTGCTAAGGAAGGGCCCTTCAGTTTCATTGGATTGAGCATCCTCATTAGTCTAAAACGTAGTCTAATCTTGATGTATAGGATCTCTTGATGTATAGGATGTCTCTGCGTGACAGGTCAGAATCTTCCAGAACCCACTGTGATCCATTTGTTCCTGGGGTGTTTGATTCTTTGTGGGAGCGGTGGTGGACTTTGTTCAGTTTGTATCCTAGAAGAGGTGCATTTCATTGCAGCTATTTCCTCCCTCAGTAGAGTCACTTCTTTATGCATGGCAGCTAGGTCTTTCCTAAGTAGAGTCAGTTCGTCATGCATGGCAGCTGAACTGAGGCACATAGAACAAGTTCTTAGGCTCCAAATGATTCGTCTTGGAATGAAAGTACCGCAGTTATTGCACTGAATACACGACATGTTGGTTAAGCAGTCCCAGAAGAGGAAGAAGAAGAAGAAAGGATGAAGAAGCTGTGGACTTTTAACCCAAGTAAAAAGGATAGATGGCACGTATGTGACCACTATAAAGGCAATGTAGCCCCTGGGGTGGGTGGGATGAGGGAGTGGGCGGGAACCTAAGTGTCTCTGGCGAGTAGGCTGTTCCTGAACCGTGGGCACACACAGATATCTGATGTAAGTCTATACAAGAAAAACAGTCTAAATTCCCCCAAGCTTAGTCTAAAACCACAGTTAAAAGCTATAATAGTAATCCCCCCAAAAATCAACAGTTAGACTTTATAGATTTAAGCCAGCAGAAAAGATAGAAAGATTTGTTCTTAGCGTAATGGAGGCTTCTCAGCTTTTGCAAAACTGGCTCAGACCAGTGTCAGGCCAGGTGTGCAATGTTCCAAATCAGCTCCTCCCTGGGAATAGGGTTTCACCAACCAGTGCAGCAGGGGTACAAACCTAGTTAACTCTCTATCTGCCACACACACTGATATCTGATGCAAGTCTATACAAGGAAAGCAGTCCAAATGCCCCCAGGCTTATTCTAAAACCACAGTTAAAAGTTATAATAGTAATCCCCCCAAAAATCAACAGTTAGAATTTATAGATTTAAGCCAGCAGAGAAGACAGAAAGATTTGTTCTTAGCGTAATGGAGGCTTCTCAGCTTTTGCAAAACTGGCTCAGACCAGTGTCAGGGTACACAAGGAGGAGCGACCTCCTGCAGAAAAGTCCAACGAACACAAAGAGCAGGAGAGGGTGGAAGAGCAAGAGGGTCTTTATTGTTCAAAGGGAACCCCAACGCGTTTCGGCAACGCCTTCCTCAGGGGGAGTGCCACTAATAAATATCAAAAACACAATAAATAAACAATAATAAATAATAAACTAAAAAGTAATTAAAAAATAGTACAACATTGAATTAAAACAATATGCAATATGAAAGCACCGGCATGACATAAAAACATAAAAACTAAATGCTATAAATAAATAAGGTAAAAGAGAGAGAGCAGGGCTGAGAGAACAAATAAAATATGCAAAACACATAGAACATCTATGATAAAGAAAACTAATGATACTAAAGTATGAAAATGGTGTGAGAGAGCAATAAGAACACACAATCTTCTAATTACATATGAATTAACTCCAAATCTAAATATAAATATGACAAAGGAGAATATGTGTGTAAATATCCATATAAAAACTAAAACAATAAAATTAAATAAATTATAAAAGATGTAAGAATATAAATAAATATATAACAAACTATATATGCAAATCCATTGGACTAAAACATAAAAACATTGTAAAAATATAAGACCCAAAAACAATCATAGCACAGAGTATGCGTGAGCTTGTGATAAATAATCAAATGTATAAAATATGCAACATCAACCACATGACAAATCATAATAATGTTCATAAAATAAGCACGCATTCACAGATAACCAGATAAAAAAACAATAAAATAATAATATAATATAATAAAATAATAAAATAATATAATAATAAATAGATTGAAAACAAAAATTAGCATGTAATAGAACAAAGCATATCCATCAAACATAAAATATGAATAAAAATATATCATAGGCAAATAAAGTATGTTAAAGCCTTAAACCGGATTAGTAAAAAAGGGGTGATGATATGGTGTACTAGTGGACCAAAAAATGGATATTAATAAACTGAGGTAAGGTACTAAACGAACAATGTAAAGGGGGTATTTTAGAGTCACAATTACTCAAGTGTGTAATTAAAGAGCAACATGTGGCACAATTCACATACCTATCGGTTAAAAGGGGGAGGAGTTAAGAAATAGACAGAGAATGAAGTGACAATGGTTTAATGTTTTGTTCTATTACATGCTCATTTTTGTTTTTATGTCATGCCGGTGCTTTCATATTGCATATTGTTTTAATTCAATATTGTACTATTTTTTAATTACTTTTTAGTTTATTATTTATTATTGTTTATTTATTGTGTTTTTGATATTTATTAGTGGCACTCCCCGTGAGGAAGGCGTTGCCGAAACGCGTTGGGGTTCCCTTTGAACAATAAAGACCCTCTTGCTCTTCCACCCTCTCCTGCTCTTTGTGTTCGTCAGACCAGTGTCAGGCCAGGTGTGCAATGCTCCAAATCAGCTCCTCCCTATTATTTAGCTAGGCTTATATACCGCTTTTCTAAGAGTCAAAGTAGTGTACATGCAGATACTGTATGTATGCATGCAGAACTCTATATTGAAATAGTAAAGCTTGCACAGTGAAGGCTGTCTTAAGATTTTGTAAAAAAAAAATAGCACCAAACGCAATATGCTACCTTTAACACTGGAATTTGACACTTTCTTTCCAAGCATCCCTTCAACTATGCTAAACATCAATTTTTGCAGTGTCAACAACAAAATTATAGAAACATAGAAACACGATGGCAGGAAAAAAATCACCTGGCCCATCTAGTCTGCCTTTCCATATCAACTACTACAATAGTCACCTTTTTTTCCCTTTTTCCCTCTGTGTTTGTCCCATGCTTTTTTGAATTCAGATATTGTCCTCATCTCTACCACCTCCACAGGAAGACTATTCCACACATCTACAACTCTTTCCATAAAAAATATTTCTGCATATTAGTTCACAGTCTATCCCCTTTCACCCTTCATTCTATGTCCCCTCGTAGCAGAGCTTGCTTTCAATAGAAAAAGGCTCTCCTGTGCATTTATGCCATTGAGGTATTTAAACATCTCTGTTATATCTACTCTATCCCTTTTCTCTAAAGCATACATGTTAAAATTCTTAAGTCTGTCCTCATATGCTTTATGACGAAGACTACTAACCATTTTAGTAGCCACCCTCTGCAATGACTCCAACTCTGTTATATCCTTTTGAAGGTGTGGTCTCCAGAACTGTACACAATACTACAAATGAGGTCACACCAAAGACTTATACAGAGGCACTATCACCTCCTTTCTTCTGCTGACCATTCCTCTCCCTATGCACCCAAGCACTCTTCTAGCTTTCGGTATCGCCTTTTCTACCTGTTTAGATACTTTAAGATCGTCAGACACAATCACACAGGTCCTGTTCTTTTGTGGACAGAAGTACTTCACCCCCTACACTGTACTGCTCCCTCTGATTTTTGCAGCTCGAGTGCATGACCCTGTATTTTTTTTTTTGCATTAAATCTCAGCTACCAAATTCTCAACCATTCTTCAACTTAGCTAGATCCCTCCTCGTGTTATCTACTCCATCCTGGGTGTCTACTCTATTGCAGATTTTGGTATCATCTGCAAAGAGGCAAACCTTACCTGACAGCCTTTCGGCAATATCACTAACAAAGATGTTAAAAAGAATCAGATCAAAGACAGATCCCTGCGCACACCACTGGTAACCACCTTCTCCTCAGAGTGAGTCCTCTGTCACCTCCCACTCTAGAAATTTCTAACCCAATCAGTAACTTTAGGGTCCATCCCTAGGGTGCTCAGTTTGTTATAAGTCGCCAGTTTAGAATGGTGTCAAAGGCTTTACTGAAATCCAAGTACATCACATCTAGGGCTCTCCCTCAGTCCAACTCCCTGGTAACCCAGTCAAAGAAATCAATCAGATTTGTCTGACAAGATATGCCTCTGGAGAATCCATACTGCCTCTGATCATGTAATCCGTTGGACTCCGGAAACCTCACTATTTTCTCTTTCAGCAGTGCTTCCAATAATTTACTCACCACAGAATTTAGACTAACCAGCCTGCAGTTTCAACCACATCCTTACTTCCGCTTTTGTGTAAAGGGACCACATGTGCCTCTCTCCAGTCCTCTGGCACCACTCCAGACTCTAAAGAGGCATTGAAAGGGTCAGTCAGTGGAGCCACTAGTGTCCCCAAGTTCCTTCAATATTCTCAGATGCATCCCATCCAGTCCCATCGCTTTTTCTACTTTTAGTTTAGCTAGTTCCTCATGAACACAGTCTTCTAAAAATCGTTTGAGATCCCCTTTGCTTCTATTCTTATTTGTGGGTATTTTCTGAGGTCCTGCTCCTGGCCCTTCATCTGTGAACACAGAACAGAAATATTTGTTAAGCAATTCCGTGTTATCCTTATTAGCTTCTACATATTCCTCCCCTTCACCCTTGAGTCTGACCATACCACTTTTACCCTTCCTCCTCTCACTAACATATTTGAAAAATGTCTTATCCCCCCACTCCCCATTTTATTGCATTGACTATTTCTTCTTGTTTGCATCTTTGCTTTCCTGACTACTTTGCTACCTTCTCTAAGCTTTTCCAAATATAGATGCCTGTCTTCCTTTTTCTCTGATCTCTTGTATTTCATGAAGGCTCCCCCCCCCCTCCCTTTTTCTTCACCTTTTCAGCTACTTCTTTTGTGAACTATAGTGGCCTCCTTTTCCTTTTACCTTTATTTACCTTTCTAACAAAAAGGTTGGTTGCCCTTAAAATATTCCCTTTTAGTTTTGCCCACTGTTTTTTACATACCCCAACTGTTCCCATCCCGCTAACGACTCCTTGAGGTATTGGCCCATCTTGGCAAAGTTAGTTTTCCTAAAATCTAAGGCCCTCGCTTTTGAATGGATTTTATCAGCCCTAATATTGAACCACACCATCTGGTGATCACTGGATGTGAGATGATCTCCCACTATAACATCAAAAACACTTTCATCATTAGTAAGCACCAAGTCCAGTATGGCCCCTTTATGTGTGGGTTCCATTTCCAGTTGTCTAAATAATTCTCCCTTTAGAGAATCAAGGATCTCCTTACTTCTAGATAACACCTCAGCAGGGATGTGCCAATCAACATCCGGCATATTGAAATCACCTATCAGCTATTAAATCTACTATTAAATCTCTGTCTACTCCTTCTTCCAGTGAGTGGGGTCTGTATATTTTGCCAATGCAAATGGATTTCTCTTTCCCTCTTAACCCACAGTACCTCCTCTCTCCCTTTTAATCCCTGTAATTCTATAGCTTTAATATTATTTTTTATAGATAGTGCCACTCCTCCTCCCCTTCTTCCTACCCTATCCCGCCTGAATAAAGTAGCCTGGTATAATTGCATCCCAGTCATGGCTGTCCATGAACCATATCTCCATAACCGCCACTAAATCCAAATCAGCCTCTTCCATTAAATTTATGCACAGCGTCCCCGAAAGGGGGACGCTCAAATTTTATGCCTCAGGTCATATGAGACCACGCATAAAACAATTCAATCACGCAATATTTTATTAGGAACAAATGTAGAATTCATGCATTAATGGGTTAAAGCCTCAACATCTGGGATCTTATTTCCCATGCTACGGGCATTTATACCCACCACTTTCCGGATGTTGCCCCTTTTACCCATTTCTGTAGAGGTATTTAATGTTTCACTTACCTGAGGGCTTTCATTTACATGAGGGCTTTAATTACCCATCCCCCAACTAATCTGGTTTAAAGCCCTCTTCAGTAGGTTAGCAAGTCTGCTACTGAAGACATGTTGACCCTTCTTGGACAGATGGATGCCATCTCTGCTCTGCAGCCCCTGGATCATCCTCCCATGGTCCAGGAAACCAAAACGCCCTCAATGACACCATCCACGCAGCCATGCGTTCATGTCCAGGATGCAAGTTTCTCTGCCTAGGCCTTTTTTGGGCTAATTTCATTTTTACAGAAAAAAAAGGAAGTACTGCCTCAAAAAAGAAAAATAAATACTGCTATATTCCTCTTTGGGGTCTCTCAATTATTTTTATTATATTCACATTGTGATAGGTGGGCATAACTCTGCTATCCATAATCCTAAAAGTCTATTGTATATCGCAAATGAAGATGTCATACTTGGAACAAGAGTGCATGACTATATGAAAGTCAGGCAAAACAAAAAAAATGAAAATGCTAATTGTTTTGATGTAGTATCTGATAACAGAAAAGGCTGAAATTATAACAATGAATAAGGAGAATGACCTGCTGAGGAAGGATGACTGCAAAGCTAGGAAATTCTGTAATGCTGAACATGATTCTCCTATAAATGTTGCCAGCAATGTCATTTATTCTAATAAGTGTGAAAAAGAGGTTGCCACCATGCAAAGCCTTTAGGTAATATGACTTCATAAAAAAATGAACCCATTACTAATAATGACTTGGGGATAGTACGTTTTCTTGAAATGGAAGAAAGCATGTTTTTGCAGTGCATTCTGTTCCATTATAAGAAAGCAAAGTTAAGTTATGCTTGCATTATAATTGAGGGAGGAGTGAGATGGTAGATGCACGCTGCTGGCTTCAGTAGCTCCACATGCTAATGGGTGGGATTAGTAGAGATGCAATATGTAGAGGCACAAGGCCAAGCCCCCCTAAACCCACTTCCCCCTTCCTCTTTTCTGTGGATAGCACCATACTTCTGTTTTCTCAACCTTGGGGTCATCTTTGATTCCTCTCTCTTTCACCACACACAACCAGAGAGCTCAAATCTGTTGGTTCTTTCCCTATAATATCAGCAAAATTCATCACTTCCTTTCTGGGCACACAATTAAGGCTTTTATCCACTCTCTAGCCACCTCCTGTCTAGTCTATTGCAACCTGCTCCTCACTGGTCTCCCCCTGAATCATCTCTCTTCCCTTCAATCTGTTCAAAACTCAGTTGCAGGGCTAATCTTCTGCCATGTGTTAGCACTATCCTCACGTAGTAGTAGTATTATGAATAATGGCTGAGCTGTGGTTCAGAATTTTTTCAATCATATCTGCCACCTTTGATATGGTGTCCATCCCAATTTTTCATCGGACATTGATAGAAGTAGGTGTTAGGCCTGGTGTTAGGTCTTGGGGGCATAGCTCAGTGATAGGGCATTTGATTACAGATCAAGAGGTCCCTGGTTCAAATCCAGGTGCCCCCTTTCCCAGAAGTCTAGGATAGCATAATGGTTAGAGTACTAGGTAAGGGTTCAAATCCCACTGCTGCTATTGTGCTGAGTACTGGGGATGATAGAGTGCTTTCTTGACTATCCTTAAAGGGCCTCCAGGCCATTCCTAAAGGGTCCCCATTGCAAGCAAGGTAACATTCTGCGGCTCTTGAATACAAACTCTCTGACTGAGAGCTCGGGGGGGGGGGGGTTCTCATTTTTAATTACTAATATTTTTCTGCTGCATTGCCTAATAAGTTGTAGTTATATTGCAAAAGGGGCAATTTTTGTGTTCTTGGGCAAAGCTTTGTTTTCTGCTGCTAGAGTTCTTTTTCTTCTCCTTTAGCCCTCAAGTTCAAAGAGGTAAGCAGGCCCTTTGAAGTCACTGACCTCCTTAGGTGTTAAATCTCTTCTTTTCCATCTTGGTTCACTCACATCCACCCCATGTAAGCATTCTTGATATATAGGGCAACTCCCCAATTAATTTGTTGACAAAAGATAACCGATTTTTGTTGCTTAGCAGGGAAAATTTAGGAAGCAAATAGTTCCATGTTTGGATATCTACTAAAAATAAACAATCTGCTATTCTTGAAGGAGCTTTGATTAGGTAACTTTACAAATGGAACACAATTAAATCTATAGTCCTTAGACGCATATCATCAAACTTTACTACTGTAAAGTAATAACTGTTTAGCAAGGAAATGGGGCTACACACAGGGATATAGAACAGCGCAGTTAGAAAACACATAAAAGAGGTTAGTTGCTTTTTCTCTTAAAGGACAGCTGAGGAAAAAGTTGGGGATTTTGGCAGGTCTCCCTCGTTTATTTCAACGGGTACTAAAGCTTCACCAACTGAACGATGGCTGGGAAAAATTGTATTACCAAAGCTGTTGCGCCCGCTACAGCTTCTGCCTCTGTCCAGACAAAGAGTCCGATGCCAGCCAAGGGATTTGTTCCATGTGCAAGATCCCTGCAAGCTGAAGCCCTCATGAAACAATTGGAGGAGATCAGAGACGAGGTGGCGAGGAGGAGAAGCATTCAAGACAGCGAGAAGTACATTGATGAGATGCTTCTTGAAACTCTGAAAGGGGTGAAGATGGTATTCTACAGAATGAAGAGAGTTGGATAAAAGTCACCAAAGCCTGCAGACTTGACAACCCAACTCCTCCAGCCCTCAAAATGAAGAACTAGTATGCAACCCTGGAATGGAGATGAAAGCATCCCAGGAAGGTAAGAATTAGAGCTTAAGCACGCCAAAATTGCAGAATCAGTGACCACAAGAAAGTGAAAGGTTATGGTGGTTGGTGACTCTCTTCTGAGGGATACTGAGCCATCAATTGCTGACCTGAATTGATATTCATGGAGGTGTGCTGTCTGCCATGTGCCAAAATCCAAGATGTTATGGAGAGTTTGCCGAGACTCATCAAGCCTATTATTATCCGATGTTGCTCATCCATGTCAGCACAAACGATACCTCTCCGAAGCAGACCCTGGACATAGCCGGAAGCCACACACCCCACAGACTGCCGCATCATTGTCGGACAGTCTGAAGCGCTGACTGCTCCTGTTTTCTTTCTTTTTTTTTTTTATTTGCAGGAGTTTGCTCTACTCCCGGCTCCCTCCCAAGAGTTGGGGAGGACGACAGAAGGAGTCTGCCAGTAGGGTCACAGCTGGGGGGGAGAAAAGGAGAGACCCAGCACCACCGGTTCTGCACCACGAGCCTGAAAGACTGACGTTGGCCTAAAGACAGCTCCATACAGCACAACAATGCTGCCTTTACCACCTGCTGGAGACTGTGAATACTCACTTGGTCGGCTAGCACAGGATGCTTATAGCACACTAAGGGGTTTGTTTACTAAACAGTGGTAGTGGACTCCGTGCGATATCGGAGCCACGGCCTCATTGATTTCAATGGGGCTGCGGCTCCAATATCGCACGGAGTCTGCTACCGCCGTTTAGTAAACAGACCCCTAAGTTGTGTTCTCAGTCTCCACCTGCTGGTAGAGGAGCATAACCCACTCATCTGGACGGGACTGGAGGGATGAATTGGAATTTAAAAAATCTATATTCTCTTCAAATATGCTCAAAAATATCAGAAATGTATCTATTAAAGTCCTTAATATAATGTTCATTAACCTAAATTTAGGCTTATGAATAAAGAAAAAAAGGTGGTAGCAAATCTAGACTTTCAAAGACTGTTAATTTTCATTTCTGCTAGTGAGCTAACAGTTTTCCAGACTGAACAGTGTGTTGTACTAATGGAGTCTTTTCTAGCCTCAAGCACATTATTACAAAATAACAGATTCCATGAGATGCAAGAATGGAACCAGAGCACATTGTAGGCTTAAAACAATTGTTTGTTTGTTTTTCATTCAAGACAACCCTCCCCGTTCTTCAAATGCATCCTCTGAGTTATAAGGCCCTTTTTTCAATATAACCTGCAAAGCACTACAAAAAAAATGATAAAAGATGGTGTTATTAAACGACTCTCATCCCCTGAGCAGAAAATGGTAGTTATCATGTTAGTCCATTTAATACATCAAAATAAAGATTAACAAACAAGCTATAGGTGATAAAAATATATTGTTAGTCCCAGGGGCCGCAGAATGCCTCTCGGATTGGGGGGGGGGGGGGTCCAAACTATGCCTTGAATCTGCCTCCAGCTCCATCCTAACTCTGACTCCTAACCCCTGCAGACTTACCCTCCTGTTCTGCCTGCAGGGAGGATAAAGGAATGGCAGCGATGATGGTGAACTTCTGTCTGCCTGCAGGAGATTGGATCCCTGCGGGCAGGAGGGGAAGGTTGCTGCAATTGCAGTGGCCTTCCCCCCTGCCCATGGGGATCCGATCTCCCGCAGGCAGATAGGAGTCTCTGCCATGATCTCAGCAGCCTACCATCCCTGCCCGCGGGGATCCAATCTCCTGCAGGTAGACAGACGTTCACCGTGATCGCAGCCATTCCCTTCTTTTCCCTGCAGGCAGAACAGGAGGGTAAGTCTGTAGGGGCTAGGAGTTGGCCTTCCACCCCTGCCCGCGGGGATCCAATCTCCTGCAGGTAGATAGGAGGAGTCAACCATGATCGCAGTTGCTCTCTGCAGGCAAAATTTTGGCGGTGCCAGGGCCTGTCCCACCCTGTTCCGATGCTCCTGGTTAGTCCAATAAAAAGATGACAAGTTTTTGAGAGCTATACTCTCTTCATCAGGTCTCTGAATGTCTCTGCATTATCCCTTCAGAGACCTGATAAAGAGAGTATAGCTCTTGAAAGCTTTTCAGAAATATATTAAGATAATCCAATAAAAAGGTATCAACCTACAACTTGTTTGTTGACCTTTATTTGCACATTTCCCATCCCCTGGAACCTTTCAGCTGAAACCTAAAATCCTCAAAGCAGGTCAGCCAATCCAAGCCAGTATCTGTAAACTCATTAAAACAATCTTAAAATAGGTAAGAAACACCATCAGCTTCATCTAAGACATTGCAGACATCATACTGTAAAATTCAACAAAATTCCAAATTATTCTCTATGTTCATGCTAGTCACTACGGTGGTGGTGGTGGTTGTTAAGTGCCATCGAATCAGTGTCAACTCATGGCGATTCTGAACAGTTGTCCTAAACTGTGTTCAGTCTTCAGTCAGGTGGCTCATTGTTGTTAGAGTGGCACCCATAGCTGCTGTTATTGTATTGATCCATCTTCATTGCTGACCTTCTTCTTTGGCATTGACCTTCTTAATTTGTCAAGCATGATGTCCTTCTCTAACAATCTCTCTCTTCACATGATGTGTCCAAAGTATGAAAGTCGAAGTCTTGGCATCTGAGCTTCTAAAGTAAGCTTAGGTTTGATCTCCTCTAGTACTGACTGATTTGTTCTTCAAGCAATCCATGGTATACACAGTATTTGTTGCCAGCACCAGAATTGAAAGGCATTGATTTTCTTCCTGTCCATCTTGTTCAGTATGCAACTTTCACATCCATATGATGTTACCAAAAATACTATGGCTTGAACAAATCAAACCTTTGTATAGAGAAAGACATCTCTGTTCTTGAGAATCTTGTCTAGGTCCTTCATAGTCATTCTGCCAAGTGCAATGCGTCATCAGATTTCTGGACTGCTTGTCCTTTCTTTATTGATAGTTGATCCAAGTAGGTTAAAGTTGCCCACTATTTCAATTTCTCCATCGACAATGAACTTATTGATTTTGCCAATTGTCAGTTTCTTTGTCTTCTTTACATTAAGGTGCAGACCCATTTTAAGACTATTTTTCTTGGTCTTGAGAAGCAAATGTTTCAGATGGTCTTCACTTTCAGCCAGTAATGTGGTATCATCAGCATAGTGAAGAGTGTTGGTGAGTCTTTCACCAATCTTCACACCTCTATTGTCTTCTTCCAGTCCTGCTTCTCTGATGATTTATTCTGCATATAAACGAAACTAGTAGGGGGGAAAGTACGCAGCCTTGTCGAACACCTTTGTTGATTTTAAACCATTCTGTTTGTCCTTATTCCATTTGAACTGTTGTTTCTTGATTATTTTAAAGGTTGTGCAAGAGAATTATCAGGTGTTCTGGTATACCCATGCTTCTTAATGTGGCCAGGAGTTTCTCATGGTTCACACAGTTAAAAGCTTTGCTGTAGTCGTTAAAACACATATAGATATCCTCTTCATATTCTTTTGTCTTTTCAATGATTTATTTATTTATTTATTTAGGTTTATACCGCAATATTCATGATCAGCACAGTTTACAATAAAACAACATCTATCTCACATCCGCGATGATGACTCTAGTTCCTCGCCCTTTCCTGAACCCTGCTTGTACTTCAAAAGTTCTCATTCCAGGTATGGTTATAGTCTTCGCTGAATAATCTTGAGTAGGATCGTGCTGGCATGTGGGATTAGAGCATAATAAAATCCCCCATAAGGACAGCATTGCTGTCTGCCAAATTGTCCTACTCAAAGGGACACCATACAGAAAAGATTCCTGACCCTAGAGTAACCATCCTAATGGAATTTATTCTAATACACAACCACCATTTTTCAATAATAAGCATATTCTGAGGTGATAGTAACATAGTATATGACGGCAGATAAAGACCATCATGGTCCATCTTGTCTGCCCAGCAAGATGGCAAGAGTAGGTGCACCTGCTGCTCTGTGCAGGTCACCCCTCTCTATGCCTCTGTTTAGGGATGTGTCTACCGCTCCGTGCAGGTCACCTCTATTTGTTGAGATATAAGAGATAGTTATGTTTATTTTGATTTTATCCTGTTGCTATAAAGGGATCCACTGTGTCTGTCCCATTCCAATTTGAATTCTTTCACTGTATTTGCCCCCATCACTTCCATCAGGAGGGCATCCCAAGCATCCACCACCCTTTTAGTGAAAAAGTATTTCCTGACATTGCCTTTCAGTTTACCCCCTTGCAGCTTTATGTTATGTCTTCTAGTTTTGCAGCTTCCCCGTCTTTGAAAAAGATTTGTTTGTTCATTAATATTTGAAGATATACATGAAAGGCATCAAATCATACAGTGCTAACTCAGAAGATGACTTTCTTAAACAAAAACCATACAAACCTCTGGCATATGAGATTTCTCATGTTTGAGGCAATCCACTAATCACTCCTCCCTCTTCAGAATTAGCTCTAATTATCTCAACCCTCTGTAATCTTAACACTCAATCAATTACTAATGCAGTCCACCATCACCTTGGGAACCCACTCCCCCAAACTGCCAGTTTATTCATGAATCGTCTTTGCTGGACAGAATCAAATGCTTTGTTGAAATCCAAGTCAAATGCATCAAGCATATGTCTTCAGTTTAACATAGAAAAAATGGCAGTAGATAAAAGATCATATGACCTTTCCAGTCTGCCCATCCACACCAATTATGCAGCTCTACAATTTCTTTGAGATACTCCATATGTTTCCCATGCTTTTTTGAATGCAGATATAGTCCTTATATCCACCACCTTCATTGGGAGACTGTTCCATTCATCCACCATCCTTTCCGTAAATTAATATTTCCTTAGATTACTCCTGACTTTGCCCCCTGTCACCCTCATCCTATGACTCTCAATCTGGAGCCTTCCTTGTAATTGAAAGAGACCCACCTCCTGTGCATTTCTACTATGGAGGTATGCTAAAAACTTTTAAATCTCTCTTCTCTCCCACCTTCCTAACAAAGTATATATATTTAGGTCTTTATGTCTGCCCCATACTCTACAACAAAGACCACTGATCATTTTATGAGCCTCCCTCTAGACTGATCCTATCCAGTTAATATTCTGATTTCCAGTCACCCAAACAAAGAAATCAGATTTGTTTGGTATAATTTACTTCTAGTAAAGCCATGCTACCTCAGAGTTTGCCTCTCACTGAATTGCAAATAGTTCACTATTCTTCCCTTCAGTAAAATCTCCATTAAATTTTCGCAACATTGAATTAAGGCTTACTAGTCTGTAGTTTCCTACCTCCTCTGTAATCCGTCTTGTAAAAATGGTTGAAAACCACTCTCCTCTCTAAAGATCTATCGAACATCTATTTAGCAAACCTGCTAGGCCCTCCCTTAGCACCATTAGTATCCTAGGATGTAACTCATCCAACCCTAATGCGTTCTTTACTTTCAATTTTGCAAGTCCCACACACTGTATTTGTGATTGATGTATCTATCCTGCTCATGTTTTTATCTTTTCCAGTATTCATTGTGCTCTCTCTAAATCTTTAGTGAAAAGTAAACAAAAGTTTTGGTTAAGCATTTCTGGTTTCTCATTGTCACTCCACGTACTGCTTCTCATTTTCTTTCAGTCTTACCGTTCTGCTGCTGGCCTCTCTCTCTACCATCCCTGAAAAACGTTCTGCCACCTTCCCTAGGCCCTTTAGCTATCTTTTCTACAACCTGCACCTTTACTATCCTGATTTCTTTGTCTCTTTCAGCTTTACCAGACATTCTTCCTTTTGTATGTCTTTTTGGGATCCTTTGTACTTTTTGAAAGCTAATCGTTTTGCTTTTAGTTTTTTAGTCAGCCCCCTGGAAAACCATATCAGTTTATTTTTCATATTGTTTATCTACTGTCCCTCTAAAAAGATGTATTGCTAGTATGAGAACTTTAGGCCACTGTTTGTCCACCCCCTGTGTTGCCTCCCACCCTGTTGCTCTTTAAGGCACATTACCATTTCAGTCAAAGTCAATGATTTTAAAATTCAGGACTTTGATCTTTGTGTGACTCTTCTCCTTCTTGGTAGTTATAACAAATCATATCTGCTGGCCACTAGTGCTCAGGTGGAGACACTACCTTCATCCGTAGTGCTATGATTTACCCATCGCCCTTGAATCCCTACCTTTAACCACTGAAATGTACAGACAACAGGTTTCCTGACATTTTCAGTCACCTAAACACTCCTAGCAGCTACTCTTGCTGCCACATTTATAGGAGCAGGAACCCTTTCTTCCTCTTTTATTATCGTCACCTTTTTCCTCCCCAGACCTTGACCAATTGTCATCCTTTAATTTTAGAGAATTTGGTCTTTATCAAATGGTTTTATAGTTGACTAAAGAGTGCATAACTCTCTTCTTTATTTTCAGACCTATCACCATACTTAGGGTTTGAACTGTAGCTTTTTCAGGATATGAGAGGTTGTTTGTCATTATAAACCGCCTCAGGGAACTGTGGAGTGTACTGTATAAACAGAAAAAAAATATTGGATTGATAGTATTATGGTATGACTTCAAAATAACATTTTGCCCCTGTAATGAAGGGAATACTGGAAATAATTACTAAACATTATAAGATTAAATATTAAAAGTCAAAACAGCCCCAAAGAAGGTACTGAAATCCATGTGGTGCTATCTTCTTTAGAACGATAATAGACGTCAGATAATGACATGCCTTAAAATTACTGCCCACTGCTGGCACAGTTTCAGACATTTCCCAACTGTGCCGGAATACTTAAAAAGGATCAGTGCCAAGTTTATTCTTTATGTAATCCAGAAAGTCTCATTTTGCTCGAGGCAAAATGAGACTTTTTGAGAGCTGAAAGAATGATCGTTTCTTTGTGCTTTTTTCCCCCTACAGATCTTGGATAGTCTTATCTTGCTTTTATTAGTTTCATTGTCTGTTGTACTTTATTGGATTGAAATGAGCTACATCAGAGCAACACTGGAAGGTTTTTTTTTTTTTCAGATTTCATAAAATGAATCGTTTGTATTATGCTTGCCATTTCTCTCTAACAAAACTGTCCAAAAGAGCTGTGTAGTTAGAGTGACTGGATTTCAGAGAACAGCACGAAAAAGTGCTTTGGAGTACTTTGAGCGAGTTTTTGTATTTTAAGTTCTTAAGTTCATTAACCAGCCTAACTGTGAAACTTCCTACTTCAAGGTGAATGTGAGCTAAACATGAACTTAATCAGCCTTACTCAACCAGTTAAGGCAATGTTTTCCAGAATAACTGATTTGTGTAGTGCATTATCCCCCTTCGCCAAGCCCCCTCCCTCCACTTTACAGCCTTCTCATGTTCCTTCTCTTCTTTTTCCTTTGTAGCTCCTTCCATCTTTTCCATATGAACATCTTTCCTTTTTCTCCCCAATTCTCCTTTTATTCTAAGAGAAGGGATTAGACACCCTCTCTTTGTCCAGTGCCTTTTACTTGCTGAAAACCTTCATAATGCAACGTCTTCAATAAATGTCACCAAAAGAGATAGAAAGGGATCCCGCTCCCTTAAATGTGGCTGCAAGAGCAGTTGTGTGAAAATTTAAGGTGATAGACGAAAACCTCAGGAAACCTACAGCCTGCATATTTCAACTGCTAAAAAGAGGCTACAAAAAGACTGAAATCATAGCACTACAAACACAGACAGTGTCTCCAGTGACCAGGTAGGTGTCAACCTCAGCACCAGTAATCAGACAGAATTTGGTCAAGAGCTCAGGGGAAAAAAAGTGAAGATAATCTAAGAGAGACTACTATCCCTTTTAACTCTGTGATCTCAAACAAATCACCAGTGTCTATATCACTGGTTTTGTCGTTTTTATTCGTTTTAACCCAACAGAAGTTGGACAGAATTATACAAAAGCGATTGAGAAAGTCTGTCTGCCTGTCCATCTGGGGGCAAAATAACTTTCCAAATATTCAACAGAATGGGATGAAACTTGGCATGTGTGAAAAACAGGTAAAAAGGCACATCAAGTTTGAAAATGGGTGAAATCAGACTGAGGGTTCCATAGAAATAAGCCCACCCAAAAGACAGCCCAATGCATTTATATGGGAGAAATAATTCCAGCTTCTGGAACAGAGAAAAAATAGTTATGGAATTATTCCTTTCAAACTGCCTCTCCCTATTCTCTATTCACCCAACCTACCAGAATGCCCCACTCTGCAACTACCCCACTGCCCCACCCCCAAAAGACCCCCTTGCAACTGCCCCACTACCCCGGATAAACTGCCCCATCCCAAATATATCACCCCTCCAGAATAGACTCACCACCCCAAAATACCTCCTGCAAATGCCCTACCACCCCACAAACTACACCACCCCTAAGAAAATACCCCCAAAACCCTACCACCCTGCAAATTGCCCCAAGCCAAAAAAAATACCCCCTCACAACAGCCCCACCACCCCACAAACTGTCCCAACCCCTCATAATTACTCTTCACAACAGACCCACAACCCTGCTAAATGCCCAGTCCCCTACAAATCACATCCAAAAGTGCTCCATCACAGCACAAAATACTCCTTGCAACTTCCCCACCCCCAAAAACTACCTCTTGTAACTGCTCCACCCCCTAAAATTACCTCCACAATTGCTTCACCACCCCACAAAAATAACTCCTTGGAACTGACTCACACCCTGAAACTATCCCCTATAATTGTCCCAATACCCCACAAACCGCCTCTACCCCCCCAAAAAATACCACCACTACTACTAATAATAATCATTTGTATAGTGCTACAAGGTGTAAGCAGCACAGTTCCTGCTCATCAGAGCTTACAATCTAATCAAGAGAAAACATAGTAAAACTGGGGACTAGAGTATGGTAAAGATACACATAAGTAGTGGACAAGAGAGTGAAGAGCATCAGGATCCAAAAGCAGCTTCAAAGAGGTGGGTTTTAGCCTGGATTTGAATACATCTAGAGAAGAGGCCCAATGCATAGACTCAGGTAGTTTGTTCCAGGAATATGGAGCAGCACAATGGAATGAACGAAGTCTGGAGTTGGCAGTGGCAGAGAAGGGCACAGGTAAAAGGGATCTGCCAGAGAAGTGGCCTTCCAAAAACTAACCCTGCAACTGCCTCACCCCACCCCAAAAAACTAACTACCCCATCCCTGAAAACCACTTCTCCCAACAACTGCCCCACAACCTTGCAAACTGCATCACATCCCTCTCTCCTCTCATCGACTCTCCCCATCATAAACAAATACACCCACCCACATATAATAACATGCTTACACACATACAGACACATACATGCAGGCATTTGCACACACACAAGAAAACATGCACAGACACACAAACAGCAACCAGCAGCATAAATACCGCCTGCCTATCTATCTATCTATCTATTTATTTATTTATTTAGCTCATATCCTGCACCCTTGCTGACTTTCTTCATTTCAGATTCATGTTTTCCTCCTTCCAGTCAGCCATCGCACTCACCAAGCAAAACTACTATGTCCATCTGACTAAATTTCTAGCCGCTGACCCTTGTCATCTCTTTATAACTCTCTCAAGATGCCTCTGCCTCCGACCCCGATCTCTCCTTCCCTTTCTGCACAAACCCTGGCTGACTATTACCATGACAAAGTCAACAAGATTACACTCCAATTCCCCACAAGATCAACTGCATCCCCTCTTCTCCCTCTTCAATACCAACCCTTCCCCTCAACCTCTGCTACACTTTCTTCTTTTCTAAGATCTCTGAAGAGGAAACCACTTGTCTTGTTTTCTCCTCTAAACTCACTATCAGCTCCTCTGATCCTATCCCCAACTCACCTCCTTAACTCAGTCTCCTCCACTGTCACCCCTTCCATCTCTCATATTCTCAACCTATTGCTCTACACTGCAACTGTACCAGCAGCCTTCAAACAAGCTGTGGGTCACACCTCTCCTCAAGAAGCCTTCACTTGACCCTACTTGTCGACAAGTTTGGAAATGAAAGGGAGAAGGACGATGGGTCGATAATTATTGACCCGTCATCCTTCTCCCTTTCATTTCCAAACTTCTTGAATGTATGGTTCTCTGCCGTTGTCTTGACTTTCTCTACTCTCAAGCAGTTCTGGATCTATTGCAATCTGGCTTTCGTCCTTTCCATTCTACTTGAGACGGCTCTTGCCAAAGTCTCCAGTGACTTGTTCCTGGCTAAATCCAAGGGCCTTTATTCGATCCTCATTCTTCTGGACCTTTCTGCAGCTTTTGACACTGTTGACTATCATCCTCTTCTCAACGCCTTGTCCTTGCTTGGGTTTAGAGGATCTGTGCTGTCCTGATTCTTTTTCCTATTTCGCCCATCACTCTTTCAGTGTCTGTTCTGATGGATCCTCCTCTACTGCTATCCTCAGTCACTTTCCCTGGGCCAGCACACTACATCCAGCAGGCTCAGCTCCCCCGATCAGGGTAGAGTGCCTGAGCAGGAAACCTCCCGCTCAGAAGCTCCTGCCCAATCGTGGCAGTGGAAGGACACTTTAAAAGAGCATCACCGGCTGACTGCCGCCCGCATAATAACAGGCTGCTCAGGACACGACCACATTACACCCATCCTGTACCACCTCCACTGGCTCCCAATCAGCTCCCGAATCTGATACAAAGTACTCCTAAACATATTCAAAATAAGACAAAATCTCTCAGCTAACAGCCTGCAACCACTCATCAAAGCTGACCAATGCACCAGACCCAGAAGAAAGGGAACCTCAGACACCATCACCACCCCAAAAGAATTCGCCAAAACAAGACAGGACACCTCAAGAAGAGCACTGTCCCTGGCGGCGCCCGCTCTATGGAACTCTCTCCCTGACGATCTGAGATCAGCCACGAACCTCAAAGATTTCAGAAAGCTGCTCAAAACAACACTTTTCATAGAACACTACAAGGACCTCACCTGAACCAGATAACAGCCTTATCCAACCCTGCAGCCCCTACTAACTGTATATAGCCCCTGTACTTAGCTCACATTGTATATAGCTCAATTAATCTCTCTCACTACTTCGCACACCACTCATGTCGATGTTTCCACTGCATGTATTCATACTCTACACCCCCTCTTGATTGTTTGATGTGCTAACTGCTTTGATTTAATGATAAAGCGGTATATTAAATCTGGCTAAATAAATAAATCTTACTTTCAGTTGGTGTACCCCAAGGGTCTGTTCTAGGCCCACTCCTTTTCTCTCTATATACCCAGTCCCTTGGTGCATTCATCTCCTCCCTTGGTTTTCAGTACCACTTTTACATCGATAACTCTTCTCTATACCTGATATTTTTCCGACACTCCAGACCCAAATCTCTGATTGCTTATCCGACATCTCTGACTGGATGTCTCACCGCCATTTGAGATTGAACATGACCTTCTTATTTTTCCCCATAAACGTACCTCTCCCTTCCTCCTTTCTCAATCTCTGCTACTAACACTCTTCTACTCCCTATTGCCTCAGCCCGCAACCTTGGGGTCATCTTTGACTCCTCCCTCTCCTCCATACACATCCAACTGATAGCTAAAACACACACACATACATATAGATAGATATATACACACACAGATAAACATGGAAATCAAAGGCACAGACACGCACACACAAAATACAGGCATAAGACACACACACATACACTCACAGAGGTTGGAAAGAATTTCAAGAGTCATGGCATTCCAGCTTTTTTCACTGTTAATTAAATATTAATAATGAAAAACTGACTTTCTCTGAATAATATTTTCTCTCAGAAATTCATATACAAACTCACAAATCTACATAAAAATGGCATGTTACCTTCCACAGGATATGAAAGTATGGTTTACTTTATACAATAAGTCAAAATAACATCACAGTGGCTGGGCTAATCTGTGCCACAGCTAAAACAACAGCTACTTCGACTAGGATTAGCATCATTGGCATGAGGTGAACAGGTTACATGCTGAAGTAGCAAGAGCATGGCCTCAAAGAGGCTGTACCTCTCACCAAATACCAGAACCCTGAGTATCAGGGAGATTAGTATTCAAAACCTGCTTCTCCTATTGATACTCCTTCTGACCTTGGGCAAGTCAATTCACACTCCACTGCCTCATGTACAGCTGAGATTGTAAGACCACTTGGACAAGGAAATAAGCAGTGTACCTGTTTGCAACTTGCTTGAGGCTTGAATTTGTAAAAGTCAAGTAATATAATCAAAGATCCAATTTTGACTCTTTTGCAGTACATATCTGTGTATTTGATTTACAGTAAATAGTAAAACTATATATTTATATATACCATTCATAATAGTATTGTGATACATAATTTTGTCAAGAATGACCCAATTATTTTTACTTCAATATCATCAGCCTAGTGGTTAGAGCAGCAGAGCAAGAACCAGGGAAGCTGGGGGTTCAAAGATCACCCTTCCCCCCATCCCTGAACCGAATGTAGCTCGTCCTGAGCAACTACTAAAAATGGGATGAACTGAATCCAAATAAATACATATATTTTCTTTTGAGTCAACCATTGGATGCATATATCTGCTGGCCGCCAAGTCCTAGAAGCTTTGGTTAACTTTTTTACAGAAGTTAAACACTTACAGGAATCCAAAACAAATTCTAGGTTGTATCTTTATTGCACTAACAATCATGTAGTTCATTACCAATTTTTGCATCTACTTTGCAGTGATGGCCACAACGGCTATAGAGCAGATAACAAAATGAGAAACGACGCATGCAAGATTTTACATAAAACATACTGCACATTCATTAACAGCTCAGAGCATGCGAAAATGTCAGAACACTGCTGCACCTTAGTACATTAACCTCACACTTAAGGAATTGCTTGCTAAAGGAACGAAAGTAAAACTCTGATTTAAAGATCCATACATACAAGCAGTTACAATAAAATACAACAAGGCTATCTGTAACTGAATTGTTTCTCCTTCTAACAGCTTCTCAGGACTATCTTCCCATATTCTCTTCAAGGGCAATTTCTCCAAATGGGTTAGTTTTGCGCATATCGTGACAGTCATGACCCTCACTTCTAAGCCAGGGTATGTTGAGTAGGTCATCAGTCTCTTAAACTACATTGTATCAAAAAGAGCCTCCTTCTGGAGTTTGTAAGATGTCATATGTATGGGTAATTTATCAAAGTCTGCTTGGAAATTCTTTTTAATCAAGCCTTGAGTGGGCAGAAGTGTATCCTGTGTGTATACTGTTTGACTAAACGACTTCCATCAAACTAGCCACCTTCTCTGACAAATTTGAATATACCATACCTCTTTCTAAAGGAACACCACTGGCTTCCATTTTCCTATTGAATCAATTTTAAGGTATTACTTTTGGCCCATAAAGCTTTCTATTCTTGCCTCCCCACCTATTTATCAGATTCTGTTAACCCCTTTATCCTATTCAGCGCACTTTGATCTCAAGGTCATAACTGCCTGGTAATCCCCTCCAAATACTCTGCCCACCTAGACTGCAAATGAAAATCCGCATTCTTCTTCTTAGCTCCTGCTCTCTGGAATTCATTTCCACTATATATAAGGACTGAAACCTCCCTCAAAAATATTCAGAAAGGAACTCAAGGCTTACTTCTTCGAACAGGCCTTCAATGACTAATGCAACGACCTGGCCTAAGAGGTGAAGCGGCTATCAAGCTATGCTTCTATTACCATCTATACTTTCTTTCTAATACTACTTATCTCCCCATTCTCATCTCCCCTTGCATTATATTATTTTTCACTTTTAAATTTTATAAAATGTCTTGGTCCTAATGCGAAAGGCAGTATAGCAAATATCAATAAACTATAATCCTTTGGATAATGACAGGAAGGACTTAGAGAAAAAAACAGCAAATAAGACTCTCATGTATCTGCTTTGCAAGCCACTGTTACCCTCACACTGGCAGTACCTGTTTATTTAAATGACCACAAAAAATGAACTTCTTTTAATTCGGCATCAAAAATATTTCCAAACACACCATACGCTCTGGGATCTGTTTGCTCCAGTGGCTGCGCCTCTCTGTGGTTCGTCTTTCTTTGATCTTCCCGGGGCTCTCAGCTCCTCCCTTATATTTCTTCCTGCCTCTTCAGGCAGTCTAGTGGCAACACATCTTCCTGCATCCTCCCTCTCATCAGGGCCAGCGCAAACCTTCATTCCTGGTGTCTCCTCCCCAGCCCCTGCTGCCGCCACCCCACTTCAGGACCAGAAGCGGTGACAATAATAATAAAACAAAAGGCAGCATTTACCTGAGCTCTGCTCTGAAGGCCAGCCAGTCCCACCCCTTCTTGTTTGCATGGGGTCGGAACTGGCTGTTCAAAGGCTCCGGTAAGCACGGCTTTTCTGTTTTTTGTTGTTATTGACCCCACTGGAGGCCCAAAGATGGACTGCCCTCTAATGTTTGGTGTTCCTGGCAACCGCCTAGTTCAACCGATAGTAGTGACGGCCTTGTCTTTTACCACTCCAGCTTGTCAGTCCTCTCTTTTCATTAGGGGCTCGTCTTATGCCCTTTGCCTCTGTTTTTTATTTCCCTCCAAATTATAAATAAAACACAAGTCTATCTTCTCAGCAGTTCAGTTTGCTACTGGCAAACACAACAGCAGGAAGCTCTGTCTTTTTGGATCCTTTTTTCCTGGCTTTCTGCCTCCCTATTAAGTCAAAAGGAGCTACTTGAGCAGCCCTTCTCCAAGTTTAATACACCAGAGCAGCCTGCAAGCTTCTCCTCTACATTCCCCATGCCTAACTCCAGGTAATATAATTTCATCTGTTTTCATAAAGTGTGCTAGATAATGCTTTAAATAATACAAATGCTTTCACTAGTTTTTATGCTGTACACATACCTACAAAGTCTCTTGCATTGGGCAAGAGTCTCCTGCTTGGCAAGGCTGTTTCCCGTGACATGAGTGGCAGGTGGAAAAGGCAGCGGCTACGGATGTGCAGTGCCAGTAATACTGAACCGCTGGGTAAGGGCACATACATCAGATACGGAGGAAGATGTACCTTTACCCACCAGTTCAGTATGGAGCCTGATATACAACGGCCCACCACTCAGTTTCTTCTGTGCTTGCACTGCAAATGTGAGGAACGCCAGACCTCACAGCCATCGCTTCCTGCGGATGATCCCGCAGTACTAAGAGGCAGGAAACTGCAGCAACGAGATTTGAAGTCACTTACAGTTACAGTGCTGCAAGAGAAGAAACGGGGTAGCGGGTTACCCGAGAGGAGTGTAAATGCTGCAGTGAGTAGGTGAGGTACGTGGAGAGAGTGGAGTAGGGGTGGGGCTAGTGGCCAAAGTCTCCCACTTCAAAACTGGATCCCCTTAGCAGCTCTGTTTATGTCATAGAGAGCAAAAGGTTTATTAGCTATTTTACTGCTATTGTGATTGAAACCTTTAGCACAATGTCCCACTGTTTCTAAAGAGTTCTAGTATTCTGCTTGCAGAATGTATGACTATACAGGTCCATGCTGCGAGGAGGGAGGGGGGTGGATGCAGCTAGGTCCATGCTGCGAGGGAGGGAGGGGTGGATGCAGCTAGGTCCATGCTGCGAGGAGGGAGGGAGGGGTTGGATGCAGCTAGGTCCATGCTGCGAGGAGGGAGGGTGGGGGGTGGATGCAGCTAGGTCCATGCTGCGAGGAGGGAGGGAGGGGGGTGGATGCAGCTAGGTCCATGCTGCGAGGAGGGAGGGAGGGGGGTGGATGCAGCTAGGTCCATGCTGCGAGGAGGGGGGGGGGTGGATGCAGCTAGGTCCATGCTGCGAGGGGGGGGGTGGATGCAGCTAGGTCCATGCTGTGAGGGGGGTGGTGGATGCAGCTAGGTCCATGCTGTGAGGGGGGTGGTGGATGCAGCTAGGTCCATGCTGCGAGGAGGGGGGTGGATGCAGCTAGGTCCATGCTGTGAGGGGGGTGGTGGATGCAGCTAGGTCCATGCTGCGAGGAGGGAGGGAGGGGGGTGAATGCAGCTAGGTCCATGCTGCGAGGTGGGAGGGAGGGGGGTGGATGCAGCTAGGTCCATGCTGCGAGGAGGGAGGGAGGGGGGTGGATGCAGCTAGGTCCATGCTGCGAGGAGGGGGGGGTGGATGCAGCTAGGTCCATGCTGCGAGGAGGGGGTGGATGCAGCTAGGTCCATGCTGTGAGGGGGGTGGTGGATGCAGCTAGGTCCATGCTGTGAGGGGGGTGGTGGATGCAGCTAGGTCCATGCTGCGAGGAGGGGGGTGGATGCAGCTAGGTCCATGCTGTGAGGGGGTGGTGGATGCAGCTAGGTCCCTGCTGCGAGGAGGGTGGGAGGGGGGTGGATGCAGCTAGGTCCATGCTGCGAGGAGGGAGGGAGGGGTGGATGCAGCTAGGTCCATGCTGCGAGGAGGGGGGGTGGATGCAGCTAGGTCCATGCTGCGAGGAGGGGGGGGTGGATGCAGCTAGGTCCATGCTGCGAGGAGGGGAGGGTGGATGCAGCGAGGTCCATGCTGCTGCGAGGAGGGGGGGGAGTGGATGCAGCTAGGTCCATGCTACTGCGAGGGGGGGGGAGTGGATGCAGCTAGGTCCATGCTGCTGCGAGGGGAGGGGGAGCTAGGTCTATGCTGGGGGGGCAGATCCATGTGAGGTCTATGCCTGGGGGAGAAGCTAGGTCTATTCCAGATCTATGCTTGGGTGGGGTGGATGCAGCTAGGCCCATGCTGCAGGTTGGGGGGGGGGGGGGTTGGATGCAGCTAGGTCCATGCCTGGCTATGATGGTGAGGGGAGCCAGCTTAGAGGTAGTTCCATGGCAGGTCTGTGCTGGGGGGACAGGTCCATGTCAGGTCTATGCTAGCGGGGCAGGGGGGAGGTAAGTGTGTGCTGGTGATCGGGGAGAGCTAGGTCTCTGCCATGTCTGTTTGGGGGTGAGGAGCTGGGTCCCTGCCAGGTCTATGATGGGGGGGGGAGTCAGATTAATGCTAGGTCTTTGCAAGGGTGGGGGAGAGCTAGGTCCATGCCAGATCTATGATAGGGGGTGGAGCTAGGTCCATGCCAGGTTTATGCTGGGGTGTGGACAGCTACGTCCATGGCAGGTCTATGATGGGTAGGGGGGGGGGATCCAGGTTCATGCTAGGTCTATTTGGAGGGGGGGGGGGAGAACCATGCGAGGTGGATGCAGCTATCTTAAAAAGGATATAGCGATTTTAGAAAAGGTACAGAGAAGAGCCACCAAAATGGTAAAGGGGATGGAAGGATACTCCTATGAAGAAAGGCTAAAAAGGTTAGGGCTCTTTAACCTGGAAAAGAGACGGCTGAGGGGAGATATGATAGAAGTCTATAAATTAATGAACGGAGTGGAACAGGTAAACGTAGATCGATTGTTTATCTTATCAGAATATAGAAAGACTAGGGGACATGCAATGAAGCTACAGGGTACACTATTTAAGACTAATAAAAGAAAATATTTTTTCACTCAACGTGTAATCAAACTCTGGAATTTGTTACCGGAGGATGTAGTAAAGGCTGTTAGTGTAGCTGGGTTTAAAAAGGTTTGGACAAGTTCCTGGAGGAAAGGTCCATAAACCATTATTAAGAAGTGACCAAAGATATCAGTGCTTGACCCAGTACAAGCATTGTGGAACTTGTGTCTCTTGGGGAAACTGCTAGGTACATATGACCTAGATTGGCCACTGTTGGAAACAGAATACTGGGCTTGATGGACCTTGGTCTGACCCAGTATGGCATATCTTATGTTCTTATGTTCTTATATAGCAGACAGTGCTAGTGCCTACGGTTCATTTCTGTCTTTTAGTCATACAGACGTTAAGGTGAGTTGTTAAAGCATCTATAACCTCTGCACATAAAAAATGGGGCACACATAATAGTCAGATGATATGATTTTTCAAAAACTTTTAAACTAAAGCATTTCCGTATGTTTTTGCATGAGCTCTGTGTCAAAGCAGGAAATATCAAGATTTTGCTGTGCTAGATCTTGCCCATTTCCATCGAAAAGGAAAGAGGTTTTGCAGGAAGAACAAAGAGACTATGACCTGCAAACTATAATAAACTCTCCATTGTAGAAACCAAGTAACACCACTGAAAAACCTGAAGAACTGGGGGGGGGGGGGGGGGGGGGGTTTACTGTTGTTTAACCTGTGGATTATAAGTGGGGAGACACTTAGGACATATGTTTACTAAACCACAGTAGCCTTTGCAGCTATCGTAAAAGGCCACAGTGAAGTCCAAAACCTTCATTGTATCTGCAGGGAGCATTCCCAGCTTTCCTGCTGCAGATACCTCAGAGGTCTTGGATTTACCGTGGCGGCCCATGATACCACAAGCTCTGTGCACTAATCGCTGCCATGGCCCCCTACTCTCAGATTATTGTCGGTGTTGCGGATCTAAAGATTCGTGGCACTGATAAGTACAAGAAAGTGGCCTACCTCCCCCTCCTTCAGCACAAATTTGCCTTAGATAGTTCCAGATCCCCATCAGGAACTGTCTTAGGGGGATCAGTGTAACCCCCCCCCCCACCAGCAAAGATGAAAGCCTGACTAGCTAGTTGGGTGCCCAAAGTGCCCCCCCTCAGTCTTTTTTAAAAACACCTACGAGCCAGTTGGGGGTCCCAATGCCCCATCCCTCCCCTCCCTTAAAAAGCACAGTTACTTACCTGTAACAGGTGATCTCTGGGAACAGCAGGAATAAGTCTTCACATATGGGTACGTCGGTACCGACGGAGCCTGCACGGGAATGCTCCCCAGCATCCAATCAGAAAGCTTTTGGGAGCATCCCTCGCGCCTGCGCACTGACTTCCCGCCTTTTCCACTTCTTCTCCTCAGTTGAGTTTCATAGCTGAGACAAAGGAGAGAAAGAGGAAAGGAAGATAGATAGATAGATACAACTCCTAGGGGAGGTGGGTGGGTTGTGAAGACTTATTCCTGCTGTTCCTAGAGATCACCTGTTACAGGTAAGTAACTGTGCTATCTCCAGGAACAAGCAGGAATGAGTTTTCACATATGGGGACTCCCTAGCTATAGATGCCAGGGGGAGATCCCATAAAATGCGTGTCCCTGGATCAGGAATGCATTTACCAACCAGGAATCTCCGGCATCCCATGAGGGATGTAGGGTAGGAGTTGAGAAGAGGAGAGCTGTAAGGAAAAACAGCGAACCTAAGGACTACAGAAGAGGAGTCCTTGGTATGTATGATGCAAAATGCAATGTGTGCCTTCGAGTCAGTCCTGACTCCTGGCGACCCAGAAGCTCCTGGGTTTTCTTGGCAGTGTCACCGGAAGTAGATAAGTATCATTAAAATTATTTAATGAACAATTATAATATGGAGCTTACCTACTGGATTGTAGGAAGTAGAGAGCGGGATGGAGTCTACTGGATATGCAGTAGCGGAATCCTCAAGGTGACCTCACGGCAGTGAGGATGAAGGTCCAAACCTGGAATTAGCAGGAGACCCAGGTGTCAACTGGGGCAGGATAAGAACGGCAGGTCTTCAACGGAAAGCTTTATGGGAAAAGCTGAAAATTCTTTTAGGTACAGAGTCATTAACATTGAGGACTAAAAGAAGAAGACTGACCGATTTGGACAACTAGTCCAGTCGTAGAGGGAAGGAGGGGTATGGAAAGAAGCCCGTATTCCCAAGGAGAATAGATGTGTACTCAGAACTAATGAAGATGTACACTGTCTTTTCTATCTGGTGAGAGATAGGAAAGATATTGAAGCCTGACGCTTCAAGGATAGGGAGACTTAGGGCAAAGTAGAAGCTGTTAGCACCACAGCAATGGTTGTGTGCATAAGAGCCCCTACATACTGAGGGACAGTATGAAAATATGGAAGCCCACTGTCTGGAACTTCTAAGAAGGTAAAAAAAAATTTATAGCATAGACAGTTAGGGAGATAGTATGTAATACATATCGACCTATAAAAAAGTCTCTCAACAGATGCATATATATATAGGGGGATATATATACCTATATATATGTATATATATATAGATATGTGTAAAGATATATATATATATGTGGGGGCATAAGTATGCACACACAGCTTACAGACATATGTATGTAGATGCATATATAGAGATATATACATACATGAATATGAGTCTGAAGATATATGTCTACCACTAAGCCCCATAAGAACTTTCACATGGGGAATGCGAAGGGGAAAGATTCATCCAATAACAAGAGGGTGAAACCCACTTGACAGATATATAGAGAATCTATTTCCGTGGGCTAAGAGGATGCAGGAATGCAATCCAGTAAAATAACCAGGATGGTTGCGTGAAAAACAGAGGATAATATCAGTCTGTAAAGATCAAGACGGGAGTCCTTTAGAACTCTGACATGGTAGATGTGTAGAAACGCATAGAGAAGATACCAGGAGGACCCACTGGAGGGACATAGGGGTATCAGGCGTTACTAGTAACCTTGGATATTCATGCAGAAAAAGCTTATATTCTGAATTATAACAGGAGACAAGAGGGTGTGGAGAACCCTCACAGTCATGGAAATGATTTATAAGCTTTTTCCTACTATATAGAATAGCCCTCAGAGATAAAGTTCAATGCTCTGTAGCAAGGGCCCATAGTAGAAAGCTTCTCTGAAGATTGCAGAGAGCATTGTGCAGGAGAATTATGAGATAAAACTGACTGAAGTCAGGTGTGTTGCCACATCCTAGGAAAAGGAGATGGCTAGAAAGAAGATAATGTGAGAAGCCTAAAATGAGTAGGATTATCCAAGATAGATGAGGTCTAGCTTGGAATCACTACTGAGGCTAGACAAAAATTGTGGAAAAGTACCAGTAGTTCAATCACTGGAATTCCTGCATGCACAACAGCTGAAAAAGATAGCAGAGAGAATCTTCCTGTGCAAAACAAAGAGAAACAGACAAAGGGAGAGGAGATATTCCTGTCCCTGTCTGATGAGTTATCTTGAGAATGTATTCAAGGAAACAAAAAGTCTACACTGGAATGAAAGGCTAGAGAAACTTTTCAGTATGGTACCACTCAGTCAGGGGAAACCCTGGATGAGAGGGTAGAGAAAACAGGTAATTGGAGGGTGACTTACCCATATGGCAAGTCAGCTGAAGGAAAAAATGTTCATGTTGGGACAGAAACTATCCTGGATAGTTGCAACTTCCCTTCTTGGTAGTAAGAAGAGGAGAATTCTGTAACCCATGGACAAGAATATCCTGACAGCTTGGCATACTGAAAAAGGAAAACCCCAGTGTAGAGCTTTAAGAAAAAACAGTGAACAAACTTCTGCTAGGAAGAAGTTAACTGTAGATTGCAACCTTCAGAACCTATGGTTGCTAGGTATGCTCAGACTGGCTAGAGTTTGGAAACTTCAGACTAGGACGAGGTGTCCCTTGCTTGGGTACATCTGGATGATGGGCAGGAGAAGAATGAAACCTTCTTTTCTTAGGGAAAGAAGGTTTGGTAGGACATTTCCTACCTCCTGGGGAAGAAGGCGGCTTAGAATGGTCTCCAGAACCAGGGAAGTCAGTGGAGCAATGAGCCTCCTTATTGAAGAGATTTTCTCCAGTACAAGGAGAATTACCCAGTGTGTGTTGTGCCCATCTGCTCAAGTCTGAAGCTTGGAGCCAGGCTCTACGACGTGCTCCAATGGCAATAGCAGAGGATCTGCTAACAGACTCAAAAGAGTCTAGAGAAGCACGAGAAAGAAACCAAGAGATATTCCGGCTATGACTAAGAAGCAAGGAATAGTCAGCAGCCTTAGGCTCTGACAAAAAAGGAGTCAAAAGAGATAATTTCTTTGTGATCTCCTGGAGTGTTAGACTCATATAAAATATATAAGAAATAATTCTTGATGCCAGCATAGATGTTTGGAAGGTTTGACGTCCAAAGGCATCAAGTGCTCTAGATGCACGACCTGGCGGATAAGAAGAATGCTTCTTCTTGCTTTTTACTTTCCTCATTGCTGATTCCACTACAATGGAATGATGGGGAAGTTGAGTCTTTTGAAACCCTGGAGAGGGGGGCACCTGATACAGAACATTAGTTGCTGTAGAAGGTGAGGGAACTCTTAAAGGTGATTCCCATATTCTTAGAAGAAGATCCTGCAAAGAATGATGTAAAGGAAGCAATATATTTTCCTTTTCTGCAGGAGAGCCTTGGTTAAGATCACAGCCAGGGATAGGAATAGCAAGAAAGGTTGCCATATCAAGGAGAAATTTCTGAAAAGAAGGATCTCCAATGGGAACCATCCCTGGGTAGGCTAAGGTTGAAGAAGCAGCCTGAGCACCAGAAGATGTATCGGTCTGGTGCAGAAAAAGAACCCCACTAGATGGATAGTGATACTGGCAGTCACGATTTGAGGCAGTTAGTACTGCATCGTCCATGCCAGGTATCGATTCCAAACTAGGCATAGAAAGGATCGATGGTACCGATGTAGCTGCAGGAATCAACATCAATACCGATACCGGCAGCTGAGGCGGAATCGGAGACGGTAATGTCATCGTGGCAGTCATCGGAGGCTGCTTAAGCGGTACCGAGGTAACCAGAGAGTCTTGGTGAATATCCTCGGTACTGCGTATCCGGAAACGATAAGGGTCGGTTCCAAGATGCGTCGGTACCCAGTCATCTAGACTAGATATCGATTCCAGACTTGGCATCGAAGGGAGAGAGTCTATCGATGCATGTCTAGAGGGCACCGACGTCGGTGGTGGTATCGGCGATGCCGATACAGGAAAGTCACTTTGGGTCGTATCGATCGGTCCCGAAGGTACCGAGGACGCCAGATGACGATCCCTGGTGAAGAGTGGAACACTTGACACCGGTGCCGACGCCGGGGTATCGGTACCGCTCAAAGCGGGTACCATCCCCGAGCATGGCTTAGATACAGGAAAGTCAATCAGGAACGTATCGATCGGTCCCGAAGGTACCGAGGACGCCAGATGACGATCCCTGGTGAAGAGTGGAACACTCGACACCGGTGCCGATGCCGGGGTATCGGTACCGCTCAAAGCGGATACCACCACCGAGCATGGCTCAGGTATGTTCTGTGAGGGGTGAGCCCCAGGAACAACCTGAAACCCCTGAAATGCTGTGGAGCCCGAAGACTCCCGCCGGGGTTTTAATGCCAATGGGGTCTTGAGGGCAAGGCCGGAGCCGTCATCATGCTTGGCATGATACCTACCACTCAAGGATTGGCAAGTCTTAACAGACTGTGGGTTACCTGATCCTGTAGAGAAGAAAAAACCGGTGCCTTCACTGCCGGAGTGAAAACGGTATCGAGGGAGACTCGAAAGAGGGAAGGTCTTCTCACAGTATTGTAGCCTGATGGTTCAGGGGAAAAAGGGTCAGGACCCAAACAGGTTAGACACCAGTTATTGGAGTCTAAAAAGAAAACTGTGTTTCCATAGTGAAGGCACTTCTTAGGAGAAGAAGGCTCCATGATGAAGAGGCCTTGTAGGCCCAAAAGGTTAAGACAGAAACAGAGGGAAAAATCTCTCTGAGTTTAAGAAAAAATAAAAGAAAAAACCACCGGCGGTACCGGTGGCGGCGGGAAAAACAGCCGCGACCACAAGAAAACAAGAAATGAAGAATTTAAAGAAAAAGGTTTCTGTGGTGACAGGAGGACGTCCTGCCGGCTCCGCGGAAAAACAAAAACTGAGGAGAAGAAGTGGAAAAGGCGGAAAGTCAGCGCGCAGGCGCGAGGGATGTTCCCAAAAGCTTTCTGATTGGATGCTGGGGAGCATTCCCGTGCAGGCTCCGTCGGTACCGACGTACCCATATGTGAAGACTCATTCCTGCTTTTTCCTGGAGATAGTAAATACTCTCAGCTAGCCAATCGGCTGGGGGCCCCCTGGCTTCCACCAATCCAACCCAACCCAACCCCACCCCACCGCCGGATCTATACCATTTCCCTGGTGGCCCGGTGGTGAATGGGGGCAGGAGAGGTCTTCCCTGTTCCTGCCCATCTCATTAGGCCTCTCCAAAATGGCCAATCCCTGCCTCATGCTAGGGGGCAGCACCATGAGATTGCTGCCAAATTTGTGAGTACCATTGAGGAGGACAGGAACTAAGGACCGTTCCTGACCTCCTCAACGGTACTCACAAATACTTTTTAACAGTTTTAATATGGTTGCAATCTTGCAATGCTTCCCTCTAGTGTGAGGCTTAGGACTGTGGCCCAATGACAGAGACAGGAGCAGGGAGGACTGCTCTTGCCCCCATTCACCACCACGGAAATAAGGTATGGGACTGGGGGATGAGGTCGAGGGGAGACCTGGGGGGCCTTTCCAGCCAACTGGCTAGCTGGGAGTACTTGCTTTTTAATTGGGGGGGGGGGGAGGGAGGGGGAAATCGATACCCCGGCTGACTAGCTGGGTGTTTTTAAAAAGGAAGGGAGGACATTTTGGGCACCCAACTGAATAGTCGGGCTTTCATATTTGCCGGGGAGGTGCATCGATCCCCCCAGTACAGTTCCCGATAGACATCGAAAGGTGAAATTAGACCTCGCCTGTTAATTGTCTTTCCTTGAGTCCCTCCAGTCCAGTCCTCACTGGTTATTTCCCTCCACCAGCAGCTGAGGACCGAGCATGTCAGCATTCTGATGTTACTGTAGAAGAGACCCTCTTCAACTCCAGAATGCAGTATTCGCAGTCCTCAGCCGCTGAGGGAGCACCCGATGAATTTTGTGCAGGAGTCATACTTCTAAATACGAAAATAAGCCTTTTTTCTTACCTGCTCCTGGCATTTTGTTCAGTTTCTTTTTATCTTTATTTTGTTGCCTTTCCGTTCAACTTTTGGTTTGAAATCCCCACCTTTTATCCTTCCTTCTCTATTTTTCATTATTCATTCTCCTTTCCACTTCTCAACACAAACTCTCTTTCCTACTTCTCTCTTCTTGTCTTCATCCATCAATTTTCTCCTCATTCATTTCTCAACCTTTCACCCTTATTCTCTTTATCACCCTCAACACAATTCATAATCTCTCTGCATTCCTCATTCTGTCCACTCCTTCCTGTGCAGTTTTATCTCTGCTTCCACTCCACTATCCACAGCCTTCTCTCTCCCTTATCCCCACTTTCTGGAGACGAATAGCTGTGACGAGCGGCGATGGGGCTGTGTCCTCTGCAGGTAGAAGGATAGGGTCCTCTTGCAATCCAGGGTGTGTAACAAGGCTTCTACTTGGGAGACATGAGGCCTGGGAAAAAAGGTGGGAAGGACCACCTCCTCATTCATGTTAAAGGCAGACGCTACCTTAGTCTGGAATTTCAGGTGTGTCCGGAGAATGACCCTGTTTTTGTGGAGCCTGGTGCTCACTGACTCTTTCGACTGAAGTGAGTGCTACCAGGAATTCCACTTTCCATGACAAGTACTTGAGATGACATGTGGCCAAAGGCTGAAGAGGGGGAGCCATCAGTGTCCCAAGAACAACGTTTAAGTCTCACGCCACCAGCAGGGGGCAAACAGGGGCCATGAGAGGAGAAGATCCCTCCTGAAGCAACCCACTAGCAGGTGCACCGAGATGAGCTGGCCATCAACGAGGTGATGATGCGCCACTATGGCACAGAGATGTACCCTGACAGAACTGGGCTTCAGATCAGTCCAAGAGAGGTGCAGGAGATATTGCAGAATGTCCTGCACTGAGAAAGAAAAAGGGGTGAAATTCTTGTCTGAGCACCAGAAGGAGAATCAATGCCACTTGAAGGCATATGCTGGGCGCATAGAGTCCTTGCGCGATGCCAGGAGAACGTCCTCCATCTCTCTGGAGAGGCGGAGGTGCGCTATGGCTAGCCTTTCGGCATCCATGCCATCAGGGCAATGGACTGGAGATTGGGATGGAGAATAGTCCCGTTCTGTGACAGCAGGTCCAGGTCCTGGCCTAGAGGTATCAGGGCTGCTGGAGACAGCTGCAGAAGCAGGGGGAACCACTGCTGACTGGGCCACCAAGGGGAAATGAGGATTACTGAGGCCCCATCTGACTGAACCTTAAGCAAGGTTTTGGGGATCAGGGTAGTAGGCGGGTATGCTTACAGGAGGCTCCTGGACCAGTACAGGAGAAAGGCATCTGCTGCCACTTGGACTGGGGATGGTCTCTGTGAGCACAAATGTGGCAGCTGCGTGTTCTTGGAGCTGGCAAAGAGGTCCAATGTTGGAAGATGGAGTTAACTACCTCCAGGTTGAGTCGCTACTTGTGAGGTTCAAGCACTCTGCTGAGGCTGCAAGCAGATTGTCCTGGCTGGCAGACCGCCCACCTGGAGGGTCATGCCATTCTCGTAGGTGAAATTCCATAGGCAAACTGCCTCCAAACAGAGGAGGTAGGAGCCTGTTCCCCCCTGTTTATTGATGTAGAACATAGCTACTTGGTTGTCCGTCTGGACGAGCAACACCTGATCCATCAGGTGTGCACGGAACACCCTAAGGGGATTTGTCGTAGCTCGGAGTTCGAGGAGGTTGATTTGGAGGGCACTCTCCTCCAAAGTCCAGGCACCCTGCAACTGCAGACCATCGCGGTGGGCTCCCCAACTGAGCTTGGAGGCATCCATCGTGAGAATACGGTGAGCTGGAAGGGCCTGGAAGGGCAGGCCAGACATGAAGTTCTGCTGTCTCTGCCACCATGCGAGAGAGACTACCAGAGGACGGATGATCCGAACCCGATCCTACAGATTTCCCCTGGCCTAAGAGCACAGAGTCCACTGGGCCAGTCGCATCCTGAGACGTGTCTGCGGGGTTATGTGCACGGTTGAGGCCATGTGCCACAAGAGGCGCAGCAGAAGTCGGGTGGACATAAGAACATAAGATATTCCATACTGGGTCAGACCAAGGTCCATCAAGCCCAGTATCCTGTTTCTACAGTGGCCAACCTAGGTGGGGCTGAAGTGTTCCGAGAAGAGGTGTCTTTAAGTGCTTCCTGAATGTGCTGGTGTCAGAGATGGTCCTTAAGGAGTCTGGTGCCTAGAATTGGAAGACTCATCCACAGGCTTGTTGATTGAGTTTGGTCCTGGCATATGGAATGGTCAAGATGTTCCTCGTGGAGCAGCATCTTGTTCTGGTCAGCTTGGGGGTTTGCAGCAGTGTGCAGAGGTGAGTAGCGGATCGGAGTGGATGGTTTTGTGAATTAGGAGGAGGGTTTTGAATGTTATGCGTCTTGGTAGTGGGAGCCAGTGGAGGTGCTTGAGTATGGGTGTAATGTGGTCAAATCTTGATGCTCCTTAGATGATGCATGCTGTTGCATAGAGGGCAGTAGCATGGTTTATGGGAGGCCCTGGTAAATCACATTGCAGTAATCGAGCTGTGTTAGGATTATGGCTTGCATTGCTCAGTGGAAATCCATTGATTCAAGTAGTGGTCGGAGGTGTTGCAAGGTCTTTACTTTGTAAAATAGTGCCTTGGTGACTTTGTTTATATGGGCCTTGAAGGTGAGGTGTTGGTCCAGGGTGATTCCAAAATATTTGATTTCCATTTTGGTTTTGATTTCTATATTATTTAGGGTTATTGCTTTTGGTGGGGTGAAAGTTTTGTCTTTCGTTATAAATAGTGCTTGAGTTTTTTTTAAGTTGATTGTCAGGTTGTTGTTGTTCAGCCAGTTGGAAACATCAGTGAAGCATTCCTGCTGCATAGAGTAGGAGGGTTGTTGTGTGTTGATTCTGCCATAAATCATAATGTAATTGGCGTAGACATGGAAGTTGAGGTTCTGGGAACTGATGAGCGTACAAAGGGGTTGGAGGTAGATATTAAATAGAAGTGCGAAGAAGGTGGATCCTTGGGGTACTCCTTGTGTCTGTATGGGGTGGAAGTGTTTGAGCCAACTTTTATCTGTCGGTGTCTGTCGGTCATGTAGGATCTGAGCCATTCGAGGTCTGTGCCTTGGATTCCTGTGGAACAGATACGTTGTAGGAGGGTGTCAAATGCTGAGGAAATGTCCAAGAAGATCAGTAAGAATCCGTATGTGGCGTTTTGTATTTCTTGTATCACTGTGTTGACTAGGGTGGTTAACAGGGTTTCCACTCCATGCAGTGGGCGGAACCCATGTTGTTGTGGGTCAAGTCGGTTGTTCTTGCCGATGTGGTCTTGCAGTTGGTGTTGGATGGCTTTTTCAATGATCTTGGCTGCAAATGGCAGGCTAGCGATGGGTCTTGTATGACGCTGAGTCAGTGGGATCTAATTATAATTTCTTCAATGTTGGACATATGAAAGAGAGTTTTAGGACATAGGGCATTTGATCCTCCTGGAGTACTGCTTGGGTGATTTTGGTAAGGGTGCGACTATTCCTTCTTGGCAGCTTTGATCCATGTGACTGGGCATGAGTCAAGGGGTGAGATAATTGTGTTCAGCGATGAGATGATGTTTACAATTTGTTCCCTGCTAACACTGTCAAATGAGGTCCAAGAGTTTGGGTGGATGGTTTTCGGGGGGAGGGGGGGGGTGGAGAGGGGGTGGTTCCGGATGGGGGTGAAGTTGCTTGTAGTGGGTTGCCAGCTGTTGGGGGGGGGGGTGATAGTGGTGTCTTGGTTGTCAGTGAAGGGTATTTTTGTCAGTTGCTTTATGATGCTGAAAAGTTCTCTTAGGTGGTTGATTGAGGAGTTGAGTAAGTTGATGTGGTATTCATGCTTTGTCTCGTCAGTTGTAGTCTGGTATTCGCAACAGGAGTTGCAGGTAGATGTGTCTGTCCTCTACGTTTTTGGTCTTGTGTCATTTTTGTTTGCACTTTCGTAGTGTGGTGTATACCATGGAGTCTTTTGAGTTTTCTTGTGTGGGCATATGGAGGTAGTGGTTGCAGTTGCAGCTTTTTCCATGGTGTGGTTCCATTTTTCTATGAGTAGGTGAGGGGTTGTTGGTATCGGTTAGTAGCTGCGGAAGAACATCTTGTAAACAGTTCTCATGGTTTAATTTTTTAAATCTATATTTTGTCACTTGTTGGGTAGAGTGTTTGCAGCAACTAGTATGGGGGAGAGAGAACCTGATCAGTTTGTGGGCGGACCATGGTACCGGCTGGGTTTTTATGACAGAGGGGGGGGGGCTGTTTTGGTTTTATGGTTATTGTAGATCAGATCAGAGATGTTGCCCTTCTCATGGGTGGTTGTTTGTATGAGCTGGCTGAGGTCCACTGCTGCCATTGCTTCCATGAATGAATGGGCATGGTTCAGTTGTAGTGATGGGAGATTAAAGTCTCCCAGGACTAAGAGGTCTTTGCTGATGTTCAGTGATGAGAGCACCACGTACAGGATGTTGGAGAGGTCATTGGAGATAGTAGTTGGTGTTCTGTAGAAGAGGTTGATGGTTACCTGTTTATTGATTATTGTGAGGGCATCCAGTTCATTTGTGCTATCTGTAGAGTGGTATCAGAATTTGAGGTCGTTTTTTTGCTATGATCATCACACCGCCACCCCTCCGATTGGAATGGGGTCAGTGAAAGATGGTGTATCCTGTGGGTGTAATTTGGTTCAGTAATACATTGTCCGTTTCCGTGATCCATGTTTCTGTTCTGCAGAGTATGTCCAGGCGGTGAGATGAAAGTAAGTCTCTGTTAGTTCGGAACAAAATCCCTACTGAGTGGGAGTTGATGAGAGTACATTGGAGTAGGTGAATAGGGGATATGTTAGTCGAGGGTAAGGTTGCATGTTTGGTTGGGCACTGGACAATGTTCCCTCTAATTTTCTGTAGGCTGTGTGCGCATAAAATATCAGCTGTGCGGCTTTTGAAGGAAGGTTAAATTTTTTGTGCGCCATATAACGGCACTTGGAGTTATATACTTTAAAATTTGACTACACATTAGAATACAGTATGTACACCACATTGATTTTAATCAAATTAAATGAAAATAGACGATTACTAAATGAAGCGGAAAATTTCTAGTAATTACAATCACAAATGTGGTATTATTTCAGTTAATTTTTATTGAAAGCCATTGTTATTCCATGTAAATAATTTATGTATGGAAGAAGAGTTTGTTCTCAAAATTTTTCTCTTCGATCTTTCAAATGTACCCAGTCTGAATAAATTTTATCAAGGTCTACTGATCCGCCATCTTGAAGATGACTCTTAACACGCATCAGCATTTCCAAATATTCTAAATGTAAGCGATTCCTTATTTTGGTTTTTAAACTGTTCATCAAGCTGAAAACACGCTCACAATCTGCACTAGAAGCCAAAAATGTTCCACCAATATCCATCAATTTCGCTAAATCTGCAAACTGAGCATTCTGAAACGCCAAAGTCACCATATCCGGAAAACTGTTTATCAGTTTGCTTTTGATTTTTTCTGCGACTAAAAACTTGAAGTCATTGTACTGCTGAACAACAACATGTTCCTCCATAAGACATTGTTTGTACTTTAAGCAGAGTGATCGGACGTTTTCAATTCCAAATTCATAATCACACTGTGCTATTGCTGTCAAGTCAAAAGCAGACCATTCCTCAATTTCATTTTCAGGAAATCTTTCTGCTAAATGCAGACACAGCATATTAATGAAAGTAAGTGTGGAACCAGTATCCACTGAAACGTCTCCAGGTATCTTGTCGAGAAGTTTTTTAACATTATCAGTCCATTTTACTGTGTCACCCAAGTATTGCATTCGGATTTTGTTCAGCTTACCCTGTGCAAGATGATATGCTTCCAGTGGTGTTAGCCCACGTTTTTGAAATGCCATTGTTAATGAAGCTAGTTCAGATAAAACATCATTCAAAATTTGCAGTGTTATATGGAATTGATGGCTGTTTAGCTTTTTAACAGTACTTTGCAATGGGATCATTATCCTTCTCTTCTTCAAAGTATAGGTGCTGTGATGATAAACGTTCACTAAAAATGTATACATAACCCTTTGCAATATAAACTCTTACTAATAGTCTTTCATATATTTTTATAAGGATAAAACTTATTAGCGACCTGCAAGTGTACAACCATAATGGATAATTGCAAAATAAATGGATAAAAGAGGTGAGAAACAATATATGAGGTGCATCGTATAAGGCTGACTAAACCATATGCACTAAGTGTAGTGTTCATGCGTGCAACTGTCTAAAAATCACGATTGCTCCTAAGTCATATAAATAAAACGATAACAGATAAATAAATAAATACATGAGTGCTATGATAGATGGAAGAAGTAAAAAACCGTATATAAGGTACAACGTATGAGGCTAACTGGCCAATATAAACTCGGTATTATGTCTGTGCATGCTGCGGTCTGAAAACCGCGACCCCTCTTGAGTCTCATTTGTGAAAAAAAGGCAGAAACAATAGTAATTTGGCATTGTTAAAAATTGAAGAAATGGAAAAGCAGTTTGACATAGGCAAATACTTTTCTGACGAGGCAACCTTCGCCATGCAATCAAAAAACATTGTAATAACGACAGGACTATTACAATCAAAACAAAAGGCATTGGCATGAAAAGAGGAACTCATGGAGCGTATTTAAGGCAAAAAAGCCAGAAAACTATATGCAATGATAGGAATAGTTGGCCAAAAATGATTAGCCTAAAAAACAAAAGAGAAAATGGCTTGAAAACCGCGGTTCAGCTAATAAAACAACAGTCTGAACGAAAAAAATCTGATACATTAGACCACGCGCGGCACAGCCTCCATCACCGTTTCACTCACCTATCCCCGGCGTAGCCCCACACAATCTGGAAGCAGTCCCGGAGCACCCGTCTCCTCTTCTTCGCCGGTGCAGTGTGTTGCTCTCCCTTCTCTGCACGTGGCACTGGAGGCTGGTTGAGGGAGGGATCAAAGGAGGCGCGTGGCTGGCACTAGCAGGCAGGCACAAGAGCAGCGAGAGGCTGGCTAGCTGGCTGCCCCTCCCTTTTATTTCCCTCTTTAGCCTGTGTCATGTGAGAGGAGTGAGGAGGACTCAGAGATTCGGAAGTGACGTCACGGAATTACCTGGAAATTACAGAATGCCAGTAGATCGGCGGCCTTAAAAAACTCGAGGTTTAATTTGAAAACCCAGGAACTCCGGAATTTTTGTGCGCTCCATTGTAAGTTGTGTGTGCTCGATCGGCGAGGTGTGTGCGCGCGCACACGCGCACAGCTTAGAGGGAACAGTGGCACTGGATGTGTATAAAGTGGTGTAGTTTTCTGTACATGTTGCATGGTTATTGTGAGCGAGTTGGTGGGTATGCATGCAGGATAGGCCATGGTTGTGGTGCAGTTTGAGTGTGCTGGTAGTTTGCAGAGGTGAGTAGGAGAAGCACTAGTAGGATATAAATTGTCAGTTATATTGGAAGTATTGTATGTAGGGACAGGTGAGTTGTGCCTCCTTGAGTCGTTCCTTTCTATGAGTGTTCTCAGAAACCGGGGCTTGTGATAGTTCTTGTATCTCTGCAGTGCACTTTGGGTTCGGGCAGTGGGGTGCTCCGTCATCTTTACATCTTGTTATGCCATGGCCCCCACCTAAGGAGCACACCAAAGGGCCCTCTGGCGAGGCCCTCAGGCGCAGGCACACCTTGGAAGCAGTTATTTTAAATGTGGGACCAAACGCCAATGCATAGCATTTCTAGCATGGGAGGAGCTTACCTCCACACTGCTACAGAGTCCTTGGGGGTTCCGGTGTGCTCGATGCAGGTAACAATGACGATCAGCGTTCCTTGTGAGCTCCGATGAGATCAGCGATGCTAGCAGAGGTGTGAGAGGGATCCCGTTGCTTGAGTGTGTGCTCCAGTGCATGTATGTGTGTGTTGTGGAGGCAGTGGTATGAGTCCAGGTGTCTGGAGGCAGCCTTGGAAGCAGTTCTTTTAAATGTGGGGCCAAACACAGATGTGGAGCGTCGCTAGCATGGGAGGAGCTTACCTCCATACTGCTACAGTCCTTGGGGGTCCCGGTGTGCTTGGTGCAGTTAACAATGGCGATCAGCATTCTTTGTGAGCTCTGATGTGGCCAACGATGCTGGCAGTGGTGTGAGAGAGATCCTGTTGCTTGAGGTGTGCTCGATGCGTATGTGTGTGTTGTGGAGGCAGCGGTATGAGTTCAGATGCATATATATATACAGCCACTCCTCGCTTAACGACCGCGTTCCGTTACAACGACCTGGTCGTTAAGCGAATTGGTCGTTAAGCGAGGAACTGCATGTACATAGTAAATATATGGTATATGACAATATAGACGATACAGACGATACAGACAATACAGTATTCTTACCAGGAAACCAGCAGTACCGGACCTCAGAATAGTGTACAATTTCAGCCATGAATGATGTATGACTTTGAGACGCAGCGCAACCACGTTTTAGCACGTACCGTCGGTGAGATGGTCGTAAGTGTGAGCGGTCGTAACGGTGAAGAGATGGTCGTAAGTGCGAGCGGTCGCTAAACAGGTAGGTCGTTAAGCGAGGAGTGGCTGTATATATTCGGATAGGTAATTTCTGCAATTTAGAATTGAGGAGTCCTAGTGCCACAGATCAAAATTATTTCTAACAAGTGGGAAATAAGATAGTGTTAAGATTTATTGTTTTTTTTTAACTGTAAAATAAGTAAATCTCATTTGCTAAGATCTTACAATATATCGTTAAAGATCATCAATGCACAGAGACTGAAACTGCACTGAAAATAATCCTCTTCAATGGTCAAAGTAAACCAACATAATCAAAACATGTCTTTGAACAAAAAGAAAAGGAATAGAGTTTATCTGTAATAATGATGTTCACCTAGTTGTGCTGCAAAAGACACCACCATCTCCAATACAGCAGTCAGTTATGCGACACCAGTCTCTAGCAGGTGCATTGCGAGGACGCTCCCGCTTACTGACTCAATCGTTTTGTAGACACTAATGAGCATCATCTTCAGTTTTAATTACTGGTTCCTGAGAAGTCAACATAATGGGAATCAGCTTAACCAAGCATACTCCCTAGTGACATGTTCAATTAGGCAGGCTGTGCTTCTCCACCGGAGGTCTGAGGGGCGGCTAATTTAACAACGTCAAAAAAATAAACATGGGTATCAGTTACAGTTTATCTTGTGACCCTTGTGTCTTTAAATCCAAAAAGAAGCATGCTGTCATTAGGAATGAACAGATTGAATGTTTTCAGCCCTTTCTAAAAAAAAAAAAATCCTAGACTTGTGAACATGGATTTTAAGTTACTGACTAGTCCTTACCATTCCTGCCTAGATATATCCTAGAGCGTAAGCTCTTAGGAGCAGGGACTGTCTCTTACATGTCTCTGTATAGTGCTGCGTATGCCTTTTAGTGCTGTATAAATGATAAGCAGTAGTAGTCATGCTTAGTTTCCTCCCCCCCACCCCCCGCAAAAAAAGAAAGAACATAAACTGTGTAGAGAGTAATGATATAGGTGTATTAACGGGGAAATGCATATTATATAAACAGAATCCAGCTTGATTCGGTTCTATCAGTTCGAAGCCACAACTAATTTCAAACATTTTGACAACTATTGTTGTTGATAAAACATAAGAAGGTTCCACACTCGCTTTAGCAGTCCACAGTGCCACAATTTATTTTCTGTCTGGTATTTCCAGACTGGAAAACCTCTCTCTATCGGGAATGCAGACTGAGCTACAGCTTGCTAAACATTTACTCAGTGCGATACCTTATCTGACTCAGTGGCTCTTAACTTGGCTCTTAGAGCACCACAAACAGGTCTGGTTTGCAGGGTAAACAAGCTATACAAATTAGTCCTTTCATTACAGCACATGCTTCTATGTTAAACTGCAGTATCTAGTAAACACTAGACCTCAAGTGACCTCTTACTGGGACATCAGAAATGCTTTTCCTGGGGGTTATTCCAGAACCCCTATTAGTACTTTGGACATCTGAAAACGGACATGAAGACGTCCAGATCACAAGGATGTCCTCAAACCTATTTTAGAAATTGGTTATATGGACGCCCCTGGCGTGAGGACGTAGAAAGCGGGTGGTCCTGGAGGCACGGTCTGTGTGGATCAACGAAGATTCCCATCGCGGTGCGATTCACAACACAAGCACATCTGGCCTTGGAGGTGGAAGTGTCCATAACTATACCTGCACCTGACCATGTGCTTATACTATACTACCATGTATTGTACTATAAAGCTTCCAGGGGACAGAGCAGTGTGCACGAAACTGACATGCAAATTACACACTTTAAACACATTAGCAGACTACTGCTGTACATCTGAGCGCCTGAAATGGACAGCTGGAATGTGCATGTCCCTCACCATGGACTTCTCCCTTCTGAAATACGCTGGTCAGGACATCTAAAAAGCCATCTCTGCAGCCATCCAAGTTCAGGAACATCCACATTTCTAAAACGGCCTACAGCTGGATACATATCTGTGGTCCTCCGATCTGCACAGGCCCGTAGCCAGACCCAGCTGCTGAGACGCCCTTCTTTTGGGACAGGAATGGAGCAATTTCAGATGGCACTTATATATGCCTTTCTTCACTGCTGCCCATTCCCCAGATTTTTGCATGTTGTGCTCTGAATGTTCTAAATTCTACCTAGACGTCTCTTCTAAAATACCACTTTTAGTCTTTCAATAACCACTTGGATTAAAGGAGGCTTTGATACATTTTCTTGGAATCTTAGAGCCAGCCTAAAAACTTAGGGGCCAGCTGCCGAGACCTGGGTCACAGTGCACCCCTCCCCAAAAGGTGTATCACAATTCCTTTTTTGAGCCTGACTTACTAAGACGGTCCCATTTTCTATAGGGAAAGAAAGCTTAATAAATCAAACCCTTAACATGCCACTGCACAGTGCTAACAGAGATTTAAAACCATGAGATCAGCCCAAACTTTCTCCACTGTGTGGCCCAAGCATGCAGAGACCCCAAACAAAAATATATAGATATCTGCAGATTTTACGTTCTTTGTGACACCAATGAAGTCTCTCTCAAATATGGTTTTACTATTTCTCCCTATATCATCATTAACCATACAGGGTTGTATTTTCAAACACAAGCCTGAAGGAATTCTCAAAACTGCATCATAATTTTAAAGAAAAGAAAATGTATATTACAGGTATGTGAGTGTCCTCTTCTGTTCCCTGTGGTGGCTGGAGCTTGGATGCGACATTTACAGTCTCTTGGAGACAAGAATCACTGTCACTGGTAGTGTTCTTTGCTGTCAAGTTGATGAAGACTTCCAGTGACCCAGACTCTGGGTGCATCCTACTACACGGAAGGCCCAGCAATCTATTTCAGGACACTGTCATTTCTTAGGGATGAAAACTAGGCAGATTCAGGGCCCAGAACTGCAGGACCCTAATACATGGTCCCTAGCCTTGGACGGTCACTGCAATGACCAAAGTAGATATATGTTGGTGAGGATGCATGGATATACAACAGGGGAAAAAATCTCGGGGGATCAGGTACCATTCTTGCCTTGATTCGGATGGAGGTGGAAGTCCCATGGAGCAAGAGGAGACTCTGGTCAAACCCCGCCCTCCCAAAAAATATTGGAAGATTTTAGACTCAAATACTATCATGCATGCATAATGTTTTTTTATATTTGCAACAAATTCAAAGTTCACTACTGGAAATTATTCTACAATTGAAAACTAGGCAAAAGAAACCTAGAAAGAATTGCAGCAAATCATTTAGCTTGAGAAGTTTTGGGGAAACCCCCACACAATTTTAGGGGGATTTTATAACAGATCGCCCAGATTGAAAGGATTAAACTAGGCACTTGCTTGAGCTATGTTATCAGGACCTATAGATGTCTATGTGTCTTTATCAAATTTCCCCATAAAAGCTGCAGAAATCATGACCAAAACAAAATCATGGTCATTTACAACTGTTCAGGAGCCGATGTAAATATTTCCAAGTAAAAATACATGCATAAACCACGACGACGCCTGCACGTCACCTAACATCTACTCCCAAGCATGCTTATACCCAGGTCACAAACATATGCAGCATTTTACAGGCATATTCCAACATATACACATGAGAAAGTCTCTATAAAATTATCCACGTCAAGGGTCATTTTGTAGCAGGTCACCTATGTGTGAAGACCTCTCCGGGACCTATAGCAGTGGCAATGGTCTAAAACTGTTCTGTGGTGTTTACCTCCAAACTTCGGCGCCATGGGGATATTTGCTTTCTCCCCCATTGATGCTGACTTCCTATTTGCATGAGGGTGGAAGAGACTGCCACTCCCATACAAAAGGAAGTCGGTATTGGCTGTCGGCAGAGGTGGGGCTGTTTTAGGCCATTACCATAGGTCCTGGAGAGGGATGGCAATAGGGGTCGGGCGCAAGGGATGAGAATCACCTAGGGTGTGCCTCATCTCCTTGTGCCATTTTGCTGCCATTAATCGTATTGTTACAATGTAAACCACCTTGATTTAAGGAAAAGGTGGCATATTGTTTTTTAGTGCCATCAAATCAGTGCTGACTCTCAGCAACCCAGCTGCCTCTGGGTTTTCTTGGCAATCGATCACCGGAAGTAGATTGCCAGGTCTTTTTCTTCCGAAGCAATGGAGGGTAAAGTGACTTGCCTAAGGTCACAAGGAGTGCCAGTAGGACTCAAACCCTTGATCTTCTGGGTACTAGGCAGTAGCTCTAACCACTAGGCTATTCCTCTGCTCCAAGGTGGTATATAAATACCGTTAAAATAAAAAATAAATACATAAATAAATACATACACAGTTCTGAGGCCTTGCAATTCGGGGAAGTGCACGTACCCATCCTTGTTTAGGGTTGCTAACTTTTTGAAAGAGAAAAACCTACCATCTGCGGCTACTCGTGCCCCTCTCCCCTTCCGCCTTCTGTTCCAGCCCTGCTGCCCCTGCCCCATCCCCTGCCCTGCCCCAAATAGCTGCAGAGAGGGTAAGCAGTGCAAACGTTAGTACCTGTAGGCCATATCAAGGGGTGGAAATACAACAGGTTGCATTTTTCTGCAACCATTCCACCACAGTCCCTGCATCTGAGAGTTCTTTCTCTCGCCTCACTCTGGAGGAAAGTATAATTTTTGGAAAGAAATCCTGAAAAACTATTTAGTGAAGGTCCAACCAAAGCTGGGTATTCTGTTAGCATGGAGTTTCTATATAACAACATGTAGTAATCTGTCTTATTCAGATTTCCTAACAGGTTTACAGATGTTCTAGGTCCCACTGCAGTATTTACAGTGCTGCCTTTTCCTTATAGGGTCATTGGGTGAGTTTTGGAAGTTAGCGCTGGCATGGTAGATTTGCTCTTGGCTCTGAAAGATTTTTTTTGTATTCATTTCCAATAGGTCTGGCAATCGAAGGGTTTGTATTGCCTTTACTCAGATATTTGTTTTGTACGATTAGTTGTATGGGGACGTGGCCTAGCTCTGCTCTGCGCAGATTTTTGTGGAAGGGGTGTCGAGGGGGAGTCTGTGGATGCAGAATATATATTTATAATATATATATAATACCATGTGGGAGTGCAGATGTGCATTGGGGGTCTGCGTATGCATGAAATGATCCGCATACAATGGAAGCAGTGCATGCAGATCTTATCTTATGCATATTCATTGTGGATATCCTGAAAACCTGACTGGCCTGGAGGTCCCAGAGGACTGAGTTGAGAACCACTGGGTGAAAGGAAGAGAAAACAGAGGGACAAGGATGGATTGGGGACAGAACTGTGATTGGAGCAAGAGAGCTAAAGAGGAAAAAGACAGGAGAAATTTCAGGTCTAGAGGAGGAACTAAGCTTTATGATGGGTGAATTCTGCACAAAAATTTACTAATGAAGCAAGCAGAATTTTCAAAATGTTTGCACAGAATTTTTAATTTCTTTTTGTACAGAATTCCCCCAGGTTTAAAAGAACTCATTCCTTTTTAGCTGTTAGTGAGAAATTAGAAGCACTCAAAGAATAAGTGAAATATTTAAAAAATAGAGGGCAGGGACCCCGGAGAGGGCAAGGCAGACATGGTTTTAGAAATTCTTCAGGATTTATTCCCTTTCATGAACTGAAAAGCACAGAGAGATGAGCTAGAGAGAGAAAATTCAGTGGGAACTGAACAGATTTGCACTGCAGAGGGAACGAGACAAACTAAAACTTGATTTACTAGCAACTCAAGAAAAACAAAGCTAATGAATAGGGATGTCCTGACCTTCTGTGTCAAAGTATCAACATGTCTCAAAAGCATTCACTGTCCTGACTGGCTTCATTTTCTCACTAAAGGCTCAGTTCAAAGGCCTCAGGATGAAGAGAAGGATTCAGTCTCAGATTATGGACTAAGGTTTGTGGCATCATTGATGCTGGACACTTGTGGGCGCCCCAATATTAACAGCAGGATAGCGCGTCAGGATAAATGTCTTTGTCTTCTTGTTTGAATTCTTTGTAATATCTCCTGTCAAGAAAGGGGTGCCTGGAAGATAACCTATACATGGGTCCAGAGTGATCAACAGCACGTCATGGAGACTTTATTCCTTTTTGATGTATTCTGCTACCCCTTCTGCTCCTGTTCCACTCTATCTTTCTGATGTCAACTCCTTTCAGGAAGGACGTCTCTTTCAGGTTAAATATGATGCGCCACATGATGTTTTATATGATGTGAAATATCATTTCCTTACTTGGCATTTACTTCCAAAATCGTTTGAGGTTACTCACAAATATCCAATTTGCTCTCAGTCACTAACCCTATACATATGCTTAATACTTGGTTTGATATACAGTCTGTCACACCACAAGCTAATCAATTTTGATGTAAGCATAAGTTACTGGCAGGACCGTACCTAGCCCTGTGCGAGCTGTGCGGCCGCACAGGGCGCAAAGACTTAAGGGGGCATTTCAACTGTCTGCCGCCGCCACTTTTTCTTCTCTCAGCGGCGGCATGCAATGGCAGACAGCTGAAACGCATCCCTTAAGCCTTCTCGCAGCACGCTAAGCAGATCTGTACCTCCCAGCTCTGATGTTCAGGGAGGGACAGATCTGCTAAGCATGCCAGCGACTTGCACATCGGGCGCGCCTCTTCTCTCCCACCCCCATCCAGAAAGTGGCTGGAAGGAGATGCGGGGGGGGGGGGGGCCTGGTTACTGGATACAATTTTAGATGGCACAGGTCCTGCACTCGGTGCCCTTAATACAATTGGTTTAGAGGTGCTCTGTAATAAGATGGGATCCACATCTTAACATGCTTCTGATGGCTTTTGCTCATAATATACTTCAACAAGGCGTCCCTCATAATATACTATCCCTCATAATATACTATCAACGAGGCATCCGCTAAACTTTCCAATGTAACTGTAGATACACCTTTGCTCTCATATCACCTGTTATGGAACAGAAAATTATTATCTTAGCACGTGAGAAATACATGTTGGTAAAAAATATTTCCTGGGCTATTGCCTGCGATCAAGTACAGTTAAGCTTATTACCATCCAAAAAGAAATTCTTATCACTGCTAAATTAGATCATTGGCTGCCCTTCCTCATCCAAATTTTCCTAAATTTTCTATAGCTCACCTTGATCGGTGGACAGTTGGTGTTCCAATCTGTTCATCACAAGGATGCTCTAATCTGGTCAGGGAGACATACTGTTATTTATCCTGTTGTCAATACTAGTGTACAGTTGGATCATATGCTTATTTACCCCCTCGATCACGTTACTTAGGTACACCTGCTGGATGACAGCTTACTGATCCAAGTTTGTGTGAGCAGACACCTTTTCATTTCAAATATGACCCTAATCAATTTTGAGAGGCTGATATTTCCTGCGGATATAATCCTTCCTCTTGCTCCCTGGCTGCAAAGCTATTGTACTTGTCCACCACCTCACACATTTCTTATTACCTAGGAACTCGACACTTTTGTTTCATTTGTTTTTACCCCAGAATGTTTCCTTTTCTAGTATTCACAAAATATACGACATCCGCCTCCCTAAAGACAATGATGTACAGTTCAGACTACTGAATAATCCTGGTGCAGCCATATACCACTATCCTCGATCACAATCAGTAGTACAACGTTTTTCACACCTCTGATTACCAATGGCTTTGTTGACATTCCTGACTATCTCATATATGCTGCATCCCCTATCTCTTGGCATGGAAGAAAAGAGATTATATAAACTGCTAAACTTTACAGAACTCCATATCTATATTGATCACCTCTTAAGACAATCTCCAAAGAAGCAAATCACTTATGAGAATGGAAGAATTCTGCAAACTGTTCAAAACTTGGTACGGGATGTCACACGGGCAGGCTCTCCTCTCGGCTGCACGCTCTGCAGGTCATCCTGATTTGTGGGGGGGGGGGGGGGGGCAGCGACTAGTGACAGCGTCCTCCTGCCGCGATTACTCAGCTAAACAGGCAGCACCGGCCCTGGTGGGAGTGAATGGTGGTCTTCAAAAAAACAGTCCTTTACAGTGTCCAGATTTACTGTCCTGCTGGCCGCCAGCCTCTCGCTAGCAAAACCAGCTGGGCTGGTCTAAAGCAATCGGTTGGCAACCCTATCCTTGTTATCTACATGGGGCCCGTCCTCAGGGCCCGTTACTGGAATGTTCATTTTTCAGAGTGGAGATGCAGAAATTTCAGAATGCACTTATATGCGCCTCACTTCACTACCACCACTCTCCCCCAATTCTTCCTAGCTGTCCCTTTTAAAATCCCACTTATTGTGTGCGACTCGAGACCGATCCTTAAATATGGTTCTTATTGCCATTTTATTTCTATTTTGATCGTATATTCTGTGTGAACACACGGACACCTAAGTGAACGCCTTAAAGAATTCCTTTGCCACACGGCAACTGTCCCCTTAAGTAACATGAGTGCAAGCACTGGCATTTCTTGATGCCATTTTATCACTTGATTGCAATCACTTTTACAATATGAAGTTCCCAATTATGGTAGCAGTTTCTTTTTTTATTATATAACATGATGATCAATCAGGTACAACCTGAAAAATTCTTTGCCTTATGCATGCTTATTCTCTGCCCAATCATTTCTTTAAGTCTGCATTTCCAAACATTTTACTTCCCAGGCATAGAAAACGGTTGTATTGAAAATACAACTCCAAGTCTTGATTTTCTTTTCAGTTTAAAGAACAAATATTTATATTTTGGGGGCTAGGATGGTGGAAAAGTCCTGCATTGCAGGATCCTGCTTTTTTCCCCTGACTTCTTTTATCCTGTGTAATCTTAAACATGCATTTAAAAGTTCTAACTCTTCATTTACGCCTTGAACCATAAATACTTCAAATACAAAAGTTTACTTTACTTAAAGATAACCGAGAACATTAAACACATGGAGGGTAACTTTATAACAGGCTGCCTATATGTGAAGGCCAAACAGGTCTCTATAAAATACTAATAACGTGTCTTTATAAAATACTAGTAACAAAGAATCAGAAAACATGGTTGAAAACACAAACATTCTGTATTGGACATTTATGCAACTGGCATATAAACATGTGCAAATCAAGACTCTGCCTGTGCTATATCCAAATCCCATCTCAAAACACACCTACACATGTGGGTCATGTAAAATTGTGGGTCTTCTTGTCACCATGCATACCTTTACACACACAACCCTGAGGTGATTTTATTAAAGACTTTTACACATGAAAGATCCTTTCTAGAATTATCCCCAGAGTGCCAGAAAAGGTAGACCAGTCTTGAATTAATTATACTTTAAGAAACGTATTCAGTAAGGTCTCCCTTTCTGTCACTGCAGTGAAAATCCCTGCTGCACGGTGCTCTGAATTGCTAAATAGTCTATACAGTAATCATGGTTAGTGCTGTTTTAAATTTATTTCTACATATGAAAAGGGCCCAACTTAGACTGCAGTAAATATCTCGGACCTACATTTTCCCCAACATCAAGATTTACGTAGGATCAAATTTATCAACTGTTTCCTGTTTGGGGGGGGGGGGGGGATAACGATGACTGCTGATCAGCTGAATGGCTCCTCAGCCATAGCTACCTATAATTTAGATGTGGATCCACAATTTCCAATTAATGATCAATACAATTTACAGCATTATTTCAATTATGTAGGTGAGAAAATGGGAGATAACATTAAATGCTCAAGGTTACATGGCATGTAAAGGGAAGGAAATGAGATTTGATACCTGATTTTCATGGATCTCAGCCCACTGCTCTAACCACTAGGCCACTTTTTTCCTATTTAAAGTTCAACACTCAATTTAGGTAATATCATTTGGAAAAGAAAAATTCCTTCTAAAAACAGCCCAATTGTTACAGAAGGCTACGCTGAATTATTAGATTATACAATAGTTACTTTAGACCAGAAGTTTCCAACCTTTTGTTGGACCACTTAACAACCTCCAAAATGTGCAGGAACTGTAAGAGTACTTGGTACAAATTACAAAGGCACATGGGAGGAACATAAGATGGAGGACAGCTATACAAAATGGAGTCTGTGTCAGCTTGCCCATATTACATGAACTCTGCTCCGTTATATGCCTTGCAGACTGCACGTATGATGCATCAGTACAGATATAGAGACATTGAAGCCACTGTCTTAGAGGTGGCCATTAATATTAAACAAATACCTCTGGAATTTTACATGGTTCTGAGTGTACCTCTGTCTATAAAAACAGAACAACCAAATATTCTCCAGACTATGGCAGCACTAGCCAGGCCAGGAGGCCCTCATGCAAATACCTAGTACAGAGGTCACTTTCTGATGTACTTGTTTGAACTCAAGGGACCCAGGCCTGGACACACCAGTGATCGCACTGATGGCATAGCAGAAAGAAAGGTATATCAGGGAACTGAAAATAAAGGACAAAGCTTTTGCCACCCTGCCGGAAGAAGACTGTTGGAGAACCATGCCTGCAACGTCTTCCTCTAAGCTTTATCTATCTTTGACTCCTATATGTAAGGTTTCCCTCTTATCACCAGACTGCCAGTAAGAGTTTTTCTCAAGCAAGTCCGGGGTAACAGCTCTGTTTCTATCTCTCAGTCTTCTCACTGACAAGTGTTGTCCTCTACGCAAGCTACCCTCAGAGATACAGTATAAAATGCTGTTATCCTAAGTGGAGGCAGTTAGATTTTAATTATTTGCATAGCATGTGGGAATTAAGATATGAGAATGATTGTACTTTTCTCACCTCTAATTGTAAATAAACCAGAGTGCATGATTATTATAATGACCTAAGTAAGCTATTATTTACCCTACAGGACCTCCAGTTCATCCTCGCCACTCTTTCCAGACCCCTTCACCTCAGCACCAAGCCTTATCCCATTAACGCTTTTTATCTCTCTCCTTCTTATCTCTACCACTATCTCACTCCCCTCCTCCCCCCTGTTCCTTCCATTCTCTCTCTCTCTATTGCAAGCCAGCCTCTACCAATCTCTCTGTTACTGCACATTTATTTAGACAGTTTTGTATACCGCCTTATCCTTCAATCAAAGCAGTCACAACACAATTGGGGGATACATTTAACACGCGCGGGATATGAGACACACACACTAATACTTACAGGGAATATGGGCAATGGAGGGTTAAGTGGCTTGCCCAAGACCACAAGGAGCATCTGTGGGACTAGAAACCCCAGTCCTTCCGGCCCAAGGTTGCTGTCCTCTAGTGGGATTTGAACCCCTGACCTTCCGGCCTGAAGTACCTTGCCCTAACCACTAGGCTACTCCTCCCTTTTATTGTATCAATTCCAATCAGCCTCTTTTTTCTCTTTCTGTGACCTGCAGACCCCCTGTAATAGTCTCATAGACCCCCAAGAGTCTGTAGACTACAGTTGGGAAGCACTGATTTAAACCAATCTTTAAAATGGGTATAAATTTGGAAATAGTGTTTTGACAGGATGGAAGAGGCCCTATCTTTAGATATGCATACACATACCCACAAATACAGATATAATGATCAAACCAGAAGTTCTTATATTTGGTAACTCTAGCAAACATAATTCATCACTTTCTTCTAACACCATTGTATCAGATGTTTTTATATCATGTCCTCCCACAATCAGGTGAAATATATTATACATGAATGTATTTCATTTAATCTCACATCAGGAAAATTCCAGAACATCCTGCCAATACAATAAACTATAATCTTTTCTAAATATGAAATCAGTTTTTCTCAGTGTTATGTATTTGAAAGAAAAAATATATAGAAGCACAGCAGACAGAGACTTCAAAGCATGTTGTAAAATCTCAGTTATTACTGGCCAAGTTTGACTCTCTGCAATAAATGTACTTTGCATGTATTCCATGACTTTTTCTATTCCTCAACCCAAATATATTAGCCACCAAAAACCACAATAATCCAGAGTATTAATATGCTATTGTTTTGATAATTTTATATAGGTCATGATTTTATAAAGTCATTTTAGCATGCATGTGATAATATCCATGCATAAAATGGCTTTTATAAAATTACGCCAGGCATAAAAGTAGGCATGATGGCATGAATGAGCATACTTTTACAATAGGCACTGCCAGGGGCATAGTCTGGGCAGTGTGTGGGTGGAGTCAGGAAGTATGCAAGTACTCCTATGTGTCTATCTAAAACGGGTGCTTTTCTGGTGAAAGGACTTAGGCACCCTTTTATAAAATTACTCTCCATGTGTACTGCTTATTGTAAGAATTTATTGGGTTTGATTTTCTACAGTTTGCATCTTAACCTTTTTCATTATATTTTCAAGACATAGCTACAGATCTTTACCCAAAATTAAATTTGGGTTAGAATTGATCAAATAAAACAATATCATATTTACAGTAATTAGCTCAACAATGTGCACATTTTGGTCATCCTATGTGGACCTTGAGCTTAATTATCAAAATCTTATGGGGGGCAGGAGAGCACGCTAGGGACCTGATAGCCTAAGGTTCATAAAAGATAGAATGAAATCTTCAATACAGTATACTAATCTTCTTAGCTCAGTGGTCAGAGCCACAGTCTACTACCATGGAGAACAGGCTTCAATTCCCACGTATGCTCCTTGTAACCTTTGAGAAAGTCACAGGCTTCCACTGCCTTGGGGAAGGAGGCCAAGCAATGTACCTCCGCCCATATCTTGGCGATAACACCCAGGGGCCGCTGGGTGACCAGTAGACTGCATCGACCTGACTGCATTTGAACATAAACAGTTGAAAGGGCAGGATCATACTGTATATGTTGGCTAAATATGTATGAAGAGCCTCTTTCACTTGAAAGCTCTGCAACGAGGGGGCATAGGATGAAGGAGAAAGACTCAGGAGTAATATGAGGAAATATTTGTTTATGGAAAGAGTGGTAGATACATGGAATAGTCTTCCAGTGGAGGTAGTAGAGACTAGGACAATATCTGAACTCAAGAGAGCATGGGACAAACAAAGAAGACCTCTAAAGGAAAAAAAGGAACTATAGTAGTTGGTATGAAAGGGCAGACTGCATAGGCCATATAGTCTTTTACTGCCATCATGTTTCTACCATTTCGATGTAAAAATTTTTAAAGTGTTAAAAGGTTTGTGCATGAACTGTCAATTACCACCTGTCCCTCGGAAGGGAACCACTCGTTCTCAATGGGAGGACTTAAGGCCTCCAAAGAAGATGCCCACAGAGTTTCAAGACTGCTGGGAATCTTGATAGGGCTGGCCCTTCTGAGATTTTGACACATAAGAATACACCGACCCGGAGCTCTTTCTGGTCCAAGTGCCCTGCTGATTCTTGCACAAGCAGAACCTTTGGAGCCTTTAAGTCTATCCTTGGGGAGCTTCTGGGGATAAGACACCTCCAGGTCCTTTTCTAATTTCTCCAGGTCCTCTTAAAACTGTATTGTGCCCTTAAAGGGCGTTTATCGAGATGCAGCTTGGAGGTTGCACCACTGGAGCAAATTGAGAACCATAGTCACCTGCGTGATAGCATCATGGTCACCGTGTACTCAGAAGATATACAGATCAAGTCATAAAGGGTATCTATGACAAAGGAAGTCCCTGACTCCAATCGTGCCATCTCTGAGCTATCTGGCAATTGTTGCATCCAGTGTAGGAACATTCTAGTCATGATGCCAGAACACAGAGCCACTTGAGCTCCCAGGATCAAAGCCAAGAAGTCCTATCATGAGCCTCCTTCAAGGGCAAATCTCTCTCCACCAGGACAACAGTGCATTTGGTTAATGCTATAACCAGGGCATCCACCCTAGAGACTCCAAACAGCTGACCTAGATCCGCTTAAGGAAGTGGATATAGCCTCACCAGAGTCTTGGTGCCTCAGCACAAACTACAGCCTTTCCCACTGTGAGACCACTAGTTTCTGCAAGGAATCAGGAGGCAGAAAGAAGCTCTAGGGACACCTTAGGCCTTTAAGAATAGGATCTATCACAAAGACCTTCACTGGAGGAGGAGGAGGAGGAGGCTCCACAATGCAAGCACCACTATGGTGTCCACTATCAATGTGGGACAGGTCCTCATGGTGAAACAAATGGTTCATTGTCAATTCCTCCCCCTCTGCCAGACAACGTTCTTCCTCCACAGACACACTCGCAGGAGAAAGTGAGTCTTCCTCATCCCCACAGTCCTCCCCAATGGAGTTAAGACAGATATCACTGAGGTCCAGAAAGGCGAGATCAAGGATGTATAATGCCCCACCCACTAATAGGGATGGCTCCGGAGGGCCCCAGATCCCTGTAGATGAAGCCAGGTAATACAAACACCCCAGGGAAGGGTTGCAGGCAGTAAGCAATGCTTTTTCAGCAACTGCTGCTCAAAACTGATCATAAAAAGGACCTGGAGCACAAAGGGCCCTCAGGGACCAGCAAGGCTATGCAAATGCATTCCCAGCACAATCCTCTGCAGGGACCATGCAGCCATCCAAGATGGCCACAGTTCCCGCTGGCAGGAAATCCAAAATAAGGTGCTGGAGCAAAAGCTAAAATGGCATCAGGCCCCCAACGAGACCCCGAATTCACTGAAAAAAACATGCTCTGAAGTGTTTCTATCGCACTTGGGGCCAAAAAAAACAGCCACAGAGCTGATTTGCTGGGGAGATGCAAGCAGCACAGTGGTGAGCACCCAGCATCATAGTGGAAAAAAGAAAACCATAGCAAGGAAAAAGGATATCTCCCCTCCCAGCAGAGGAATATTCAGCTCAGGCAAGGCCAGCTGGTGAAACCAGAGGAGGGACAATACAGCCACCATAGCGATTCTGCTATTCAGCTCTTTATTTATTTTTTTATTTTGGTATTTTTAAACACTGTTTTATTAAGCAGTGCTGGTAAGAGAGCTGAAGGCAAAAATTGACAAATAGAACAAAAAATATAGAAAAAAAATGGAGAAAAAAAAATGAAATGATAGAAGAAGCTAGGGGAAAGGGAGAGACCTAGGACCTTACTTACCAGTCTCCTTTCCAGTCTACTGATGCTTGAATATGTCGGTAACAGCCCTGGACCAGGACTTCCTCAGGCTCAACAGGCCTAAGTCTCAATTCACAAGCAACAAGACCTTGATTTGGGCCAGGAGAGTCAAGCCCTTCCTTCACTGCTGCATCAATCCTCATGCCACCATCTGCTGGAGGCAGAAAATACTGGCATCTCTCAGTGCTGCACCACCACTTACGCAGGCAATCATGTCAATGAAAACTTGCTCTAGTCTGCCTCCGTCTGGACAGATCTAGCAGAATAAGGAAGTAGATATGACCTGTCCAGGTCACTCCCTAACCACACAACCAAAATGCCCTCTTTCAGCTTCTACACAATAAGGACACCTCACGCATAAATTCAGACCTTTCTAAAATGGCCATTTCCACGTAAATTTATTTATTTAAACCGATTTGTATACCACCTTATCCTACAATCAACGTGGTCACGTCACAATTGGAGGGTTACATTTAACATAGGTGAACTTAACAACATCTAGACAGTACAATTGGAGGGTTACAATTATCATAAGGGTAACAGTACGAGGTAATTAACAACGTTATATTATGTTTGTTTGGAGTGAGTGTTTGGGGTGAGTGGATATTGAGTTGGTGTTATGTCATTACCTTGTATGCCTATTTGGGATGAGTGAGTATCGAATTATCGGCAATAGATGTATTACCGTTTGGGTGGGGACTGTTTTCTGTCTGCTGATAAGTTTCAATAAAGAGATAAGTTTTGAGGTCCTTTCATAAGTCTATTAGGTCATCTAATGCTCTCAGGCTTGTTGGGAGGGAGTTTCAAAGTGTGGGCGCTGGTAAGGAGGGAGCTCTTTTTGAAGTTGTTTGTTTAGTCTTTTGGAATCCTGCAGGGTGTTCCGATCATGTTGTCTTTATTGGTTCTTCTCGGTCTGTTGCAGGTATCCTTTGTTATGATGTATTGGAGTGCCTCTGCTGAGAGCTGATGGATGATTTTAAAGATGATTAGGATTATTTTGAATTTTGCTCTGGCCATCATGGGTAGCCAGTGTAGTTGCTGTAAGACTGGGGTGATATGTTCAGATCTTGGAGAGTCTGTAATGATGTGTGCCGCAGTGTTTTGCACCATTTGGAGTGGGTGTAGGGTTTGTTGAGGGAGGCCTTGATATAACGAGTTTCCGTAGTCAAGCAGAGGTGTAATGAGTGCTTGGCATACTGTGCGGAAGTGATCCTGGCGGAGTAATGGCTTGAGTTTTTTGATGATCCTTAAGCGTTGCTAGGTCTTGTTTGCGGTTTTTGTAATGTGGGATTTCAGGTTTAGTGCTCTGTCCATTGTGATGCCCAGATATTTAACCTCATCTTTAACTACTATAAGCTTATCTAAAATGCTGATGGTTTGTGGTAGAGTGAAGGTAGTGTTCCTGGTGATGAACACTGCCTCTGTTTTATCGTAGTTGACCATCATATTATTGGCTGCGAACCAGGTGTTCATATCTTCAAGGCAACTGGTTATAGTTGTGATGTTGAGTGCTAGTAGGTTGACTGGGGCATACACCATGATGTCTTCAGCGTAAATGTGATATTGGAGCTTGTGACTTTTGATGATGTTACATATGGGCTGGATATAAATATTAAAGAGCATTGATGATAGGGCTGAGCCTTATGGTATTCCCTGCGTGACGGGGAAATGTGATGATTTCTTTTGTGCACATTTGACTTGTTGTGTTCTATTTTCCAAGTTTGAAGTAAACCATTTTAGAGTATTTTTGCATAATCCTATTTTCTGCAGGCGTTGCATTAGTTTGGCATAGGACACGGTGTCGAAGGCTGCCGAGATGTCCATGAATACAAGCAGGAATCCATTCTTTATGTTGTCAATGCCTTTTAAGAGATTGTCAGAGAGGGAATTAAGTAGTGTTTCAACTCCGTGTTGGGGTTTAAAACCGTGCTGATGGATGTCTAGTGTGGCATTGATGTCAATATGGTCTTGTAGTTGGTGTTGTACTGTTTTTTCAATGATTTTTGCAAGGAAAGGTAGACTGGAGATAGGACCGCATGATTTTGGTTCAGAGAGGCTAAGGTTGTTGCCTTTAAGTATCGGTCTTATCATGGCGTGCTTCAGAGTTTGCGGCATGTATCCTTGTTGGAGTGAATCTTTGATGATTTTGTGAATGTGATGGGAGAGCTGGGTTTTAGTGGCTTTGATCCAAGCTACTGGGCATGGGTCTGATGGTGAGGTTGTTGTGTTGAGGCCACTCATTATTTATTTTATTTATTTATTTATTTATTTATTTAACAGTTTTTTATATACCGCCCCTTCCAGAGATCAGGGGCGGTTCACATTGAACAAAAATCAATATACATCTGTATATTTTACATGGAACTTGTGTTAACTATATACACGTTTTGTATGTTATGTTATGTTATGTCCTCAATTTGGTGTTTTGATGGTATGCTGAAGTCTTCCCAGGTTTGATGCTCCTTTATCGTTTCATGGTCATCTGTTTGCGGTGCGATGGAGCATGTCAGGGTGTTGTTTTTCGTTTTTATGTAGTCTGCATATTCCTGTGGGTTAAGATGGTGGGTATCATGCTGTGTAGTGTCCTTAGTTAGTGTTTGGACAATTCTAAATAGCTATCTTGGTTTGTTGACAGATTTCATGATTAGGTTAGTATGGTGTTGCTGTTTGTGTTAATTTATTAGATTGTTGTATTCCATTTGCTTGTCTTTGTATTGAATTAGGGAGTCATGTGACTTGTTTCTCCTCCATTTTCTCTCCAGTTTTCGGAGAGTGTGTTTTGCGTCTCTAATATCACTTGAGTACTAGGGGGCATTGGGTCTCCTGTGTGTTTGTGCTTCTATACTTGTAGGGGCTGATGCTGCATTTGATATTATGGAGTTCCATTTCTCTATTCCTAGGTCAAGGGTTTCATAAAGTTGTAGTTCGATTTTATTTATGAATGCTTCTTTTTTGAAGGCTCTAAATTTCCTGGTTATGGTCTCATTTTCCATGTGTTGGATGAGGTCATTTAGGGTCAATGTGAATTCAATTAGATGGTGATCTGACCAAAGAACTGGTGTAAGTGTTGGTGTTGTGGTCTTGCCTGCTCCACCAAGTGCTTTGGGATAAAAACCATATCCGGAGTTGTACCGTGTTGGTGTGTTGGGGTGTTGATAGCGTGGTAGTATTTTAGTGATTCCATGGCTTTTATGAATGATGCAGCTTCCTTGGTGGAAGTGGAGGTTACGTTGTAGTCTCCTAGTGCAATGAGGGGTTTCAGTTTCTTGCTGTGTGCACATATTGCTTCAAGTACCATAGAGAGATATTCTGTTGTGGTTCCAGGGGGTCTGTAGGTGAGGGAGATGCTAAGGTGTTTGTTGGCTATGATGATTGTGTTGGATTCTATCGTGTTTGCGGTAGAGATTGTTTTGAATCTAGTCTTTTGTCATGTATGAGGTCGAGGATAGTATTTGGTTTGTTCCTGATTGATCTGGCGTTTAGTAGGGCACATTTGATGTTGGTTGTGATTGGGTTAGTGTGTACCCTATTTGTGAGGTAGGTATGTGTAGTACATGTGGTATTATGTGGTTTGTGGATTGAAGGCTTAGAATGTTGGTGTTCTTTATATAGGGGTGCGTTTGGTATCCATTTAGGTTGGGTGGTATGTAGGTGTAACAAGGGGATTTGTTTGTTTGGTCCTATGCCCTGTGTGTACGGTATGAAAGTGTGTAGGAGTGTAAGGTATGCAATGAGGTAGTGGTGAGTGGATTGCATTTTACTCTTTACTGACCTGGGATTGACCTGAGTTGTATCCCAGTGGTGGTAGGTGTTTGATCCTTCTCTTGTGGTTCTATATTTGCCTGTTCTTTTGGTATGGTTTCTCTCCTCTTCTTACTTAGTTCTACTCTAGTAATGGAGTCTATAATGTATGTAGTTTGTTATTTTGCAGCCCCAGAGAAGCAAACAAGGTGTAGGTTAGTAATGGGGTAATTTGTTATGTGGTTTATGTTTTCTTAAAGCAATGAGGTTAGTGGTGAGGAAGCAATGCACTAGTAGGGGGAACTACAGGCTATGTAGCATATATTATCTACATCATGTTAACTAGCACATTTTGTTTACAGTACATGCTAGCTTTTACATTCAATGAGGTAGCAAACAGACAATGAGGCAGTAAGTGAATCTTATTTGCTATACAGCATTTGTAATGTCATGCAATGCTTTGCAAACGAGTCAGCACCATTTCCACATGTAAATGCCTGATTTTACGCAAGGAAATCATGAATAAGACTTCTAACATAACTCCCTTAATCACAGAGACGGCAAATAGACAAATCATTTCATGGTGCGACCGCATTTTGAATATTATGTGCAATTCTGGTTGCCGTATCTTAAAAAGGATGTAGCGTTATTAGAAAAGGTACAGAGAAGAGCCACCAAAGTGGTAGAGGGGATGGAAGGATACCCCGATGAGAAGAGGCTAAAAAGGTTAGGGCTGAGGGGAGATATGATAGAGGTCTATAAATTAATGAATGGAGTGGAACGGGTAAACATAAATCGATTGTTTACGCCATCAACATATATAAAGAGCAGGGGGCATGCAATGAAGCTACAGTGTAACCTATATAAGACTAATAAGAGAAAAGATTTTTTCCCTCAACGCCTATCAAACTCTGGAATTCGTTACTGGAAGATGTAGTAAAAGCTGTTAGTGTAGCTGGGTTTAAAAAAGGTTTGGACAAGTTCCTGGAGGAAAGGTCCATAAATATTATTAAAGGGGACCTGGGAAATCCACTGCTTGCCCCAATACAAGCATTGCGGAACCTGTGTCTTTTGGAGAAACTGCTAGGTACTTGTGACCTAGATTGGCCACTGTTGGAAATAGGATACTGGGCTTGATAGACCTTGGTCTGACCCAGTGTGACATATCTTATGTTCTTAAGACATTAAAAGCACAATTCTGTCCCGGATGTACAAGCCCTTTGTACACCCGGTCTAAACCAGATGTACAGAGGGCGTTGCAATTCTGATCCCACGGAGTACGTCTAGCCCCGCGGGATCAGAATCGCGAAGAGGTCTGTACGTGCAGACCAAGACTGAGATTCAGCCCGGCCTGCATGTACAAGCCCTGCCTGACTAACTCAGTCAGGGCAGTTCAGTGGAGTCGCGGTGCCATGACGTCTGATTGCCATGGCACCGCGGTTCCTTTGAAGAGCCGCGATCCCCGCATCAATTTCCACACAGCCCGACCCCTGATCTGGCCTCCTAAGGCCAGGGTCAGACTGTTGGGTATGTCCTCGGGTCCCCCCTGCCTCATCTGCGCCCTGAGGCGCCGATCCCTGACGTCCAGAGAAGTTATTCCACCTTGGAGGTGGAATAACTTCTCCGTACAGGTGGCCGGCCCTGGATATCCAGGGCTGACATTAGAACCGGCCCTGTACTTCCAGGGCCGACGACCGCCCACCGCCCGCCCTAACTCTGCTCCCGACTAACTTCCCCGTACAACCGTTGGGACATTCATCCCCACTATTCTTGGGTCGGAATGACCCTGTAAGTGTTTACACAGAAATAAAAGTAGGCACTCCGAAAGCATAGCACCACCTTTTGTGTGATATATGGTAGGCATTTCTGGAGGCTGAGAATAGGTGGAACGGAAGCATGATTTGCACTTAATGCATATAACTGTATAACATATGCACCTATGCACCCATTCTACCAGCACATAACTGCACAAACTTACACCTGCCTTTGTGTGGGAGTTTTTTGGGAGGCAGGTTTCTAAAGGTACGTAGATATATGTGTTTCCTTTGTAAAACAGGTGCAATGTATGCCATCCCTGCCTTTGGCACCTCCACACAGGCAAATGTATCAAACACTGCTCCAGTCATGGCATGGTGTTTTTCACATTTAGGGTACAGGGGCTGATTTGTAAGGGAACCACGTAAAGAAATGTACCATTTATGTGGATGTTTCTACTTTAAAGAGCTTATGCATGATTTAGGTGGTCATTATAAGCACACGTTGAAGTCCTTCATGTGTACTTTCAGTGTAGGCGTACGCAGGAGCGGGCACATGCATTAAGTTATAAAGTATTATAACTTGTGCACATTTTAAAAAGTCTGGGCACAGCCATTTCCACCTGACCTAGAGCAAGCTTAATTGCTGTGATTAGATATAGGTGCACGGGAGCACTTCACTTTATAAAATAGGACTTAAATATGCATGGAGCAACATGCTTTAATTGCTCAGGGGTTTATGAAATTCGCCTCACAATGTTTTCATTGATGAATCTAGAGCAGTAGTTCTCAAACCAGTCCTCTGGGATCTTCAAGCCAGTCTATCTCATGCATATTCATTGTGGAGATCCTGAAAACCTGACTGGACTAGGGGACCCAGAGGACTGGGTTGAGAACCATTGATCTATTGCTGTTCGTGGCAGACATTTTTGGATAGATGCCATTAAGAGGGTAATTCTGTAATCTCATGCACAGGCAAAGCGGATTGCCATGTATGCATTTAGAGCCTATTTTATAAAAGTAAACCACACGCGAGCTTTCCTTTATAGAATAGGGGTGTACAGAAGTGCCTGATTCTAGTTGCCGCAGTTATAGCTGAATGTGGAGGTGTCAGGGCCGGTACAAAGACTGGAGGTGCCCTAGACAGGCTCCTCCATCCTGCTGCTCCACCTGTAGGCCCCCTCCCACGTCCCTATTGCTTCCACTACTGCCCCCCTCTTTCAACAGAAACCACAAGGTTTATGTTTATGTTTATGCAATTTCTTGATATAATCGCCCAGGCTGAAGGGCATCAGTAACACTTACTTTAAGTCGCCGGCGCTGCCTCATGGTTTCTGCTCTCGACCTTTGGCCTCTTCCGCCCCCTCCAATGCACACTTAAACCAGAAGAATGCGGAAGGAGCCTAGGGTCAAGATCAGAAACCGCAAGGCAGCCCCGGTGACGTAAAGTTAGTGCTACCTTGTGGTTTCTGAGCTATTGCTGCCGTTGCAAACCCAAATGAAGGGCTGCAACAATAGGTGCCTCCAGAGGGCCTGTGCTCTAGGCAGCTGTCTACAGTAGTTTGCCTAATTAAACGCCAGCCCTGTATATTGTAGGAACAAAAATTTACTAAAGTAAAAAAAAAAAAAAAAAAAACAGCATCAGTCAGGTGTTGTACATATAAGTGTTGAGGGACCCCTCCATTATCACCCCGCATGGTGACCCCCCCCTTTTGTCACACCTATGCCCCCCTCCTCGCATGCACGGCAAATTTACTTTAATTTGTTTGCTGCACTACCTCCTCTCCAGGCCCGGCAGCTGTTACCACCCAGGCTAAAGTCTCGCAGTGTGGTTCTCCTCACGAGACTTCAGCCTGGGAGGAAATGGCTGCAGGGCCTGGAGCAGACGCAGTGCAGCAGCAAAGAGATTAAAGTAAGCCGCTGCACTGCCATGTGGGCCCCCTTCCTGACCAGACTCCCCCGGCATTTTAAGAGCTGCGTGGGCGGAGTTTACATCACTGCCCCCGATTCACTCCTTCAAATCTCATGTCCAAACAAGCAGGTAGATGACAACTGTATGTGCCTCAGAACAGGAGTAAATCCAAATGGGGAAATGTTTAGAAATATGCATGCATGTCTGTTGCAAAATCATAAATGCACCGATAATTTCAAGATCTGGTCAAGCTATGCCCAGCATACTCCCCTTTCAAATCTGCGAGCGCCAAATGCACACACATATAGGTGGTACTTGGTCCAAAATCGCTAGTTGTAAGTGCATACCAGTTTACACATCTAGATGAACGCATCGGCAGCACTTACTCAAATAGCCGCACCCACTGGCTAGAGCTATCTCGTGATTTCCAGTGGCAATATCCATACAGTGCTGCAAAAGATCTCCCTGGCTACCTCAACACGATTCAGATAGTGCCAGGACAGTCCATGGGTGCAGTGACGGCAGAGCTCCTAGATAACCAGATAGCGGCAATATTCAGCCCAGTATCTTAATAGGAAACAGGGCGGCCTTTTTGACCGAATATTGCCTCTATCTGGAAAGGTCACCACTCTATCCAAATATTCAACACTAGCCACTATCTGAATGTCACACTGTATATCCAGATGTTTTATAGCTGCTATGGCCAGTGTTTAAAAACAACATCGAATGTGGCAGCTAAATGTACTGACCCAGATGTAAGTTTGTTTTTCGCTTTTTCTATGTTTACACTTTCTAAAATGGCTTCCTAAAGGTCCATCTTTCACAAGGGCAAGCAGTGGGCACTGAGAGGAAACATCCCGAATAATACACAGGATGCAGTGTGTACAGTTTTTGTACCTTTCCGGCCAACATCCTTGACTTTTTTTTTAAACATATGTATCACTCAGCTTTATCACTTACTCTCCTTTATGTGCTCCAATGCATTTATGCTGTTCTTTCTGTTCTGGCAGTACATGCTATTTACATAAATCTTCCATACGCTTGTTCTTCATTTTCCATGCTGCATTTATGCTTTAAATTGCTAACAGCACGGGATTCTGTTGAGGGATGGCACAGCAGTGCCCCGCCCAACTACGGGAATTCGTTATAAGGGAATAGCTACGCTGCAGCAGTTTTTCAAAACTCTGTACACAAGTTATCTTCTCCAGATTGTACAAAAACGAGAGACAAAAAAAACAAAAAAAACAAAAGAGATGTAAAGGCCTTAAAGATTTGGTTTACCTGCCAACAATTATCTAAATATGTTGCACTACTGCTTCTTTTACTGTAGCAGGTTAGGGGCTCATCGGGATCTTTCATGACAGCAAAATGTCTATCGTCACTGGGTTCTCTTTGGTCCATTTAAGATTTGCTACAGCAACAATAGATTCCAAAATTCCATAGTCGATATAGTTTTAAAATCCTTTCAGAAACCTGTTTTTCAGCTAATCAAAAAAAAAAACCGCACCTGTACACTGTTTTTCCCTAGCAGTGAGGAACTCCATGGCCCTGGCTATAAAGAAACAAGAATTCTTTAGACTGCTAATGCAGTGATAAAAAAAATGGTTGAAAATTATCAGACTAATTTAGTGAAGGCACTCTGAACTCAGTTTGACCCCCGTTTGTATAGACCTCATTAGACTTGCAGCATTCCTAAGCCATAAACTCTAGCAAGTAGCCTTTGAAAAACTCGGAGTAACAGCTTAACAACTTTCTGAGGGGTACTTAATAAAGTGTGAAAAAAATATGATGAAAAAGCCATGATATCTAAGCAAACAGAAATAACCTGTATTTGCTTCTTCGAGTTATAAAGTGAGATGAATACTGGACAAATCTTGTACCTGAAACATTTACCGCTATAGCTACAGCCTTAGCTATCAACTTTGTATGTGATAAACTGTACAATTATATAAGTTAAAGAAAAGCATTAAGAAGGAGGGAAAGAGGATGGAGAGGGGCATTAGTTTTTAGAAAGAAAAACAACAGAAGAGAGGGAGGAAAATGTGATTGAGCAGCAATATGTACACCTAGAGGAAAGGCGGGATAGAGGTGATATGATTGAGATGTTTAAATACCTCTGTGGCATAAATGTTCAGGGAGAGAGCCTCTTTCAATTGAAAACAAGTTCTGCTACGAGGGGACATGGAATGAGGGTGAAGGGAGATAGATTCAGGAGTGATTTGCGGAAATATTTCTTTACGGAAAGAATAGTGGATCCGTGGAATAGTCTCCCAGTGGAGGTGGTAGAGATGAGGACAGTAACTGAATTCAAGAAAGCATGGGACAAACACAGAGGATCTCTAAAGGTAAAAAGGGGACTGTTGTAGTTGTTATGGAAGGACAGACTAGATAGGCCATGTGGTCTTTTTCTGTCGTCATATTTCTATGTTTCTAAGTATTATTTTGTGTTTACTAATACCACTGGGGCAGGAGGTAAAAAAAATGGGTGGTAGATATTAAGTTTTTCAACGAAAGGCCCATCGACTTTGGGGAGACAGAGCATCTTATCAATCTCTGCTTGGAGCCATTCTCAGTGGGCAGAGTTGTCAGTGCAGCAGAATGAGCCCCGAGTGAAACCACGAATGATTGTGTCTGGGATTGGATCTAATGGGATAGAGAGGGGTGACAGTGAAGAGAACCACAGATCAGCTTGTGAATCCACAGAAAGGGAGGCAAAGTCCTGGGGAAATAGATCCTGTGCATTAGGAAAACGATCAATAGTTGTATATGATAAATTACGGGAGAATGCAGAATCTGAGGAGGAGATAGAAGTACCAGAAAGAGAAGGTGAAGTAGGGCAGAACCGATGGGAGAAGAGAATAAAGATGATCGGACCAGGGAACAGGGAGAGGAGAAAAGGAGGAAGTGCCAGGAGAAAGGGCATGGGAAGAGAGAACAAGATCAAGAGTATGATAGGCTAAGGGAGTAGGGAATGATATATGCTATTGCAGGGAGAGATCAGAGAACAGTTGTATAGAGACTTGTCCTGAGCGGTCATTGGAGAGAACTAGTGGACATTGAAATCGCCTAGAACAAATAGAGTGGAGAAGGGAGTCCCATAGGTGGGGTAGTATAGCTGGAGGAGCGTAGACAAGAAAAAAAGCAGATAGATTGAGAACCACTGAGATGAACAAGAAGTCTTCTGAGTAAGACAACGTAGGAGAGGATACCAGTGTGAGGGGAAGAGTAGAGCGGGCCAGCAGGGCAACCCTCCCACCGGTACGATCCTGGGAGTAGAGAAAGCAATGTAGCCCGGCGGAGGTTCATTTGGATGTTAGCTAATGGACCTAACAATATAGTCTAAATTGGAGAAGTGGAATGACAATAAAATACCTTGTATATACAAAAAAACAAGGAAAAATCTGAAAAGTTGTGAGTGTATATGTAACATAGTAAATGCTGGCAGATAAAGACCAGTATGATCCATCTAGTCTGCACAGCAAGGTGGCAAAAGTAGGTGCACATGCCGTTCCATGCAGGTCACCTCTCCCCCATGCCTTTGTTTAGGGGTGTACCCACCGCTCCGTGTAGGTCACCCCTATTTGTTGAGATATAAGAGAGAGTGGTGTTTGTTTTGATTTTATTCTGTTGCTATAAAGGGATCCACTGTGTCTGCCCTATGCCATTTTGAATTCTGTCACTGTATTTGCCCCTACCACTTCCATCGAGAGGGCCTTCCAAGCATCCACCACCCTTTCAGTGAAAAAGTATTTCCTGACATTGCCTTTTAGTTTACCCCCTTGCAGCTTCATGTTATACCCTCTAGTTTTACAGCTTCCCTGTCTTTGGAAGAGGTTTGTTTGTTCATTAATACTCTCAGTGTACGATTCAGTCGTGGACATCCCGGCCTCTGTTTGTGCCAGAACCGGATGCACAGAGGTAAACTGGATTCTGTTCCTGCAGGGAATGTCTAGCTTCGTGGGATCAGAATAGCGTCCAAGCTTGTACGTGCAGGACGGGACCTCGATTCTGTTCAGCCTGCTTGTACAGGCCTAGCCCGGCTAATCCAATCAAAGCTCCTGAATGGAGCCAGGGTGCCATGGCAACGTGGCTCCATTCAGGAGCCACGGTCCCCGGCTGCTGGAAAAGAATCTTCATTCCCCGCAGCTTGACCCCCGATCTGGCCTCCCAAGGCCAGAATCGGGCTGCGGGAATCCCCTCTACCCCCTCCCGCCTCAGAGGTGGAATGTTAACCATTCAGCCTGCCGGCCTCGGACATACAGGGCCGACATTGGAATCGGCCCTGTACATCCAGGGCCACAGATCACCCACTGCCCGCCCTAGCTCCACCCCCGCAACGCCCCTTTCCCGCCCCCGTCTAACCTTCCTGTACAACGTAGTCGGGATCAGCAGAGGGGCCAAATAGCGGGGATGTCCATCCCTTCTATATGCACCTCGGAAGAATCCTGTAAGTATTTAAAGGTCTGAATCATTGAATCATATCTCCCCTGTCCCTCCTCTCCTCCAGAGTGTACATATTTAGGTCTTCAAGTCTCTTCTCATAAGGCTTCTGATGCAGCCCCAAATCATTTCGGTTGCCTTCCTCTAAACCATTTCCAGTCTTTTTATAGCCTTTGCACTATATGATCTCCAAAACTGAACACAATATTCCAAGTGAGGGCTCACCAGTGACTTGAACACTGGCATTAGTACCTCTTCCTTTCTGCTGGTAATTCCTCTTTGCATGCAACCCAGCATCCTTCTGTTTTTTGCCACCGCCTTGTCACACTGTTTCGCCACCTTGAGATCCTCAAAAACAATCACTCTGAGGTCCTTCTCCTGGTCCGTGCGCACCAACCTCTCGCCCCCTGTCGCATACAATTCCCTTGGATTTCTTCTTCCGAAGTGCATGACACTGCACTTCTTCACATTAAATCTGACCTGCCAAGCATCAGACCATTCTTCCAGCTTTTGTAGATCTTTCCTCATGTCCACTCCCTCAGGGGAGTCCACTCTGTTGCAAATGTTTGTGTCATCTGCAAAAAGACAGACTTTTCCATTCAGTCATTCAGCAATATCACTCAAAAATACATTGAATAGTACCAAACCCTGTATTCATCCCTTTAGCTATGAAACCACTAAATAAGATCTGGTCCAAATTAACCTCAGAAATCACAGAATTAATTGATTAGGGTCCACCTGTGTGCAATCAGTGTCACATGATGCCTGTATAAATATAACTGTTCTGAAAGGCCCCTGACTCTGCAACACCACTAAGCAAGCAACATGAAGACCAAGGAGCCCTCCAAACAGGTCAGAGACAAAGCTGTGGAGATTATTGATCAGGGATGGGTTATAAAAAAATATCCCAAATTCTGAATATCCCACGGAGCACCATTAAATCCATTATAACAAAATGGAAAGAATATGGCACCACTACAGACCTGCCAAAAGAAGGCCGCCCATCAAAACTCACAGACCGGGCAAGGAGGTCATTGATCAGAGATGCCACAAAGACACCAAGGATAACACTGAAGAAACTGCAAAGATCCATAGCGGAGTATCTGTCTATGAAATCACTTTAAGTCGTACACTCCATAGAGCAGGGCTTTATGCAAGAGTGGCCAGAAAAAAGACATTGCTTAAAGGAAGCAAGAAGAGAACACATTTGGAGTTTGCACAACAGCATGTGGTGGACCCCCCAAACACATGGAAGAAGGTTCTCTGGTCAGATGAGACAAAAATTGAACTTTTTGGCCATCATGGGAAACACCATGTGTGGCACAAACCCAACGTTTCCCATTACACTGAGAACACCATTCCCACAGTGAAACATGGTGGTGGAAGCATCATGCTGTGGGGATGTTTTTTTATTGGCAGGAACAGGAAAACTGTTTAGGATTGAAGGAACAATGGATGGCACTACATACAGAGCATTTCTTGAGGAAAACCTGTTTCAGTCGGCCAGAGACTTGAGAATGGGACGAAGGTTCAACTTCCAGCAGGACAATGGACCCTTAACATACTGCTAAAGCTACACTGGAGTGGTTTAAAGGGAAACATTTAAATGTCTTGGAATGGTCTAGTCAATGCCCAGACCTCACTCCAATTGAGAATCCCATCTAACTTGAAAGAGTTGGAGTAGTTTTGTCTTTGAGGAATGGGTGAAAATTCCAGTGGCTGGATGTGCTAAGCTAATAGAGACATACCCCAAGAGACTTGCAGCTGTAATTGCAGCAAAAGGTGGCTCTACAAAATATTGACTTGGGCGGGGGGAAGAGGAGGAATACCCATGCACAACTCATGATTTCTGGGTTTTCTTGTCTTAATTATTGTCTGTGTCACAATAAAGGATATTTTGCACCTTCAAAGTTGTGTACATCACATGGTGCTAACCCCAAATCTCCATTTTAATTCCAGGTTGTAATGCAACAAAACAGGACAAACCCTGAGGGGATGAATACTTTCATAAGGCACTGTATCTTCAGCATGAACCCCATTTACTACTATCCTCTATCACCTCTCACTCAACCAGTTTCTAACCTAGTCATTCAACTTTAGGATCCATCCCAAGGCACTCAGTTTATTTTATAAGTTGATAATTGGGAGCCTCCAATCCAGCCATTCATACTCCTCTGCCAGTATTTATTTATTTGACCAGTTTTGTATACCACCTTATCCTTTAATCAAAGTGGTTGACAATACATTGAGGGTCTACATTGAACAGGGGAGGAGTGACAGGACATACACGTTACATTTGATACACTGCTTACAATAATACATCAATATATCTGAAAAGAATGCCATTTAAAATAGAAAGAGATAAGAGATAGGAGGATACCAGGAAGAAAACATAGAAGCAGCAAGAAGGCATCAAACGACTGCCTACATTGTCCTTATCTTGTGGCTATTATTAGAAATTATTTCTCTCACCACGGTCTGGCCACGGTCCCGCGCCTAAGGGCCATGCCAAAGGGCATTCTGGCAAGGCCCGCAAGGCGCGGGCGCGCTCCTGAAGTGGCGGTTTAATGCCGTTGATGGGGACAGCTGATTGGTGGTGTCTGGAGGTGAGGAGTAGTATATCCCTAGTGGCCAGCAAAAAGGGGAAGGCACTGCATGTTTTCCAAATGCTTGTCAAAATGAGGTCACCGGCCTAAGCCAGTTGTTGCAGCGGCTCTTCAGAAATCTTAAGGACCTTCATGACTAAAGAGGCACAACATGTCTCCTCCTTCCACTACAGATTCAAGAAGGTGATGGATAGATTAGCTGGACAAATTTAGGCCTGTTCTGACAAACACCAAGATTTGGCCAGCTAAGTTAAGTGGGTAATGCTGAAAAGCAGCACTATCCACCTATCCTTTCTCCTTTGCCTAATTCTACTCTCAGGGCCATCAAGCAATTGAGTAAATTTAGCTACCTATTAAAATTTTAGGTGACTAAAATTTAGTCTTACAAGAATCTGACTTGTCCTATGCTCAAGAAGCTATTGTTAGACCCATCGTATGTGGAGTGCTTTAGGCCCATTTCTAATCTTTATTTTCTTTTTTGTTAAGTAAAAGATACTGAAAAGGTTGTAGCCTCTCAGTTATTAGATTACTTAGAGTCTGTGAATGCTCTAAATGATTAATAATCTGGCTTACAACACATCCACAGTACAAAATTATCCTGGTTTCTGTTTTGATGGCTTTCATCATTACCTGGATGAGGGATATTGTGTTCTATCTCTGATGTTTGATAAAGGTGCAGCCTTTGATACAATTGATCATAGGTTGCTGATGGAAGTAGGGATATCTCTGATGTTCCATGATATTTTCTTACCAACTGGTTTTACCATGTGGTAATTAACATACATTCCTCCTCTTCTCATCTCCTAGGTGGAGGGATTCCTCAAAACTCAATATTAGCACCTACCCCATTTAATAATTTTATTATTTATTTAACCGATTTTCTATAACACCTTATCCTTCAATCAAAGCAGTTTACATTATGTATTCACTACAAACAGGTACTGGATACATTTCCTTGTCCCCAAAGGGTTCACAATCTATGTGTACTTGAGGCAATGGAGGATTAAGTGGCTTGCCCAAGGCTACAAGGAGTGTCTATAGACTAGAAACCCCAGTCCCTCCGGCCTGAGATTGCTGTCCCCAGATGGGAATTGAACCCCCGGTCCTCCGGCCTGAGGTACTGTGTCCCAACCACTAGACCACTCATCCTTATTAGTCCATTTACTGTACGCATCCTTGATTTTTCCATCCAGTTAAGAGCCAGAGGGAGCACTAAAAAAGGGTTGGATACGCACACATTGAGGAAACAAAAGCGGTGCTCTAATGCTCCTTGAGCACCCTACAGGAGGGTGTGGCTCTGTCTTAATACTCCTAAAAAAGGCTGAGAGGGTGGCCCCAGAAAGACAGGTAGGGATTGATTGCCTGTTCCCTGCATTGAGCAGGGGAGAACCAGCTAAGGTAAACTGAGGCAGATAGCGAGAGTTGGAGTGCACTATGCTGAGTTGGGTAGCCTAAAAGAAAGGGCAGGTACCTGGTAGTATTTAAACCCTCACTGGGAGGGAGGAAGCTGGCTATGGCCAGGATTTGAAACCCTCATGGGGAGAGAGAGGGTGCCAGGGCTGACTGTGGACAGGAGAACAAGTTGGGAACCTGTGGAATTGGATATTATAGTAAGGTAGAGAGCTATTGGTTCATTGTGACAGTGTTGGAAGTACTGCTGGACATCCATTAAGATTGTGGAATAGTTGATATTGGCCAGGAGACCAAAACTAAGTCACTCTGTTTCAGCAACACTAAAGGTGCTTGACTGGGTTGTAGTTCAGGTAGGGAAAAAGTCCTGAATGCAATTAAGGATATGGAACAATAAATGTGAAGAGCAGAGTGCTGAGCTAAGAAGTTAGGAAGCTTGAAGACAAGGTTTCACTTACCTTTGTTTATAATACAGCAGCTGAGCTGAACAGGAGGAAGGGGTTTGTTTTTCCTTGCTCACAAAACACTGAGAGGACAGTGTGAACCTAGCAGGGCTGGCTATAAGCTCTGGTGTGAAGCAGCCTGCTGAGGGTAAATAGGTAAAATACAGAATTGGTGCTGTTGAGTGAAACTCGTCTATCTTGCTTGTATTATTCTTTGCAATGGTAAAGCCACAGCAATTGTAAAGAGTAATTAGGCCTTACCTGCTAATTAGCGTTCCTGAAGGATCTCCAGTCCAGTCCCTCTCTCTCTGGGTTGTGCCCCCCTTCCAGCAGCAGGAGACTGAGCACGTCATCTTTTGATGACCCCGGGGTATATATAGCACTGGCACCTCCCACTAGCACCAGTATCCTATTGATAAAGCATACTTAACAGAGAGACTAAATCAAAACATCACACAAAACTAACAGGAAAACCAACTGCAAAGAATTTCTTGCATTAAACCCACTCCCCCCCCCCCCCCCCCGGGAAGACCAGAAGAGGAGGAAGCTTACCTGCAACTGCTGCTGTCAGCCCTAGGCTTCCCGCTCATCCACATCGCTCACTACCAGACCCTCCCGTAGGTCAGCACCCTGCTTTCAGCTCGCATGGTTCATGTATCGCTTCGGGTCGCTGGAGCCTGCTATAAAAACTACAGACGAAAAAACTGGGAGGGATCAGAGACTGGACTGGAGATCCTTCAGGAACGCTAATTAGCAGGTAAGGCCTAATTACTCTTTCCTTAGCATCTCTCCAGTCCAATCCCTTTCTCTCTGGAATGTAACAGAGCAGTTCAAGCCTGGGAGGGGCCTGCAAGGCCGGCCCGAAGCACCGAACCTCCAAATCCCGCATCCCCAGCAGCCTGAACATCCAACCTATAGTGCTTGGTGAAAGTGTGCAGCGAAGACCAAGAGGCTGTCCTGCAAATTTCCAGCGGTGGAACGAGACTGAGTTCCGCCCTCGAAGCCACTTGAGCTCGAGTGGAATGCGCCCGGAAACCCACTGGCACCTGCTTTCCCTTAAGGATATATGCCGAGGCAACGGCCTCCTTGACCCATCTCGAGATGGATACCTTGGAAGCTGCCTCCCCTTTACGCGGTCCTGCAAACAACATGAACAATCTCTCTGACTTGCGAAAGGAGGCAGTCCGCTTGAGGTAACGTTTCAGTACTCTGCGTACGTCCAACAACCGTAAGTGAGTATCGTGCCCTCCCTGTCCCGCCTCCGTGAAGGAAGGGAGAGAGACCGACTGATTCACATGAAAAGACGAAACTACCTTGAGCAAAAAGGAGGGAACGGTCCTCAGGACAATTTTCTCTTTAAAGAAAGAAAGAAAGGGAGGCCGACAAGACAGAGCCTGAAGCTCCGAAATCCGTCTGGCAGAACAAATGGCCACCAAAAAGACTGCCTTAAGAATCACGTCCTTCAATGAAGCCCGCTGCATCGGCTCGAAAGGATCTCGGGTCAAGGCATCCAACACCAGATTGAGATCCCAAGGAGGGATCAGCGATCTCAGCTGAGACTGTAGACGCCTTGCCGCTCTGAGAAAACGGCTGACATCCGGATGTTCACCCAAGGCCTTGCCTTGAATCTTGTCTCTGTAGCAAGAAATCACTGCTACCTGTACCCAAAGAGAATTGGCTGCCAGGCCTTTGTCAAAGACAGCCTGTAAGAAATCCAGTACTTCCGAGACCGAAGCCGAAAGGGGCCTCTTTTGCTGGTCTGCGCATCATCCCTCAAAAACACGCCAGACCCTCACATAGGAAAGGCAAGTTGACCGTTTACGGGAACTGAGCAAAGTAGCAACCACCGCCCTAGAATAACCCTGCTTTAGCAGCCGTGCCCTTTCAATAGCCAGGCCGTAAGCGAGAACCAATCCACCTGCGGCATACGCACAAGCCCTTGTACCAGAAGGTTGACATGCACTGGCAACCGCCACGGCTGGTTGACCAACAGCCACATCAGATCGGCGTACCATGGGGCTATAAGAATTCTGGGGCTATAAGAATCACCTGACCTGGGTGAGCCTCAATCCGATGCAAGACCCTGCCTATGAGGGCCCAAGGGGGAAAAACATACAGCAGGCCCTCGGATGGCCATCGTTGAACTAGGGCGTCCAGGCCTTCTGACATCCTTTCCTTTCTTCGGTTGAAGAATCGACTCGCCTTGGTCAACTCGTACCGTGCCATGAGATCCATCACCGGAGTCCCCCAATGGCGCACTATCTGCTCGAAGACTTCTTGGCAGAGCTCCCACTCTCCGTGATCCACCCTGTTCCTGCTTAAGAAGTCCGCCGTTACATTTTCCACTCTGGCCACGTGCTGTGCCGACAAAGCCGTCAGATGGCTCTCGGCCCACTCCAGTAGGCCCTCGGCCTCCTCCTCCAAAGGAGGACTGCTCGTGCCGCCTTTACGGTTGATGTAAGCCACCACCGTCATGTTGTCGGACAGTACCCGGACCGCCCTCTGTCGGACCAGTGGTAGAAACTCCCTGAGGGCTAGAGCTACTGCCTGCAACTCCAGCCTGTTGATTGACCACTGGGTTTCCTGGACATCCCAGGTTCCTTGAGCGAATTGAGAAGAGAAGTCAGGCACTCCCCCTGTCTTACCGCTACCAATACTGACTTCAGCATCTCCATCCGAAAGTGAGGCGTTCTGAGACAACGATTGACTCCCTTTAAGTCGAGGATCAGCCGGAATGCTCCCTCCTTCTTGGGCACCACAAAATAAATGGAGTATCGACCGCAGCCGCGTTGGTCCAAGTGAACTGGCACAATCGCGCCTAGCCACCGCAGTCGTGCCAAGGTCTCCACCACCGTGGCCGCTTGGCCGGGGACTTGCATGGGGAGAGTACAAAGGAAGGCATAACGGGTCTTGCGAATTCAAGAGCATAATCCTCGCGCACTACTTCCAAGACCCATTGATCAGAAGTGACCCAGGCCCAAGCGGGAAGGAACTGCCGCAGGCATCCCCCCCACCGGCAGTTCTTCCCACTGGGCCCCCGTTGTTTCATTGTGGTTTTCTGGGTCCCGAGGCGGCGGAAGAGGTGACAAACTCCCTCCCAGCCCCTCAGAAGCCACGAAACCTATGTCCCCTAGAGGGGAAGCGAGCTCTCTGAAAGGGAGCCGACCGGAATCCTCAAAACATCCACGATTCCCGAAGCTGAGGTCGTGACGGAGCGGGAAGACGGCTCTGCTTAGGCCTATCCTCGGGAAGCCTACCTCCCTTAGATTCCCTGAGATCTTTCACCAGTCTATCCAAGTCTTCTCCAAACAAGAGTTTTCCCTTAAACGGGAGCCTGATAAGCCGGGCCTTTGAAGAGCCATTGGCGGCCCAGTTATGTAACCATAGATAGCGGCAGGCCGCCACCACGAAGCCATATTCTTAGATAAACTCCTGATGAGATCATACTGACTATCGGCTAAATAGGCAGCACCAGATTCAATCCTAGCCGCCTCTCCAGACGATTTAGATGGAAGTTCACCAGCCAGTTGAAGCTGCTGAGACCACCGCAAACAAGCCCGAGCTACCCAGGCCCCACAAACAGAAGCCTGGAGCGCCAGTGCACCAATATCAACGCCTGCTTCAGCAGTGCGTCCAGTTTTCTATCTTGAGTATCCTTGAGGGCCGCACTGCCCTCTACCGGAATCGTGGTCTTTTTAGTCACCGCTGACACAGACACATCTACCCTGGGGGAATGGAGCAACTCCTTCTCCCCTTCTGGTAACGGATACAGTCTAGCCCTTGACCGTACCCCTTTCAGCCCTGATTCCAGTTGATCCCATTCCTCCTGTATCATCTGCTTGACCACCCTGTGCACCAAGAAGACTTTTTGATTTCCTGACTGCCTGGATCAGCAGGTCCTCCAGTACCTCTTCTTCTGCTGGAGCCCCTGCTGCCATGTTGAGCACCTTCAGGGTTTCTCCAATCAACACCGGCAACTCCTCCCGGCGAAAAACCCTAACAATCTTAGATTGCTCCTGCTCCGGAATCTCACTCTCTTCTAGTTCCTCATCATCCTCTCCCAATTCTCTGTCTGAGTACTCGCCTTCTGGGTTCTCCGATAACGGTGACTGGGAGACTCCCTCGTGGGAGGGCCTAGCCCGCTTTAGCGGGACCTCTGACTCGTCCTGCTCCCTAGGTTCCAGGTGAGGCCCTATAGCGGACCCTTGATTCACACCCTGGTCCTGCAATCCCTATTTGCGCAGGCAAAAGGCCCTATGCATTAGCAGGACAAACTCGGGGGAGAAATCCCCTAAGCCACCTGTCTCCGGACCTCCCAAAGAGGTTGTAGGACTGGAATGCAGAAAGGGGTTCACTGAATGCTCTGGAGGAGAGAGGAGAACTGAAGCAGAGGGACCTGCGACCTCCATAGGGTCCATCCAGTCTTGAAAGGAAGGAGGAAGAGGAAACTGTGTACTGCTCGCCTGGATCCCGTTCTAGTGATTCTGCCTCTGCAGCGCAGCCTCTATAGAGCCCGGTCTCAGGCACCGTTCCCTTGCGGGTGCCACAGATCACACACTGGGGTCTGTAGGGCATGATGGAATTCTCCCGGCTGTATATCTCAAGGAGAACTATCTCCCTTCAGTCTTTTTTTTTTTTAATGTCCTACTTGTAAGCTAGAAGAGTTCCCTGCACTTGTTCTGAAGGGAAAAGAATCTCTGGGCCTGTCGACACCTCTACAGAGGAGAAAGAAAAAACTCTGGGCGCCCAAAGAAAAGTGCACGAAAGGGAGAAGGCCTACTCACCGGCTCTCTCTTCGCACAAATCAGCCAGGCTATTCCGGGCAGCCACAGGCCGCGACCGCGTGGACGCTGCTGATCACCATGCAGGCGTTGCTATCACCACGCGGTTCATTCCCTTTGCCTGCGCCGCTCAAAATGATGATCCGAAGCTCTTTTTTTGCCACGACTGCAGGCGTCTTCCCGCCCTCGTGCTGAGCCGCCGGGAGGGCTTCAGCAGCGAGGCGGGAAGGCGTTTCAGGGCCTGAAGCTACAAGCGCAGCAGCAGACCACAGGGAAGCCTCCTCCTCCGAAAGGCTCGCCGAATAAGTCCTGGCAAGATCAGAGAAAGGAGCAGACCACCGGTCCCACTTCCCTCCAAGGTAAACGAGGCCCTATTCCCCCCCCCCCTTTGAAAAAACACTGAACAAGGAGGGAAACTAAAGGGGCCTAACTAAGTACCAGAAATAAATATAAATACAGTGTAGGAAAATAAACAAGGAACAAGTTAAGTCTCTCCAGGAACCTCTGCTCTAGGTTACTGCCCCCCTTCTAGGTGCTTAGAAGACTGAGCAAAACTGGTGCTAGTGGGAGGTGCCAGTGCTATATATACCCCAGGGTCATCAAAAGAAGATGACGTGCTCAGTCTCCCGCTGCTGGAAGGGGGGCACAACCCAGAGAGAGAGGGACTGGATTGGAGAGACGCTAAGGAATAAAGGTATTTGCTACAGGCTCTTACTGTATATACAGTACAAGTTCTGGGCTGGAGCACTCTATTCTGGCTTAGGTCATAAAGACAGCAAAGAGGGAATTACACGTACCCTTCAAGAGAGCGCTACACATATGGTGGTGTACAGAGGACATTCCTGGGGAAGGAATGGGAAAGGCATTAACTAGTATAGACACCGAACACTTGAAGTTGTTTATTGGTATGTACTGCAGTGCTGATGACAATGAACTAGTGGTAATTTTGATGCTGACAGCTTCAGCAAGTCTTATGATTCCATGGTGTATGAAAACACTGATGTTCTGAGTTCTCCTGTAATCCTGTGTTTGGTGATCCTTTGAAATAAAAGTCTGACTTTGAAATTAAAAGGCAGCTATGAGTGTCAGTTATTGTTAAAAGGAGCAAGGGGTATGGAGGAAAAGAGGGAAATACCCTTGCAATTGCCCAAGTAATGACTTGACTATGTTCTACAGCACCCCTTATCTGTAACAATTACCCACTTTAATACAATCTCTCAAAATTTCAGGATACTATTATGCTGATGATATTCAACTTTTTGCATTTGTTGATCCTCTTAAATATGATCTTTCCTCCCTTGCTATGTGGATCACTGGTTCAGGGTCAGCACCTTTCTAAGTTCCTAAAATGCTCAATCAATGATTATTACTTCAACCTCTCTTTTCGTTCAACTCGGAGCTCAATTTCACTACTCAAATTTCCTATGTTGTCTGATCTTCTCATTTTGCCTTACACCAAATTTGTAGTCTGTGGCAAATTCTTCATCATAAGGACCTTCATTCACTTATCCATGCATTCATAAGAACATAAGATATGCCATACTGGGTCAGACCAAGGTCCATCAAGCCCAGTCCCATTTCCAACAGTGGCCAATCCAGATTGCAAGTACCTAGCAGGTTCCCAAAAAGACACACAGATTCCACAATGTTTGTTCTGGATAAGCAGTGGATTTCCCGGGCCTCTTTAATAATGGCTTATGGACCTCCTCCATGAACTTGTCCACTCGTACTCAGTTGTATTGATTGTTGTCTCTATACCACAGTATTAGTTCTTCCTTCCTGAAACAGTTCTATTTAGTAGAGACTACTGCTATAAGGTTGATTTACAATAAATGCAAATATGATCATTTATTTATTTATTTATTTATTTATTTGCAGTCTCTTTTATACCGCGCTATTCGACATCAGTGCAGTTTACAATGAACTTAAGAGTTGCACATCTCAATTTCGTGATTTGTGCTTACAGTGAAACAGGTATAATAACTTGGGTATACATTAAACAGGAAAATTATTATTATTATTATTATTATCATGTTACTCTCCTGCTTATTTCCCAACACTAGTTACTGGTTTCTTATCAAATTAAATTCAAAATGATAATCCTTATCTTCAAAATTCTAGAAAAAGGAATTCCAACGTATCTTGTATATCTGCTTGTTCCTTACTCCACTGTTACATCCCTCCAATCAGCACAAGAAAATGTATTATTTATTCCTACCCCTTCTATGATTCAGTACGAGTCCACTCAAGAGTCCACACATTCTTTTCCTCTGTCCCCATAACAAATTTTAAGAAAGGTTTAAAAGCTCATCTATATGAACTGGCCTTCAGTGGGCTCGTGGAATGAGGGTGATGCTCACAGCTTCCCTGGTTATTCTTTTATTTTGTCTTTGATAGGTTTTCTTATTTTTATAGGAATTCTGTTTTCTATTTTAATCCTCTGGAATTTAATCACTGCACCCTGCCTTGATATTTCTGAAGGGTAGTTTAGCAAATAAAATAAACAAAGATTTGTAAAGGTAGGGGATGACTGCTCCCTTGTCTGACCCCTGGAATTATGGTATCAGTAAAGGAGAAGTGTTATCTCCTTATTTAACTTTTATCTGACCCCTTTATGTCAACAAATGTGCTCAAATGGTCTCCATTTTGACATATATACACAGTGCATTTTTTCCTAGAAAACTAGGTGTCAGTACTCATAGGCAGGTCTCTTTCATTAATACATGAGGTGCAGGGTCAATTTTAGCAGGCAATGAAAAAGGTGCCGGTACTCTGTACATCATGTTTACCTTCAAAAAAAAAAGCCCTGTATATACACTTTCAAATGATGCACATATTCTGTTACTGCTTATTTTAGGTAAACGATGTGGAGACCTTGGTGAGTGATACCTTCTGTCAAATTCAGGGTTGGCTTTCCGAGTTGAATTTGTAGCTGAATATTGGGAAGACTGAACTTCTTTCTCCACAGCCTGGATCAATAATCAGAATCATGACGTTAAGAGGCTGGTTCAGCTTTTGGGAATTTGGATGGACTCACAAATCCAGTTAAGAGAACATATATCCAATACAATCTTTATCCTTTTGTGTGTTACATATAGTTGTGGTTAACATTATTGGCAGCCTTTGAATTTTAGGTATGTTGTGTACAATATCTTGTGAAATAATTGGAAATATATGGCATTGTAATATTTTAATAGTATGTTCAAAGGTATTCAACAAAAAAAAAGATGTCTGTGCAACTTAGATGTAGTAATCTCTGAGAAAAAAAATATGACCTGGACAGGATCAATGGCACTCTTCACTAATATTTGATTGAGCAGCCCTCGGCAGTGATGACAGGCTGCAAATGTTTCTTGTAGCCATCTACAATGATGTATGTTTTAGGTCATTGTCCTGCTGAAAGACCCATGACATTCAACTCAGACCTAACTTTCTGACACTAGGTAGCACATTTCACTCCAAAATACCTTATTTATTTATTTACATTCTCTTATATACTGTGCTATTCTGCATCAGTGCGGTTTACATTGAACAAACTGAAATTACATAGAACAGGGCATTATAACTTGGAGATAACTATTTTACAGGGAACATGGGCTATGGAGAGTTAAGTGGCTTGCCCAAGACCACAAGGAGCACCTGTGGGACTAGAAACCCCAGTTCTTCTGGCCCAAGGTTGCTGTCCTCTAGTGGGATTTGAACCCCTGACCTTCTGGCCTGAAGTACCTTGCTCCAACCACTAGGCCACTCCTCCACTCCTTGGTAGTCCTCTGACTTCAGGATTCTTTTAATACATTCCAAGCCTCCAGTTCCTGAGGCAGCAAAACAGCCCCACAACATTATGGAACCTCCACCATATTTAACTGTAGGAACGGTGGTTTTTTCCTTATAAGCTTCATTTCTTTGCCTGTAAATGTATCACTGGTCTGCATTCCCAGAGAGCTCAAGTTTGGTTTCCTGTGTCTTCAGAATATTTTCCCAGGAGGATTGTGGTTTCTCAAGGTGGGTTTGGACAAAGATCCTTGGCTTTTACCCATGAAGTCCTTTGTTTAGTGAGTGGCGTATGGTATGAAACCACCACTCGAGATTGCTCCAGGTCAGCCTTAAGCTCTTTGGATGTTGTATGTTGTCTTTTTCCAACAGTTCACACTAACCTTTGAAGACTTATTGGATTAATTTTCCTCTTCCCAACACGTCCTGGGAGGTTCCTGACAGTTCCATGAGCAGAAAATGTCTTCACAACATTGCGAACTGCAGACACAGGAATCCCAAGGTCTTTGGAGATGGACTTGTACCCCTTTGAAGTTTGATATTTAGCGATAATGGCTTTTCTTACCATCTCAAGCAGCTTTCTTGTCTTCACCATTGTGAAAATGGAACAGGAAGTGAATGTGGCCATTTTAAACATGAGAGCCATCATTCAATGGTTGATTCAAGTCATGTGAGTACTGACAATTGATCACAAGTGCATCTAATTTTACTGCAGTGGGAATGTGGTTCTTCTGTTCAAATTGATTTTGATTTCTTATAAGGGTACCAATAATCACGTCCTCACCAAAACCAAAATCCCCCAAAAAACTGAAAGGGCAAATATACTAATCAAAAAAAAAGCCCCCAGAAAACAACTGAGTGGTATATCATTATGTTATGTCAGGGCAGCCAAAAAGGTGGGGGAGCAGAAAAAACGCCCACTCACATAAGGCCTTCCCTTGTAATCATTTGTATTAACAAACTAGTGCTCATGTACTTATCTTGAGAGAGCGCTTAACAGGACCTCTGATGGCAAAGAAATCCCCATAATACGACATGCCATGTTTCCGGCCAAACATCCACAGCCCTGCATCAGGTTCTTCTGGAGAATCTACTGATCTACAACATGGCAAAAACACTTATAAAACAAATTCATCCATCCACCAGTTTAAAAGAAAGACGGCACCTGACGTCATTATAACAAAGGAGCACTGAATGAACCAATTCCATAAGAGGGGAAACCCACCAAAAGGGAATTCCCTCCCTGGTTAGCAGAAATCAGAGACGACTCGACCAATCAATTTTGAGATTCAAACCCAATGGAAAAACCAAAACTAAGCAATAAATCCATCACTGTTTTAGCCACTGTAATTTAAACACGATTCCCACATGAAATCTTAATATTTATTTTATTTATTTATTTATTTATTTAACTGTTTCTTTTATACAGCCTTATCCTCCAATCAAAACAGTTTACAAGGAACATAAGTTTATGCAGTAAACGAGTGAGGATATAGCAATAAATTAACTATTATATAATTTGGTGTTGCGCACCTTGATTAGGCTGCCCTTGGAGCCAATGAGAAAGCCCACTTGAAAAGATGTTTCACTTAAGGCAGTATTTTTTGTGGTGAATACATCAGCAAGATGCATCTCGGAGTTGCAGGTAGAAGAGACTTACGGTCATCACAACTGGTGCAGAAGGAATAAGCCACTGAAGCCTGCTTTCTTTCTCACCAGTGGATGCAGTAGTAACTGAACTCTATTTTTGGTTCCATTTTCACTCAGCATTTTAAAACAAACACTTAGTAAAGTACAATACTGGGCTTTAAGACATGGGTAGTTCAGGTGGATCAAACTGGGAGAGACTTTTTATTACCCCAGCGTTACCAGTGTCTCCCCTCTCTGTCCCTCATTACTCCTCCCAATCCCAAATCCAAACATTTAAAAGATACGTATATGTGCCTTGGAGCAGGTATAAATGACATTTAGATTTTATGAGGCAGATTTGTAGCTCCTTTGGGAGATAGATAATACATGCATACTTCTCAGGCCCACTCAAACTACATCCAGAACACACCCTTTTGAAAACTGTGCATCCTGCAGGCATACACAGCAGCTTTCTAAGATTATTACTTAGATGCATTGATCCATATATGTATGCAAACCAAACACCTACACGTGCAACTACTGTGCAAGTTTTCTAAAATGACCTAAAATATTTAATGCAAAGGAGCATGACATCTCTCTTTACACGTGATAAGTGCATTTTTTCCTGCTTTACTTTGCAGAGAACGCCTCCCCCGCAGAGCACAGAAGCATACTGCAGTATGACCATAACTGACTAAACTTATTTTCAATCAGTGAAAGGCCCCCATGTATTGAAAACTAATTTAGCTCATTAATTTGTCATCACTACACAGGAACTCCAGATTTAAGTCTCATTTTCTCCCCAGTTTACATTAAATAAGCATGATCTATTTCAAAGGTAAAAGCTAAGTGTTCATTCTAGAAGGCTAGGGGAGTAGGAGGGGGTGAAAAGAGATGTTATTTGAAGGGGGGAATAGGGGTTGTTCAATGCCGTCTAGTCAATATAGATGCCTGGTGATCCCATGAATAACAGAGGTTACAAGAGGTTTAATTCTCGTGGAATGATAAGAGGCATTACATCATCATTAATTACATCCCCAAGAGGATTATGCGGCTGTGTGTTAACTCCACCCTCATCACATAAGAACATAAGATATGCCATACTGGGTCAGACCAAGGTCCATCAAGCCCAGTATCCTGTTTCCAACAGTGGTCAATCTAGGTCATACGTACCTAGCAGTTCCCCAAAAGACACAGGTTCCACAGTGCTTGTATTGGGTCAAGCATTGATATCCTGGGTCTCTTTTTAATAATGGTTTATGTACCTTTCCTCCAGGAACTTGTCCAAACCTCTTTTAAACCCAGCTACACTAACAGCTCTTACTATATCCTCTGGTAACAAATTCCAGAGTTTGATTACACGTTGAGTGAAAAAATATTTTCTCTTATTTGTCTTAAATAGTTTACCCTGTAGCTTCATTACATGTCCCCTAGTCTTTCTATATTCTGATAGCGTAAACAATCGATCTACGTTTACCCGTTCCACTCCATTCATTAATTTATAGACCTCTATCATATCTCCCCTCAGCCATCTCTTTTCCAGGTTAAAGAGCCCTAACCTTTGTAGCCTGTCTTCATAGGAGTAGCCTTCCATCCCCTTTACCATTTTGGTGGCTCTTCTCTGTACCTTTTCTAATAACGCTATATCCTTTTTAAGATACGGCGACCAGAACTGCACACAATATTCAAGGTGCGGTCGTACATTGCGCCCTAAAATTGGTTTTAAATTAGGAAAAACCCAAATCGCACAGGTTACAATCTCATCCAAAAGACTAAGAAGGGACCATTTTCAGATCATACTTAAACCCTGAACTTGGATTCGCATCCATAAGAGGCCTAGCATGCTAATCCAGTTTATTTAATCTGAAAACAAACAAGAATGATTTGCAAACTTGAATATCAAAGTTAAATACAAGGCCTAAGCACACAACTGTCCCTTCATTATTTTCTGGCTAAGACTGAGAACCTCAGCAATAGAGTGTCATCTATCCGAACAGGGAAACTAATTAGGTTTATGATCAAGACTAAAACAGAAGTATTAAACCTGCTTTGAAAACATTCCTTCAGATTGAACAGAATCTTCACACACACACACACACACTGCAAACATGAGCAGCCTTTAAAACAGCTTCATCTCATTTATTCTCCTTCATTTTCTGCTATTCCCGCTTTAAAATCTAACACAAAATTTACGACTCACTGATTTACAATAGGACAGCCATGTTTTGCTGTTTTTTCGCGGATGCTGTTTCACAGGACAGTATCATTGCCAATTATATTCATAGCCACTAGCCTCATCTCTCAACTCAGAGCCAGATTTCTGCAGCAGGAATTAGAAAATTCTGCAGCAAAGTTTCTGAAATTCTGCAGCAATTGTGGCATATTTGCAGAAATCTGAATACGCTTCCATACTGAAAATGTACATTAAAAAATATATATGCCTCTAGATAATTTATTTTGTTCTTAGGAGTTTTATAGGTTGGGGAAGATCACAGGTATCAAAGCGTGAGATAAAAGACAGTAAAATCTGAAGGAAATGGGAAGAAGATGTATTCTGCTTGATTTCAAACAAAGGTGAACTTAAGTAGTTAACTTTAATATTTTTAAGAATTAATATAATGGCCAATTAAAAACTGGACAAAGCTGTAGTATATTAATAAGTAAATATGGCACAGTTAAAAATGAATAGTATCGACCCTCAGGACAAGATTATTTTCACTATGTCACAAAACTAGCAACAAATAAAGAGGGCAAATATTCTCCCCTCCCTCCCCCTTCCTTTGGATTATATGGTTAGGTCAGGATAGGAATACTAAAGTTTGATGGATCTCTGGTCTACAGTATTATGGCTTAGTTTCATAATAGAAAAGAATTCTCACAAAGGGCTCCAAACAAACAGGAATGGATTTAGCAATGACGACTCTCAAGGATATGCACTGCTCATTTATTTCCTCCTTGATTTATTTCTGGCCCTAGACAAAGCTAAGGCCTAGAATTCATTTCATTTTGACGTGAAAAAGGCAAAAGTGTGACACTATTGAGTTCAGCCCCTCTGCTGAATGCAGAGGTCCCAAAGCATTCCATCGATTCTCATTGTGCCCACTGAACAGGGAGGTCAGAGTTTGTACTTTGTTCCCACTTTTCACATTTTAGTCAAATGTTCCTCTATTAAGTTGCATCCGAGTTAAATTTTTAAGAGGCAATATTATTATTCTTCAAGTGGTTAGTGTAGCTGCTCGCTCAAAAGCTTACATGAAATCCCCAGATACTCTAACTCTAGTTATTGATACATAAACTCTAACTGTTGGGGCAGTTTGTTATAAATGAATTTAGACGCACAGCTGAAAGAGCTTCCAGAGCTAACATTTGTTACCCTGTGGTGTAGTGTGTGAAAGTCTGGAGAATTAAACTGAAGGAGGTTATTGAAGTATGAAGCCCAAGGCAATGTAGTAAGATATTTCTATTTCTTCAATGATATAATTTACTTTCATTAAAAACTGAAAGGGAAGAGGTGGATAAGAACACAGAATACATATCTTATCTACCTTTCTCTGACACTGCTGCCATTCATAGTGAAGACTTCACTAAGACTCTTACTGTTTTTTTTCCTCTAGTAGTTTTATAACATTGGCTAGGAATTACTTTAAAGGTTGCTGATCACCTAAGGCAAATACCATGATCAAACAGATTAAGTTAGAACGTACCAGTCTGAACAAGCCGAATACTGATTCTATGATTGAGATGCTCATCTTTTCTATGCGCAGACTGGAAATTATTAAACATGTTTCTCAAAACTGCCAGGAAGATTATCACAATCTCCCAAGCATCCAGGTTTCCAGTGTTCAATTTTCAGGACAACTGCCACTCCTATACCAGTATTAACAAGAAGAAAGTTCTTTGAAAGACACTCTTTAAATTAAATTTTTTTTGTTCATCTGCATCACAGAGGGCAAGGCAGTTTCGGGCTCATCAAGAGCCCTTTGTCAAGTGATACCAATCCGTGATGAAAATAATCTTATTTTCAACACGTATTGGTATCACTTGACACAGGGCTCTTGATGAGCCTGAAACATGTATGTCGTGTGCAAAAATACTTTGGTGTTTCCTCACGAAGGACGCATATCGCCTGTTCATGAGATAAGTGTTTCTTCACTATTACAAAAGTTATATGCAATAGATTGTTGGTCTTGCAGAATTCTATCAGCCTTTCTCCAACTTCATTTCTGTTGCCAAATCCATATTTTCCAAGTACTTTGCCTTCTTCTTTGTTGCCAACTTTTACGTTCCAGTCACCCATGATCGTCAAGATATCCTGTTTGCATGTTCTGTCAATTTCAGCTTATACATATTCATAGAACTCATCAACTTCTTCCTCTTCTGCAGCTGTTGTTGGAGCATATACCTGAAATATAGTTGTGTTATTGGGCATTCTTTATAGACGAATAGAAATTAAGCATTCACTGACTGAATTGTATTTCATTACAGTTTTTGCAAATTTATTCTTAATTATAAATGGCAACGCCACAGACCCTAGGAATTGAAGGTTGTCCCAGGCTTAAGAAACAGGCTGTGCACAAAAATCCCTGAGTTGGTTCTGCAACTTGGGTAACCTCTCTAGCAGGAGGAAGAACTAGCCCATGAGAGAGCTGAACAGATCACCAAGATACTCCAAATATGGGAAAGCTTCAGGCTGCTCTTGGGATAATTGAACAACATATCCAGCCATTCTGGCCACCGAAATTACCAGAGCTGTATTCTCGCTGAACATCTTCAGGGAGTCTGAACAAATCAGCTAGTTATATGGATATGGGTGAACTCTGATCCCTGGCTTGCACAGGAATGCCACCACCACCACCATGACCTTCAAGAAGGAACAAGGAGCTATGAAGGGGACAGGGTAGGAAGAAGGGGAGGAGGAGTGGCACTATATGTAAAAACTACTATTAAGCTTTGGAACTACAGAGCTTAAAAGGGAGAGAGGAGGCATTGTGGGTTAAACTAGAAAGAGGGAAAGAGAAATCTATTTGCATTGGTGTGATATACAGACCTCCCTCACAAGAGGAAGAAGTGGACAGAGAGTTAATTGAAGACATATGCAGCATTGCTAGGAAAGGGGAAGTGCTATTGATAGGAGATTTAAATATGCCAGATGTTGATTGGCACAGTCCTGCTGCAGTATCATCTAGAAGTAAAGAGATCCTGGATTCTCTACAGGGAGAACTATTCAGGCAATTGGTAACAGACCCCACACGTGAAGGGGCCATAATGGACTTGGTGCTTATCAATTGTGAAAGTGTTTCTGATGTTGTAGTGGGAGATCATTTTGCATCCAGTGATCACCAGATGGTGTGGTTCAGTATTAGGACTAGGACTGTTAGAATCCATTCAAAGGTGAGGATCTTAGACTTTAGGAAGACTAACTTTGCGAAGATGGGCCAATACCTCAGGGAATCGTTAGTGGGATGGGAACAGCTGGGGGATGTAGAAAAACAGTGGGCAAAACTGAAAGGGGATATTTTAAGGGCAACCAACCTTTTTGTTAAAATGGTAAATAAAGGTAAAAGGAAAAGGAGACCGCTATGGTTTTCGAAAGAAGTAGCTAAAAAGTGAAGAAAAAGAGGGAGGCCTTCATGAAATACAGGAGATGACAGAGAGAGGAAGACAGGCATCTGTATTTGGAAAAACTTAGAGAAGCTAGCAAAGTAGTCAAGAAGGCAAAGATTCAAAAAGAGGAGGAAATAGCCAATGCCATAAAATGGGGGATAAGACATTTTTCAGATATATTAGTGAGAAGAGGAAGGGCAAAAGTGGTATTGTCAGACTCAAGGGTGTAGGGGAGGAATATGTAGAAGCTGATAAGGATAAAGCGGAATTGCTTAACAAATATTTTTGTTCTGTGTTCACAGATGAAGAACCAGGAGCATGACCTCAGAAAACACCCACAAATAGGAAAAGAACCGAGGGGCATCTTGAACAATTTTCAGAAGACTGTGTTCGTGAGAAACTAGCTCAACTTAAAGTAGACAAAGTGATGGGACCGGATGGGATACACCCTAGAATACTGAGGGAACTTGGGAACGTTCTAGCAGCTCCACTGACTGACCTTTTCAATGCCTTGTTGGAGTTGGGAGTGGTGCCAAAGGACTGGAGAGAGGCTCATGTGGTGCCTTTACACAAAAGCGGAAATAAGGATGTGGTTGAAAACTACAGGCCGATTAGTTTAACTTCGGTGGTGAGTAAATTATTGGAAACGCCGCTGAAAGAGAAAATAGTGAGGTTTCTGGAGTCCAGTGGATTACAGGATCCAAGGCAGCATGGATTCACCAGAGGCAGGTCTTGTCAGACAAATTTGATTGATTTCTTTAATTGGGTGACCAGGGAGGAGGACCGAGGGAGAGCCCTAGATGTGGTGTATTCAGATTTCAGTAAAGCTTTTGACACTGTTCCTCACAGGCGACTTATAAACAAACTGAGCACCCTAGGGATGGACCCTAAAGTTACGGCTTGGGTTAGAAATTGGTTGGGTGGGAGGCGACAAAGAGTACAGGTAAATGGGGCTCACTCTGAGGAGAAGGATGTTACCAGTGGTGTGCCCCAGGGATCTGTCCTTGGTCCGATTCTTTTTAACATCTTTGTTAGTGATATAGCGGAAGGGCTGTCGGGTAAGGTTTGCCTCTTTGCGGATGATACCAAAATCTGTTATAGAGTAGACACCCAGGAAGGTGTAGATAACATGAGGAGGGATCTAGCTAAGCTTGAAGAATGGTCTAGAATTTGGCAGCTGGGATTTAATGTTAAAAAATGTAAGGTCATGCATTTGAGCTGCAGCAATCCAAGGGAGCAATATAGTATGGGGGTGAAGTACTTTTGTCCACTAAAGAAGAGCAGGACCTAGGTGTGGTTGTTTCTGATGATCTTAAAGTAGCTAAACAGGTAGAAAAGGAGACAGCAAAAGCTAAAAGGATGCTTGGGTGCATACGGAGAGGAATGGCTAGCAGAAAAAAGGAGGTGATAATGCCTCTGTATAAGTCTTTGGTGTGACCTCATTTGGAGTATAGTGTGCAATTCTGGAGAACGCACCTTCAAAAGGATGTGAACAGGATGGAGTCGGTTCAGAAGGTGGCTACTAAAATGATTAGTGGTCTTCATTATAAAGCATATGAGGACAGACTGAAGGATCTTAATATGTACACCTTAGAGGAAAGGCGGTATAGAGGTGATATGATTGAGATGTTTAATGTTCAGGGAGAGAGCCTCTTTCATTTGAAAGCAAGTTCTGCTACGAGGGGACATGGGATGAAGGTGAAGGGAGACAGATTCAGGCGTGATATGCGGAAATATTTCTTTACGGAAAGAGTAGTGGATCCGTGGAATAGTCTCCCAGTGGAGGTGGTAGAGATGAGGACAGTAACTGAATTCAAAAAAGCATGGGACAAACACAGAGGATCTCTAAAGGTAAAAAGGGGACTGTTGTAGTTGATGATATGGAAGGACAGACTAGATAGGCCATGTGATCTTTTTCTGTCATCATATTTCTATGTTTCTATGGCCAAATCCAAAGGGCAGAGTCCAGAACTGGAAGTGGCAGTCCAGGATGCAGTAGCGAAGAAATCGCTGGCATTACTCTTGGATGGGAATATGGAAGTATACTTCGGCGAGATCTAGGGAGGTAACACATTCACCCTGTTGAATGGATGCAATTAGTGATCTGATGGTCTCCAAGCAGAAATGGGGACAAGGCAGGAATGCTGGAGGAACAGACAGATGAAAAAGGCAGAACAGGGACAATTAACTCCTTGCTATCAGTAGGAGAGGCACAAGGGGGCCCTTAACTCCTTAAAGGGGAGGGAGAGGGCCATAGGCCCCCAATGAGGGGGGCTGCTATGCTGCTGCTAATACTGAAAACAGCCCGTGAGCCGTTTCAGTATATGAGATTTTAGCTACAGCCAACCAGTCCCATATACTGCATGCCAAGATAATCCTAAAAATTAAAGAACAAATGTCAGAATGCCAAATGGAACATGAAAAAGTATGCATACACTTACACCTGGGGGAATTCTGCACAAAAAAACCTTTAAATTCTGCATACTTTATTAGTAATGTTTTTATAAATAATTTCCCCATCATAAGGCCTAACCTCTCTGCTAGACCTAAAATTCCCCCAGCCTCGTCCCTCCTCAACTCTCTCATTCCAATCTTAGCTCTCTCCCCAAACCTTCAAGCCTCTCTGCCCCTCCCTAGTTCCCTCTTCTTCCAGCTTCTAGCAAGATTCCCAATGTTACTTGTCCCTAAGGTCTACCTGCATGCACATACCTCTACCTCCTCCTTTCTCCCCTCCCCTTGCACCTACCCTGCTCTCTCCCTTACATCTCCTCCTTCCTTTCCGAGCACATAGCCCACCCCTATTTCACCCCCCACCCACCCCCCCAGGTATACCCCCCACCCATCTTTCTTTCTTCTTTCCCTCATGCACTTGCCCTTACCTTTCTGCCTTCCCCCTTGAAAGCAAGCCCACATCCCGATGGATTCTGGGTTCCAACGAGGAGCTGCAACTTCAGCAGACATGAAGGTACAGAAACGTTACCTGGTTGCCTTGACACAAATGGTCATACCCAAAAAAAGAGAGAACTCGTTATACCAAAAATAATTTTTTTGTTGGACCACACGCCTTGAAGGAAGGAAAAAACCTTTTCTTCTCGTAGCGTGCTATTCCATTTTTTTCTTATTTAAAAATATAGGGATTCAACCCTATCCACGGACCGAGGGACTATTACCCTCAATACCAACCAGTAAGTAATGAACTAGAAAAGCAGGTTAGAACCTAAGGCTATTTGTTTTCTGACATTTTTTCAAAAAAATTTGCCACATCACTAATATGTTACTAGAGTGACCGGAGTCAGAGCCTCCTGGATCTGCCCAAAAAAGTACGCAGTTTTCACTTAGCTGGGATCTAGATGAAGCGTTCATAAACCAATGTCCAGTGCAAACTTCTCCAGGTAAGGCACTTCCTCATTCAGAAACAAAGCCTTCAGGATAACGTCCAATATGAACAACTTCGTATAGAGATAGATGGTAACTCAACGTTGTAAAGTTTCGAGCCTCCGTTATTCCCGGCTCTTCTTCAAACCATATCGCTTTCAGTCGTTTCCAAACAAACAAATTTTTAAAGCCCCGCCGGCAATCACATGACCAGTTGGTAACCAATGAAACACAAAACAATTCAGAGAGCCAAAGTCTAAAGAATTGTCCATCATTCCACAGCAGAATTTAAGCCCTGAGGACTAACAGAATTCAAGGAATAAATCCAAAATTGTTCTCGGAGACTCAATCGGGATTGGCGATCACCCCCCCTATTAAGGGGCGGCACATGGTCAATTATTCGCCAGCGCAAATCTTGAAAAGTATGGTGATATTCTTGACAATGAGGTACTAAGGGGGCAGTGATTATCCCTCTATTTATTCTTGACCGATGCTCCTGCAGTCGTTTTTTCATAGCCCGAGAAGTTTTTCCCACATAAATCAAAGAACAAGGACAAATCAATATATAAATTACAAAGGATGTCAAACACGTCGTGGCAAATTTATTTGTATACTTCCGATGAGTGGCCGGATGTTCCCAAGTCAGCCCTTCTAGTGTTATATCACAGAAATCACAACTCATACATTTAAAGTGTCTGACTAAAATGTCTCCTATTAACATTCGAGATTGGGTAGTCCACCATGGTAGGCAATCAGCAATATTTCTACCCCTTTGGAGTCCAAAACGTAATGGCTTTGCAAACATATTGATTGTATTGATAATATCGGCCAATGAGATTTTAGGATATGTATAACTTCAGATGTACCTGGCATGTATGGCAACACGCCTACAAAAGGGGAGTCATTTGTCTGTAAAGAAGCAGCTGGTGCCACTATTGAAATGTCCCACCATTCAGTATAATTAAACCTAGCCCGTTTATAAGCCCAATTTATTATTGATCGGGGATAACCTCGCTCCAGCAAGCGAGTCTTCAAATGTGTTGCTTGTAATTTAAAGTCTTCCAAAGTGGAACATAAATGACGTAGTCTTATGAATTGACCAATTGGTAAACCCCGTCTCAAAGGAGCTGGATGGTAGCTATGATAATGTAACAAGGTGTTTCGTTGAACTTCTTTCCGATACAATGTAGACCTTATTTCCGACCCCTCTTTAATCAAGCGAATGTCCAAAAAATCTATCATTGTCTGATTAACAACAGGGGTAAATTGCAGATCTTCTGATAAAGTATTTATCCAATGGAAAAATTCTTTTAATGAATCGATGGTATCAACCCAAAAAAAGAAAATGTCATCTAGGAACCGTGTCCACATCCGTATATATTGAAACCAGAAAGAAGGATATATAAATCTGGTTTCAAAATCCGCCATAAAGAAACTAGCAATGGATGGGGCCACTGTCGCCCCCATTGCTATACCGTAAATCTGTTGAAAATATTGGTTTTGACAAAGAATTTTTTTATCTTTGAAGATCAATATTTTCAACAGATTTATGGTATAGCAATAGGGTCGACAGTGGCCCCATCCATTGCTACTTTCTTTATGGCGGATTTTGAAACCATATTAGTGATGTGGCAAATTTTTTTGAAAAAATGTCAGAAAACAAATAGCCTCAGGTTCTAACCTGCTTTTCTAGTTCATTACTTACTGGTTGGTATTGAGGGTAATAGTCCCTCGGTCCGTGGATAGGGTTGAATCCCTATATTTTTAAATAAGAAAAAAATGGAATAGCACGCTACGAGAAGAAAAGGTTTTTTCCTTCCTTCAAGGCATGTGGTCCAACAAAAAAATTATTTTTGGTATAACGAGTTCTCTCTTTTTTTGGGTATGATTATTTTATGAGAACCGTTAAAAGGTTTTTGGGTTAGTTCTTTGACACAAATGGTAGCAGCTTTCTTTGTTCACCCTGAAAACCTGTGTCAAAGTCAGCAGAAACAATTGCACATCGGACTGCATCCTTCTCCTCTGTCATTCTAGGCCCAGCTGCTCATTTGAACAGTGTAGATCAAATGAACAGTAGGGCTCAGGATGGCAGAAGAGGGAGCACATGGCCCAATGTGCAGCCATTCGCCACCTTCTCTTGATGTGTGAAGGCTGTGAGAAAGGACCAGGAAAGGGATCAGGAATGCGTAGAGTCACCATTGCTGGTGCCTGTGCAGAATTCTACTCAGCAAATGAACAATTCTGTGCAGGCGGGGAATTCTGTGCAAGTTCTGCAATGCACAGTTGTGCAGTATTCCTCCAGGAGTAATACACTTTTCCTCTTGGATTATTGCATCAGAGAGTTTATTGCCTCCTTTAATGTCTAACCAGTCTTTTAATGTAAAGTGGTGTTTTATTTTAATTTGCAAGACATAGAAATATTACCACTTTCAATATATAGAATAATTTGATTTCTAAAATTAAAACAAAATGACAAAATGCTTGCTCACAATTATAATTCTTAATGTACTAAGTTAATAATTAGAAAGTTAAATTTCTGTGCATACAACAGCTCATTTAGTTCCTTAATTTTGATGCACATATACTGGCATCAGCGTGTGTTCACCTTTATTGTTCCCTATATGTCGTTTCTTGGAAGATCTGAAATTTGTAACATTGGTTACTATCCAAGACACATCTAGCATGAGATTCACAAGGAATTATTCCCTAAAAGGTTACTTGAATGCATTTTCTTTTCACCATAAATGCATTTCGGTATACAGCAATAAAAGATCTGATCCTGTTTTAATTGCTTGTTATTAGACTGGGCATGGAAGCAGTTGAAGGAACATTTGATGAGGAAATTTAGCTGTTTTTTTGCCTGCAGTCTCAGCTTAGGAGTCTAGTTGCTTTTTATTTTCTCTCAAATTGTGGGTCCTCTCTCATCTCTCCCTACACCCCACCTCGGGAACTCCATTCTTCGGGCAAATCGCTTCTATCTATCTGTGACCTTCTCATCTATTGCTAACTCCAGACTTCGCTCCTTTCACCTTGCTGATCCTTATGCCTGGAACAAACTACCTTGACTTCTCTGACCCTTTTCAAATCCAGGCTGAAAACTCACCTCTTCGCTACTGCTTTCAGATCTTGACTCACCTGATCTCCTTTGTGTTTCCTTACCATTCCCCATAGAAATGTCCCTTTTCTACAGCTACTGTGTTGTCTGTCCTGAGTAGCCTAAGTTCTAATGAGCAGGGACAGTTTTTTTACACGTGACTGTGCAGTGCTGCGTACATCTTGTAGCACTATGCAAATGTTCAGTAGTAGTAGGACCCCCAAAAGGAATCATCAGTAGATACAGTCACAGGAAGAGGGCCTATACTGGAACCTATACCCATTAGTGGCAGTCAGCATGGAGCACATGAGGTAGTGAACATTCAAAGGTCCTGTATTGTTCTCCTGTGTGGGTTTCCTGTTATAATGGAAACCCATGCAGAGTGCTGGAGTCTGTCCTCTGCTGACTGCTGTTACTGATAGCCCTATTGCTGCTGCTGCTGCTGCCCCCATGCTTTGGGTGGGGGGATTGTATGGAAGAGTAGAGAGAATTAAAAGGCCGCTATTGTTCTTTTTCATCATCTGGGTCACCAGACTTTTTAAGTGCCAGAAGAGGTCATAATGGAAAGATGTTTGGAAGGCACTGGGATAGGCGTTATGCCAATATATGTTTGTCTCTGGAATTCCTACACTTCTAACAACCTTTGTGCCCTATAGACGTGACCAAAAAAAAAGAAAATCTAACATAAGCAGCAAAACAAAGTGAGCCACTGAAGCCAAGGTCCAACCAATTTCTGTCGCATACAGCAGATTAATGGGCAGGAAAGGCAAGCCCAGCTCGAACAACCCGAGCACCATGCTTGAACATCAAGATGGTAATGACACATGAAGGCATGCAATGACAACCACATGGCCATCCAGCAGATCTCCCCAACAGAATAAGTGATGCCTCCATCCAGGCGGTTGTCCGCGCCCTGGTCGAATGAACACGTAGCCCAGAGGATACCACTCTGCCCTTCAACAGGTAAGTGGAGGAAATTGCCTCCTTAAGCCACAGAGTAATGCCTTGGAGGCTTCCTCCCTCTTGTGCGAGCCTCCAAACTGCGCAAATAGGCGATCTGAATGCCAAAAGGCTGCTGTCTGCTTTTAAGTAGATATGCAGAACCCTCTTAGCACTGAGCAAACACAACTCCGTCACCTTCTGTGTTGCCCTGTCCTGCTAGGACCGGCAATGACACAAGTTGATTAACGTGAAAGGGTGTCACTACCTTCAGTAAGAAGGACAGAATGATCTGCATCACCACCTTTTCTGAATGGAAGAACAAAAAGACTCATGATATAAGGCCTGCAGCTCCAAAATCTGGCACTCCAAGCAAATCATCACCAGGAACACCACCTTCAGCGTGATGTCCTTGAGGAAGGCGCCTCCCAAAGGTTCAAAAGGATACTCGGTGTGAGAGGACAACATGAGATTCATATCCCATGGAGATACCACCGGTCTCTGCGGAGAACGGACCCCTTTCACCACCTGCAGAAAATGCATCATGTCTGAATGAACCACTAAGGAGACATAGTGCATCTTACCGCGGTAAAGACCAACTCAGTTACCTGCACTTATAAGGAAACTGAGGGCCAAGCCTTTGTCCAAATCCGCCTACAAGAAAGACAGAATTTGAGGAACCAAAGCCTTGAGAGCCTCCGCCCCACAGGCTCTGCACCAAACTTCGAAAATCCGCACACTCTGACATAAGACAAAGACATGGAACACTTCCACGCCTTCAGCAGAGTAGCTATCACCGATGTGGAATAGCCCTTTCTCAGTAGCCGTGAAAAGGTTGCAGCCCAAGTTGTCATGGTCCAGCCCGAGGCAACAGAGGCAGCAGTCATGTGGATCAGTGAGGGACATCATCTTACTGCACCAATCACATTTTTTGAAACCTCTTGAGGTCATGGGGAAAAAATGGAATCTTCAACCCCGGCAAGGGTCTGAGGGAGAGACAGATGAACAGATAGAAGAATTAATGATGTAGTTTCAAGAACTCCCAAATCTACCTCTCTACACCCGATATCTCTCTGGCAATCCAGTCCAAGATCTCTGCCTGTCTTTCGGACATCGCTGCCTGGATGTCTCATCGCCGATTGAAACTGAACATGACCAAGACTGAACTCCTTATCTTTCCACCCAACTCCTCCCCCCCCCCACTTCCCCCTCTCTCAGTCCATGTGGATGGATCTACTATCCTTCCTGTTCCCTCGGCCCGCAATCTAGGGGTCATCTTTGACACCTCTCTCTCCTTCTCCACTCATAGCCAGCTTGTAGCTAAGACCTGCCGCTTTTTCCTCTACAACATCAGCAAGATCTGCCCCCTCCTCTCTGAACACACTACCAAAACACTTATCCACTCCTTAATCTCCTCTTGCCTCGATTACTGCAACCTACTCCTCGCTGGTCTCCCCATGAACCATCTCCTTCCCCTTCAATCTGTACAAAATCAAGCTGCTCAACTAATCTTCCGCCAGCCTCGCCAGGCCCACGTTACTCCTCTCCTCAAGTCACTTTGCTGGCTCCCTGTCCAATTCCGCATCCAATTCAAGTTTCTTCTGCTGACCTATAAATGCATTCACTCTATGGCCCCTCAATACCTCCTATCTCTTATCTCTCCCTACGTCCCCACTCAAAATTTGCGCTCCGCTAACAAATCGCTTCTTTCAATGCCTTTCACCCGCACCGCAAACTCCCGACTGCGCCCCTTTCACCTTGCTGCACCACACGCCTGGAACAGCCTACCTGCATCTGTGCGCCAGGCATCCACCATGGCCTTCTTCAAATCCAGGTTGAAGACCCACCTCTTCACCGTCGCATTCAGATCCTGACTTCCATTCTCATCTTACCCCAACCCCCATTAACATTTATGACCTTACCCCGTTAACGTTTATGACCAAACTATAGACCAACTGTACCAAACTATACCACACCATACTGCAGAATTGATTAATGCTCTGTACTGTTCTAACTAGATTGTAAGCTCCGATGAGCATGACTCTGATGGGCAAGGACTGTCCCTTGTATGTTAGCTACTTTTTATAGGTTGCTGTGCAGCGCTGCGTGCGTGGCGCTCTACAAGTGCTAAATAGTAGTAGTAGTAGTCAAAGCTAAAGATTCTTAACAGAAATCTGCGGTAAGATAAACATTTTATTAAATCTTACATACATCACAGTCTTATAAAGATAGTAACATTTCCTATCTTTTAGGGTAAATTTAAATTTATTTTCTTCTTTTCTGTGTATAAATTGGCATACGAGTATTTAGAAATGCTATTTTCCATTTATGAATGAAAAAGGAGATCTTGTTTTAATAAATGTTGCTTTTCAAACAAAGTGAAACTATCAGTTATATACCAATGACATTAGCAAAGTTGCTTAAATTAACATCTGTTTTTAACTGTGGATGGATAAGATGGATACTTTTTATTGTACACCACTTTGGCGTGACTGAAAGGTGGTATATCAAATGTTTCAATAAACCATAAATCATAGACCTCGAGAAAAACAAAGAAAATGAACCTGAGGAGCAATGTCGAGGTGAGCTGGCTTGGGGGCGGGAAAAGGAACCGGTATGCATACTGGAAAGAGGATAATTTAAGACAAAAAAGAGACACTTTTTCTGGGGAAACAGGACAGACGTTTGGTGGGCTCCAAGGAAAAAAGGAGACTGAGACAAGATGGCACCCTTGGGCGGGAAGCAGACCACACATGCGTGGTGCAAATCCCTAAGGCTTTCCTTAAAAGCTAGGGAGATGCTTCCGCGTGGGCTCCGTTGCCGTCAACATCACTCATATGTGAGGACCGACTTCCTTCTTGTTCTCGGAGAATACGCCTATTTTATCCAGATAAGTAAATGCCCACTTGGCTTTATAAAATACTAGCAGAAGTGGCAGAGATTGTGCCTTAAATGCAATTGTGGGCATTTACACCTACTCTACAGCAGGTGTAAATGAACATGTGTTAAAGCAGGGTTTGACAAAGCCCAGTGCCAGGTCACCATGGAAACCCGAAATGCATCTGGTGCCTGGGATTTCTTCCCCCTCCCCCCGAGAGCCGCAATCCTTTATGTCTTCCCACGGAAATCCCATCTCCCATAGGCAGAAATGAACAGCACAGCCACGAGACCCTCGTCTGCCTGCCTGCCTGCGGGAGATTGGATCCCCACGGGCAGAAGAGAAGGGGAAGTGGCGTGCAGCAACAAAAAGGTTGTTGGGAGAGAGACGTGAGGAAGAAAAGTCAGGGAAAATTTAAAGGGCAGTGGGCTTAATAAAAAAAAGAGGATGGGAAGATTTTAGGGCAGGGGATGGGAGTGCTAGAGGGGCTGGTGAAGGGGGAAGAGTCTGGAAGGGTAACAGAGTAGAGGAGTCAGCAGGAGAGGGGTTGGAGGGGGAGGGAAGAGTGCAAGATGTTGCTGAATGGTGCATGCCCCTCCCTCCAGAACAAACACATACACCCTCACCTCTGCACCACACTCACACACACATACAGACATGGACACCCCACCACTGCACCACACAAACAGAGGTTCCCCATCTCTGCGACACACACACAGGCACTTCAGTCCCACCCACACCAAGGCACTTCACCATTGCACCACACACACACACACACAACTAATATCTTAAGCTATCACTGTTATCTGTATTTGTGTCTAAAGATGTCGCACGATATAGGAACTCTGGCGCTGGTCTCGCGTGTCTTGAGAACATGAGACCAGCGTGAGAGACAATGAGAGGGGTACGAGGAAGTCATAAGGACCAGCTCCTAAGATTTTGGCCTGGCTGCTAAACTGCACAAAATTCGTCAAGGCCTGTGTTAAAGTATGCAAGTAAATTAAGGTATTTTATAATCATGTATATTTGTGAACTCTACCTGTGCTCTGCCTTGTCCACGCCCCCAGCTATGCCGCCTTCATGTCAACCCACGTTTTATACTGATTGGTATTTTATAAGAGCTGCCACATATGCACATTAGTGACTTTATAACAGTTCCTCCTTAAAGACAGGGGACTCAGATATAGTGCACAACATAGAACCGAGGTATTAATTTAATATAGAATATAAGGCAAGGAAAGAGTGGTCTCCAACTCTACCTGGCAACTGAGAACTGAAATACCACACCCTAAGATTTTTTTGGAAGCAACTGAATAATAAGTCTCAGCAGAATATTAAATAGGTCTTCAAAAAATATCAAATTTAATTCAGAGCAGCCAATATGAACTGAGGTTCACAGTTTCTGCACACAGAGTCCTATTGATAGTGATACCTACTGGCTTGTTTAAGACTGCACGTAAACTACTTTATGCAAGTGTGCCAGTCTTTGCTTCTCAGCCAAAAGTCTCTCACTGTGATGGCTGGTTTAGATAGGTGTAAGCTAAAACTGTGGAAAACAAACAGAAACCTGTAACGGAAAGCACATGGCACCTCAAACCCAACAGAAGCTGGTCCCAATTCAGATGGAAACTCATAGAAGTAGGGAGTAATGTTATATCAATTCAGGTAATCTAATCTGCTACTGTTTTTAGCACATTCAAAATGATAGGACAATAGAAAACCTGAGTGTATTTAGACTTTAGCAAAGTATTTTGTGCAGAGCCAGGTCTAGCAAAGGACATAGAAAAAGAAGACGTGATGGAGAAATAATGTGTAACAGAGTTGCTATGGCACTTGCGGTTATGTTAGATCAGATAGCCAGGGCCACCCCAATCACAGGGCAAACTAGGTAGTTGCCTAGCGTGACAGTTTCTGGGGGAATAGCAAAGAGCAGGGCATTTAAAGTTAGACAATATATTCTGGTAGCCAGGAGGGATGTAAGACTTAAGGTTTGCCTAGGGTGCTAACACCTTGAACCGATTCCTGGTCCGGCATCTAATCTGTGCCTCAGCAACCTAGAGAAAAAGAGAGTACTGGGTAATAAAACTTGCAACGAACGACATGGCTACATCTCCAAAAGGGTTTTTCCATGAAGACATCAATACTTTCATGAGATTCTGCATAGATAAGCAGGACTTGATGTACCTGGGAAAAATAAACTCAGAATACGCAAATCTTCCAGGTCCCTGCTGAGTAGAAATACTAGAGAGATGCATTCATTAGTTCGCAGTCAGTTCCTTAGCACACCTTAAAACAATACGGTAAGCAGTCAGCATCTGCATGAGCTCACAGCAACTGTTAGCGCATGGCACTGACCTGTGTGTTACCATATGTTAATTCATATAATAATGGCATACCCAGTTGTGGGTGGGAAATGGGTGAGTTTTGGCAGGGAATGGGTGTGGACTGAGTAACTTACCACGCACTGCCGCTGTTCTGGATCATGCCGATGAAATCATCGCCTCACTCATGCCCAAGCTTTGCTGCTCAATGCTCTTTATCTCTCTAGGCTACTGATGCACAGTATAGGAGGTGGTAAGCGCATCCACCTTATCTTTACTCTTTAACTATACTTAACACAAGGCAGTTTTGTCATGTGGTACATGTATGGGAACATACTGGGAACACTCCCATCGTTACCACACTGCCTCTGAACTTACCACGCTTCAGTAAAAAGATCCCGTAGTGCACATTAAATCAATTTAACATGTATGAACCTACGAATTAACTAACATACATTGTTAAGCACACACGCAGTTAAAGCACTTCCATTTAAACAAAATGTATGAAACAAAAAAAACATGTCCAAAATGTTCTGCCCTGTAAACATCCCTAAGAAATATTGAAGGATAATTATTTTCAACAGCTTCGAACAAGAAAAGTAATGTAAGGAAAGGGTGGTAGAAACAAACAGCGTCTCAGGACCTATCAAGACAAATTTGACAACTGGGAACAGTGGATTATATCCAATTTAAAGAGCATTAGTCCGCTGTTTTGATATGCTGCTTGTAGTTTTGGTCACAATATCAGATAAGGAACAAATCAACAGCTGGGTGCATTAAGAAGCGCCATTAGAAGAGTACATTATCTGCAGTTTTAAGACAGAAAACAAATCCATATAGCCCATGAAGACAAAGGATTCAGCTGAGACCAGATCCAGATTACTGAGATTCTATACTGAGCTGCTGTTTGCAGCCCCCGGCTAAGAACGGTCACCGCGATGTTTGAACTGAGTTGTTATGTAAAAATGTATATACCGTATATACTCAAGTAAAAGCCGAGTTTTTCAGCACATTTTTTGTGCTGAAAAACGGCCCCCTCGGCTTATACTCGAGTCAACGTCTCTGCGCATAAGTTGCTGCCGCTGCCGAGTCCGCTTCTCGGCAGCGGCAAACTCACCGACTCCTCCTTCTGCAGCCGCGGCTCCCTGCCTCTTAGGGAACCGCGGCTGTGCTTGTAAAATCATCTCGGAGCCCTTCCTGTCTTGACGGGCTCCGTGCAGCATTGTCCCGCCCCCAAAGGAAGTGGTAAACAACTTCCTTTAGAGGCGGGACAATGCTGCACGGAGCCCGTCAAGACAGGAAGGGCTCCAAGATGATTTTAAAAGCACAGCCGCGGTTCCATAAGTGGCAGGGAGCCGCGGCTGCAGAAGAAGGGAGGGAGCTGACATGGAGGGAGGGAGCTGATATGGATGGATGGAGGGAGGGGGGCTGACATGGAGGGAGGGAGCTGATATGGATGGAGGGAGGGGGGCTGACATGGAGGGAGGGAGCTGATATGGATGGAGGGAGGGGGCTGACATGGAGGGAGGGAGGGAGGGAGGGAGGGAGGGGGCTGACATGGAGGGAGGGAGGTGATCTGGATGGAGGGAGGGGGCTGACATGGAGGGAGGGAGGGGGCTGACATGGAGGGAGGGAGCTGATATGGATGGAGGGAGGGGGGCTGACATGGAGGGAGGGAGCTGATATGGATGGAGGGAGGGGGGGCTGATATGGATGGAGGGAGGGCGGCTGACATGGAGGGATGGAGGGGGCTGATATGGATGGATTGGGGAGGCGGGCTGACATGGAGGGAGGGAGCTGATATGGAGGGAGGGAGGGAGGGAGGCCTGGCTCTGCCGGGCAGGGGGGGCCCTGCGGGACATGCGATTTTGCCGCGGCTGAAGGGGGGGGGTTAGGACTGGTAATGTGCTGTGGGCTGGGGGGGGGGGGTTAGAACTGGTAATGTGCTGTGGGCGGGGGGGGGGTTAGAACTGGTAATGTGCTGTGGGCTGGGGGGGTTAGAACTGGTAATGTGCTGTGGGCTGGGGGGGGGTTTAGGACTGGTAATGTGCTGAGAAGGAGAACTCCAGTTTTGAAGGATTTTAGCTCTTGTGTGTTAGCTTGGTTGCTGATTAAGCTAAGGTTGATGTACTTTTAAAGATACGGTATTTTTGATACCATATTGTTTTTGTTGACCCCATTTTCCACTTACAGAGCTATTTTACTGTTTTTTGTTTAAATAAATATTCATGTAATTTTATTGGTCTCTATCTTTATTTTTTACATTGACTAGTAAGTGCCTCATTTCCCACCCTCGGCTTATACTCGAGTCAATAGTTTTGCCCAGTTTTTTGTGGTAAAATTAGGTACCTCGGCTTATATTCGGGTCGGCTTATACTCGAGTATATACGGTATGTTAATTCTGAATCTGTTCCTTAAAACCTCCTTCCTGTGTGCTGTGCTTTTCCCTTCAAATCAATGTGTTTATACTCCAAATTTTCTGTCATGATTGACAAACTACAATCTGTAATCAAACCGCTACTGATCGCTGGAAGTAGCGGTATACAAATGTATGCTAAATAAATAAATAAAAATAAACTGAGTTGGAAAAGAGGGAAAACACCAGATAGCTGTAAATGAAGTTGGTGGAGCCCTAGCCTAACAGAGGCTGGTTTCAAGCACGAGGAAACTAGGCAAAAACAAATACAAATTCATGGCGGGGTTCTAGATACACGTTCCCCTCATTTCTTTCTTTTTCAAATACATTGGATGGCTGGTTCTACATGAGTTTATATTTCTCTTTCAGTTCTAATAAAATCACAATACAACCATGGCCATAAGATGTGTGGTCAAAAGAGAGGCTCAAGGATCATAACACGCAATATGTAACAAAACATAGTTCTTCCATCATCAGAAAGACAAAAGCCAAGTTGAGGAAAACAACAAAATAGAATATCTGCAATGCTTTGAAAAAGCAGTAGCAGCTTTGTCTTCTTTATTATTTCAATGTCATAGACACTACTATATCTCTAGCATCAACTTTTGTCATGATCTGGCCTTTTTAAAATCATATACGATTTATTTTTCTGCCACATATAGTGGGCCCAGACTTGAACCATGGCTTTTTGAGATGTGCTGCACATATATGAAGCAATAAACCGAGGAAGCCAAAAAACAGGGAATGCTGCTCTCCTCAGACAGAAATGACAGTACATCCCTGGAGGAACAAAAGAAACCCGTTCATCTAAACGATACATATTGCAAAAGGTGCAGATAAAAACTAGTCTGTTCCTGGAGGCAACTGTATAGATAAGACCATTCTTCTGCAAATAAGTACTCTATTTGAAGAGAGGGTTCTGTTGTTCCTAACCCCTCTGCCAAGAAGGTAATCTTAATACCAGATCATTCATCTGGCAAAATGTACTGTATAAAATACTTGCCTTTTGGATATGGACTCTCGCCAGCACTTACTCTACTAATCCCACTGTTTCTCCTCTAGCTGGAACCAGGACCAAATCCTGAGAACTCTGATTAACAGACCTGCATGAACATCTCCAGGAATCCAGAATCTGATAAAGCAATCACTGAGCAAAGAGTGTTGGAAATTCTACATTAAGCATAGGTGAAATGGATGCATTGTGCTTTTATGTCAACAAAGACTAGAACATGGCAGGTCAGGCCAGGATGGGAAGGAGACAGAACTGAGCACTGCACAATAGCTCGTCCAGCTGTTTTCTATTTTTTAAAAAACAGGTCTTTAAACAAATGTTTACACAATCTAAGATTGAAACATTTGTCAGAATGAAAGTCAACTAAACAGTCAGGAAAATATTTTTCTTCTTTTGCCCCTGGGCAAAGGGATTCAAAAAAGAAACATTCTTTATATTAACAGACTTAGGGATCAAGAGAGAGAAGTTCTTATCATACTTACATTATAATTACTAAGACTTATTTGTTTCACTCTTATTATCCTTTCCTTCCTCAGGAAATATTAAGCAGTTAGGGTCTTGGAAAATTCCTCATACTTCGCCATTTCCACCTACAGGTATCTAATCAATCTGGGTGCTACTGTGCTGATCGCCATCAGAATCCCTTAACAGGACATACAATCACAGTGAAATAGCAGCAGTCAAGAGTTATGAAAAGATTTGCTAAACTAGAACATATGATGATAATGTAAGGTGCAAGATCTTGGGATAAAAGGGAGACTGAAGAACTAAGAGCAAAAAAAAAATTATGAAAACAACTGTCAAGCTAAGCTTTTATAAAAACAACTAAGATCACTCTTTTAAAAAAACACACATTAGTGTTGCAACATTAAAATGTTTGTTTCATTGCATAAATACAAACAAGTGACTTTGGAGCCAACCACGCATGTGAAGGCCTCAAGCTTCCAAGACCAAAATAAAATATTTTAGTTCTGCCCTATGAAATATATATAATTAATTATATGACTTTTTATTTTAGGTTTTAACCAATAAACTCTAATAAAACCTCCAAATCTAAAAATATAAAACTGAATAAATTGGGGTTTTATTTGATAAACATCAGAAATCCACCACTTCTCCTAGTAACCCCATCCATCTTGGATCTCCTGCTGATGACTTTCAACTGCAGAAATGTTTCGATCCAACAGGAAAAATGTGCCCAACAATTATACTTGCATTGCAAAAACTCTGGTAAGTATCTATTTTTTTGTATTTTTAAAGAACCCATAATTAGCTAGAAAATAAACATCTAGGTTTACAATTTATAAACATTTAAAAAATTGAAGCCTTAGTTATATTTCAGTTTAATTCATGTAATATCACATATTTGAGAATGTCATAAAGACAAATAGCTTGTCTACAAATACTACAGAACGTACAGTAGCTGCTAAGGGTGGAAAGGGCAACCCCATTTCTTGTTCATAAGAACATAAGAGATGCCATACTGGGTCAGACCGAGGGTCCATCAAGCTCGATATCCTGTTTCAAACAGCGGCCAATCCTGGTCACAAGTACCTGCCACATTCCCAAAAAGGTACACAGATTCCACACTCCTTATCCCAGGGTAAGCCGTGATTTCCCTGGTCTTCTTTAATAATGGTTTATGGTCTTTTCCTCCAGGAACTTGTCCAAATCTCTTTTAAACCCAGCTCCACTAACAGCTTTTACTACATCCTCCGGTAAGGAATTCTAGATTTTGATTACTCATTGAGTGAAAGAATATTTTCCCCTATTAGTCTTAAATGGACTATATTGTTGCTTCATTGTGTGCCCCCTTTTGGTTGTTTACTGCTTGAAAAGTTAGATCTATATTTACACATTCCACTCCATTAAATATTTTATAGACCTCTATCATATCTCCCCTCAGCCACCTTTTTGCCAAGTTGGAGAGCCCTAACCATTTAAGCCTCGCCACATAGGAGTATCCTTCCATCCACTTCACCATTCTGGTGGCTCGACTCTGTACCTTTTCCAGTTCTATGTCCTTTTTAAGGTATGGCAATCAGAACTACACACAAGATACAGAGGCATTATAATATACTTTGTTTTATTCTCCATTCCTTTCCTTATGATTCCAAGCATTCAATTTGCTCTCTTGGCCACCACTGCACACTTGGCAGAGAGTTCCAACATATTATCCACGATGAAGGCTAAATCCTTTTCCTTGGTTGTAGTTACATAGAAACATAGAAATATGATGACAGATAAAGACCACATGGCCTATTCTAGTCTGTCCTTCCATATCAACAACTCCAACAGTCCCCTTTTTACCTTTAGAGATCCTCTGTGTTTGTCCCATGCTTTTTTGAATTCAGTTACTGTCCTCATCTCTACCACCTCCACTGGGAGACTATTCCACGGATCCACTACTCTTTCCGTAAAGAAATATTTCCGCATATCACTCCTGAATCTATCTCCCTTCACCCTAATCCCATGTCCCCTCGTAGCAGAACTTGCTTTCTATTGAAAGAGGCTCTCTCCCTGAACATTTATGCCACGGAGGTATTTAAACATCTCAATTATATCACCTCTATCCCGCCTTTCCTCTAAGGTGTACATATTAAGATCCTTCAGTCTGTCCTCATATGCTTTATAATGAAGCCCACTAATCATTTTAGTAGCCACCCTCTGCACCGACTCCATCCTGTTCACATCCTTTTGAAGGTGCGGTCTCCAGAATTGCACACTATACGCCAAATGAGGTCGCACCAGCCACTGTAAATATTTATTGTAAATATTTTGACGATTGTTTTACTTTAATACCTTACAAAGTTAAATTTTATTGTTCAATGTAAATAGTTGAATTCTACTGTTCAATGTAAATGTATACAGATGTGTACAATACTGTTAAGCTGTTACATGTAAACCGCCCTTGATCTCTGGAAAGGGCGGTATAAAAGAAAATAGTTAAATAAATAAATAAAAAATTATACAGAGGCACTATCACCTCCTTTTTTCTGCTAGCCATTCCTTTCCGTATGCACCCAAGCATCCTTCTAGCTTTTGCCGTCGCCTTTTCTACCTGTTTAGCTACTTTAAGATCATCAGACACAACCACGCCTAGGTCCCGCTCTTCTTTAGTGGACAAAAGTACTTCACCCCCTATACTATATTGCTCCCTTGGATTGCTGCAGCCCAAATGCATGACCTTACATTTTTTAACATTAAAGCCCAGCTGCCAAATTCTAGACCATTCTTCAAGCTTAGCTAGATCCCTCCTCATGTTATCTACACCTTCCTGGGTGTCTACTCTATTGCAGATTTTGTTATCATCCGCAAAGAGGCAAACCTTACCCGACAGCCCTTCCGCTATATCACTAACAAAGATGTTAAAAGAAAATCGGAACAAGGACAGATCCCTGGGGCACACCACTGGTAACATCCTTCTCCTCAGAGTGAGCCCCATTTACCTATACTCTTTGTCACCTCCCAACCAACCAATTTCTAACCCAAGCAGTAACTTTAGGGTCCATCCCTAGGGTGCTCAGTTTGTTTACAAGTCGCCTGTGAGGAAAAGTGTCAAAGGCTTTACTGAAATCTAAATACACCACATCTAGGGCTCCCTCGGTCCAACTCCCTGGTCACCCAGTCAAAGAAATCAATCAGATTTGTCTGACAAGACCTGCCTCTGGTGAATCCATGCTTCCTAATGTGGAACCTTGCATTGTGTAACTGTACTTGGGATTGTTCTTCCCTAAGTGCATAATTTTGCTCTTGTCCACATTAAATTTAATCTGCCATTGTACACATAGTCTTTTCAGAATCCTCTTGTGTTTTAACAACTTTGAATAATGTGTGTCATCACCTCACTCGTTATTCCCATTTCCAGGTCATTTATGAATATGCTAAAAAGTAGTAGGCCCAGCACAGATCCCTAGGATACTCCATTATTCACCTTTCTCTGTTGAGAAAGCTGGCCTTTTAGCTCTACTCTCTGTTTTCAATCTGTCAACTAATTCCTAATCCACAGTAATGCACTGACTTTTATTCCATGACTTTTTAATTTTGCCAAGAGCCTCTCACGAGGGACCTTGTCAAAGGCTTTCTGAAAATCCAAATATAGTGTATCAACCGGCTCACCTTTATCTACCTATTTTTTCACACCTTCAACAAAATGCAAGAGATTAGTGAGGCAAGACTTTCCTTGACTAAATGCATGTGGACTTCCTGCCATTAAGTCATGGCTATTAAATGTTCAGTTATTTTGTTCTTTATAATGGTTTCTATCATTTTGCCCAGTACAAATGTCAAGCTCACTGGTCTTTAATTACCTGGATTGCCTGTGGAACCCTTTTTAAAAATTGGCATTCCATTGGCCACTCTCCAATCCACAAGTACTACAGATGATTTTGATGATAGCTCACAGATTACTAAAAGTAGGACTGCAATTTCATATTTCAGTTCTTTCAGCACCCTGGGATATATGTCATCCAGTCCAGGTGATTTTTTGCTCTTTATTTTATCAAACAACTGCATTACATCTTCCCAATTTATCAAGATTTGCTTCAATTTCTCAGATATATCACTTTTAAATATCATTTCTGGAATGGGTAACTTTCCTATATCTTCTTTAGTAAAGATTGAAGCAAAGAATTAATTCAATCTCTCCGCTATGGCTTTATTGCCACTTGCCTTGGCTTCCAATATTGGTGAGAATTAAATTTAAACTGTTATGTTTTGTCTTCAAAATTCTCTACGGTTGTATCCAGTTTAAATCGTCTCAGCAGTTCACTCCCCTAGCTTTTTTAGAGCTCCCCATTCAACAACTAGGAATTTGTTAGCGGTGCCTTCAAGTAAGCCTTTTATTTAAAAACAATCCTTGGACAGATTATTTGGCTATAGAGCTGCGCTTGAATGGTATGCATTACCCTTGGGCATCTGAAACATGCCAAACTATGTGTCTTTTAGGCAATCACTTAAAATTCAAGAAACATTTTCTAAACAGGAATGTTAACAGCATTTTTAGACTGAAGATATATTAGAACTGATTTTAAAGGGATGTTTAATTAGGCCACATGAAACGTTGAGCAGGGAATATGTGAGTGTCCCTTGCTCCTCGGCCCAGCTACCTGTGAAGGCGATTAATCTGCTCATGATGTCCAACTTTTGTGTTCAGAAGGTGTCCAAAGGGGCCCTGTAGGCTGCGGAGAGACTCTGAGAGTTTCTGTGTTGGAGATGGCTGCGAAATGTGCAAATAAGGAGCTGGAGAGGCCTGCATCGAGGAGGCACTTTGGAGTACTGGAGGAAGAAGATCTTGTGCTTCCAGGACTATTCAACACGGGTCTCCGAGAGATGCAGGGAATTTTCCCCAGTGTGTTCCTGACTGTTTGCCCTGAAGGTCCGGTTTATGTTGTACTACCCATCATGCCTGAAGGTTTTCCATCAAGGGGCTAAGGTCTTTGAGTCTCTGCTGACAGCTCGAGACTTTGTGCTGCAGTGCGAGTCTTCACTTCTTGAGGGATCGCAGTGAGGGACCTGAGAGAGATCTGAAGCATTGGAATGTATTGGTTTGATACCTGATGAAGAAAGTGTTTGGGGAGGGGGTCAGCAACCCCTGTTTGGACTGAAGTGCTGGGACTGTATCAAGAGTGCTCTCCCTCCTCCTCTTTGTTTTGGAGAATGGTGGGGATTTGTAGTCCTCCTGTTTCCCACAGTTCTGGACAGTGACTGTTGGGTAGTATGTGACTGTTTGTGGTATGATTTTGCGATTTTAAGGTTGTTAGACGGGATGCCCCCTTTTTTTCTCTCTCTCTTTTCTCTCTTGCTGTAATACGGTCTGTTTCCCTCTCTGCTGCTCTGCTCTCACTTCGGATGGTTATAGAGGAGGGGAAGAGCTATGGTTCGGTGTTGGAAATGGGGAGGGCAACAGGGAGTATGTAGAGTATTGGGGTGTGTGAGTGAGGGGGGCTGGGGCGGATGGGGTGGGAAGCAACATTCCCACTAAGCTGCACCGAGTCCTCTGCTGGCATTCCTGCTGGCGGGGGGAGGTGCAAAGTGATCGCAAAAGTGATCACACTTAGGATCACGCGGTGTAGGCAGGTCCCACGGGCCTGCTGATGCTCTGTGAACCTAAGCACGATTGCTTTGCACCTCCCTCCATCAGCAAGAAGGCCAGCAGAGGACTCAGCACACCTTAGTGGGAACATTGCTGGGAAAGTAGAGGGCATTTTTGAGTCTTTGGTGGGGTAGGTGGGTGGTGGGAGATGCTTGATGTTTTGGGAGGGGGTATGTTTTGGGTCTGCATGGTGGAGTGGGGGGGGTACTGCGATTTTGGGGAAATGGATGAGTGGTTGGTATGTATGTGGGTGAGGGGGATGGATAAGCTGTGGGATAGATGGTGGCACGAAGCGTTATTCATGATGGATCCTTAGAAGAGGAGGAGGAGGCTACAAAGGGGAATGTAGGGGGGAGGGTGTGTGTGCTTGAGGACAGGATGTAGGGGGGGATGAAGCATTGAATGCAGTGGAAGGGAATGGATGTTGAGAGTGAAGGGCTGTGTGGCCGGGGCAACCTTATCCACTCCTAAGATGTGTTGGGCAGTGAGGGTGGAACTTTGGAGATGGGAGGGCACTTGACAGATAGGGAGGCTGCGGTGTGTTACATGGTATGTGGCGGGGTTACATTCGCCTATTAAGTGACACAAGATTTTACAAGTGCTCAGGAGCCGACAAGCCAGTATTGTATTGATTCAAGAGACTCATCTCACAGAAAAGGAATAGGCCAAGTTGAAGAAAGGATGGGTGGAGGATGTCCTGGGAGCTTCCTTGGGGACTAAGGGGGGGGGGGAATTGTTCCATAAGAGTTTTGGGTATAACATTTTTAAAGCTGTGAGCGGTTCAGGGACATCAGCTGGTGCTGCTTATCACTCGAGTGGTGCAGGTCCTACCTTTCTGACAAGTGGCAGCAGGTACGATCCAACAATACTGCATCAGATCTGTTCCATCAAAAGCAGGGGGTCCCACAAGGCTCCTCCCTCTCCGCCCTCATGTTCAATATATACATGCAGCCTATCTGCAACCTGATACGGTCCTTCAGTATCAACTGCATGATATACGCGGATGATGTGCTGTTATACATGCCTTTCACAACAGAGAACCCCGACCTCACTCCATTAACAAACTGCATAAATGAAGTATCCAACTGGCTACAATCCCAAAACCTCAAGATCCAACACAAGAAAACGGAGGTGTTGTTCATCACAAAAGACCAAAACTTCATTGCTCCGTCTTTCTTGAAGGTGAAGGAAGCAGACCTCCAGACAAAACCCACTATCAGATACCTCGGCGTCACTCTAGACCAGCACTTGGATATGAAGGCGCACATAGGAAACATTGTAAGAGCGGTATACCATAAAATCCGTTCCCTTAGACACCTACGATCCCTGCTAGAGCCGGATGATTTCAGAACCATCTATCAGGCCCTAATCATACCACATTTTGATTATGCAAACTCAATCTTACAAGGTCTCCCTCAAGCCACCTTGCAGCCACTGCAACTGGCAATGAACGCCGCAGCAAGAGTCCTACACGGAGCATCCAGGAAAGACCATGTCTCACCCATCCTAAAACAACTCCATTGGCTTCCGATACGAAGTAGACTCACTTACAGGTCATTACTACTTACATTCAAGGCCATCAAAGGGCTCTCATCTGCATCACTAACGGATCTGATCCAGATGACACCTCAAAATAGGGACAGACGGTCAGTAACACTCAACACACTTGTAGTCCCAAAATCAAAAACACAATGCACCAAAGCAACAGCAGACAGGGCCTTCAAGTTCTGTGCACCAAGGTGCTGGAACAGCCTCCCTCAAGACATCCGAGCAATTCCGGATCTATTGCAGTTCAGAAAAGCCTTGAAACACCACCTCTTCCTCTTGTATTACCCAGTAACCAATGCAGATATTTCAACCACCTCACAGACCTCCCAAAACCTCTAAGGCTGAAACCAAGAAGAGTTCATGATTATGTTATAATTTGTAAATAGTTACCCCTGTTATCCAAGTTATTTTTGCCTGTTCAACTGTAAACACAAAGTACCATCGGAAATGTGTAAATTCTTTGTTCATTGTAAACCACGCTGATGCTGAATAGTGCAGTATAGAAGAGACTATAAATAAATAAAATAAATAAATCTATGTTCCTAATGTTTATGATGGGGGGGATCTTTAGGAAAGTGATCCGGAAGTTGAAAGGGGAGGAATTTTTGATTGGGCGCGATTTCAATACAATGTTTGATCTCCAGATGGATAAATCAAATAATTCTTGGAGAGGGGGGGCTAGGGTGAACTTCAGGAAAGGGGTACCCTTGGTGTGTGAGCACCTGGATTTGTTAGATGTGTGGCGAGTTCTGCATCCCCTGTAAAGGGACTATACACGTGTCTCGAAGGCCCACTCTACCTTATAATCTAGTCTCACATCGATTATATTCCTGCTTCCCGATCATTCTTTTCAAAGGTACAAGATATGGTTATTGACCCGCTGACGTCTCGGATCACGCACAGTTCTGGGTGGATATAGAGAGAAAGAGGGAGATGGCATCCCGGAGATAGCACTTTACCATGTCTTTGTATGGGGACTCAGCTTTTAGGGGCTTTTTACAGAAGTGAGTGGAATATGACAAACTCAATGCACAGCATGAAGAGCAGGTTATGCTATTCTGGGAAACTGCCAAAGTAGTTTTGAGAGGTCACATATTGGAGTATTGTGCGTTAAGGAAGAAGGAACTGGATCAGAGGTTGTTGAGGCTGGAAAATTTGGTTCGTAGAGATAGGGTTTAATTTGCTCGCCATCCCTCTAGAGCAGTGGTTCCCAACACAATCCTCAGGTACCCCCAGGCCAGTCAGGTTTTCAGGATATCCACAATGAATATGCATTTATTTATTTATTTTATTTATTTAGCTGTATTTATATCCCGCTTTTCACCGGGATATAAATACAGCTAAATAAATACAATTGTTCCCTTCCTGGCTGCAGAGATTTGAAAAGCAGTGATAGCTCAAATCTAGATTTGCTGCAGTCAAAGAAATATGTATATGTCCAAACAGTTAGGAAACATCTTCAGGCATATGCTTTCACTTTTAACCACTTTTTGTTATTTTAAAAACTAAATAGAGTGAATATTCACCTCCCAAAATGCAAGAGTAAAAAAATCCAACTAATCCATGAAGAACTATTTAGCATACATTGTTTATCTTGCCATGGCCCCTCCGAGTAAGGAAAGAGAAGTATGATGTCACAGGTTTATTAAGGAACTGAAAGTTTGTAGGGGAAAAGTAGAGCACTATGGGCCTCTTTTCCTAAACTGTTGCTGCTTTGCTTCCCTCAGAAACTGGGCCTCTTGACAGCAGAAACATCAAAGGCCGTTTCACAATCTACAGCAGTATTCAAGACCCTGAAGCATCAAATAGATTAGGAGAACTGCATTTCCTCTTATTGACAACAGTGGCAGAAAAAGCTACAATGATATTTGGGACTTCAGTTGAAAAAACTGGCTCCTGCAGCTAAAATAAAATCTGCTACCCTATTCTCTCCCTCAGCCTGTCCACTCCACACACTTCTCTCTCTCATTTCCCCCTGTGCTTGCCTTACTTCTAAAAAAATGGCTCCAGGGTGATGTGGGAAACAATAGACTGTTGAGCTTAACCTTGCCACCAGGCAAAACAGCTTCAGCCAGTGGTGTAAATACCGCTGAAGGCAACTCTCGCATTGCAAGATGGCCCAGCAAAATTACAATCAAATATAACTTGTTGATGAAATATACAGTCTGTTGTAAAGAATGATATAATCTAATGTAACCCACGAGTCATATTAAATAGTTCTACTTTTTGATAAAACCAATCAATAATAAATAAACCCTAATAATATTATAAAATTTTAAACTTAGGCACATGAAAATTAAAATTATAGCTATCACGCCCCCCTTGTTTTGATAAAACATCTATTATAAATTGCTAACTGCATACATCCATACTCAATGGGATACATGATCATTTTCAAGAAATTTATATTTTTCATTTTATAGTACAGTGGATTATAACAGTTTTATAATTATTTTATATGTAATGTCATACATTATTTTATATAATTATAATAATCGACCCACAATTTTATATGTCTGAATTACATATTTATTTGTATGTTTATATGTTTATATTTTAAGATCGCCCTACACAGCCCTGTTTCAGCAAAGCCTTCGTCAGGAGCGTGACTTGAGTTACAAACAAGCAATAAAATATATTTGCAATTCACTGCCACGAGTTGCAGTGAATCGACCACCTCGCTGTTTTTGTTGGTATTTTAGCAATATACAAGACATGCAAACATGGGACCTGAACTAAATATACTTATAGGATTCTAAAATAAAAAGGTTAAATCAAGACAAAATTATCATAACACACAGGGCCAGACTTAAGATGCTGAGACAGGACCGGAGAGCAATGGGGAGAAGAGGTTTCTCCCCCAGAGATTCTAGAAAATGGTCCTAAGGCAAATGAAATCTGCCTCCTATTTAGCCTAGGTCTTCAAAGCTTGGTGCTGTAGGCAATTTAACTATGTTGCCTACGCCAAAATCCAGGCCTGACAGCACAACATAGGAATATCTTGAATTCTTCATAGCATTGGACACAGCTGCACTCACGGGTTACTGATTTAGTCTTGTTTTCTTGTAGGATATGGTACCTTTAAATTGCCCAACATACAAATAAACATTTTTTATTTTCTAATACCACAGTTTATATCACTTCTGATACCTTTATTAGACAACAAGGAAAATTTAAAAAATAGTTGTGATACAAGGCCATTTGTGACCACACAATACCTCCTTCGTAAAATTCTAGTTTCCTCCAGAACCAAAACAGCTGATAGAATTCCATTATGGAACTTTGTAATCTCAACAGTAGGCTGGGAACCAGGAAAGGCAGGTTCAAATCCCACCACTACACCTTGTCATCTTGGTCAAGTAACTTAGCCTTCCATTGGCTCAGATATAAACTTACAATTTAAGCTCTCTGGGGACAGGAAATACCTACTGTACCTCAATGTAAACAAACTTCTTGAGAAAGGTGTGAGCTAAATCCAATTCCCTTTCCCTTACTTTCTGTAAGAATGCATCCATTGCTTTTTAATATAGCCAAATCATTTACTTTTCACATCCATTCAACTGAATTTATTAGATACTTCTTAATTATACTAATTACACACACACACACACACACATTACTTTTTCTTTTTTATAATCTTTCACATTCCCTTTTTCCCACTCTGCACTTAACATCTGCCTGTTGAGTATTGCAATTGATAAAATGCAAAAAAATGAATCAGAGTACAAATTTTGTCTCCTATATGAGGAAGTCCCACAAGTCTGGAAATTATAAAAAAAAAAAAATATATATATATGAATACCACTGATTTATACAATAAACAATATGAACTTCATAGTAACCCATCTTTTTTCTAAAGAATTACTAATACATATTTTAATCCATAAATATGGTTCTGGGCAAGTTAAAATTTCAGATTCTTTTTACACACATTTTCCCACCGCTAAAGATCATGGAACGTGAACTGATAAGGCAATTTTCACTCGGGCACTTTTAAAATGGAAAGATCAGATTTATCAAATACTCTGGGGCATGTCTACTAACAGGAAGGCCCTTAGCACATGGTCGGGCCACAAAAACAACGCAGAGGCCCGCTGCCAATTTGGGGGGTGGGTGCGTCTGTCCCCCTGCAGTTGGCACATCGAAAATGTGCAGCACTACAGTAACGCTAGCCACTGAGATGGTGCTCACTCACACTAAAATGCACAACTGCGGTTAGCGTGCGACCAAAACCATGGTGCCATTGTACCCCCCAACCCTCCTGTCTCCACCCATTTGACATGCTAACCATTTAGCATGAGATGTTTTGCATGGGGCCCAATGCTTAAGTTTAGCACAGTGTGCTCACCGTGTGCTGAAGCCCATATTAGCTCTTAGCATTGTTTAGTAAACACGCCGCTTCAGAACCAGTGAACTCTGTTTGTAAAGCTATCTATTCAAATGACCTCTATCTATCCTTGAACAGTTTTGGTAACTATTAAAATGCAAGAACAAACTGGGCAACGATAAAATCTATTATCCTAAGGGCATAATGGGAATTGTTTAAAATTAACATAATTTGAAACAATTTTTATCCAGCAGCATTCTATTTTTGGTAAGAAGAACACTGATATACTTGTAAAAGAAATGTTTTAAGAAGCAAAGCATTTTCATACGACTGTAAAAACAGATTCTGTAATCAGCAATAGTTTTAGTCCTTTTTGTTTTTAAACCCAGCAGTTTCTTTCTACTTGTTTGGGCTTCCAGTTTAGCCAGAACAGGAACTGGGACCAGATACTGTGAGCTTTCATTCACAACATTACAATTAGGGGAATTCCTCCCACTACCACCCCACTTACTTTAGTTTAGTCACTGTGATGAAAGTTCTCCTCAGTAAGAAAAGAAAAAAAACTTACTTAGGAGAGTAATTCCACAGGTAAACAGTTTATCCACTACCCCCTCCCCCCCAGAATGTAAAATGCCATGCCAAGAAGAGTATACATAACTTTTACTTGCTAGTAAAATGAGCTGAGTCCACATGAGAGAAGGTTAGTGGAGGCAGAATGTACCAAAGTGGTAGGCTTGTAAACGCAGATGGTTCAAAGGAAATCCCGCAGAGATGTTCATTTGCAAAACGGGCTTGAAAGCTTTGCCAACACTCTCAGAATTGCCTCTGAGGTTCTAGTGGTGAGGGTAATGGACAGAGACCCAAGAGACCAATCCATTTTCTACCAGTGACCTTCTTCATAATCTTGAGAGCATTATTAGGTACATGCTTCTTTTCTAAGCTCTTGGGGCAGAAATAGATTATGCTTATATCTAATTTGTTGTACAACACCATGGCAAGAAATGCTACATAATGTATTTTAGTAAATTATTGTGGCATTTATCTGCAGCATCTACCCTGGTGCCATATGGCAGGGTTCCCAAACTACATCCCTGGATGCAGCCAATGGAGCTCATTTTCCCAACCCGCCATGCTTTTCCTGCCAGCCTGCTGAAGTCTATGTTTTGTTTTTCATGCATGGCAAGAACAAAGACGGTGAATCTGGCAGGGTTCTCAAGCTGCACAAGCGCAAAGACATAGATACATACAAATATTATCACTCACACAGACTCTGAGGCATGTTTACGCTGGCTTTAGTGCATGCTAACATCCCACGGTAGCTGCCACCACGCATGAAATGTAGCCAGTGCGGAAAAATCCTGTGCTAACTGCTCTTAGCATGATGGGGTGGGACCAGGGCAGGATAAGGGTGGAGAGTAGGTGGGACAGCCAGTGCATATGACAGCAGCACATGTTAGCTATCACAACTGCTAAAAGCATATCTGTACTTAACACCACATCAAGAGCAGATTTACCTTTAGAGGCAGTACCACCAGATTACCGCAAAGGATCAGATCCGCCATTTTGAATCCAGCCAACATCGGAGCAGAAGCAAAGGGGAATCATTCCTGCGACATCCACTAGACACGAGGGAGCACTTCTGAATGAGTGCTCAAGGGGACTGAAGCCTTGGGTGGGAGGGGAGCCTGAGTCCAGGGGCTGATCCAGAAGTTGCTGTGTGGCACTTCCACTCATAAGAGCAAAAGAACATAAGATATGCCATACTAGGTCAGACCAAGGTCCATCAAACCCAGTATCCTGTTTCCAACAGTGGCCCATCTATGTCACAAGTACCTAGCAGTTTCCCCAAAATACACAGTTTCCATAATGGATATGGGTTACTCTCAGATCATAAATTTACCCACCCATATAAAAGGAAACACTTTAGATCTTGCATGCCTCCCTTTAACATCTCTAGCCCTCCAATTGGTGCCTCACTTGAAAGAAGTTCCTTAGTCAGACCATTATATAATTAGATTCATTTAACTCACACTCGACCAACACTAAACACAAAGCCACTAAACGACTCAAACAATTCAACAAGGAAGATTTCCTAAATGATATTATTCCTACGTTAAACTCAACCCAAACTGACTTAAATTTCTCCCTTCACATCTGGTACACCTCTATTCAAGATGCAGCCATCACAACACATAATCATACAAAACCTCCTCGAAGACCTTCAGAAAAATGGCTCACCTAGGCTCTTGCTAATACTAAGAAGCAACTAAGAAAATGGAGACACAACAAAACCCTAGAAAACAAGAACATATATTTGTCTACCTTGAACTCTTATAAGGAAGCCATTAATAAAGCAAAAAAAGACTATCACACAAAGAAGCTAACCAACTCCTTTAACCGCCCACAGGAACTCTTCGATATAGTTAAATCTTTATCTAACACATCACAGAGCAACCCAAACCCATCTAATATAAATGTCCAAACCTTAGCTAACTATTTTCAAGACAAAGTCAGAAATAAAAACACCACAGATCTACCTATGCATGAAAAACACTCTACAAATATCAACACATGGCACACTTATAGCAGCATAGATCAAAAACAGCTCCTAAACACCATCACCAGAATCAACACTACGACAACCCCGCTCGATCCCTGGCCTGTTTTGTGGATTAAGGCAACAAAGTCAGAGCTAGCACCACACCTCCTATGAATAGTCAATCAATCCCTTCCATCAAGGGATCATGCCGAATGAACTCAAACATTCCATGATTCTTCCAATTCTAAAGAACAAATCCCTCGACAGGTTTGACCCCACATCATATAGGCCTATAGCCAGTATACCATTTGTAGCCAAAATAATCGAGAAAACTGTCCAAAACCAGCTGCAGGACTTTATAGACCTCAATGCTCCCCTTGATGATCAGCAATTTGGATTCCGTCCATTTCACGGTGTTGAATCTCTTCTGCTAGTTCTCTTTGACATTCTAATACTGTTTTGAAACAGTAGCAGATTGGCTCCTCATGCAAAACCTACAGATCAACCACAGCAAAATGGATGTCCTTTTTATCACGCGGAACCAGGATTTTACCCCACCATCTTCATTACAAGTCAACAATGCTGAGCTGAAAACCAAATCCACAATTCGCTACCTAGGCATTACACTCGACCAACGGCTGGACATGGAAACACATATAGGAGATACTGTGAAAGCAGTATACAATAAGATACGAACATTACGACATCTACGACCACTGCTTGACCTTACTGACTACCGAACGATCTAACAAGCCTTAGTGATCCCACATCTGGATTTCGCTAACGTAATCCTTCATGGACTCCCACAGGCAACGCTAAGTCCGCTCCAGCTAGCGATGAACTCAGCTGCGAGAGTTCTAGTAGGAGTATCAAGGACGGACCACATAATGCCAGTTTTGAAGAAACTCCACTGGTTACCTGTACAGGCCAGAATCCATTACAAGATTCTAGTCCTGACCTTCAAAGCACTAAATAATCAGCCCCCCACTCCCATCAGCAAATTGATTCACAGCATACCGGATAATAGAAACAGAAGATCCACAACGATGAACACATTAGAAGGACTAGAACAGGGAACTGTTACTTCTGGAGAGAGATCTTCAATTGTGAGTATATACTTCTGGGAATTTTCTGAAGGGAATTCTTTCTATTAAAGCTATTTAATCTGTGAACCCACTATTTTTTGTTCAATCAGTCAGGGCCTAGTAGCAGCAGTTTAAGTTTAAATTTAAAACACAGAAGAGAACTTTCTGGTTACATTTCATACCTAGCAGAGTGCTTATAGTTTTAATTTAATAGTCACTCGGGGCCTAGTATCAGCAAAGTACTTTTAGTTTAAATTTAAAACACAGAAGAGAGCTTTCTGGTTACATTTCATACCTAGCAGAGTGCTTGTAGTTTTAATTTAATAGTCACTCAGGGCCTAGTATCAGCAAAGTACTTTTAGTTTAAATTTAAAACACAGAAGAGAGCTTTCTGGTTACATTTCATACCTAGCAGAGTGCTTGTAGTTTTAATTTAATAGTCACTCAGGGCCTAGTATCAGCAAAGTACTTTTAGTTTAAATTTAAAACACAGAAGAGAGCTTTCTGGTTAAATTTAGAACCCAGCAGAGAGCTTGTAGTTTAAATTTCATAATAAGTTAGAGCCTAGCAGCAGCAAAGAGCTATAATTTAAATCAAATAAGAAAATAGCTTACCTCAGCAGCACAGGACAGGGTACAGTGTAGCAGTCCACTATAAATAAGTGGGGACATTCTGGGGAAAGGAGGGGCTCTTCCGAAGGGATGGGCTTCACCTTAACCGGGATGGAACCAGGCTGCTGGCATTAACCTTTAAAAGGGAGACAGAGCAGCTTTTAAACTAGATAATAGGGGAAAGCCAAAAGTCGCCCAAGAGCGGATGGTTCGGAAGAATGTATCCTTGAAGGATACTACCAAAAGCAGAGAGGTTCCAAAAAAGAGTAAAGTAGCCCAAATGCCCTCGAGTATGGAGCAGACACAGCTTAAAGATCCCAAATTACCCATGTCTACCAATAGCCAAATTAATATGAATAAAAAACAGTCTCTAAAATGCTTGTATGCAAATGCTAGAAGTCTAAAAAATAAGATGGGAGAGTTAGAATATATAGCACTAAAAGAGAGGTTAGATATGATTGGAATATCAAAGACATGGTGGAAGGAGGACAACCAGTGGGACACTGTGATATCTGGGTACAAACTATATCGTAATGATAGAGCTGATCAAATTGGTGGAGGGTTGCGCTCTATGTTAGAGAGGGCATTGAGTCAGAAAGGATTAAAGTTTTGCAGGAAACAAAATTTGATGTAGAATCTCTATGGATTGAAATTCCATGCAAAAAGGGGAAGGCAATGGCAGTGGGGGTGTACTATCGACCGCCTGGCCAGAATGAACAAATGGATGATGAAATGCTCAAAGAAATCAAGGAAGCTAACAAAAGTTACAGCTCAGTAATAATAATGGGTGATTTAAATTACCCCGGTATCGACTGGGTCAGTGTCACGGCAGGACATGCTAGGGAGATAAAGTTCCTAGATGACATAAATGACTGCTTCTTGGAGCAGCTGGTTCATGAACCGACCAGAGGGGAAGCCATATTAGACCTAGTCCTTAGTGGACCACCAGATCTAGTGCAAGAGATAAGGGTGTTGGGCCACTTGGCAAAAGTGATCATAGCATGATCGCCTTTGATTTAATTAGTGGAGAAAAGACAGTAAGGAAATCCACAGTACTACCTTTTAACTTTCAAAAGGAAGACTATGATAAAATGAGGAAAATAGTTAAGAAAAAACTAAAAGGAGCAGTTGCAAAGGTTAAAGACTTACATCAAGCTTGGGTGTTGTTGAAAAATACTATCTTGGAAGCCCAGACCAGCTGTATTCCACGCTTTAAGAAAAGTGGAAGGAAGTCCAAAAAACTGCCAGCATGGTTTAAAGGTGAGGTCAGAGAGGCTGTGGTTGCCAAAAAAGCAACTTTCAGGAAATGGAAAAAAGAGCCAAACGACGAAACCTGGAAAAAGCACAAGCACTGGCAGGTCAAATGCAAGGCATTGATAAAAAAGGCAAAGGGAGAATTTGAGAAGAAGCTTGCTGCGGAAGCAAAAACGCAGAATAAAGATTTTTTCAAGTACATTCGTAGCAAAAAACCTGTGAGAGAGTTGGTTGGACCATTAGATGATAGAGGAGTTAAAGGGGCACTAAGAGGCGACAAGGAAATAGCGGAGAGAATGAATGAATTCTTTGCTTCGGTCTTTACTGAGGAAGATGTAGGGATGTTACCCATGACTGAAGTGGTATTTAAAGGTGCGGAAGAATTGAAGGAAATATCGATACATCGGGAAGATGTATTACAACTATTAGATAAACTGAAGAGTAGCAAATCACCTGGGCCGGATGGTATACATCCAAGGGTGTTGAAAGAACTGAAATATGAGATTGCAGACCTGCTATTAGTAATCTGTGAACTATCATTAAAATCATCTCTAATACCTGAAGATTGGAGGATCGCCAATGTAACACCAATTTTTAAAAAGGGTTCCAGGGGTGATCCAGGAAACTACAGACCGGTGAGCCTCACGTCAATACCGGGAAAAATGGTAGAAACCATCATAAAGAATAAAATTACTCAGCATGTAGATAGTCATGGCCTAATGCAGGGGTGTCCAAACCTGTCCTGGAGGGCCGCAATCCTGGCAGGTTTTTGGGATAGCCCTAATGAATATGCATGATATATATATGCATTAGAGATATCCTGCCAACCTGACTGGTTTGTGGCCCTCCAGGACTGAATTTGGAGACCCCTGCTTTACACCTCTGTCATTTAAGATTGTGAGTGGGCAAGGTACAGATGTCCTAGACATCAAAAGGGTAGATAGAATTTCTCACATTCCTTCTCGATTCCCACCACCACCAAAAAGTTGTCTAATGGACCACATTTTGGTGGTGGTGAGAAGTGAGGAGGAATGTGACAAAGTTTATCAACCCTTTTGATGTCTAGGACATCTGTACCTTGCCCACTCACAATCTTAAATGACAGAGGTGTAAAGCAGGGGTCTCCAAATTCAGTCCTGGAGGGCCACAAACCAGTCAGGTTGGCAGGATATCTCTAATGCATATTTATATCATGCATATTCATTAGGGCTATCCCAAAAGCCTGCCAGGATTGCGGCCCTCCAGGACAGGTTTGGACACCCCTGGCCTAATGGGAGACAGCTAACATGGCTTTAGACAAGGAAGATCTTGTCTTACTAATCTGTTATGTTTTTTGAAAGTGTGCATAAACAGGTGGCCAAAGGTGAGTCGGTTGATATAGTGCATCTGGACTTTCAGAAAGCCTTTGACAAGGTCCCTCATCAGAGACTTTTGGCAAAACTAAAGAGTCATGGGATAGGAGGCAGTGTACTACTGTGGATCAAGAACTGGTTAAAAGATAGAAAGCAGAGGGTTGGGCTAAATGGCCAATTTTTCCAATGGAGAAAGGTGAATAGTGGTGTACCCCAGGGATCTGTGCTGGGTCCGCTACTTTTTGACATATTCATAAATGACCTGGAAAGTCATATAACGGGTGAGGTTATCAAATTTGCAGATGACACAAAACTATTTAAAGTTGTTAAAACCCAAGAGGATTGTGGAAAATTGCAAGAGGATCTTGATAAATTGGAAGACTGGGCATCAAAATGGCAGATGAAATTTAATATGGACAAGTGCAAAGTTATGCACCTAGGGAAGAACAACCCAAACTATGGTTACACAATGCAAGGTTCCACATTAGGAACCACCACCCAGGAAAAAGATTTAGGCGTCATTGTGGATAACATGTTAAAACCCTCGGCCCAGTGTGCAGCGGCAGCCAAGAGAGCAAATAGAATGCTAGGTATCATAAGGAAAGGAATGGAAAATAAAACAAAAGATATTATAATGCCTCTATACCGTTCCATGGTGAGACCGCACCTTGAATATTGTGTGCAATTCTGGTCGCCGTATCTTAAAAAAAGGATATAGCGTTATTAGAAAAGGTTCAGAGAAGAGCCACCAAAATGGTAAAGGGGATGGAAGGATACTCCTATGAAGAAAGGCTAAAAAGGTTAGGGCTCTTTAACCTGGAAAAGAGACGGCTGAGGGGAGATATGATAGAAGTCTATAAATTAATGAACGGAGTGCAACGGGTAAACGTAGATCGATTGTTTACGTTATCAGAATATAGAAAGACTAGGTGACATGCAATGAAGCTACAGGGTAAACTATTTAAGACTAATAAAAGAAAATATTTTTTCACTCAACGTGTAATCAAACTCTGGAATTTGTTACCGGAGGATGTAGTAAAGGCTGTTAGTGTAGCTGGGTTTAAAAAAGGTTTGAACAAGTTCCTGGAGGAAAGGTCCATAAACCATTATTAAGAAGGGACCCAGGATATCAATGCTTGACCCAGTACAAGCATTGCGGAAACTGTGTCCTTTGGGTCAACAGCTAGGTACGTACGACCTAGATTGGCCACTGTTGGAAACAGGATACTGGGCTTGATGGACCTTGGTCTGACCCAGTATGGCATATCTTATGTTCTTATGTTCTTATGTCCCTAAAGTAATGACAAAATGCACAAAGACAATGGTCAACAGGGCCTTCATGATATATGCGCCTAGAGCATGGAATGTCCTCCCCACAGATATTCAAACCATCACAAACCTGGCCCTATTCAGAAAAGCGCTGAAACATCATTTGTTCCAAATATACTACCCTGAATCTAACTCTGGAAAGCAGGCAACGAACACTCTATCTACCCGTCCATACCGCCCCAACAAGCATACCCAGCAAGAAAATGGATAGCCAGCTTGATTCTCCCTGACCCAAATTACCTAGATCTAGGAATGTAGGCACCAGTGGATATATAAAAAGTAGATAGATTCCCCAGTTTATACCCAAGTTATTACCCTGTTCATTGTAATTACAATTTGGCTTGCGGCATTGTAATAAGTTATGTTTGAATGTACACCGCACTGATCTGAATAGCGCGGTATAGAAGAAAAGTTAAATAAATAAATAAATAATACGTGGGATAGATGACAAAAAAACTCATTCATACTCATCTTTCTTGATATAAATTCTGCTTTTGATAATGTTAACCATGACAAATTGCTTAACAGGTTGACACAAATCAGAATCACAGGTACAACTCTCCAATGGTACTTGTGATCTGGTCTGGCCATTGTTGGAAACAAGATACTGGGCTTTACGGACCTTTGGTCTGACCCAGTATGGCAAATCTTACGTTCTTATGTTCTAAGAGAAATTGTAGACACAATAAATGTGATATAAAGTAATTTAAAAAATAATGAACCTTTCAAAATGTCCATCGTCTTTAAAGTACACCTTGGCTTAAGCAGGCAGCTCTTATTTGTCTAATCCTGGTCAAACACATTATCTCCTGGATGTTTTTCTAGTCTAAAACAGATTAGACTCCTCTTTCGAAATCTGATCTTCTCTTTTAGGAGAAGACACCTCATTTCTTCTTGGCTCCCTTAGCAGCACCCATCCTCCTCTGTCTGTCCTCAGACGTTCACCACACTCGAACCACCATTACACATTAGGTGCTAAATCCCATGCAACACTTGGCAAAGCACCTTGTTATGTCTATGCCAAGGACCTTTTTCAAATGTCTACATGAATATTTCCTTCTCAGACTCCTGTGTCTAGAGGCAAAGACACAAGGAAACAATATTTTAGAAAGCCTTCAACTCTTCCTCCTAACTGCACAGAATGCACCAGCGTTCAATCTTATATCCACCAGTCTGGAATTTTCAAGACAGTTTGGAAAATGCACCTTCCAGATTCTCTAAACTCTTCAGGGGTAGAAGAAAAAAAGCCTGGACTTGAAATCTTCATGTATACCTGACCTGGGTTCCCTCCAGATTTGTCGCTTTAACCAAGTGGATGCCACACTTTTCCACAGCCTCTACGGTCTGTACTCCTCTCAATCTCCTCTTTTTGCCATTATGCCTAGCTGGCTTGGTAGATCTTACCTCTCCATTCAAGCTAGCCAGGCATGAGGAGAACACCAAGTGCTTCTCATGACACAAAGTCCCAAGCCCTAGGAAATCTTAACAATCACTCTCAAAAATGCTTACCTTCTGCAGAGCCTTTAATGGTTCTCTGCTGAAGAAAAAATGAGAGCACCCGCTTTAGTCTAGCCTTCATTAACATACTACATTACTCAATGTGTTAGTAACAGGAGCTCCAAAGGGAACATTTTAGTGTCCCGTTGCATAGATTAAGGTTGCCACCTATACTGAAAGAGCTCAGAGAGGTTCTTGCAGGACCGTTAAAGGATGTCTTCAACAGATCCTTGGAAACAGGAGAGGTTCCTCAGCACCGGGGAATGGCTGATGTTGTATCTCTACACAAAAGTGGTGACAGGGAAGAAGTGTCAAACTACAGGCCCGTGAGTCTTACCTCGGTGGCGGGAAAAGTAATGGAGGTGCTCCTGAAAGAGCGAATAGTGAACTTTCTCAGAACCAACAGGTAGCAAGATCCAAGGCAACATGGTTTTACCGAAGGATGGTCTTGCCAAACAAATCTGATTGAGTTCTTTGACTGGGTGACCAAGGAACTAAATCAGGGGCATGCAATGGATGTCATTTACCTGGATTTCAGAAAAGCCTTTGGTACTGTTCCTCAAAGGAGGCCTGTCAATAAACTCAGTAGCTTGGGTATGGGTCCCAAGATGGAAACTGGATCAGAAATTGGTTGATTGACAGACGACAGAAGGGGATGGTACATGGAGCTTACTCGGATGAGAGGAAGGTGATTAGTGGGGTTCCTCAGGGTTCGGTCCTGGGACCGGCACTGTTCAATGTATTTGTGAGTGATATTGCTGAAGGACTGAATGGAAAAGTCTGTCTTTTTGCAGATGACACAAAAATTTGCAACAGAGTGGACTCCCCCAAGGGAATGGTTAACATGAGGAAAGATCTACAAAAGCTGGAAGACTGGTCTAATGCTTGGCAACTACGATTTAATGTGAAAAAGTGCAGTGTCACGCACTTGGGTAGCAGAAATCCAAGGGGAATGTACACGATAGGGGGCGAGAGGTTGGTATGCACGGTTCAGGAGAAAGACCTTGGTGTGATTATCTGAGATGATCTCAAGGTGGCAAAACAGTGCGACAAGGCGGTGGCAAAAGCCAGGAGGATGTTGGGCTGCATACAAAGAGGGATTACCAGCAGAAAGGAAGAGGTACTTATGCCACTGTACAAGTCACTGGTGAGGCCTCACTTGGAATACTGCGTTCAGTTTTGGAGACCATATCTTGCAAAAGATGTAAAAATACTCGAAACTGTTCAGAGGAAGGTGACCAAAATGATTTGGAGCCTGCGTCAGAAGCCTTATGAGAAGAGAGTTGAAGACCTAAATATGTACACTTTGGAGGAGAGGAGGGACAGGGGAGATATGATTCAGACCTTTAAATACTTAAAGAGAAATGATGAACAAACAAACCTCATCCAAAGACGGGGAAGCTGTAAAACTAGAGGGCATAACATGAAGCTGCAAGGTGGTAAATTGAAAGGCAATGTCAGGAAATATTTCTACACTGAAAGGGTGGTGGATTCTTGGAATGCCTTCCCGATGGACGTGGTGGGGGCAAACACGGTGACGGAATTCAAAACGGCATGGGACAAACACAGTGGATCCCTTTACAGCAACAGGATAAAAACAAAATAAACGGTACCATCTGACTTCTGTACCATCTAACATCTGAACCATCTAACGTCTCAAATAGGGGTGTCCTACATGGAATGGTGGGTTCACCCCTAAACAAAGACATGGGGGGGGGGTGGCCTGCACAGAGCGACAGGTGCACCTACTCTTGCCATCTTGCTGGGCAGACTAGATGGACCATGCTGGTCTTTATCTGCCGTCATTTACTATGTTACTATGTTACTATCTTCAAGTCATTATGAAATGCGCTAATCCACTCCTGGTTTTATCCTATCACATGCAGAAACATGAATGATTGTCCTATTGAATTTCCCAAAAAAAGGAAGACTACGAGGGGGGGCTCAGATTCAAAGTGATTAACACGGTTGGCAGACCTATTAACCATGTTAATAACAGTGAATGGATATTCAGTGGCACATAACTATTTTGTGCCGTGAATTTCACCTCCTAATGCTGTTAAACGCACCATTGATAACCACATAGCACGGGGCTGTTCCGGCAGCAACACTCAACATAACTAGCCAGTGGTTGAATTATTGCCACTGACCAGTTATCGTAAACTGGCTAAAGTTAGGCACGTTAAAGGCTGGCTTAACTTTAGCTGGTTTAATTAACTGGGCAGCGGCAGAATATTGCTGTTGCCTGATTAAGTGAAAATGCTAATCCAGCACACCCAACATTGCACATCCAATCTTAAATTAAAGCAACAGTGGTCAGTTGCATTAAGTGTGCTGGCTGCCGCCGCCGCTGAATATCAGCCCCTACAGATCTGTGCATACAATAGGATAAAACCAGGACTGGATTAGCAGAATCTATATGACATGGAATCAGCATACATTTGTGTATATATTATTGCAGATATTGTGTTTTGCTGTTCAAATCATTTATAGATGGAATCATTTTTTATTGTCATCAGATCGGATTTCTAGATGGTCATGTATCAATATGGTAAATATATTATTATTATTAATATTATTATTATTATTATTATTATTATTATTATTATTAAAACTTGCTATGCCACTCTGGCCAGATGACATCCAAGTGGTGTACTTTAAAACACACCTATAAAGGTTTATGTAGAATCACAATTTTATTTTATTTAGCTGTATTTATATACTGCCTTTCACCGGATCAAGATGGTTTAGAAAAAAACTAGTGTGGTAATACATTAAAACAGCACTAGGATAACTACTACATACAATCATGCAACAGTAACAGAGGTTCACAACTATATACAATTTAAAAGTATATACAACAGTGGGAAATTAGACAGTTTGGCTTTGCTCCCATTGGGGGGAGTGGGTTAGGTGATGGGGCTGAAATGTTTTGAGAAAAAGCGTGTTTACAGATGTTTCCTGAAGATCTTGAGGTCTGTTATGTTCCTGACTGGTCTGGTAGATAATTCCATGTGGATGGGGTGTACAATTGGATAGCTTTTTTGCACGCTTGCTGGTTGGATTTTGTTCTAATATGAAGGATTGTGAATAGAAGATTCATACCCAGTTTCAAAACAAAAAAAGCAGAAGGTAGGATCATAACACTATTAAACACGTTCCAAAAATATATAGATCACTAAAAAACATCAGATTTTAAAAAATAGTTCAGAAAAATGAATGCCAGCTAGACTTACACTTCAACTGTCAACAGGTAAGTGAAAGCCCCCAGGTAGGTGATACATTAAATACCTTTATAGAAATGGATAACAGGGGTAACATATGGAAAGCAGTGTGTATAAATGCCCGTAGCATGGGAAATAAGATCCCTGATGTTGAAGCTTTGGTGGGAGTTGCTGACTTGGATTTAGTGGCAGTTACAGAAACATGGTTCACAGAAAACCATGATTGGGATGTAACTATACCTGGCTATACTTTATTCAGAAAGGACAGGGTGGGAAGTAGGGGAGGAGTAGTGGCACTATATGTAAAAACTACTATTAAAGCTTTGGAATTACAGAGCTTAAAAGGGAGAGAGGAGGCATTGTAGGTTAAACTAGAAAGAGGGAAAGAGAAATCTATTTGCATTGGTGTGATATACAGACCTCCCTCACAAGAGGAAGAGGTGGACAGAGAGTTAATTGAAGACATACGCAGCATTGCTAGGAAAGGGGAAGTGCTACTGATAGGAGATTTCAATATGCCAGATGTTGATTGGCACATTCCTGCTGCAGTATCATCTAGAAGTAAGGAGATCCTGGATTCTCTACAGGGAGAACTATTCAGGCAATTGGTAACAGACCCCACACGTGAAGGGGCCATACTGGACTTGGTGCTTACCAATAGTGAAAGTGTTTCTGATGTTGTAGTGGGAGATCATTTTGCATTCAGTGATCACCAGATGGTGTGGTTCAGTATTAGGACTAGGGCTGCTAGAATCCATTCCAAGTTGAGGATCTTAGACTTTAGGAAGACTAACTTTGCGAAGATGGGCCAATACCTCAGGGAGTCGTTATTGGGATGGGAACAGCAGGGGGATGTAGAAAAACAGTGGGCAAAACTGAAAGGGGATATTTTAAGGGCAACCAACCTTTTTGTTAAAATGGTAAATAAAGGTAAAAGGAAAAGGAGACCGCTATGGTTTTCGAAAGAAGTAGCTAAAAAGTGAAGAAAAAGAGGGAGGCCTTCATGAAATACAGGAGATGACAGAGAGAGGAAGACAGGCATCTGTATTTGGAAAAACTTAGAGAAGCTAGCAAAGTAGTCAAGAAGGCAAAGATTCAAAAAGAGGAGGAAATAGCCAATGCCATAAAATGGGGGATAAGACATTTTTCAGATATATTAGTGAGAAGAGGAAGGGCAAAAGTGGTATTGTCAGACTCAAGGGTGCAGGGGGGGAATATGTAGAAGCTGATAAGGATAAAGCGGAATTGCTTAACAAATATTTTTGTTCTGTGTTCACAGATGAAGAACCAGGAGCAGGACCTCAGAAAACACCCACAAATAGGAACAGAAGCGAGGGACATCTTGAACAATTTTCAGAAGACTGTGTTCGTGAGAAACTAGCTCAACTTAAAGTAGACAAAGCGATGGGACCGGATGGGATACACCCTAGAATACTTAGGGAACTTGGGGACGTTCTAGCAACTCCACTGACTGACCTTTTCAATGCCTCGTTGGAGACGGGAGTGGTGCCAAAGGACTGGAGAGAGGCTCATGTGGTACCTTTACACAAAAGCGGAAGTAAGGATGTGGTTGAAAACTACAGGCCGGTTAGTTTAACTTCGGTAGTGAGTAAATTGTTGGAAACGCTGCTGAAAGAGAAAATAGTGAGGTTTCTTTGACTGGGTGACCAGGGAGTTGGACCGAGGGAGAGCTCTAGATGTGGTGTATTTAGATTTCAGTAAAGCTTTTGACACTGTTCCTCACAGGCGACTTATAAACAAACTGAGCACTCTAGGGATGGACCCTAAAGTTACTGCTTGGGTTAGAAATTGGTTGGGTGGGAGGCGACAAAGAATACAAGTAAATGGAGCTCACTCTGAGGAGAAGGATGTTACCAGTGGTGTGCCCCAGGGATCTGTACTTGGTCTGATTCTTTTTAACATCTTTGTTAGTGATATAGCGGAAGGACTGTCGGGTAAGGTTTGCCTCTCTGCAGATGATACCAAAATCTGCAATAAAGTAGACACCCAGGAAGGTGTAGATAACATGAGGAGGGATCTAGCTAAGCTTGAAGAATGGTCTAGAATTTGGCAGCTGGGATTTAATGTTAAAAAATGTAAGGTCATGCATTTGGGCTGCAGCAATCCAAGGGAGCAATACAGTATAGGAGGTGAAGTACTTTTGTCCACTAAAGAAGAGCGGGACCTAGGCGTGGTTTTGTCTGATGATCTTAAAGTAGCTAAACAGGTAGAAAAGGCGACGGCAAAAGCTAGAAGGATGCTTGGGTGCATACGGAGAGGAATGGCTAGCAGAAAAAAGGAGGTGATAATGCCTCTCTATAAGTCTTTGGTGCGACCTCATTTGGAGTATAGTGTGCAATTCTGGAGACCGCACCTTCAAAAGGATGTGAACAGGATGGAGTCAGTGCAGAGGGTGGCTACTAAAATGATTAGTGGGCTTCATTATAAAGTATATGAGGACAGACCTAAGGATCTTAATATGTATACCTTAGAGGAAAAGCGGGATAGAGGGGATATGATTGAGATGTTTAAATACCTCCGTGGCATAAATGTTCAGGGAGAGAGCCTCTTTCAATTGAAAGCAAGTTCTGCTATGAGGGGACATGGGATGAGGGTGAAGGGAGATAGATTCAGGAGTGATATGCGGAAATATTTCTTTACGGAACGAGTAGTGGATCTATGGAATAGTCTCCCAGTGGAGGTGGTAGAGATGAGGACAGTAACTGAATTCAAAAAAGCATGGGACTAACACAGAGGATCTCTAAAGGTAAAAAGTGGACTGTTGTAGTTGTTGATATGGAAGGACAGACTAGATAGGCCATGTGGTCTTTTTCTGTCATCATGTTTCTATGTTTCTATGTAATTATATCTCGCGTGGAGGATCGTGTGAATAGCGCATATCAGCGTATATACAGGAAGAACATCTTATTTAAACAGCGTGTTGATAGCATGTTAAATAATGTGTACCTCTCTTCCCCTGACCCATAAGGAACCTCATTTCTGTTTCTCTCTACTTTCTCTCTCTGTGGTATGAATGTGTTCTGTCCTGTCAATATTGTAGGTTTTTTTTTTCTTATTTCGGCTTTGGCCATTCTGCATTTTGCAACTCTGCACACCGCCCTGATGTTTACGAAGGGCGGTTAATCAAGTTTTGTAATAAAGATAAACAGCATGATATTTGATACATGTGGTTTGTTGTTTGTGAAAGTGCATCTTTGTGGAATATTACTGTGTGACCCTCATGTGATCTCAGTTGGTCTTGATGTGGATAGGATATTATTTTGGAAAGCTTTGTGGAGCTATGCGAATGGATTACATCTGCATCTGTGAAGTTTCGTGGAGTTCTCTGTAGCTCCGAGGAACTCTATAGAACTTATTGGAGCTTGAAGTGAAGACAATTTGAGATATTTGACGATATTTTGTCAATCAATGGAGAACATTCTCTTCAGATAATCATCATTATATGAAGCATCATTTATGATTATGTGTTTTGTGATAAGTTTGTTTATTTATTTATTTATTTATTTATTTGCTTTTCTTATATATCGCGCTATTAAGATCAGTGCGGTTTACATTACAACTGAACAATGCAACAATGTTTTTTTACATAACACAATGTGCTTACATAGAACAAGGGTACAGTCATAACGGGAGAATAACGGGGGAAACTATTTACAAGATATATACACATAAAATTTACATAGAGTTAAATACAACTGATATTTGGTTATAGCTAGATCGGATGGGGGACAGGATACAGCCATAGGGAGAGGGCGGCTAACCGTTTTCGTGTTGGGTTAGTGCGTTGGGATAATTAGAGCAGGGGGTGGATGCCTGCGACTTATGTTTTTCAGGACTGGTTTCGGGATAGTAGATTTGAAATAGATGGTGTTTATTTCTTGTCTGAATGTGGTGAGGCTTGGTATGGATCGAATCCAGGTGGGAAGTTCATTCCAGGTTGTCGGAGCATAAATCGAGAAAGCTCTATTAGTAGTTGTCTTTGTGCACCTTGTGGTAAATTTGGGTACTATTAACATGTTGAGTAGTGCAGGCCGTCTTATTCTATTTTCAGGAATATTGTTAATTAGGTTGCTGATAGGTGTAGGAGACTGGTTGTTCAGTGCCTTGAAAGTCATGACTAGTACCTTGTATTGGATTCGGGCTTGTAGTTGTTGGCAGTGTTAAAAACTTTTTTGATGACTTGCCATGCTGCTAAAGTGCCAATAATTGCGGGACTGATATTTGATATATGATAAAGGATATAAACTATCATATAAAAAATACATTTTCACATATAGGGGCTATAAGAAATGTTGTGATTAATGTAAGTAGTTAGCATAGATGGTTTGTAAGGGTCAATGTTATCAGGAAGGGGTAGATAACATGAGGAGGCATCTAGCTAAGCTTGAAGAATGGTCTAGAATTTGGCAGCTGGGATTTAATGTTAAAAAATGTAAGGTCATGCATTTGGGCTGCAGCAATCCAAGGGAGCAATATAGTATAGGGGGTGAAGTACTTTTGTCCACTAAAGAAGAGCGGGACCTAGGCGTGGTTGTGTCTGATGATTTTAAAGTAGCTAAACAGGTAGAAAAGGCGACGGCAAAAGCTAGAAGGATGCTTGGGTGCATACGGAGAGGAATGGCTAGCAGAAAAAAGGAGGTGATAATGCCTCTGTATAAGTCTTTGGTGTGACCTCATTTGGAGTATAGTGTGCAATTCTGGAGACCGCACCTTCAAAAGGATGTGAACAGGATGGAGTCGGTGCAGAGGGTGGCTACTAAAATGATTAGTGGTCTTCATTATAAAGCATATGAGGACAGACTGAAGGATCTTAATATGTACACCTTAGAGGAAAGGCGGGATAGAGGTGATATGATTGAGATGTTTAAATACCTTCGTGGCATAAATGTTCAGGGAGAGAGCCTCTTTCAATTGAAAGCAAGTTCTGCTACGAGGGGACATGGGATGAGGGTGAAGGGAGATAGATTCAGGAGTGATATGCAAAAATATTTCTTTATGGAAAGCGTAGTGGATCCGTGGAATAGTCTCCCAGTGGAGGTGGTAGAGATGAGGACAGTAACTGAATTCAAAAAAGCATGGGACCAACACAGAGGATCTCTAAAGGTAAAAAGGGGACTGTTGTAGTTGTTATGGAGGGACAGACTGGATAGACCATGTGGTCTTTTTCTGTCGTCTTATTTCTATGTTTCTATATATTGGGGTTTTATAGGAGGTTTGCCATGCCATATTAGAGGAATGAAAATTGGCAAAACCTTATTTTATTTGTCTATATTTATTTATAGCCCCAGCAGAAAAACTGCCCAGAGCGATTTGCAACAACTGTTATGGCAGACATGGAGTCTTTAAATGAAATCATTGCTTATAACGTAAATTAGACCAATAAGACAGAAATCAGGCCATTATCTTCAAAATTTGTCCATACAGATGCAAATGGACAAACCCTTTGTAAAAGAAAGAATCCATACGTAGAATCACACAGCAAGCTCGACACTTCTAATTAGCTACCACTGCTCTGTCTGTTTAAATCTATGCATTACATGTATTCAGAAGTCTCTTGCTCAAAAGTCCTTAATATTATCCAGCTCTTTCCTAATATCAGAAAGGAAATCCATAACCCACTTTTTGTGCGCAATTACTTTCTTAATCGCGTTCCATCCCCATATAAGTCACCTTCTGAAACTCAGAAACAGCATTACGAGATTTTTTTTTTCTTTTTAGTCTTTTTCTTTTTTTAACTGGGTGTACTTTGAGGAATACATCAGTAAACCAAGCCCTTCAGGCCTTTTCTTCAGAAAGGCATTTTGTTAGGTCAGACCATATAATTATTTTGGAACAGGAAAAGCCAGAGTTAAAAATGTCTTTCAGAAATGTTGCAAGTGTAGAATTGGATCCTTCCTTAGCAAAGAATATAAAGAAATGGAAGGAGGGCAGCAAGATACGCTGCTTATTTAGAATGATTTCATTCCTTTGTTATTTCTTATGTATTTTTTAATACTCTGAGGTTTCCACCTTGCTTTGAAGGTGTAAGTATTATAAAGATCCAGCCTGCGACCTCTTCTTGCCTTGGGTTTGCAGCACAATTTATTTTCTGGGGATTTAAAGCCTAAAATCGTGATATATTCTGTCACTTGAACATGTAATTTAATTAAAAGCATACTTATTTGCTATGGTTTTTCATTTGCAATGTAACCCTACATTAAAAATGCTGGTACAAAGTGAGGTTTATGCTGTCATATTCCATACTTATGATGTAACAAAGTAACATAGTATATGACAGCAGATAAAGACCAGTATGGTCCATCTAGTCTGCCCAGTAAGGTGGTTAGAGTGGTTGTAACTGCCGCTTCATGCAAGTCACCCCCCTCTATGCCTATGTTTAGGGTTGTACCTGCCGCTCCGCAGTATAAAAGATATTTAAGATTGCTTTGATTTCATCCTCTTGCTATAAAGGGATACACTGTCCCATGCCATTTTGAATTCAGTGACTGCATTTGCCCCCACCATCTCCATCGTGAGGGCATCCAAGCATAAGAACATAAGATATGCCATACTGGGTCAGACCAAGGTTCATCAAGTCCAGTATCCTGTTTCCAACAGTGGCCAATCTAGGTCATATGTACCTAGCAGTATCCCCAAAAGACAAAGGTTCCACAATGCTTGTATTGGGTCAAGCATTGATATCCTGGGTCCCTTTTTAATAATGGTTTCTGGGTCCCTTGGGTGGCATCTACCACCCTTTCAGTGAAAAAGTATTGCCTGATGTTGCTTTTAAGTTTACCACCTTGCAGCCTCATTGTATGCCCTCTAGTTTTACAGCTTCCCATTCTTTGAAAAAGGTTTGTTTGTTCATTAATACTCTTAAGTATTTAAAGGTCTGTGTCATATCTCCTCTGGCCCTCCTCTCCTCTAGGGTATTCATATTTAAGTCTTCAAGTCTCTTCTCATACATCTTCTGGAGCAGACTCCAAACCATTTTGGTTGCCTTCCTCCTAATTGTTTTAAGTCTTTTTATGTCCTTGGTGAGGCTTCACCAATGACTTGCATAGGGGCATTAATATTTCCTCCTTTCTACTGGTTATTCCTCTCTGTGTGCAGCCTTGCTTCCTTCTGTTTTTTAAATGTATTACTGTTTTATTCATTTTATGTTTGCATGCTATGTTTAATAATTTTATGTTTTTTATGAATGTTATGAATATACCACCTAGATGAGTAAAGCGTAGTTACTCACCTGTAACAGGTGATCTCCGGGAACAGCAGGAATAAGTCTTCACATATGGGTATCGTCAGTACCGATGGAGCCTGCGTGGGAATGCTCCCCAGCATCCAATAGGAAAGCTTTTGGGAGCATCCCACAGCGCCTGCATGCTGCCTTCCCGCCTTTCCATCTCTCCCTCTTCAGTTGAATTTATAGCTGAGACCAAAGGAGAGAATAGACAAAGAGAGAGAGAGATAGAGACAACTCCTAGGGGAGGTGGGTGGGTTGTGAAGACTTATTCCTGTTGTTCCTGGAGATCACCTGTTACAGGTGAGTAACTACGCTATCTCCAGGAACAAGCAGGAATGTTGTCTTCACATATGGGGACTCCCCAGCTGAGAGATGCCGGGGGATGACCCCAGCTAGCTGCGAACCCCATCGAAACCTGGGACGGCAGGTAGGAGTTGTACTAAGTCTGAAAGAGATGCTGGAGCACAGCCTGGCCAAATGAGGCATCCCGACGGGAGTCCTTGTCTAAGCAATAGTGGGCTGTAAAGGTGTGTATCGAAGCCCAAGTGGCTGCTCTACAGATGTCATCAATGGACACAAAACGAAGATTAGCCATTGAGGCTGCCATTGCTCTCACTTTGTGAGCTGTGACATGGCCTTCGAGAAAAGGCCCATACTCTCATATGCAAAGGATATGCAATTTGCAATCCACCTAGAGAGAGTTCTTTTGGAAACTGCAAGTCCCAAATGACTAGAATCAAAAGCAACAAAAAGCTGAGAAGATTTTCTATGTTGCTTAGTTCTTTGAAGGTAAAAAGCTAAGGCTCTTTTACAATCTAAGGTATGAAGATTCCTTTCTGCATTAGAGGCATGAGGCCTAGGGAAGAATACAGGAAGGTAAACCGCTTGGTTTAAATGAAAGGGCGAAACCACCTTTGGCATAAAGTGAGGATAAGTCCTAAGAACTACCTTATCATGGTGAAATCTTGTATAAGGAGGATCCACCACTAAAGCTTGTAACTCACTGAAGCATCTTGCAGAAGTGAGGGCAACTAGGAAGATGACCTTCCAAAAAAGAAACTTTAGAGCTGTAGTGGCTAAAGGCTCAAAGGGCGGTTTCATGAGCTTCCCGAGAACAAGATTCAGATCCCATGCCACCAGCAGTGGCTTAATGGGAGGTTTTGTTAAAAGTAAACCTCTCATAAATCTCGCTACGAGTGGATGAGAGGAAATAGGTTATCCATCCTGAGGTTTGTGAAAAGCAGCAATGGCACTAAGATGGACCCTTACTGAATTGGTCTTAAGACCAGAATCTGATAGATGGAGTAGGTACTCCAGAAGCGATTCGACAGGCACTGTATGGGGTTTAAGTTCCCTTTGTTCTCCAAATCCCACTCCTTTGTTCTCCAAATCCCACTCCCTGTTCAATGTAATGACCAGACATATGCATTTTGTCGGATGTTTTTTGTTACATGTAAACCGCGCTGATTGCAAATAGTGCGGTATATAAGAATTGTAAAATAAATAAAAATAAATAAATAAATTTGAGAACACCATACAGATAATCTCTTCCACCTAAAGGCATAGGATCGCCTTGTGTAAGGCTTCCTGGAAGCCACAACGATATCCTTTATCTGTTGTGATTGGTTGATATCCAGGAATCCTAGGTGCTCAGTAACCAGGCCTTGAGGTGCATGGACTGGGGATTTGGGTGCAATAGCATCCCGTTCTCCTGGGAAAGAAGATCTGGAGCACACCCCATCTCCAGAGGTGTGGCTTGAGAGAGACGCAGAAGCAGAAGATACCACGTCTGCCTTGGCCAGTGTGGAGCTATGAGTATCATATGACCTCTGTCTCTCTGAAGCTTGAATAATGTTTTGGGAATGAGGGGAATGGGTGGGTAGGCATAGAGGAAGTCCCAACCCCAATGGAGGAGGAAAGCATCCCTTGCCTGGGCGGGAATTCTGGAACAGAATCGGGGAAGTTTGGCATTCTGTGGACTTGCAAAGTGATCTATACCTGGCGTTCCCTAGATTCGAAACACTCGAGCAAGTTGGTCTGAGTGCAGAGACCATTTGTGTGGCAGCAGTATTCAACTGAGTTTGTCTGCCCAAAGATTTTGACTGCCCGGAAGATATACCACTAGGAGGTGGATATGAAGCTCTCTGGCGAGGGCCCACAGTCGCAAAGCTTCATTGCATAACGACAGAGAGCCTGTTCCACCTTGCTTGCTCACATAGAACATGGCTACTTGATTGTCAGTCTGGACCAGAACTGTCTTGTAGCTGAGATGGCCCTGAAAAACTCGGACAGCATGGAAAATGGCTCTGAGCTCTAGGAGGTTTATGTGAAGACAAGCCTCCTGTGGGGTCCAGAGTCCCTGAGTTGATAGATCGTGCAGGTGAGCCCCCCAACCCAACTTGGATGCATCTGTTGTTAAGGTGGTTTGGCATAGAGGCTGTTGGAAAGGAGAACCCACGAGAAAGTTTTCCAGTGACTGCCACCATTCTAGGGACAAAATGAGACACGTGGAGTTTCTGATTTTGTCCGTTAGCCAACCTGAGGTCTGTGTCCACTGAGAGGATAGGGTCCACTGGGCTGCTCGCATATGAAGGCGAGCATAGGGAACCACATGGGCCGTGGATGCCATATGCCCCAGAAGCTGAAGCATCTCCCGAGCAGTCAGGAAGACTTTCATAGCTGCTTGGGAGGCCAGCTGTACTATACGAAGACACCGTGGCTGTGGTAGGAAAACCCTTGCCTGCCTTGTGTCTAGATGAGCCCCTATGAATTCTAGAGACTGAGAAGGGGTGAGATGAGATTTTGGGAGGTGTATGACCAGTCCCAAGTATCGAAGGATTCACATGGTGCGAGAAAGAGCGAAGCTGGCTTCTGGAGCTGTTGATGCTCGAATGAGCCAATCGTCTAAGTAAGGGAAGACAAATATTTCTAGAGTTCTCAGGAATGCTGCTATTACTGCCATGCATTTTGTAAAGACTCTTGGGGCAGAAGCCAGACCGAAGGGAAGAATCCTGTATTGGAAGTGTCTTCCCTGGAAAAGGAATCAAAGGAATTTCCGGTGATCTGCATGGATGAGAATATGCGTATATGCATCCTTTAGATCTAGAGAACATAGCCAGTCCTGACTGAAGGTATGGCAGGAGTGTTCAGAGGGAGGTCATTTTTGAATTTTTCCCGGAACAGATACTTCTTTAATTCTCTGAGGTCTAGTATAGGCCTGTGTCCCCCTGTTTTCTTTGGTATGAGAAAGTAGGGGGAGTAGAATCCCGTTCCCTGTTGGGGTATGGGTGCCTCTTCTATTGCTCCTTGAGCAAGAAGTGATGCGACCTCCTGACCCAAGAGATTGGTGGCAGGGACCTGAGAATTGAAGTGTCTTATCATTGTAGGAGGGGGTATACTGTGGCAATGAAGTCTGTACCCCTCTCATACAATGGACAGAGTCCAGTTTTCTGATGTTATTTGTTGCCATCTTCTGGCAAAATGGCATAACCTGCCCGGGATGGGAAGGGGTTCTGGACCTTTCAGGGCAGAAAAACTAAGTTCTCTAGAAAGGAGTCAAAGTCCCTGAGGAGGCTGAGTCTGCTGAGCCGGTTGAGCTCTTGGAACTTGTGGCTTCCTCTGCTGTCTGTTCTGTTGTTGTCCCCTTTGGGGAATACAGTGTCCCTAATGGGTGTAAGATGGGTAAAATTTCTTTTTCTTGTTGAAAAAGGGTTTCTTGACTGACTTTTTCTTTGCTGGGTTGGCTGTCGACTTTGATAGTCTATTCAAAGTAGTATTTTCAGATTCAATCTGAATAGCTTTGTCTTGCCAATCCTTGCCAAAGAGATTTTCTCCTGTGCAAGGAATATTTCCCAGTTTATCTTGCACCCATTGTTCTAAGTCTGATGCCTGAAGCCAGGCAATACGACGTGCACTGATGGAAATAGCAGATGTTCCCTGTTCAATGTAAAACTCAATGTTACTTGTATGCATTGTAGTATGTTCTTGTTCTATGTACACCGCACTGATTATAATAGCGCGGTATAAAAGAATTGTTAAATAAATAAAATAAAATAAATAATGCATTCAAAGCAATCAAAGGTTGCACGGTTTACAAATTTTGAGACATCCTGGGCATGTTTGACCAGAGTAAGGAATTCTGCCCTTTTTTCCTCAGGGAGAAGAGGACTCATGAGCTCCAAGTTACCTGTAACTTCTTTGAGGAACATTCCCATATAGAGAATGTAAGAGCTAATCCTGGCTGCCAACATGGAGGATTGGAAACATCGACGCCCAAAGGCATCGAGCCGCCTCGATTCACGGCCCAGAGGATTGGAAGAATGTGTTTTAGTACTCTTAATCCTACGCATCACCGATTCCACTACCATTGAATGGTGTGGTAACTGAGTCTTTTGAAAGCCAGGACAGCTTGGAACTCAGTACATAGTATCGAGTCGTCGAGAGTGTGGAGAAACCGTCAAAGGAGTTTCCCACATTCTTAGCATAAGATCATGCAAGATTCTGTGAATAGGCAAAGTAGCTGCCTCTTTAGGAGCCTTAGGGTACTGAAGAATTTCTAATTCTTCTGCTCTAGGTTCTTTCTCTGGAGTCACTGTGATTGCAAGACCTTCAGCTAAATCACGTATAAAATCCTGTAAGGACATGTCTTCTGGAGGAGACATTCTTTGTTGAGGAGAAGGAGATGGATCCTCCGGAAGGATAGCTCTAGTACCGGCAGAGTCATCTGAGTCATCGGAATCAGATGATTCAAAGAATTTCTGTGCCGGATGTTCTTGCAAGGCACGGTACCGGTATCGCTCGAAGTCTGTATCGGGGTGTCTCGGTACCGATCCGTCAATACCCGAGATAGACTCAAGGCTCGGCATGGGGGGAAGCATACCCGCCGAGGCACTCGGTACCGGTATCGGTGTCAGTACCGATATCTGTGGAACGTCTGTAGTGGTCTTAGCAGTACCGAAGCTGCTAAGAGGGCCGCTAGACTGCGTTCGATAGCGAGGATTCTGTGATCCATCGCTCCTGCCGATGGATGGGTGTCGGTACCAGTGGAAGCGGCTACGACCCCAGAACGTGGCACCAGTAGTTCTGCAGAGGTGGAAGCCTCTGGAACATTCTAGAGCCCCGTCAATGCTTTGGAGACCGAGGCCTCCCGCCGGGGCTGTTTTGCCAGTGAATTTTCCTCGAGGGCAACGCCAGTGGCATCTCGATACTTGGAAGGAGATCTACCCTTTGAGAACCGGCCAGTCGTAGAAGACAAGTTTAGTTACCCAAGATCCATGGGAGGAAGATGAAGCTCTGGAAGACGTCTATGCAACTGACATCGTATCTGCGGCAAAAAGGGTACTGAGTTTTGCAGCTCTATTCTGCAGGATCCTCTTGGTCATCTTTCTGCAGGAGAGACACTCCGATGGAGAATGGTCAGGACCTAAACATTAAGACACCATTCATGGGTGTCGGTGACGGAAATGGTACCGCAACATTTAGAACATTTCATGAAACCACTACCTGGTTTTTCCATGTTTGAAGAAAAATGGGCCTAGTACCCAAAATGGCACCTAGCCGTGAGAGGGGAAAGGCCCCTGAAAGAAAATCTTTAGAAACTAGGTTTTTTTTTTTTTTTAAAAGAAGAAAAGAGAACCAGCGGTACCGGTAGGCATCGAAGGAAGCAGATTTGACCACAAAAAACAAAAGAATAAGGATATATTTTTCTGCGGTGACAGGGTATGCATCCTGTTGGCTCCGCGGAAAACGAAAAACTGAAGAGGGAGAGTTGGAAAGGCGGGAAGGCAGCACACAGGCACTGTGGGATGCTCCCAAAAGCTTTCCTATTGGATGCTGAGGAGCGTTCCCACGCAGGCTCCGTCGGTACCGACGATACCCATATGTGAAGACAACATTCCTGCTTGTTCCTGGAGATTGACAGATACTTTATAAATGAAATGAAATGCATAACTTAATGGAATGTATTCTTAAAAGATTTTTTTCCCCCTCATACACTCACCAAAAAGCATATATACAGTATGTTTTTTTCAAAGACAGGGTCAGTGCAAAGATATCAGGTGCCCTAGGCGAAACTTTCTTCTTCTGGTGACCCCACAAGCCTTATGGATGGTAGACTCTATTGTTTAGCTTTGAATGCCTTGCTCTTTGCTGTCCCCTCCCCTAAAGAAGCTGCTGCCCTAACCGACCGCTTAGTTTGCCTAGTTGTTGGGCCAGCCCTGCTCTCCCCACCACCACCATCACACACCTACCTAATGGCCACCACTCAGCATCAATTTAACCATGGCCAGCATCCATAAGAAAAGGCACTTAAGAACACATCAGATTCCTCTTTGGCACTGGGTGAGTCTCACAAGCTGACCTGCACGACTGACCCCAGGCCACACTGGAAACTCATAAGCACCCTTTCTCATGCAGCCACGTTGCCAGGGTTTGAGGTGCTGCTGCCCACTTGCCATCCCCAGAATGTTGGTGCTCTAGGCCTAATAGAAGCACCACCCTTGCCTTCAAACTACATTGCAAAGGAACAGGGACTAGAAAGCAGAGGTAATAGAATGGAAATCTTGTCCTGAAGAAGATGAAAACTAAGAAGCCAATGTATAAATCAGGATATACCGGCACTATGACTTATTGTGGCTGCATTTAACCAGTATTTTAAGGAAGGAGAAGCGCTCACTCTAACCCAAAATATTCACCCTGTACGGTCCAAAAAGGACTAACCCTAGATTCTAGAATATCAGAATCATATATCAGCTTCCTCCATATGTTGAGTTAGCTTATTTTAAAAATAAAAAAGGACGTGTTACATCAGGAACAGATTCTGAAGTGGAGAGCAGCTACAAAAATGCTAACTTTGAACTGAATGCAGAAATGGAGAGAGAGTTTGTGAATTGACTGCCCAGACATCATAGACATGCCCACAATCTAAACCAAGGTTATTAATTTCGGGGGTTTCATCCTTCACAATCAAAAACAAACAAAAAAGCAGCAAAGAAAGACAAAAATATTTGTATTTGGTGGTGACGGGAAGGCATATGAGGAGTTGGGAGAGGAGATCTGTCTTCAGGAGATACTGCTATTCAACGTGTTCCTTACAACTGAGACACCGAAAAGAAAAATAACTTTTCTATAGTCCTCTTCCTTGGGACACCTTAGCTCCTGTAGGTCAGTTTCAAGAAATAAACCTGCCATTTCCACACAAGATATTATAATTCATCCGCTCACGAAAACATCTTAGTGAATTTTTCAAAAGGCCCGCACCAAAGGATGCTGCTATCCTAAGTTTATTTTCTGGCCACCTGGGTATAATTTTACTGCACTGCTTTCATCAAGATGCAACAAGACACAAGCATTGTTTCCACGCAGAAAACTGACATTGTCAGCATATTTTCTCCCAATGTACTGTGACCAAATGTGTTTTATTTATTTAGCAAGCACTGGACAGGGCCCCTGCTCTTTGGCACTAACAATACTGCCATCAGGGGGGGGGATAAGTAAGAATCAAATTGCCCAAGCCAACAGAAATGGAAGTATCCTTCCATCAGATGCTACCACAAACAGTTACTCCAGGACACTCCAACGCAACCAAGTCCATATCATATCTTCCCAGACTTTGCCAAAGACCTTATAGAAGGAACCCACAATAAGATAAGATTCCACTCACCAGCAATCATTTGCTGTAAACCGCAGTTCAGCCATTGTTTCAAAGCATTCCCACGTTCATCTCCTGCTAAGATTGTCAGAACGTTCAGACAATTCTGAGTTTAATGCCCATAAAAATCATTGACTTCCTTCAATAAGAAACATGACGATTCGGAGACGGAACAATATACAGTAATTTCAATCTATTGCAGTAAACAGTGTTTCACATGACATGAAAGAGTTGGTTCTATATACAATATTCTGCATCATATAAAGATATACTACAATAAATAAAAGATACCTATGTTTTCAGAAATAAAAGTCATGCTGAGTGAGACCAAGGTCCATCGAGCCAGCATCTCACCTCCAACAGGTCTTTGTACAGGGAATGACTATGCTAAGGGCCTGACTTACTAAGATCTCCTCTCACAGACAAAAGAATGAAAGCAATGCATCAGTGAATCAGGCGTGGGTTCAACAGTGTAGCGCCACTAAAGAAACTAAGGAAAAAGGTTGGGAAACTGTTTTTACATAAACACACACATAGAAATCCTCTACCATAAAAGCCAGAGGTCGCTGGGCAGAGATGAGTTTTGCATACGAGTCTTTGCTACCTAGGTTCCGCTGAACAAAGGTAGCAACCCTTCATCAATCACACATATTAACTCTTCTGTAAAATGTCCATATGAAATCTCAAGCTGATTGCCTTTTGCATTTTTAGTGCTTTGAAATTCAGAGGGCTGCAGTTCTCTCAGCATCTGGTTCTCTTCAAATTCACTGCTGTTTTAACTATAAGTTCCAAGAACAGGAAACACCATTTGTGATCAGTCATGATATCAATCTGCTAAACAAGGTATCCATTATCTCTATTAGTTACAAGGACTGAAAGCTTAAGGGATGTCTGTGTTTGTCCAAAACCAAGCTGTTCCATATATCTGGAGCTATCAAACTGCAGCGCCTTGCTCTTTAATGTTATTCTACACATGTTTGTATACTACATATATATCTACATACATATACACACACACACATACACACATTTGCATTCAGACATCTTAATTTTTTGAGAATTTACAATGGAATATCTTTTTCAGTGAAAATCTGGCCCCTGTTTAACTGAAAATACAGAATCTGCAATACCAAAATGATAAAACCACTATAATGTGGATTTGATTTATTAAAACTTACAAATGCAAAGTACAGATACAATTTAATTTTAAATGGCCACTGGAAAATTCACCAGTCTCAAGTTGTTCTTCCGGGCCTGGTTCTCTAGGTACTCCATCCTCCTGGTCTGAACGCTCGAGTTCTTCATGTGGGCCAGGTTCTGCTCCTGAAGTTTCTCCAGATCTAAACGGAGCTGTGCCAAACTACCTTCCTGTTCCTTTTGGGCTTGAGCAACCCCTTGAAACTCTGTCTTTAAACTCACAACATCTGCAGACAAAGAAGTAGTAATAGTTCGTAGAGAAGAATTCATTGCTGCTATAGCATCCCACAGCACCTCAAGAGTCACAACTGCAGGCCTCACCAAACCACCGCCGCCAGTCTGGCCAATTGGGGACACCAACTCCGGGAGCGTGGCAGATGCACTCCTCCCTAAACCAGCAAACACTCCAGGGGGTCCACACGGAACGCTCCCGCCGGCAAAGGAACCCTCCGTGGCAGCCTGCCTTGGCGTGCTGGTCGTCACGCTGGCCAGCGCCTCACTACTGCCGAAGGTTACGTTTCCGGGACATGGCGGGGGGGCCCGCTGCTCCGGGGAAAGAAAAACCCCGGATGTGCCCAGGTCCTGAGAGCCCTCAGGACCTGCCGAAGACGCTGCTTGCTCTATTGGACCACGGAAGCCACACATCTGCAAAGTCTGTTGAGCAGCGTTGCTGGAACAGGCTTGCTCCGAAGGTAAGCTAACCTGCTTACGTTTCCTTCTGTCCATCCCGGCACCAGAAAACAACCGCCAACTACAGCAGACTACAGCACAGCAGCCTCCGGTCAATGGAATCACACCGCCGTCGCCGCCATCTTGAGACTGGTGAATTTTCCTAGGTCTCCTGTGATTTCTCCCTTGGAAATGGTGCGAAAGTATTTCCAGGAGGTTTTGAAAATCTCCAGGGAAGACCTTCCCCCGTTGACCAGAGCTCAGTACTTGTCTGTGGGTAGGGGAGTTCAGGAAGCTAATGTTGTCTCTATTGGGGTTAAGGGGGACCTTACTGGTTTTCTGGAGAGCTCATTAGAGGTTATTACTGCGCGTACTACACTCCTTATTACCTTGGCACTTGAGACCGATAAAGCATTGATTCTTAGATTGTATTTTCGGAATTTCAGTGAGCAATTTTTGGGTTCTTTTGTACGTATTTTTCCTGATTTGGCTAGGGGTACCCAGCTGAGGCGAAAAGAATTCTTAAGGTATAAGCCTAGGGTTCTTTCACTTGGAGGGACCTTTTTGTTAAAATTTCCTTCTCGTTGTTGTGTATCACATCAAGAACAAATGTATATGTTTTTTGAACCCAATCAACTCCTGGATTTTCTGAATGCTAGAGAGGACCCTGTTGTTGTTGTATCCTCCCATACGGCTGACGTTTAAGCCTTGCACTGCCTGGTATATACTTTTTTCTTTTCCTTTTGAAATTTCCTGATGCCTCTTATTATGTGGGCTGAATTTGGCATAGTAATGTGATAGTGGGGTTTTTTTCCTGTATTAGTCTTTTTGGTTTTATTGTTATACTATTGTTACTTTGCCGGTTTTCTTTCATTCCTTGTTGAATGTATAATTATAAATTTAATAAAGAGAAAATTTAAATGGCCACTGGATGGGGAAAAACAACTGTAATAGGTAAACACTGGAAGTTTTAATTTATCTATTTAATTTTTTCTTATTTTACAAATACCAAGGTCAATTCATAATTTTAAAATACAAAACACTATACACATAAAGATGCATTACCAACGCACGGGATACTGCTGAATCTGTAATTTATCAATTTTGCAGTCAGGTTATTAGTATTCTTCAGGTTTCTCATGTTCTTACGGTTTGTCTGACATGCTATTGGGCCCAGGAATTCATGGGATTAGCAAATGTTCTCTAGCCCCATGAATAAAGGATTGCATCAGTATTACTTTGACATACTTTTCTTCTCAAAAATATATATGTATTTAATGGGTTTCCAAGGAGTCTGCTATACCAGATCACAGCAGCCATAGATTAAAAGGGTTCCAGGCTGGTTCCTATGCTGACCTTTGATAGGTAGCTTTAGTTAAGGGAGAAGGCTTGAGGGTAGGGGATTAGTGTCAGAGCACAGACAGGCCTGTAGCAGTTGGGTACGGAGTCGCCAGGTTTTGGGAGATTTTTTTTTGTTTTGTTTTGTTTTGTTTTAAATTGTGTCAAGGTCTGGATTGGGGTTGTGGTATTGGCAGAGTCCAGGATGACATAGATGAAAGGGGCAGATTTAACCTGGGATCTGGGAATTTTGAGTTTGCTAGACTATTAATAGGCATCCTTCTCTGCTATCTCCCCCCTCCCCCCCCCCCCGAGTTATTTCTCCCACCCACCCTCTCTCTCTCTGCTTTGTGGTTGTATTTGTTGGTGATTTGGGGAGTTGCTGCAGCTGATGGGGTGGTGGACTGGTTTTCATCTTCTGGGGCTGTCGTAAGGTGGTGGTGGTTGTGGTGATTGGAGGCAAAACTGCATTCTGGACTGTCTCGCCGGTAGGTTTAAAGCACAGTGTGGATAACTCCTATTTGATAAAGTGGCAAGTTGGTATTTCCTTGTCTGGTGATGAGGTGGATGTGCCTGTAGAATTATGGTTTGGCTGCCTGGGTGAGATATTCAAGAGGTTAATAAAGCTACAATCAACTGTTCCGTCCAGTGTTCATGCATTTGAGAAAAACAATGTCAAGATAAACGTTTCTGAGGTGAGTGTGGACGGGGCGGGGGGAGACGACAAAGACAGGGAGACTGATACACTGGGCATTTGTGTTGAGGCCGGGTTGGAACTCTATTGGATACCTCTGTAATCTCTTATGTTTAGATTTTGGATAATACTTCTGTAATGAAAAAATAAACAAATATTTGTGAATGGAAATTAGCCACTTTTACTTTTCATTTTGAAGGGACTACTGTAAACAGTGACAGTGTTAACATTGGCAAACTAGACAGTCACCTTGTGTGCCGAACTTTGGAGGGTGGCTGTGACAGAAAGTGCCCCAATATGGCCTCTGATCTCCTGTCGTCATTACAGTCACTTTTACATCTCTCCGAGACCAGCAGAGGAGGCAATGACAATAAGAAAACAGCAGAAGTACAGCGCAGAGGGAACCTTCTGAACCCCTGTCTGCTTAAAGTACAGCCGGTCCTGCCAACACAGACTTCCTTTTCCATGAGAGCGGGACTGGTTGCACTTGCAGCACACAGGGGTTTGGAAGCTTCCCTCCATGCTGCACTTCTGTTCTTACTGCCAATGTCACCGCTGCCAGTCCTGAAGAGACGTAGCAGGTACAGCGGCTGATAGGGCACCCAATTACCTTGCATCAGCCGTGACTATAAGAACGACGACTGTTTGCGTGTTGGTTCTACTAAGTGCTCAGTACCAAACTTCACAAACTTCTAGCATGTGAACCACTAGCTAAGACTTTAAATAAATATTAGTGCATGCCTAGCCATGTCAGCTGTTTGCTGTACTTCAGGGTTAGGCTTGATTTTGTTTGTTTTTTGGCTCTACAGCAAATCAAAGGCTGCAATGCAGTTTGCTCCCAGCTCCTTAATTGCATCGCATGTCTGTACCTAGCAACTTCAGCCTGCATTGCTGTTTACAAAACAGGCCAACAGGTTTAAAATCTCGCTCGCTCTTTGTTCTAAAATCTGATTCACCTTTTCCTCAAGGTTCTGATGTAATAACTACCCACTGCATCACTGTACTCTGCTACACGCCCAAATGATTTTAGTATGCAAGTTGCTTTACACGTAGCTATGGGTGTGTGGCGTTCCAATGGGTGAGGTGCTTTGGCCATATAATTGCCCCTCTTCTAACTACTTTGTTTTAATATAATCCTCACTTGACATATTAATATTTAAGGCACTTCTCATGCAATTTATCATGAACGATATAAGCTTAATTCCTGAAGATGTGCATTGAAGCTTACAAAAGAAATACCTACTGTGTCGGAAAGTAGTTCAAGGAGCAACCAATGAAAAGGTATGAGCTAGTACTAAACATTTTTAGCAATAATTCAAAAGTCCAGCAAAGCAGTCACAAATAAACTGCACATTTAATTAATAATTTTGACCATCCTCTGTTTTACTGTATTACGGAGGATCATAGTTTGAATGAACTGTACATCGCTGATGTCTTTATGTGCAAGAGATACTTGTTTGAAATGCCATACTGATAAATAGAGATCTTGAGATGAAGATATATTAACATTTGGTACACCATTTCTGGTGTCCTGGTGTCAATGATTACATGAAGACACTGGGATCTAGGACATTAAGAGGGCAATTTTAAAAGGGGGCATGCACTTTTAGGTGGCAAGTACATATGTAACTATGGGTGACTGTATTCCTCCACATATGTATATGGCTGCATGCATGCTTTAACTTGAGGTGTAATTTCTGCCACGTAGGCTAGTATTTTATAAAGACATGTAGTCACCTACTTGTTTTTTAAAAAATTGGCTTAAAATACACACATTTAAAAGTCTTTGTAACTAGGCGCCTCCTTATAAAATTACCCTCCACGGGGCTAATTTTATAAAGCCACTTCCACGGATATGCCTCTTATAAAATACTGAACAGTGTAAAAGGCCATGCATTGGCATGAAGGCACACACTTTCTTGATATATGTAGCCCTGTGCACTGTCTAGGTGGAGTGCAGGACTGGTCTGCAATGACATGCAGTGATTATGAAATACCTTAATCTACAAGCTTCCTTGTGAATTTGACATGTGTTCATTTACACCTGCTCTTGAGGAAGGCTGAGAACAAGAGAAGACAGGATTCAAGTCCAACTCCTTGTGATCTTGGTCAAGTCACTTAACCAACCATTGACACAGGTACAGACTTAGATTGCACCCCTCTGGGGATAGGAAAATACCTATTGTTCCTGAATGTAACTTGCCTTGAATTTCTGAATCCAACTCACTTTCCATTTTAAAAAAGGAGCCCCTAGTGTGAACCTTCTCAAGAAATTAAAAAGTCCTGGGATAGGAGGCAGTCCCTGCTGCGGAATAGAAACCGGCTAAAGGTGAGGTAACAAAGAATGGGATTAAAAGTTCCGTTTTCAAAACAGATGAAGGATCAAAATGGAGTACCCCAAGAATCTGTAGTGGGATCTGTGCTGTTTAACATATTCATGGAGTGACGATTGAGATGATCAAGACACAAAATTATTCGGTCATTAAAATTGCAGAGGATTGCGAGGACCTGCAGGGGGACCTTGTGAGACTAGGTGAATGAGCATCTAAATGGCAAAGGAAATTTAATGAGGGCAAGTGCAAAGTGAAGCACATAAGGAAAAATAATGCCAACTACAGGTGCAAAATGCTGGCTTCCGAGTTAGAAGTTGCCAGTTAAGAAAAAAATCTTTGAGTCACCGTGGATAATGTGCCATGCACTGTTCCCTCTAAGCTGTGCGCGTGTGCGCGCGCACACACCTCGCCGAGCGAGCGCACATACTTTATAACAGAGCGCACAAAAATTACAGTCCTGATTCTGATAGAAAACAACACAAACATCTCAAAATTTAAAAGTTGTTGTGTATTTACAGTTTTCACAAGTTCTACAATATTTTCTAGTGCAATCAATGTGGTGTACATACAGCTGATATTTTATGCGCACACAGCCTACAGAAAATTAGAGGGAACATTGGTGCCATGGTAGCTAAAACAGCAAATAGAATGGGGTTATTCGAAAAGGATTGAAAAACAAAACTGAGATTATCATTACGCCATTCGATAGGTCTATAATACAAGCACACCTTGAGTATTCTGTGTAGTTCTGACCATCCCATCTCAGAAAGGAAAACAAATAGCGCGGTATATAAAAGATGTTAAATAAATAAAAATAAAAATAAATCAGCTAGAGAAAAGGTCCAGAGAAGTCCCAACAAAAATGACGAACACCCCAAAAATGATAAAAGAGATGGAATGACGTTCTGATGAACAGTTTATGACGCAGAGGATATAAAAAGAAGTTTATAAAATCAAGAGTTGGGTGGAACAGTTACATGTGGGATGACGGTTTAACCTTTCAAACACCACCAAAATGAGGAGACACTCCACAAAACCAACAACCAGCGGACTGAAAACATATAGTAAAACATATATTTTTTTAATTTTTTATTTATCATTAAAAAAAAAAAAAGAACCATATATTTTTTTAAATTCACTGCATAAACGTGATTAAGGCGACTAACCCAGGAGGATTCAAAAGGAGTTTGGATATGTTCCTGGAGCAAACTTTCATTAAAAAAATACTACAAACACAAACCAAAAAGATCCAAATACATCATCGAAAAGAAAATAACGAATATTTTTTAAGTCAAGCCCTTTTATGTATTTATATGTGGGATGTAATTATAGTCCCAGAGATTGTATAATGGAAAAGGGAACCAGGTCAACCTTTAATTTAAATTTTAATCCGTACTAATACTACTAGTACTGAACATTTTTATAGCACTATAAGACATATACAGCGCTGCACAGACATATATAAAAGACGGCCCCTGCTAATCAGAGTTTACAATCTAGTCAAGACAGACAACACAGTAGCTGTAGACACGGGATACATCTAGGAGGAATGGAAAGGAAACAAAAAGGAAATTAGGCAAATCAAGATTGGAAAGCGGCAGCGAAGAGATGAGTTTTCAGCCTGGATTTGAAAAGGACCAGAGAAGGCGCCTGATGTACAGATTCAGCAGCAAGGTGAAAGGAGCAAAGACTTGGAGTTAGCAATAGATGAGAAGGGCACAGATAGAAATGATTTGCCAGAAGAGCGGAGTTCCCGAGGAGGGGTGTAAAGAGAGATAAGAGAGGAAAGGTAGTGAGGAGCTGCAGAATGAATTTACTTATAGATCAGCAGAAGTTTGAACTGGATATGGAAACAGATAGGGAGCAAATGAAGTGACTTGAGAAGAGGGGTACAATAGTTGACACAAATGTCATAAATGTTTTAATGTAAATTACCATTCAGTTTATTTATTTTTTTACATTCTCTTATATACCGCGCTATTCTGCATCAGTGCAGTTTACATTGAACAAACTGAAATTACATTGAACAGGGCATTATAACTTGGAGATAACTATCTTACAGGGAACATGGGCTATGGAGTGTTAAGTGGCTTGCCCAGGACCACAAGGAGCACCTGTGGGACTAGAAACCCCAGTCCTTCCGGCCCAAGGTTGCTGTCCTCTAGTGGGATTTGAACCCCCGACCTTCCGGCCTGAAGTATCTTGCCCCAACCACTAGGCCACTCCTCCACTCCAGTTTGATGTAAACTGCCTTGATCCGGAGAAAGGTGATATATAAATACAGCTATATAAACAAATAAATATGAACACGATGAGGCTGGCAGAAGCTTAGCCGTGCAGCAGTGTGTTGAACAGATTGAAGAGGAGAAAGATGATTCAGAGGGAGACCAGCAAGGAGTAGGTTACAATAGTCTAGACAAGAAGTGACTAAAGAGTGGATAAGTGTCTTAGTAGGGTGTTCAGAAAGGAATGGGCACTTTTTTATGTTATAAAGAAAGAAACAGTAGATTTGAGCTATCAGTTGCATGTGTGTGGAGAAAGAGAGTGTGGAGTGGAAGACAACCTCAAGGTTGCATGCTGAGGAAACAGGGAGGAGTAAAGAGTGAGCCACAGAGACTGAGAAAGGAGGAAGGGGAGATGAGGGTTTAGGGAGGAAAAATAAGAAGATCAGTTTTGGCCATGTTCAATTTTAAGTGGCGGTGAGACATCCAAGCAGCAATGTCAGAAAGGCAGGCAGAGATCCGGGCCTGGATTGCCAGAGAGATTTCAGGTGCAGATAGACAGATCTGAGAGTCATCAGTGTAAAGATGGTAGTGAAATCCATGGGAAGAGATGAGAGCACCAAGGGACTGGGTATAGGGAGAGAAAAGGAGTGGACCCAAGACAGATCCTTGGGGTATACCAACTGAGAGTGGGATAGCAGTAGATGAGGATCCACCAGAATAATTTATTTTATTTTATTTATTTACATTCTCTTATATACCGTGCTATTCTGCATCAGTGCGGTTTAGATTGAACAAACTGATATTACATTGAACAGGGCATTATAACTTGGAGATAACTATTTTACAGGGAACATGGGCTGTGGAGGGTTAAGTGGCTTGCCCAAGACCACAAGGAGCACCTGTGGGACTAGAAACCACAGTCCTTCCAGCCCAAGGTTGCTGTCCTCTAGTGGGATTTGAACCCCCAACCTTCCGGCCTGAAGTACTTGCCTCAACCACTAGGCCACTCCTCCACTCCTAAACACTGAACGAGCAATGGGAGAAATAAGAAGAGATCCAGGATGGCACAGAGCCCTTAAAACCAAGTGAGAACAAGGTATCAAAGAGAAGGTTGTGATCAACAGTGTCAAAAGCAGCAGAAAGGTCAAGAAAGATGAGGACTGAGTAAAGGCCTTTAGATTTTGCCAATCACTCAACCTATTGTGCCTTTAATTAGTACTGTAAACCAAAAATTAATTTCAAAAATTAATATCAAACATTTACACCCTCATATTGAATTCATATTAAAAACCAGACATCAGAGAACCAAAATATGACATAGCAAGTTACATTATTTTTAATTTAAAAATCCAAAACTGTTCACTTTAAAATTCAACCTCATGTCTCTGTCCTCATCGTGCCAATTTGATGGTACCCTTTCTAAAAAATGCCAAGCAAGATCTTTAAAAAACTGAGCAACATTAAGCAACAATCTACAATAGGAGCTGTCAAACTTTCAGTACACAGTCAGCTTCGATGTTCTGATAAAGCATAGTTACTCACCTGTAACAGGTGATCTCCGGGAACAGCAGGAATTTAGTCTTCACATATGGGTATCGTCGGTACCGACGGGGCCTGCGCGGGAACGCTCCCCAGCGTCCAATAGGAAAGCTTTTGGGAGCATCCCACAGCGCCTGTGTGCTGCCTTCCCGCCTTTTCCAACTGTCCCTCTCCAGTTGAGTTTAAAGAGAGAGGGAAAGAGAGAGAGAGAGATACAACTCCTAGGGGAGGTGGGTTGGTTGTGAAGACTAAATTCCTGCTGTTCCCGGAGATCACCTGTTACAGGTGAGTAACTATGCTATGTCCAAGAACAAGCAGGAATGTAGTTTTCACATATGGGGACTCCCTAGCTGCAGATACCAGGGAGAGACCCCAGAACGTGTGTGCCCCTGTGAAAGGGCTCCACTTCCCCCCATGGATCTCTGGGATCCTACCAGGGATGGTGGGTAGAAGTTGATTAAGTATGTAACAGGTGTTGAAGAACAGCCTGACCAAACAAGGCATCCCGGCGGGAGTCCTTGTCTAAGCAGTAATGGCTGTGAAGGTATGAACCGAAGCCAAAGTAGCTGCTAGACAGATGTCGTCGATAGACACAGAGTGAAGATGAGCCATAGAGGCTGCCATGGCTCTCACATTGTGAGCTGTGACATGGCCTTCAAGAGGAAGGTTCTTACTCTCATAGGCAAAAGATATACACTGTGCAATCCAGCTGGACATTGTTCTTTTGGAGACTGGAAGTCCCAAATGACTAGGATCAAAAGCAACAAAGAGTTGAGAGGACTTTCTATGTTGCTGTGTCCTTTGCAAGTAAAAGGCCAAAGCCATTTTACAGTCCAAAGTATGAAGATTCCTTTCTGCATTTGAGGCGTGAGGCCTTCGGAAGAATACAGGAAAGTAAACCGCTTGGTTTAAATGAAAAGGTGACACCACCTTTGGCATAAAGTGTGGATGAGTCCTAAGGACTACCTTATCATGATGAAATCTAGTATAAGGAGGATCAGCCACCAACGCTTGCAATTCACTGATGCGACGTGCTGATGTGATTGCAATAAGAAAGATGACCTTCCAGGAAAGGAATTTCAAAGAGGTAGTGGCTAATGGTTCAAAAGGCGGTTTCATGAGCTGCCCAAGAACCAAATTTAGGTCTCATGCCATCGGTGGTGGCTTAATGGGAGGCTTAGTTAAAAGAAGGCCTCTCATAAATCTCTCTATGAGAGGATGAGAGGAAATAGGCTGTCTAGAACTTTGAGACATAATTTTTACCAGCGCGGTTATCCAAAAGGAGTGGTCCATAAGGCTTATAAGAGAGCGTTGTTCTGTAACCGTGATCTATTGATCCATCCTCAGGATAAAGACAATCCCATGGGGGATAATCAACAGGTCAATTTAGTTACACCATTTTCTCCATTTAATGCCCATTTACAACGGAGCATTAAACACCATAAGAATGTTTTAAATAGCATTCCAGGTTTAGAACAGCACGTAGTAGGATGCGTATGGAAAAGACAAAGAAACCTTAAAGAGATACTAAGCCCGGCGGCTTTACGGCCTTTGGTGTCTAATGATCATACGTTAGCGATAGGGCACACAAAATGTGGTATCTGTAATATCTGTTCAGTTACTCAAGAATTAACGGAACTGTGTCATAAAGACAAGGTATATCGATTGAGGTGTCATACATCTTGTATGTCTACAAATGTAGTCTACTGCATTAGTTGTCCTTGCGGTTTACTATACATCGGTAAGACCATTAGGTTTTTTAAATTACGGATGAATGAACATAAGAGCAAATTAAAATGCTGCCGACGAGAAGCACCTATAGTAGATCATTGCTTGAATTTCCATCACACTTTTGATGAGTTAAAATGTTTTTGCATAGATCGGATTGAGAGAGCACAACATGGAAAAACTATAGAACAGACCCTGCTTTATTGTGAACAACGTTGGATTTATAAATTAAAAACAGTGATTCCTGAAGGTTTGAATGCTAAGATCGAATGGGAAGTATGTTTATGAATGGATCCTCCCATGTGAGCTTGGGCTTACTCTCTATATAACTAACCCGCATGCGCGGCATTTTACAATAGTTGGTGAAAGTAGAGTGAACAGGCCATTGAGAAGGAGTTTCGGCAAGATCATAAGTATGAAAATTAATGAGTATCTTCGGTATCTGGAGAAAAATTATTTGAAAGTATGTACCTAATGAACTTATTTTGCTTCACAGTGCTTTGATATTATTCCCCTGAGGAAACCTGTGAGGGTGAAACGCTAAGGATAGCGCGCCTGACAGCGTCGGGAGAAGCATTAGAACATGAAGCTCCTGTTCAAAGCTAAGCACTGAGTTATTTCTAAATACATGTCTAAAAAAATTATTTTTGTCAACATTCAGTGGCCGTGTAGATTTAAGGTCGCTGATGTATTGATGGCTTTTAGTCCACTTGATGGTGCAGTATACGTCAGTGGCAGCCTGAGTTTCTGAGACCTTACGGCTACTTTAAGAAAATAAATACATGTGATATAATGTTTCTAGTTTAAGGAAGGATACAATATACTTTCTAGTTGCGTTACGGAGTATTCCACATATTAGTTCCTTGAGTGACGACAGTTTAGTCCTCCACCTCTGGGTTGTGCACCTCCTCCTGCAGCTTGGAGACTGGGCATGTCAAAGTTGTGACATCACTGGATATAGCCTGCTGGTATCTCCCATCAGCCCCAGTGTACTATTGGCAAAGCAAACTCAGAGGAGCAACAAATGAGCAGAATAACTTAACTTTAACGGAACTATCCAACCCTCAACCTGAGGAACCTTTTTAACTGTATTATTATTTTTTTTAAATGTTCACATTTCCCTTATTCTTTCATTTTCCCTGTGCCAAACCCTTACTTAAATAAGCGAGAAGGAAGGAACAGCTCAGAGAGAAATACTCACTGCGATCCAGAGTCTGAAAGGTTTTCTCATTCCTTGAAATTGATGCTCCACTCCATCTGAAAATAAACTCTGAAGAAATAACCCCCCAGGCGGGAATGAGGACTAAACTGTCGTCACTCAAGGAACAACAATTACCAGGTAAGTGTAATTTCTATTTCCTTATCGTTCCTCCAGTTTAGTCTTCCACCTCTGGGATGTATCAGAGCAGTAATTATTACGAGGGACTTTTCCACCTGGATCGCTCTCCTGGCGGAAGGTCCATAAGCTTAATCAAAGAGACCTGGGAAAAATAATAATTTAACTGTTTTTATATACACCATCTATCTACAATTCAAGAGGGTCTACAAGACCCATAACCTAACAGTGTGTCACATCTGTTGAACATGCAACAAAACTCTGAATATGCACCTGACTCCACTGTTTGCTCCGCTACACACACACAGTAGCATATTCATCCCCCTGGGAAACCGCTAATTTGGACTGGCCACTATTGGAAACAGGACACTGGGCCCGCAAAACTGGAACTGACCCAGTATGGCATCTCTTGTGTTCTTAAGGACTAGTCTTGAAGGACTAGAAGAAGGGACTGTTGCTTCTGGAGAGAGATCTGCAACTGTGAGTATATACTTCTGGTAATTTTTCTAAAAGGAATTCTTTGTATTAAAACTAATTAACCTGTGAACTGGTTTAAAATAAGCAAAGGTGTAAGACAAGGCTGCATACTTTCCCCCTACCTGTTTAATTTATATGCAGAACAAATCATCAGAGAAGCAGGATTGTATGAAGACAACAGAGGTGTGAAGATTGGTGGAAGACTCATCAACAACCTTCGCTATGCTGATGCTACCACATTACTGGCGGAAAGTGAAGATGATCTGAAACATTTGCTTCTCACAATCAAAGAACATAGTCTCAAAATGGGCCTGCACCTTAATGTAAAGAAGACAAAGATCATGACAACTGGCATAATCAACAGGTTCATCGTCGAAGGAGAAGAAATTGAAATCGTGAATAACTTTAACCTACTTGGATCAACTATCAATAAAGAAGCAACAAGCAGTCAAGAAATCAGACGACGCATTGCTCTTGGCAGAATGGCTATGAAAGACCTAGATAAGATTCTCAAGAGCAGAGATGTCTCTCTCCATACAAAGATTCGACTTGTTCAAGCCATGGTATTTTCAATAACATCATATGGATGTGAAAGCTGGACAGTGAAAAAGATAGACAGGAAGGAAATTGATGCCTTTGAATTATGGTGCTGGCGGCGAATACTGTGTATACCATGGACTGCCCGAAGAACAAACCAGTCTGTACTAGAGGAGATCAAACCTAAGCTTTCTTTAGAAGCTCAGATGACAAGACTTCGACTTTCATACTTTGGACACATCATGCGGGGAGAGAGATCATTAGAGAAAGACATCATGCTTGGCAAGATAGAAGGTCAACGCAAAAGAGGAAGGCCAGCAATGAGATGGATCGATACAATAACAGCAGCTACGGGTACCAGTCTGTCAACAATAAGCCGCCTGACTGAAGACCGAACACAATTTAGGATAGCTATCCAGAGGGTCGCCATGAGTCGACTCCGACTCGACGGCACTTAACAACAACAACAATCTGTGAACCCACTATTTTTTGTTAAATTAGTCAGGGCCTAGTAGCAGCAGTTTAAGTTTAAATATAAAACACAGAGGAGAACTTTCTGGTTACATTTGGAACCCAGCAGAGAGCTTGTAGTCTAAATTTAATAGTCACTCAGGGCCTAGCATCAGCAAAGTACTTTTAGCTTAAATTTAAAACACAGAATAGAGCTTTCTGGTTAAATTTAGAACCCAGCAGAGAGCTTGTAGTTTAAATTTCATAAGAAGTTAGAGCCTAGCAGCAGCTAAGAGCTATAATTTAAATCAAATCAGAATATAGCTTACCTCAGCAGCACAAGACAGGGTACTGTGTAGCAGCCCTCTTTTAATAAGTGTTATTTCCCTGCCTCCCTCCCCACACCCACCCACCCACCCCTGGGATAATCGTAGCTTTATAGGTACTTAAACATCATAAAAGACAGGAGGTGCTCTCAGGTGAAGCTCATTACCCAAATCAGTCATACACTAAGGACCTGAGATTAGTTAAGCTTCAGGTGAACAAGGTATATTACACGTATTAGGTACAGTTTTATTAGTATAAATATCCATAGCAACCCTTAGTAAGTAAAGAACTTAGATCTAAACACAAACTTAAAACTAAGATGCAGACAGCAGTCCAGCAGCAGGATGGGGGCTTTCCAATCTTTTGCATTGAGTGTCACATGTATGATTTTCTCCCAGTTGGTGAGAGGTCTTACGTGTGTACTAGGTGCAAGGAGCTCTTTGCTCTCAGGGAACGAGTCCGTTCTCTACAGGCTAAAGTAGCAGACTTGGAAAGCATAAGATAGACAGAGAGGTACATAGACGAGACCTACAGGGATATAGTCCTGAAGTCCCACCTCCAGTCTGGCAGCATCCCTTTTGCCATGGAGGAGAGAAGTCACGTGACAGGAAAGCATCACCCTGGTGTGGCAGGAGGTGATCCTGTAACTAGGACCTGTCCTCCAGGTGATGTAAAACCCTCTCACACCGAGAAAGTTTCTCCAGGGCCATGTGCCCATGAGGTAAGGGTTAGGACAGCCTTATAGTTGGTGATTCGATCATTAGGCATGTAGATAGCTGGGTGGCTGGTGGACGTGAGGATCGCCTGGTAACATGCCTGCCTGGTGCGAAGGTAGCGGACCTCACGCGCCACCTAGATAAGATCTTAGATAGTGCTGGGGAGGAGTCTGCTGTCTTGGTACATGTCAGTACCAATGACATAGGAAAATGTGGTAGGGAGGTTCTGGAGGCTAAATTTAGGCTTTTAGGTAAGAAGTTGAAATGCAGAACCTCCAGGGTAGCGTTCTCCGAAATGCTTCCTGTTCCACGCGCAGGACCCAACAGGCAGGCAAAGCTCCGGAGTCTCAATTCGTGGATGAGACAATGGTGCAGAGATGAGGGTTTTGGATTTGTTAGGAATTGGGGAACATTCTGGGGAAAGGAGGGGCTCTTCCAAAGGGATGGGCTTCACCTTAACCGGGATGGAACCAGGCTGCTGGCATTAACCTTTAAAAAGGAGATAGAGCAGCTTTTAATCTAGATATTAGGGGAAAGCCGACAGTCGCCCAAGAGCGGATGGTTCGGAAGAATGTATCTTTGAAGGATACTACCAAAAGCAGAGAGGTTCCACAAAAGAGTAAAGTAGCCCAAATGCCCTCAAGTATGGAGCAGACTGAGCTTAAAGATCCCAAATTACCCATGTCTAACAATAGCCAAATTAATATGAATAAAATACATTCTCTAAAATGCTTGTATGCAAATGCTAGAAGTCTAAAAAATAAGATGGGAGAGTTAGAATATATAGCACTAAATGAAAGGTTAGATATGATTGGAATATCAGAGACATGGGGGAAGGAGGACAACCAGTGGGACACTGTGATACCTGGGTACAAACTATATCGTAATGATAGAGCTGATCAAATTGGTGGAGGGGTTGCTCTCTATGTTAGAGAGGGCATTGAGTCAGAAAGGATTAAAGTTTTGCAGGAAACAAAATCTGCTGTACAATCTATATGGAATGAAATTCCATGTAAAAGGGGGAAGGCAATGGCAGTGGGGGTGTACTATCGAGCGCCTTGCCAGAATGACCAAATTGATGATGAAATGCTCAAAGAAATCAAGGAAGCTAACAAAAGTTACAGTGTAGTAATAATAATGGGTGATTTCAACTACCCCGGTATTGACTGGGTCAGTTTCACGTCAGGACATGCTAGGGAGATAAAGTTCCTAGATGAAATAAATGGCTGCTTCTTGGAGCAGCTGGTTCATGAACCAACCAGAGGGGAAGCCATATTAGACCTAGTCCTTAGTGGAACACCAGATCTAGTGCAATAGATAAGGTTGTTGGGGCCACTTGGCAATAGTGATCATAGCATGACCGCCTTTGATTTAATTAGTGGAGGAGGGATAGTAAGGAAATCCACAGTACTACCTTTTAACTTTCGAAAGGGAGACTATGATAAAATGAGGAAAACAGTTAAGAAAAAACTAAAGGAGCAGTTGCAAAGGTTAAAGACGTACATCAGGCTTGGCTGTTGCTGAAAAATACTATCTTGGAATCCCAGACCAGCTGTATTCCACGCTTTAAGAAAAGTGGAAGGAAGTCAAAAAACTGCCAGCATGGTTTAAAGGTGAGGTCAGAGAGGCTGTTGTTGCCAAAAATGCATCTTTCAGGAAATGGAAAAAAGAGCCAAACGACGAAACCTGGAAACAGCACAAGCACTGGCAAGTCAAATGCAAGGCACTGATAAGGCAGGCAAAGGGAGAATTTGAGAAGAAGTTTGCTGCGGAAGCAAAAACGCGAAGTAAAGACCTTTTCAAGTACATTCATAGCAAAAAACCTGTGAGAGAGTCAGTTGGTCCATTAGATGATAAAGAGGTTAAAGGAGCACTAAGAGGCGACAAGGCGATAGCGGAGAGATTGAATGAATATTTTGCTTCAGTCTTTACTGAGGAAGATGTAGGGATGTTACCCATGACTGAAGTGGTATTTAAAGGTGCGGAAGAATTGAAGGAAATATCGATACATCGGGAAGATGTATTACAACTATTAGATAAACTGAAGAGTAGCAAATCACCTGGGCCAGATGGTATACATCCAAGGGTGTTGAAAGAACTGAAATATGTCGATTGCAGACCTGCTATTAGTAATCTGTGAACTATCATTAAAATCATCTCTAATACCTGAAGATTGGAGGATCGCCAATGTAACACCAATTTTTAAAAAGGGTTCCAGGGGTGATCCGGGAAACTACAGACCGGTGAGCCTGACATCAGTACCAGGAAAAATGGTAGAAACCATCATAAAGAATAAAATTACTCAGCATGTAGATAGTCATGACCTAATGGGAGACAGCCAACATGGCTTTAGACAAGGAAGATCTTGTCTTACTAATCTGTTATGTTTTTTTGAAGGAGTGAATAATCAGGTGGACTAAGGTGAGTCGGTTGATATTGTGTATCTGGACTTTCAGAAAGCCTTTGACAAGGTCCCTCATCAGAGACTTTTGGCAAAACTAAAGAGTCATGGGATAGGAGGCAGTGTACTATTGTGGATCAGGAACTGGTTAAAAGATAGAAAGCAGAGGGTAGGGCTAAATGGCCAATTTTCCCAATGGAGAAAGGTGAATAGTGGTGTACCCCAGGGATCTGTGCTGGGTCCGCTGCTTTTTGACATATTCATAAATGACCTGGAAAGTGGAATAACGAGTGAGGTTATCAAATTTGCAGATGACACAAAACTATTTAAAGTTGTTAAAACCCAAGAGGATTGTGGAAAATTGCAAGAGGATCTTGATAAATTAGAAGACTGGGCATCAAAATGGCAGATGAAATTTAATGTGGACAAGTGCAAGGTTATGCACCTAGGGAAGAACAACCCAAACTATGGTTACACGATGCAAGGTTCCACATTAGGAACCACCACCCAGGAAAAAGATTTAGGCGTCATTGTGGATAACATGTTAAAACCCTCGGCCCAGTGTGCAGCGGCGGCCAAGAGAGCAAATAGAATGTTAGGTATCATAAGGAAAGGAATGGAAAATAAAACAAAAGATATTATAATGCCTCTATATCGTTCCATGGTGAGACCGCACCTTGAATATTGTGTGTAATTCTGGTCGCCATATCTTAAATAGGATATAGCGATTTTAGAAAAGGTTCAGAGAAGAGCCCCCAAAATGGTAAAGGGGATGGAAGGATACTCCTATGAAGAAAGGCTAAAAAGGTTAGGGCTCTTTAACCTGGAAAAGAGACGGCTGAGGGGTGATATGATAGAAGTCTATAAATTAATGAACGGAGTGGAACGGGTAAACGTAGATCGATTGTTTACCTTATCAGAATATAGAAAGACTAGGAGACATGCAATGAAGCTACAGGGTAAACTAAGACTAATAAAAGAAAATATTTTTTCACTCAACGTGTAATCAAACTCTGGAATTTGTTACCGGAGGATGTAGTAAAGGCTGTTAGTGTAGCTGGGTTTAAAAAAGGTTTGGACAAGTTCCTGAAGGAAAGGTCCATAAACCATTATTAAGAAGGGACCCAGGATATCAATGCTTGAACCAATACAAGCATTGTGGAACCTGTGTCTCTTGGGGAAACTGCTAGGTACGTATGACCTAGATTGGCCACTGTTGGAAACAGAATACTGGGCTTGATGGACCTTGGTCTGACCCTGTATGGCATATCTTATGTTCTTAAGAACTGGACCCCCACACGGCCTCTCCGTCAGATCTAACAGGCTGAGCCTAACCCTAGAGCCCTAGGCTGGGAACTGAACAGGTATACGCAAACATCCCTAAGACCGAGCGATGGAAGGACTGTCCTTGCGGATCCGCCGTATCTACCAATTCCCCACAGTAGCATACAACGTGAAATGTTGACGGACAGCGATGTGGTACCTTGAGGCCGAGAACAAACTGAAGAACCTTCTTCCTTGGGGACCAAGAACTAAGTAGAGCGTCACCCGAAGCTGAGAAACATCCTTGGCCCCGGTACGAACACCCCTATCCGCCAAGTCCGATCCAAAGCTTGCTAAATGGCTTTGGAAGTCAGAGATTCGAGACACCCACCTGGGATCTACCTTTCTCTGGTACATAAAAATTTGTTTCTGACTTGCTACCAAGGTTAGCACTGACCATGCATGCAAGTGGTGACCATCCTTTCTTTTTTTTTTTTTTTTTTTTTTTTTTTAAGGTTACTACCACCTACAATGGTCACATAAAAGATTTTAGAAGGTGTAGATGACGTGTCCCACTCAGTTCATCCATTCGCCCCTACCTACACCATTCGAACTTCGCCAACTCCCTTAAAGCTCTCCAGTGCTTAAGGTCTTCGAACCACTAACATTCGGCCCTCTGCACGTTCCTTCTATTCCTACCGTTGTGCAGCCGCTGCTGACAACTAACAGTCTATTCCAAAGAAACAGTCTATTCCGAAGAAATCTGATAAATAAGGTTCACCTATAGTCTCTATTGCGTGGCCTTGAACCCTCTCTGCCGAGATACATGATGAACCAAACTCATGCCGGGACAAAAAGATTTTCTTTTTTGTTTTTTTTCTTTGAGAGCCGAAGTTTCAACCTTTGCAAAGCTGGCAGTGGGGCTTAAAGCCCTATTGCGGCGCTTCCCGACCAGTGTGCCCTGGTAGGGACAACCAGATATGCGGCTAGGCATGGACTCATGAAGTGCTTGTTCCATCCCAGCCAGACGGTACTCCCGAAAGAAGACAATAGCCATCTGATTCCAGCTCAAGTCCCCAAGCAGGGATAGAACCGGAGAGAACCGGACAGACTTGTTGTAGAAAAAGAATAGAAGAACTCTTCTATTCCCTGCTTCCTCCCTCCCCTCCTGTTCCAGGAGAGTAGGCCTATCAAAGGTGCGTGGACTTTGTGCATATGCTGCTATTTTAAAAATAGGAGTAAACTGATATTGAAACTCACCAAGGTCCAGTTTGGATCATCTCTGGCTGCCAAAAGTTTAATTTGAGGAATAGCCAATATTCAAGAGTATAATATTTTGCGAGTAATTAAGCAATGCATATTTCCACTGGCCGAGTGACTTCTTTAGTTTACTTCTACAGTACCTTTCACTTTATACTTCCCATACTGCCAAACAGCCTGGAACGAATGATCTCTCCACTTCCTTCACTCCTGCACCGCCGCCACATCAGAGCCCGGTACTGAGCCATCTGAATCAGAATCATAGTCAAAACCTTGGACAGCTCCCAGCTGTTTCCCATCTCCAGGGTGGTGCCCCTCATTGGGGATGCTTAGCCAAAAATAATGAAATAGGACTTCCACTCTCAGCCTGCCCCATGTGAGACTACACTCAGGGGTACCCCGAGGCCACAGAGTCTGAATTTCCACACCAGAAGGACCAGGCCTGATGCAAAAGGGAAAGAATTCTGGGAGGACAATCCGGAGTTTGGAAGCTATCCTCTCAGACATGACTCCCCAACGCCATAGGGCACAGCCTCCACAGACCCCCTAGAAGATGAGTGGCTCACAGCATGATTGCCGGATCCTCCAGCCAGCTGAATAACCTTACCCATAATGCCATCTGCCACATCCTGCCCTGAGGTAGGCAAGGTCAGACTAACTGTATCCCCCAGCTGGAAGGGGGGGAAGTAGGCCCTCCATTGATGACTCAGAATCCAGGGATGAGGCACTTTGCTTGCCACAGGTCAAACAGCATTTCCTGGAAGAAGATATAGAGAGTTCTGATAGTATCACAACAGTGCATGCTAAGGCTGCGGCAGCCCAGAGGTGCGCATGAACTGTGCTTTTTTGCAATGTGTGTTACAGGCGCACAATAGGTAAAAATGCTAATAATGCATGCAAAAAACGGCAGGAAACCCCACACCGTGCCAACGGTCACCAGTAGACCCACCCCCGAATTGCATTCTAGGAAGACGGAATTGACAATGACTAGGTCACTCCCCTGAAACAGTGTTACTGGCTATGCAGCACTGCATTTAAGGTGGCTGGCAAGCAGATCCCTTCAAGAGCCTTCTACAATCTTCAGGAGAGAGCAGGGGGGACAGATGAGGAGGGAGGGGGCATTGAGGTTGTGTGAGGATGCTGAATTCTGCCATCCTTCCAGATCCTTCCAATTTTCTGGCTGCTTAACTGGTTCTTATCCAGGGTGAGCGTGGAGATGAACCAATTTTCCCTCCTCCTATGGCTACCGATAAGACTGCAGTCTAGTGGAGCCTCCCACGTGGCGCTTATGAGAGAGTCACCTTTGTTTCCCAAGGTGGTCATTCACAAGCATTTTATCAGTCTTTTCCTCTCAATCCTTAGATTTTCTTCAGAGAGAAGAAAATCCATCCACCATCTGCTGGAAACAAAGAAATACTGAAGGAACCTCTGGTGACTGAGGCAAATAGAGGAATGGGAATGATGTCATTGAACTCTGAGCTTTTCATTGGTTCTTTGTCTCCACCAATCTGCTGGTAGGGGAACACAGCCTAGCAGGACAATATGGAATAGCACTTTTTTTAAGTAAAGGAAATGTGCCCTCCAATACGCTAAAGAACATTTAAATATTCATGTCAGACAGAGAACAGATTGACACTCACAATTTACTTAGCTCAGCAACAGTGGGAAAGGTTAAGTAGGAGCATGCATCTTTCAAAAATGTTATTTTGCCTAGGGAAAAAATGGAAATGTTAAAGGAAGAAGTCTATGCTCATATTTCTGCTCATTCTAATTGCTGACCAAATTACTTAAGCACGCACACATGTATACCAGCAAAGCCTAGTACTTATGGGATGAAGTAGTACAAACTACAAAATAAAAATGAAATGCTCCTTATAAATTCAGAGGATAATATCCAAAGCCAATTATGTAGGTGAATAGTGATCCGTGCCCACAAAATCAGTTGTCTAAAAATTGTTCTGCCTCAAAAATGGTAAAAGAATATGCATCTTCTTCTACCTTTCAGTCACACTTAGGATAATTATTCCCAAAGACATGTTTTGGGTGGGACTGGAAAATAACAGGTCTGCATAGGTTACGTATACTGTCAAGTCCATCCGTAGAAAATCAATTTGCAAAAACTAGGTGCTAAAGTATCTCAATAATTTGTACCTGCAGCAAGTCTGAAAGTAGGCAAATACTTTTTCCTTGAAATTTTGTGCTAAATCCCTGAAGACAAACTACCCATGGACTTTACCTCAATACTAAGAATTTAAGGCCAAATATTTAAAGCGATTAACACGTTTAGCAGACCGTGTTAATCATGCTGTCCAGGATATTCAGTGGCACTAACATGGTTAGTGCTGATGAATATCTGTGAGTGCCGCTGCTAGATGCCCCGAGGCTAGCCAACTAGAATCGGGGCAGAGCGGGGGTGGCACCGGACTTGAGAATATTCAGCCACTGCCCAGTTATCTCTCAGTGGTGAAACTTAGGCACAGTAAAGGCTGTCCTAGCTTTCACCACTGAAGCTAAACCAGGCAATGGCTGAATATCGTCACTGCCCCGTTAGCTTCTGTGCTATCCAGCTCACCTGGATATTCAATTCTGATGGCCGGAAATGGCCCCGGCATTGAATGTCAGGGTCTAAGGTTCAGTGGTGACATGTAGCCGCTTTAGAACAGCTAACTGCTGCGCCGCTGAATATTGGGCCCTTAAATACTTCCTCACAATATTAGACATTGGCAAAAATACTCATTTCACCAATATATACAGAAACATAACAAATAAAAATCAATAATATTCAAGAGTAGGATATGTAGTAGTAATCCCTCAGTCTTTGCATCTACAAATGTCAGTTGGCCCAATAAAGAAATCATCCAAACTCAAGTACTTTGCTGGTTCTCTTTAAACTAATTTTACTTTTAACAGGTTAATATGATACTCTTCTTTTTTACATACCACAGAGAATAAACTATGACTGGTTTGTGGGTCAGCTAAACCCCTCTTAAATAGCTACAGTATGCTTGCAAATGAAAAGAGGACATTATCAGCAATCTCCGAGATAATGTTTGCCATATGTGAAGGCTGACAGAAAAAATTGAGGCCCATAATTTAAGAAAGCTAACTTCCTGTTCCAAGACTTGATAATTACAAGCTAATGTAATAGTTTATTTTATCCAGTTACTAAATGTAATGCATGATGCTGTTAATATTCCCTTCATGCTGTGTTCTTACAAAAACTTAGAAACTAATTTTGGCTTTAAATATATTGGCCACTTAGCTGATGAAATTCCAATGTAGCGAGAATAAGGAGCTGAACAGTTTCAGTTAATTAACCAATATTGCCTTTGCACTGAATTGCGAAGTCATTTTTATGATAAGCATGGCGCCAGCTACATCAATATCGTTAGATCAGAACACTCGTTATTTTATTATTTATTATCCCAAAACTTATCAAGTTACATGTGTGCCATGGAAACACGATTTTCACTATTTGCCGGCATGTGCTGTGACTATTACCTAAATCACTATTATAATCTGCAAACCCAGGGATAAAAGGAAAAAGATTGAAGAGCTTCTACAGAAGAGGCACTACAAGGCTTACGCAGCATTATACCATGCCTCCAGGGACTAGTCGGTTCCCTTCTGCGTATTTCACAAATTTAAGCACACACTTCTATGCCTATTACTATTGAAAAATACAAATGGTTGGTGAATATTGAGGTGCTTTCCTTATCCCATCCAATTCAAACTTAGGGCCTCATTACAAAATTGCATTAGCAATTTAACAAGTGTTAATTTTATGTTTAGGTTTTACTCTATTTGATATTCCGCATATCTGAAACAACCTATGCTGTTTACAATAAAAGGCAATACATACAGGGAAAGGAACACCATTCTGCTGACAGGAAAGAAAAGAGATAGAGAACATACAACAAAAGACAAACGATCGTACAAGGTCCTAGGCTCACCCCTAAAAGCTCACTCAAAAAGATGAGTTTTTGGTGCTTTCCTAAAGCTTTTTAATTCTGGAATGAATCTTATGGAAGCTGGGAAACAGTTCTATAAAGACTGGAACTGTGTTCCAGTTAAACACTCGGTTGGTAAATAGGCCCAATAGGTAATACTGGGGCTGGTATTATTTAGCAAGCATTAAATAGCCCTAGTGTGTGTTAACGCACATTAATGCATGTTAGTAAACGAGGGCTTTAGGTGGCTGTAAGAGACATTTCCACTATTAGTTACTTCTGCAAGCCACAGTTCTACAGTTTTGCAGCATAACCCTTGAGAAGCTGACCCCCCCCCCCCCCCCTTAGTTCCATCTAGAATAGCTAATGGCTAACTCAGTAAGATAAAGTTTATGGTTTTGTTTTTTATAGGAGGGATATGTAAAAGTGTATTTAAATCATATCCAAGACCTAGATCATACAGTATTTGCAGCTGAGTTTTATGCAATCTAAATTAAACTCCACCCATTCGGAAATACTGGTGTCATCTTCGGCAGGTATTACAATTCTTTTCTTATCTAGAATAAACATCTTCTTATATACCATACATCTATAATTCCTGTATACAGTATTCACACCTTTTTTGTTCACTGGTTTGAAATGCAAAGGATATAAAAAGTTGTCCGAATTCAATTCTTTAGATAAAATCAGATTCAACACCAAGCAAAATGTAAAGTAAACAGTTACAATAATATTAATAGAAGTAAAAAAAAAAAAAAAAATCCATACCTCCAAGCCTGGAAGTATGCTCATGTTTCTGAAGCCAAAACAATCTGAACATCCCCAGTCTTAAAGATAAAGAAAAGGCTACGTTTTAAAAGGTCAAGCTATGCATTTCATTTTTTTGAAAATAAAATAAAATCCTTTTCTAAGGAGCTTAACTGAAGCTCTGAGGCTGTATATGGTTTTTCCGCCTTCCTTTGCAGCACAGTGATTGAAATTTCCAGGTTGCTTCCTGTCGGTTCTCTTGCATCACAGTCTCTGATCAAACGGGAGGTATCAGTACTACTACTACTCACACTACTACTAACATTACTATCAGCCACTCGGGTGCTTAAGCACCAGGAATTCTGGGATTTATTTTTCTCTCCATGGTACTTTAACTGCTGGTTTTTTACCTCTTCCTTCTGCCTCCCCAAACCAATAATTAAAACAAATCTAATAATAGACGTAGGCCTCTATTTACTAAAGTGTATTAAGGTTTTGCACTTAATGGGGTATACTTACTAAAAGGTGTGCTGGTAGGGCATAGCAAGGCCATGAAGCCAGCGCACATACATGTACCAACTTCAGGGGGCACGTGAATACATCCCCCTGCCACTGGCATGTTGCTAACTTGGAGGCACCGCAGTAAACCGGCACATGGGTGCAGGCAATGCTATCCATTGAGGTGACGTTAAGTGTACCCGTGCTAACTGCAATGATCGTAGTTAGCACGAGCCCATCATGCCCACGCTAACCACGATGTACCATCAATGCCCACGTTCTTGCCTCATCCCACCCTATCTCTGCCTATTTGCATGATAAACCGTCAGCATGGGATTTTTAGCACACCTAACCCCGCGCTAGCAGTTGGCGTGGTTTAGTAGGTAGGCCCCAGTGTGTGTCAGTTGCAAAAGTTAAGACATGTTAGATGCAATATTTCTGCAGTAACTGTTGGGGGCACTCTCAGAATTTTTGGAAGGACTGCCTTGTAGTTCACACAAAGTTTGCTAGTTTATGTTTTAAATGGGTGGCATAAAATTTGGAATGCAGTTAGCTACACCTGTTGCGTTATCTGTTGTTAGCAGGGAAGGCACCCTGATGACATCCATGTTACCTGCAAGGTGCAGTTCATGCCTCATGCTAGTATTTTGTGTGTTAGCCATTTAACACTAACAATTTATTCCTGCATTAAACAACTAACACATCTTAGTAAATACAGCGGCCTTAGACATCGCTAAGGTTGATTTCAACAACATATGCAGTTTTAACTACACCAAAAATAACTTAAGGCTCCAAGTTGTGTATATTATTTATCGTTAAATAAAAGACCGTTCTTTAAAAATAGGTTGGGGCAGCCTATACAACAGCTTGGAAGTCTCTACATAAATAGGTTCATTTAACTCACAGATAAATATAAACATTTTCTGATCTTAAATTTCTATATCCAATGGAGATGTGAGCAGATGAGATTCAAGAGTAATTTTTGGAAATACTTTACAAAGCTGATGCATTTCTAGTTATTCACACAGAAATCACCCAGAAAAAAACTGACTGAATTGCTACTCCCAAATAATACAGAAAAACAACAATTTACTCTCTGGAAACCTGGGAACTTTGAAGAGGAAGCAATGTTAAGAAAATGAAAATGTATAGTAGAATATAAAGACCATTTCCAATCACAACCGTATTTTTTTTATGTAGGACTTGCAAAGTATTGCTTTCATAACAGGGAAACATCTAATCAATTTCTTCTTTTGGGTCCCAGTCCCCAACATGTTTCTATTCAAAAACAGCAAATCTAACAAGTGCAGCAGTTTTGCTGGAATCCTTCATATCAAAATTATTATGTCTCTATTAATATCACAATGAGGTTTTACATTCTCAACTCACCAGACATTTCGTCTGATGGTAACGTGCACATTAAATATGCACCATCACACCGCCTTACACTTAAAAAGCATTTGAGTATTTCAGTATAACAGATGTGCAGCATTCTGGGGCTCTAAAATCTCCCCCTTCCAAATGTTTCCTCATCATATTGCTTGATCAGCAGGAATGTTAATGAAATTCAATCACAGCCAACAGCAAAGACAAAGAGGCAATTGCTTCCATCCACATTATGTAAGTTTAGGACAGACTATCACACAAGCTCATAAAGTATTCACAATTAATTTAGCTCTGCAACCTGTGATCACAAACGGACCTCACTTCCCCTACTTCAACATCACACTATACTATTCCAAAATTAAGTTTTCTTTTCAAATGTATGCAAAATATAATAATTAGCAAAAAACATCCTACCCGTAGAAGTGACTGGGACTCATCCTTTGATTTATTATTATCTCCTGATGTAGGATACTGTGAAGTAAGTGATCCAAGCTTTTCTCCTCCTCCTGACACCCCCTGCAGGAAGCCCTTAGGTTCCACAGTCAAGCCATACACAGGTCGCACCAGGTGGGCAGCCTCTACATTTGGACTCTCTCTTGAAGACTTTGGCTGCTCTTGGCTAACTGCCACCGTGGTCAGGAGACCCAAACCAACTTGCGTATAAGATGGGCTCCCCCTCAAAATCTCTGTTCCTCTCCAGGGTACAGTGCGAAGGTCATCACTGGTGCCATCAACCCAACCTTTCTCCTTCACCCCCGCTTTATCTTCCAACTTCTCCTTCTTCACTGTACTCTCGCACAAAGTGTTTACTGTTTTGGAGTCAGGATTAACTAGGCTGTACACCTTTAGATCAGCTTTGGACTCTTCCTTGACAGGGGATGTGCCATGACTGTCCCTTCCATTTGCTGTAGCGACATCCATCTCCTGACAATGCACAGTATTGAAGTGTTCCAATAAGGACTGAGTATCAGCAGCTGTGAAACCGCACTGTCGGCATTTGTAGCAGCTATGCACTCTCCTAAAAGAATAAAACCAAAAACAATTTTACTTAGGGCTCTATTACTTTCATGTACATATATTTTCTCTCTTGTAACATGGAAACATGAAACCTGAAGTGAAATCAGACTAGGAATGCAAGACGAGGAATGCAAATTTCTCCTCTTGGTTATGCTTTAGTTAACATGTAAATTAATATGCAGCTGATAAACACCGGAATAACTGGTTTGCTGGCTCTTCCACTGGTTGAACACTGTTTGAACTAGAATCTGATAATTCTGATTACAGAAGAGTTTATGCAACTTTACCAAAGACACAGACATGAATTACTGACTCTGATTGAATCCCTCTTTGTTTTACTTCTGCTGAACTCCCTTTGTTAGGAGCTACCCACTGTAAAATATTACATTTTAAATAGGTAACTTTTTAAAACTGCTGAACTAATGGGGCAAACTGATTAATATGAAATGCACCCAGAATGACGACTGTAACATTAGGTTTAAAAAAGGATCCCACTTTCCTCTGCTACCCACACATGTAAAACACAAAAGCTGTTTTTCTTCTTTTACTTGGCAGTCATTTTCTGCTCCTATTCCTTCCAGCTCAATCAAAACCAGGCTGTGATCTTTGCTATGAAGCAGTCATTTACGCTATGCAGGGTTTCCCCCCTCTTTTATGCCCCTCCACCACTCCTTCACCCCACATATGTACTGTGGCAGGGCCATTGTCGGAGTTGTCCTGGGCTGTAAGTAAGGTTACCAGACGTCTCCGATTTTCAGAGACTGTCCCCGATTTTAGAGCTGTGCCCCCGACTCCCAGCTGCTTCACAGCCTCCTGTCCTTAATTTCAGTAATAGGGACAGAGGCGGCAGGAAAACATTATTTTCAATTTAGTGATTTGAATCTGTCAGTTTTTAGAATTTATAGCTTTATATTTTACACAGTAGTGGGGAAATGCATCACTGTTTCTATTTTTCTGTTGATTTGTCTGCTTGTCTGGTCAGCGTTGCTGTAGGATTCATTTCCATATTTTCATGATGTATGTCTCACATTTGTAGTGTCTTACTCCATCTTCATGTCACTTAGTCTGCGTTCACACCTGTCACAAATGCATTAGTGAATGCACATTAACACTAAATTCAAAATTGTTCACATTCATGCTTGAAGGAAATTAGGCAACACATTCCATATACACCATATAGCAATTAGTCCCACTCATAGAGAACCTCACATAAAGCCTGTGTTCACATTTGTCACAAATGGGCCTTATAGTCTTATCTGCTATCATATTTGTATTCTATGCATAAACGTTCTACACAGGTTCATAACCAGCTTCATTGCAACATACTGTACATATGACTCATTATCCCATTTTTAGATCTACAGAATCATTTTCTTAACATAATTAGCATACAGAACCGGGCAAAAGTTATTTGAAAAATGTTCCTGTAATGTCAGTCAGAAATAAGGAAATAGTTCTCAATATGAGACGGGGGAGGGCGCAAGGCATCAAACACATTCTCAACCTATCGTTCTGAACTGCTACTTTCCCTGCAGCCTTCAAGCATGCTCTGGTCACACCTCTCCTCAAGAAACTTTCACTTGATCCTACTTGTCCCTCTAATTATATCGACCCATCTCCCTTCTTCCTTTCATTTCCAAAATTCTTGAACATGCAGTTCTCAGCTGTTGCCTTGAATTTCTCTCCTCTCATGCCCTCCTTGATTCACTTCAGTCTGGCTTTCATCTCCTACTGAAACGGCCCTTGCCAAAGTCTTCAGCGACTTGTTCCTGGATGAATCCAAAGGCCTTTACTTGTCCTCATTCTTCTTGACCTTTCTGCTGCTTTTGACACTGCTGACCATCATCATCTCCTCGATACATTGTCTTCACTTGGTTTCAGGGACTCTGTATTGTCCTGGTTCTCTTCTTATCTCTCCCAGCGCTCTTTCGGTGTCTGTTCTGGTGGTTCCTCCTCTACAGTTATCCCTCCTTTCACTTAGTGTACCCCAAGGGTCTGCTCTAGGCCCTTTCCTTTTCTCTCTCTATACCCAGTCCCTAGGTGCTCTCATCTCCTCCCATGGTTATCAATATCATTTTTATGCTGATGATTCTCAAATCTATTTAAATACACCTGATATTTCTCCTACACTCCAAGCCCGTATATCTGCCTGCCTATATGAACATCGCTGCCAGGGATGTCTCACCACCGTCTGAAATTGAACATGGCCAAAATTGAACTTCTTATTTTTCCCCCTAAACCCTATTCCCCCCTTCCTCCTTTTTCTATCTCTGTTGATAACACTCCTTTCTGTTTCCTCAGTCCGTAACCTTGGGGTCATCTTCGACTCCTCCCTCTCCTCCACACATATCAATCAGACAGAAACTACAGGTATCTCTATAACATTAACAAAATTTGCCCTTTCATTTCTGAACACACTATTAAAACACTTATCCACTCTTTAATCACCTCTCGTTTAGATTATTGCAACCTCCTCTTTGCAGGTCTCGCTCTGAGTCATCTTTCTCCCCTTCAGTCTGTTCAAAACTCTGCTGTGTGGCTAATCTTCTGCCAGTCCCATTATACTTATAACCCCTCTTCTTAAATCACTTCATTGGCTTCCTTTCCGTTTCCGCTTCCGTATCCAATCGAAACTTCTTCTTCTGACCTACAAATGCATTCATTCTGTTGCTCCTCACTACCTTTCCTCCCCACTCTCTCCCTCCACCCCTCCTCGTGAACTTCGCTCTCCCTCTGGCTTTCTTCTTTCTGTACCCTTCTCTTCCATTGCCAACTCCAGATTTCAATCCTTTCACCTTGCTGCTCCTTATGCCTTGAACAAACTATCTGTATTTTTACATCAGGTTTCATCTCTCCCCCTTTTCAAATCCATGCTAAAGACTCACCTCTTTCAGGCTGCTTTTGGATCTTAATTCTTTGTTCTCCTTCTGTCTCCTTACCCTTTCCTATTGTACCCTTGATCTCATTTATTGTACTGTCTTTCTTGATTAGACTATAAGCTATGATGAGTAGGGACCATCTTATTATGTGTGTCTATACAGCGCTGTATACGCCTTGCAGCACTATATAAATGATTAATAGTTAGTAGGAAGCAGTTTTTTACTGAAAAAATTCAGGTTGAAACAATTTATAATTAGATGAGGAGGATAACTGCTTACAGTAGCCTACCAAAAAAGCAGTGCTGCCTAAGACAGGAACCCGCAAAAAGATTGCAGAGTCATTCCCATCATATTGGGTGCAACAGGCTTGATTAAGAGGAATTTCCAAGCACACCTTGATAAATTACCCATGCATATTACATCTTACGAACTACAGAAGGAGGCTCTCTTTAGCACGATGTAACTACCATGCCAAGCATTAGCAGTAAATTTGAGAGACTGAGATCATAATCCACACAGAATGATGGCAGAAAAAGGCCAGATGGCCTATCTAGTCTGCCCTTCCTTATCAACTACTATAGTCTTTCTTTCTCCTTTAGAGATCTTCTGTTTGTCCCATGCTTTCTTGAACTCAGATATTGTCCTCATCTCTACCACCTCCACTGGGAGATTGTTCCACACATCTACCACTCTTTCCATAAAGAAATATTTCCGCATTACTCCTAAGTGTATCCCCTATGTCCCCTCATTGTAGAGCTTACTTTCAATTGAAAGAGGCTTTCCCCTCCTGTGCATTTATGCCATGGAGGCATTTAGACATCTCCATCATATCTCCTCTATCTAACCTTTCCTCTAAAGTATACATATTGAGATTTTTAAGTCTGTCCTCATATGGTTTATAATGAAGACCATCACTGATCATTTTGGAATCCTCCCTCTTCACCAACTCCATCTTGTTTATATCTCTTTGAAGGTGCAGTCTCCAGAATTTCACACAATACCCAAATGAGGTCTCACCAAAGACTTGCATAGAGGCACTATCATCTCCTTTTTTCTGCTGGCCATTCCTCTTTCTATGCACCCAATCATCCTTCTGGCTTTTACCTTTGCCATTTCTACCTATTTAGCCACTTTAAGATTATCAGAAACAATCGCGCCCAGGTCCCGCTCTTCTTTCGTTGGCAGAAGTACTTCACTCCTTATAGTGTACTGTTCCCTTGGATTTTTCCAACCCAAATGCATGACCCTGCATTTTATAGCGTTAAATCTCAGCTGCCAAATTCTTGACCATTCTACAAATTTAGCTAGATTCCTCCTCATGTTATCTACTCCTTCCTGGATGTCTACTCTAGTGCAGATTTTGTTATCAGCCGCAAAGAAGCAAACCTTACCCAACAGCCCTTCCACAATATCACTAAATAAAGAGTAGTTACTCACCTGTAACTGGTGATCTCCGGGAATAGCAGGAATTTAGTCCTCACATATGGGTATTGTCGGTACCGACGGAGCCTGCGCAGGAACGCTCCCCAGGGTCCAATAGGAACACTTTTGGAAGCATCCCTCAGCACATGCGCGCTGCCTTCCCACCTTTCCAACTGTCCCTCTTCAGTTAAGTTTGTAGCTGAGTGAAAGGATAGAGGGAGAGAAGAAAGAGACAAAGAGAGAGAGAGAGACAACTCCTAGGGGAGGTGGGTGGGTTGTGAGCACTAAAATCCTGCTGTTCCCAGAGATCACCTGTTACAGGTGAGTAACTACGCTATCTCCAGGAACAAGCAAGAATGTAGTCCTCACATATGGGGACTCCCTAGCTGAAGATGCCAAGGAGATAGCCCCAGGAAGCTGCCACCGTAGAAAGTGGGAATCCTTCCTCCCATGGATCTCTGGCATCCCACCAGGGTTGGTGGGTAGGAATCGGTTTAGGTTTGAAAGAGATTTTGAAGAACAGCTTGGCCAAAGAAGGCATCCCGACGGGAGGCTTTATCTAGGCAGTAGTGGACTGTGAAGGTGTGTACCGAAGCCCAGGTGGCTGCTCGACAAATGTCATTGATAGACACAGAGTGGAGATTAGCCATAGAAGCTGCCATGGCTCTCACATTATGAGCTGTGACATGGTCCTGAAGAGGAAGACCCTTACTCTCATAAGCAAAGGATATGCATTGGGCAATCCATTTAGATAAAGTTCTTTTGGAGACTGAAAGTCCCAAATGACTAGGGTCAAAAGCTATAAAAAGTTGTGAGGACTTTCTATGTTGCTGTGTTCTTTGTATGTAAAAGGCCAAGGCCCTTTTACAATCCAAAGTATGAAGGTTTCTTTCTGCATTAGAGGCGTGAGGCCTCAGAAAAAATACAGGAAGGTAAATTGATTGATTTAAATGAAAAGGCGAAACCACCTTTGGCATAAAATGTGGGTGAGTTTGAAGAACAACCTTATCATGATGAAACCTAGTATGAGGAGGATCAGCCACTAAAGCTTGCAATTCACTAATGCGACGGGCAGAGGTGATTGCAATTAGGAAGATCACCTTCCAGGTCAAAAACCTAAGGGCTGTAGTGTCTAAAGGCTCAAAAGGCGGCTTCATGAGCTGCCCGAGAACTAGATTTAGATCCCATACCACCGGTGGTGGCTTGATGGGAGGTTTAGTTAATAAAAGGCCTCTCATAAATCTTGATAGGAGTGGATGAGAGGAAATTGATTGTCCATTTAGAGGCTTATAAGAAGCTGCAATTGCACTAAGATGGACTCTTACCGAATTGGTCTTTAAACCAGAATTCGATAAGTGAAGGAGATACTCTAGTATCAATTCTAAGGGTATGACCAGCGGGTTGAATCCCCTCTTGGAGCACCATATAGTAAAACATTTCCACTTGAAGGCATAAGATCTTCTTGTGGAAAGTTTCCTAGAAGCCTGAAGGATATCTTTTACCTACTGGGACAGGTTGAAATCCTGGAGGTCTAAGCCTTCAGCAACCAGGCCGTGAGGTGCAGGGACTGGGGATTCGGGTGCCATAGCATCCCGTTCTCCTGGGAAAGGAGATCTGGAGCATGCCCTAACTCCAGAGGTGCTGCTTGAGAGAGATGCAGAAGCAGGGAATACCACGTTTGGTGTGGCTATCGTGGTGCTACGAGAATCATGCGACCCCTGTCTCTCTGAAGTTTGAAGAGTGTTTTGGGGATGAGGGGAATGGGTGGGAAGGCATAAAGGAAGTCCTGACCCCAGTGAAGGAGGAAGGCATCCCTTGCCTGACAGTTGTGAGCCGGAATCCTGGAACAGAACCGGGGAAGGAGACTTGCAAAGAGGTCTATGTCTGGAGTGCCCCAGAGATGAAATATCTTTGCAACCTGGTCTAGGTGGAGTGACCACTCGTGAGGCAGCAGTACTCGACTGAGTTTGTCTGCCCAAAAGTTTTGAATGCCTGGAAGATATACCACTAGAAGGTGAATTTGATGCTCTCTGGCGAGGGCCCATAGTCGTAAAGATTTGTTGCATAACGACAGAAAGCCCGTTCTGCCCTGCTTGTTCACATAGAACATGGCTACCTGATTGTCCGTCTGGACTAGGACTGTCGTGTAGATGAGCTGGGTATGGAACACTCGAAGAGCTAAATAAATTGCTCTTAATTCCAGGAGGTTTATGTGTAAACCAACCTCCTGTGGAGTCCAGGTGCCTTGGGTAGAGAGATGATTCAGGTGTGCTCCCCAACCCACCTGTGATGCATCTGTTGTTAGGGTGGCCTGAAAGAGGGGTTGATGGAAAGGAGACCCCACTGTCAGATTTTTTAGTGATTGCCACCATTGGAGGGACAAAATTAGTCTTTGAGAGATTGTTATTTTGTCCGACAAATGACCCGTGGCCTGTGTCCACTGTGTGGAGAGGGTCCACTGAGCTGCTCGCATGTGGAGGCGAGCATATGGGACTACATGAACTGTGGATGCCATGTGTCCCAGTAACTGCAGTAGATCCCGAACAGTGAGGGAGGATTTGCCTGCTGCTTGGGAAGCTAGTTGCATTATGCGAAGACACCGGGCTTGTGGAAGGAAAGCCCTTGCCTGTCTGGTATCCAGACAGGCTACTATGAATTCTAGGCATTGGGAAGGAACTAGTTGAGATTTCGGGAAGTTTATTACCAATCCCAAGTATTGGAGGATTCGCATTGTATGGGACAGTGCAGTGCTGGTCTCTGCTACTGTAGGGGCTCGAATGAGCCAGTCGTCTAAGTAAGGGAAGATGAAAATCCCCAAGGTTCGTAGAAATGCAGCTACTACTGCCATGCATTTTGTGAATACCCTTGGTGCTGAAGCCAGACCAAAAAGAAAACCCTGTACTGGAAATGTCTTCCCCTGAAAAGGAAACGTAAAAATGTCCTGTGATCTGGATAGATGAGAATGTGAGTGTATGCATCCTTTAAGTCTAGAGAGCAAAGCCAGTCCTGGCTTTGAAGGTATGGCAGAAATGTTCCTAGAGAAATCATTTTGAATTTCTCTCGAAACAGATATTTGTTCAATTCTCTGAGGTCTAGAATGGGTCTGTGGTCCTCCTGTTTTCTTTGGAATACAAAAATAGGGGGAGTAGAACCCTGCACCCTGTTGAAGAATGGGTACTTCCTCTATTGCCCCTTGGGCAAGAAATGTGGAGACCTCGTGATCTAGCAGATTGTCTGCAGAGGTTTGTGAATTGAATTGCTTTAGAATTGTAGGAGGGGGCATGCTGTGAAAATGAAGTTTGTACCCCTCTCCCACAATGGACAAAGTCCAATCTTCTGCTGTTATCTGATGCCATCTGTTGACAAAGTGGCATAAACTGCCCGGAATATTGGGGGTTTGGGGACCCCTCAGAGGCAGGGGCGCAAAGCTCTCTAGGAAGGAGTCAAAGCCCTTGAGGGGGCTGAACCTGGAGAGCTGGTTGGGCTCTCAGGTCTTTTGGCTTCTTTTGCTGTCTAGTTTGTCTCTTTTGGGCAACCTGACCTGGAGTTTGACTCTGCTGGATAGAGGAAGGATAAAACTTCCTCTTTTTGCTAAAATAGGGTTTTTTATAAGGCTTCCTTTTGACTGGAGTGGCTGTAGACTTTGACAATCTATCTAAGGTAGAATTGTCAGCATCTAACTCGTTAGCCTTCTCCTTCCAGTTCTTGCCGAAGAGATTCTCCCCCGTGCAAGGAATGTAGCCTAACATGTCCTGTACCCAAGTCTCCAAGCCTGATGCCTGTAGCCAGGCAATCCGTCATGCGCCAATGGCAATAGCAGAAGTTCTGCTGATGCATTCGAAGCAGTCAAAGGCTGCACGATTGACAAACTTGGAGACATCCTGAGCATGCTTAACTAGAGCAAGAAAATGTTGTCTCTTATCATCTGGGAGAAATGGGCTCATAAGTTCCAAGTCTCCAGTAACTTCCTTAAGAAACATTCCCATATATAGGATATATGAACTGAAAGCAAAGAAGCTTGAAAAGTCCTGTATCCAAAAGCATCCAGAGTCCTGCATTCACGACCTGGAGGATTGGATGCATGCCTCTTTGCACTTTTCATCCTACGCATGGCTGATTCCACTACCATTGAATGGTGTGGCAGCTGAGTTTTCTGAAATCCAGGACGTGGCGGAATTGTGGCAGAATTCGATACATAGTATCAAGTCTCCTAGAGTGAGGAGAAGTAGTCAGAGGTGTCTCCCACATTCTGAGCATCAAGCTATGCAGAATTTCATGGATAGGCAGAGTGGCTGCCTCCTTAGGAGCTTTAGGTTATTGGAGAATTTCCAATTCCTTTGCTCTGGGTTTGTCTTCAGGAGCTACTGTGATTGAAAGACCCTTGGCCATATCACGGATGAAATCCTGAACTGACATGTCCTCTGAAGGTGACATTCTGCGTTGGGGAGAAGAGGGATCTTCTAAGAGAAACCCTCTAGTGCCAGCAGAATTGTCAGAGTCTTTGGAATCAGAGGAATCAAAGTATTCCTGACCCCCATGCTCTTGCAAAGCACGATCCCGGTACCGATCAAAGTCGGTACCGAGGTGACCCGGTACTGCTTTGTCAATTCCAGCCAGAGACGGCATGGGAAGAGTTCCCACCGGGGCCGGTACCGGCATTGGTATCGATGTCGGTACCGGTGCCCGTGGGACCACTTCAGTGGAGAATGGAGACAATGGGGGAGGGGTGCAAGGAGGTCACAGCGCTGTATTTTTTACAATTGGGTGCAATTAAAATATGCAGCAATTTGCATGCCCACTATACTGCAAGTGAGTGCACTCGTTTTTCTAGCATTTTTCCTGCACTAGCTTGCCTTCTACATCGGAGAGCAAGCCTAGCATGGGAAAAGTGATTAGACTATAAGTGATTAGACTATAAGTGCTAGAAAAATTCTTCGCTGCATTGGCCTATTAGATTGTAAGCTCTCTGGGGACAGGAAAATATTTAGTGTAAGCTGCGGATAAAACACCTTTTTTTTTTTTTGCTGCTGGATCAAGATATGGCACAGCTCAAGGCATGCCCAGACAAGTTTAGAGCTGATGCATAAGGCATTTTCCTATAACACTGCACTCTCCTCTGCTCTAGATGTCTTGCTCCTTCCATACTGTGTCCTGTGAGATGTACTGTACCTCAGCCCTGACTGTCCTCAACAACCCACTACCTATGTTCCTGTGCCCACTCAGTTGAGCGCATTTGGCGCAAATCCCATACCGTTACAGACTTTCTATACTTCAAAATCATGCTATCCCCTTTCCAGTCAGCTATAGCACTCACCAAACCACAATATTATGTCTACCTAACTCTCTTGCCTTCGACCCTCACTCTCTCTTCAAAGTGCCTCCTCCCCCAATCCCTCCTTCACTTTCTGTCCAGACTTTGGCTATTTCCATGACAACATGGAGTGGAGGAGTGGCCTAGTGGATGGGGCAAGGTACTTCAGGCCAGAAGGTCGGGGGTTCAAATCCCACTAGAGGACAGCAACCTTGCGCCGGAAGGACTGGGGTTTCTAGTCCCACAGGTGCTCCTTGTGGTCTTGGGCAAGCCACTTAACCCTCCATAGCCCATGTTCCCTGTAAAATAGTTATCTCCAAGTTATAATGCCCTGTTCAATGTAATTTCAGTTTGTTCAATGTAAACCGCACTGATGCAGAATAGCACAGTATATAAGAGAATGTAAATAAATAAATAAACGTCCAGAAGATTAGCCTTGAATTCACTATCTGCTCCCTCTGATCCTATTCCCACCCATATACTGAACGCCATCTCCTCCACTGTCATGCCTTCCATATGTCATATCCTCAATCTATCGTTTTCCACTGCAACTGTTCCTGCAGCTTTCAAACATACTGTATTTAACACATCTCCTCAAGAAACTCTCACTAGACCCTACCTATCCTAATTATCGACCCATCTCCCTCCTCCCCATTGTTTCTAAACTATTTGAATGTGGGTTCACCACCATTGTCTTGAGTTCCTCTCTTCTCAAGTCTTTCATCCTCTACATTCTACTGAAATGACTCTTGCCAAACTCTCCAGGGACTTGTTCCTGGCCAAATCCAAGGGTCTTTACTCAATCCTCATCCTCCCTGACCTTTCTGCTGCTTTTGACACTGTTGACCACTACTTTCTCCTCAATACCCTATCCTCACTTGTTTTTAAGGGCTATGTTCTATCCTGGTTCTCTTCTTATCTCTCTCACTGCACTTTTAGTGTATGTTCTGGCGGATCCTCCTCTACTGCTATCCCACTCTCAGATGGTGTACCCCAAGGATCTGTCTTAGGACCATTCCTTTTATCTTTCTATACCCAGTCCCATGGTGCCCTCCTCTCCTCCCATGGTTTTCGGTACCATCTTTACACTGATGACTCTCAGATCTACCTCTCTACACCTGAAATCTCTCCAGGAATCCAGGCCCATATCTCTGCCTATCTGACATTGCTGCCTGGATGTCTCAGAGCCATTTGAAATTGAACATGGCCAAAACTGAGCTTCTTAATGTCCCCTCTAAACCTATCATCCCCCTTCCTTCTTTCTCTATTTTTGTGGATAGCACTCTGTTCCTCACTATTTCCTTGGCTTACAACCTTGGGGTCATCTTTGACACACACATCCAACTGTTAACTAAATCCTGTTGTTCCTTTCTCTATATCAGTAAAATTTGCCCCTTTATTTCTGAACACACTACTAAGACCCTTATCCACTCTTTAGTCACCTCCTGCCTAGACTATTACAACCTCTTTCTTGCTGATCAATCATCTTTCTCCCCTTCAATCTGTTCTAAATTCAACTGCACAGGTAATCTTCTTCCAGTGTTGCTATGCTCATGCAACCCCTTTTCTGAAATTGCTTCATTGGCTCCCTATCCATTTCCGTATCCAGTTCAAAACTTCTCCTACTCACCTATACCTGCATTCATTCTGCTGCTCCTTGCTACCTTTCCTCTCATCTCCCCCTACACCCTTCATCGGGAACTCCACTCCTCTGGCAGAACACTTCTATCTGTGCCCTTCTCTTCCACTGCCAACTCTAGACTTCAATCTTTCCACCTTGCTGCTCCTTATGCCTGGAACAAACTACCTGAATCGGCATGTCAGGCTTCATCTCTGGCCCTTTTCAAATCCAGGCTAAAACCTCACTTCTTTGAGGCTGCTTTTGGATCCTGATCCACGTAGTCTTCTACTCTCCAACTATGTGTTTCCTTACCATTCCCCTAGACATATCCTAGTCCCCAGTTGTTGTGTTGTCTTTCTTTACTACATTCTAAGCTCTGATGAGCAGGGACTGTCTTTTACATGTCTCTATACAGCACTGTGTACGCCTTGTAGCACTATACAAATGATCAGTAGTAGTAGAGATAGTATTAGCCTATCAGCAGAGCTAGCATGTAGTTTAGAGGGGGGAGGGAGAGCATGTTATCAGGCACTCCTGTAGTCTGTGAAGTGATTATACAATGTTTACTCTTACCTCCTGGAGGCCCTATTTAAATTAACAAGTTTCTGGTTATATCTATACTTACCTGCTCCAAATCCAAAGCATTGCTCACCATTTTTAAAATCATCCACCGCCTATCTCCTATCACTCTTCAACCACCGATCAGTAAGGACTCAGAAAAGAGAGCTCGACAAACCAACAAAAACGTATAATCTGTAAAGCCGAAACAAAAGTCAAAGAAGAAACATGTGACAGGGCTTTTTTCATTAAAAGCTTCTTCACTTTGGAATGCACTCGCCGAGAACATAAGTGCCATCGAAGACCTGTAGGATTTCAGGAAAACCATAAAAACATTCCTCTTCTCCGAACACTATAGTCCAAACCTATGAATCATTTCACCAGGACATGCGCCATATGTGCCATCCATCCTATGCCCTGAGCAGTCTGTCTTGACCAGACCCTCCCATTTCACTATACTCCCCCTCTCTTCCTCTGCCCTCCGTCCCCAGCACAATGTAACCCTCTGCTTTATCCGCTGCTTTCTACTACAACTCTTGCCTTTAACACTGTTATACTGAAGTAACTGTATTACCGCTAATGTTCCCTCTTTAAGCTTCCAAGTTAATCTTTCCTGTGCGGTGTAAAGTTCCAGTTTGTTTAGTGTAACCTGCTTTGAATCTACGATAAGGTGGTGTAGAAAACCTGTTAATTAAATAAATAAATAAATAATATATTAGTAGTCTTTTGATCGGGTTTTCTGTAAAAGCTGCAGTTGAACTGTGAAACGGAAGGGTTTTGCTATTTTTTTTCCAGGGAGAAGTAGAAAGAGGGCTGGTCCAACCGCCAAACTAGACAGTTGCCTAGGACAGGAGCTTCAGGGGCGGGGGGGGGGGGGGGGGAGGGGGCGGCTGGCAAAGAGCAGGGCATTCAAAGCTAAACAATGGATTTTGCCAGTTGGGGGGGGAGGCATAAGACTTAAAGTTTGTCTTGAGTGCCCACACCTTGAACCAACTCTGGGACTGACCCCGAATGGAAGAACATTTTTTCTCTCCAGAGCAGAGAGGGGTGTGCTGTGTTGCAGTGAGAATGAGATGAGAGTTTGGGATCTAAAGCGAAAAGCTAAGGTTTAAAGTGGCTGATCAGAATGAAACTGTTGTGAAAGGTTCTTTTGTTTTTTGGGTTTCTTTTAATTGGATATCTGTGAAGTGTTTGCCAGATTGAAAACTGTGCTTCATAAAAAAAGAGAAGGCAAGGATTGTCCAAAGGTGATGTTATTTAGTGATTAGAGCTGCCATTAAGACTTGTTAAAATACATGTTGAAAAATGGATTGTTTTAAAGGCTGAAAATCTGAATGTTGCTGTCTGTTCAGAAAAGTTTGGCTATAAAGTTGGTTTGTCCCTCTTTGGGGAGGGAGGTGCATTTGTTGAACTTATTAGAAGATAAAATTCCTGTTGAATTTCAGAGAAAGCAAAGAAGCCTACTGGTTTCAGGCCACTGCTGGTGAATGTGTGTGTGAAGACTTGTCCTGTGCTACCCAAAAGCAATTTCATCTGGAAAAGGAAAATGTTTACGCAGCAGTAGCCTGTGGCTCCATTATGGAAGTGTTTCCTGACTCTGAAGGGAATGGTCAATTTCAGAGAAGTTTTGCTTAAAAGTTTGGCTTTTTGTGAGGAGAATCTAGTCCTGACCAAGCTCGGAGAAAACAATTTTCAGTGGCAGTCTCTGAACTGGTAGTAATCTTGGAAGCCCAGTGGTTGACTGTGTGTACCTGTGGGGTAGGGATTAGCTAGGGACATACTAATTACCTATTTTGCTTATGTAGATGGGGTTTAGAGAATTATTCCACTTTAGATTTTCAGAGCTGAATAAAAGTAGGGTTGCCAACTGGCTAGTTTTTAGCCGGCCTGGCCAGTTTTTGTAAGACCAGGCTGGCTGCTGGCAGAGCTGTAAAAGCGGCCGTGGAAAAGCCAGTTTTTGCAGGGGCGGCTCTTGCTGACTATAAAGCCGCTCCCCCTTGCCCCCCCCCCCCCAGAAGATCAGCAATTTTATCTGGCACTAGCTCTGCCCTGCAGTCCAGCATCTTTCCTCCCACTCCAGCCCTGTTTCAGCCCCTACTCTCTGTCTCTCCCCAGAGTCCCCACCTGCCACTATTGCAGCTTTTCCTTTTGTTGCCATCAGCAGCGGTAGCGGTAGGGGCCTCCAAAAATGAGACTTTAAAAAAATTAAAAAAAGCACAGGCCTGTGCATCATTCCACTCCTGTGCATGACATGGCCCAGTCGGTCCAGCACCCTCTGAAATCACATCATTCCACTCATGTGCATGGCATGGCCCGGTCGGTCCAGCCCCCTCTGACATCACATCATTCCACTCATGTGCACAAGCCTACGCATTCATTTTTTTTTTAAAGTCTTATTTTCAAAGGCCCCTACCACTACCGCTACTGACGGCAACAAAAGGAAAAGCAGGAGCGATGGCAGACGAGAACTCCGTGGAGGGAGAGAAAGGGCTGAAATAGGGCCAGAGGGGGGAGGAGAGATGCTGGACTGCCTGAAGGGGATAGGAGATGTATGGCTGTGAGGGAGGGGAAGGAAAAAAGAGAAGAGGGAGATGCAGGACGGTGGACTGTGAGGAGGGACAGGGGAGATGATGTTGGACTGTTGGAGGGGGCAGGAACTGGAAAGGAAAGGAAAGGCAAATATGCAGACTACTGGGGAGGGGGGAAGGAAGTCCAGGTGGGGATATGCTGGGCTGTGGAGGAGGGAGGGAAAATAAGGAAGGAGATATGCTGGGCTAAGGGGGGTGATGATGCTGAATGTTAGCGGGATGGGAAAGGGAAGAGGGGGATGCTGAACTATGGAGAATGAGAGAGGTGTATTGTAGGTGGGAGAAGAAAGAGAGAAACTGGACATGGTGGAATCATGTGGGAAAGATTATCATGGAAGGTTAGCACAGAGATGAGTGAGAGGTGGATGGAAAGCTGAGGAGGTGGTTAAAGGGGGAAGTCAGAGACTGGGTGGGTTGAGAGCAAAAGAAATGACTGACACTGGAAATGACTGACAGGGAAGGAGATGGGGAGACAGAAAAAAGTAGATGAGGGCTGGGAAAGGAGTGAGTACAGAGGGTGTAAGTAGTAGGAGGAGATGGAACTGGTAACAGAAAGGAATAAAAGGCTTGGGAAGGAGTGAATGTGTGAGAGGAGGAATGGGAAGGCCAGGAAGAAGGGGAGATGGGTTGGGAGAAAAGAGAGAAGGAAACTTGATAGGTGAAAGGTAGAGAGAGAGTAAGAAATGGAGAAAAGAGCTGAAAGGGAAAAATAAATGCCAAAGAAAAAGAAAGGGAGGAATGGACGAAGACAGGAGGAAAGAGAAAAATGGCAAATGGACAGATACTAGTATGTTAGGAAAAAGCAGAAGAGAAAGACTTGGACCAACGCAACTGGAAAAATAAAATGCCCAGACAAAAAAGGTAGTAAAAATATTTTATTTTGAATTTATTAATTGGAAATTGCCATCTTTCAGAACTGTGCATCTCTTATATCTTTGCATGTTGCACAGTACAAGAAGAAAGACACTTGTTTCTGTTCTTCCAGTGTTGCGCTGGTGTCTGACTTCTTAAGGTTGTCAGAAAGTCTTTTGCCTGCCTATTTCTGTTTCTAACTTGTGGTCCTCTGTCCTGTACCTGCTTCTGTGTTTTGCTTTTGTGACCAAGGTGCGGTATTCTGATAACTTGTAGTTTGCCATAGGCTCTGAGCTTTTTGCAGGATTTTGGAGGACTTCATGATGCCCCTGGCAGTTGGCACTGGAGGGAAGTTGTGTAGAAATCTGGTGCCCTTTCTCTATCCCCAACGCACCTGTAAGTGGTGTTCAGATACTTAAGTTATTGTTGGGACAAAAGCGAAAGTTGTGAAGGGATCCATTAGAATTTGTGGGGGTGGGGGCAGCACAGGGATACAGAATATAGGTTTGGATTTAATATAGTATGGGGGAGAATGTGTGTACTGGAGAATTGAGGAGGGGACTGCAATTCAGTGGGGGTTGAATAGTGCAACCTCTTGTACTCCTCACCTCCCCCCTACCCCAATGTGGCCAGCAGGTGCCAAAGCTTGCACTGTTGCCGTCACTACAGTTATTTTGGAGGGTGGGGTAAAGGACAGGGCGGGGGGGGGGCAAGGGGTGGGGCACAGGCACAACATGTGGTGAGGTTTTCTCTTTCAAAGAATTGGCCACCTTATTTAAAAGAAGAAAAACTGTGTGGCTCCTGAACATAGCTAGTTAGGATTTTTCTTACTTATTTCTTAAAGTTAAGCAGTAATTTCTGAGACTGTGGATCTGAGGGATTCCTTTAGAGCCATGCCAAAGGAAGAACCTTAAGTCAGGGCCCCAACGTTAGGACAGACTGAAGTCTGCAAAAGATAAGTAGTGTTACACCAGTTTTTGTTATTTGAGATGCACCTAAACTCTCAGACATTTGAGCTCAAATACCAGTGTTTTATTAATAAACTCAGAAGATTTAAAAGTGCATTATACCAGTTGAATTCTGGTTATCTGGCAAGAAAATTGTGTGTTTATAGCTTTTCTACATCACGAGAAAAGACAGACATTCGTTCTAAAACTTGAAACATACCTACTTGATGCTTCAGTGAGATAGTACCAGAATAAGTAGAATTAGCTAGAATTCATCACAGAAAGGGGTTAACAAACCATTTACTGTTCAGAAGTAGGATTGCCAACTTTTTGAAAGAGAAAAAACTGCCACCTGTGGCTGCCTGTGCTGTCCTTGCCCCGCCCCATACTCCACCCCTGTCCCACCCCCAACAAATAACTGCAGAGGGCAGAAGTGCAGGCTTTAGCGTCTGCAGGCAATATCAAGAAGGGGGGGGGGGGGGTACAAGAGGTTGTACTCTTTAGAACCTATTCAGCCACCGTCCTCACCTCAGGTCCTCCAGCTCCCCCATATGGTATTAAATCCAAACACATTCTGCATCCATAGAACCTTCCTCCATCCCTTCCGGAACAATCTGTGCAAAGCAGAGCTAGCACACTTCCCCATAAAACTCACCATATAAAAAAGAAATCTCAGTAGCGGCAATGCAAAACCCTCTCAGTAGCAGGCTTAATGTGAATTAACACAAGAAAGTCATTCAGGGCTAAGAGAAAAGCTACAATGCCAGCACTAATTTCCAAAACTCGCACAATAAGGACCCTACTTAGGAAAAGGCAACACTGTAAACATTGCAGTGGGCCCTGGGACATCAGTAAAGTTATCAGGAAAACTCAATAAGCCAGATTACTACACAGTCTTAAATAGAAATCCCCTGCTATAGAATACCCAGCCTTGGCCACACATACAGAACACAGGTAGACCTTCACCAAATAAAAGTAAATGACCACAAAGTGAAAGTAGAAATATGTAGACAAAAATTAAACTGAAATCTTAAAGTCAGATGCTGCATGGGAGGGGGGGGGTGGTACCGGAGACAAGTGATTCCACTGGTCAGGCCCTCCCTTCCAGCAGCTGGCAAGCCACTAGTCTCCAAATCCCTGGTGGCCAGCAGCAAGTGTAGCCACATCATCCCCAATCCCCACTCGACAGCAACTTGAACCACTCTCCCACTCCTTTCCCCCACTGGCTCATAGCAGAGTGCTAAGCCGGGCAAACACTTCACTGGTTAATACGTGCTCATGAACAAAGTGGATCGCACTGTGTGAAGCTTGTTTCAGAGAATTCACACTTGATTCACGCGCCGTGTCCCAATTAGCTAGAGTTCTGTTGCAGGTTTCATTACATGTTCTGATCCCCCGATGTATACGCATCCTTAGATATTAGAATCAGCTTTCTTCCCCACCCCCATGTCAGCATTTCCTATCACCCTACCTTCTATTGTCCAGCATCCCCTGTGTGTCCCTATCCCCCCAAAGTCCAGCATCACCCCCCTCTCTCATACTCCTCCTCCAATGCTATTCCCCTGATGTCCAGCATTCCCATAGAACGTAAGAAATGCTATATTGGCTAGACCAAGGTCCATCAAGCCCAGTAGACTGTTTCCAACATGGCCAATCCAGGTCACAGGTACCTGGAAGGTTCCCAAAAAGGTACACAGATTTCACACTGCTTGTCCTGGAGTAAACATCAAACTCTGGAATTCATTACTGGAGGATGTGGTAAAAGCTGGGTTTAAAAAAAAGGTTTGGACAAGTTCCAGGAGGAAAAATCCATAAACTGTTATTAAGGAGGACCAGGAAAATCCAGTGCTTACCCAGGTTAAGCATTGTGGAATCTGTGCACCTTTTTGGAAACCTGACGGGTACTTGTTACCTGGATTGGCCACTGCTGGAAACAGGATACTGGGCTTGATGAAACCTTGGTCTGACTCAGTATGGCTTTTCTTATGTTATGTTCTTATGCCTATGTGTATTAAATATATTTTTGGTCTGTGATGACTATTTTCATACTGAATATCTTTAAGGTTGTTGCTGTTGGAGGTATTTTTGATGTCCCCTTTTTATTATTTGGTTTATTTGATATGCCTCTTTCCAGTCAACTTGGGCTATGAAGAACAGTTTTCTCCTCACCATCTTGAACTAACATGAATTGCTCAAGCAGCAGAGGTTTTTCATTTTGAAATTATATCACAGTTTTGAAATGAGATGCCTGAGAAATACACAAAAAAATGGCTGTGTAATTATATACTGCATTCAGCAGTCAAGTGAAAAAATACCTCCCCAACACAAACACACACCAGTTACTAACTACAGGAGGAAGAAAGGACCAAAGTAATAAATAACGTCCAATGTTTACTAGAATTGCAGTTGTGTAATAAGAAATAAAATGCTAATTTCTCCAACTACTGAAATATATTAACAACCAAGAAACTTAAAAACATATTGATAGCAGATGTTTCTTTCCACTGATATGGGCAGCAAGTTTGTAAAGAGATGTTATTTCACTCTATAATGCCTATGGTTCCATTCACTAAAAAAACAGCAGGTAGACAAAGGCATAATGTGTCCCACCTCCCCCCCCCCCTTCCCCGCCCAATCCCACTCAAGTGATGAATGGATGAATGAGACAGCTGCTTTTCTCACTTCTGCACTATTTCATTCTTTGAGTCTGCAGCTTCTTCCAACACCTTCACAAATCAGAACAACTAGTGGGGTTAAATCATTTAAGATTTTATAAGCAACTATCATGAGGACCTCCCTATTTAACTCTCTCCCCCTCCTAGCCACACATCAAAGTGATGATTCTCAATCAGAAACCAGAGCATGCAGCTCGTTTTAGAGTAACATATGAACGCACACCTGGAACTAGGTTTCAGAGAATTAAATATGGATCCAAGAAGTGACCCTTGACCGCCTGCATGGTGATGCAGGGCAATGGACAGCAAGTCATCAGGCTAGACCTCACCCATCTCACAGCAGACTAAAATAGACTAAGCTAAGTCATTATTAGACAGATACATTTTATTTTGCTTTGGAGATTTCTGTTTCACACAGAACACTTAATCATTTCTCAACTCACTGGACTCAACCCATTTGTTCATGGAAATCAGCGATTCCACAATCTCTATTCTGTCATCCACACTTGGAATCCAGTGCAATAAGCTTCACTATCCATTAGTGAAGTGGTTTATTCCTAATATTTCTGCACTAATCTTACCTCCAATGCAGTAAGAATTTTTAGTGCAGGAAAATCGGCAGTAAAACCAAAGTGCTAAAGAAAAGTGCAGTGGACATTCAAAACACATGCAAAATGCTGAATATTAAATTGCTCCCTATGTAAAAAAAAAATACGAGCTAAAAATTTGAGTGCTTTTTTTTTTTACTTTTTACTTGCCTCATAGTGCTGAATCTTTACTCAGTCTTAGGACTACAGTAAAGATGGACAAGTACAAACTGCAAGCGACAGAACATACAAACGAGATATATTGATAATCATGGGTGTCTGGAAAGCAAAGGTAAGGCATAAAGGCAAAGTAGTTGGAAAATATAGGCTTAAATTCTGCAAGATCTTCATCTCAAATGCCCTCTTCCAGCAACACTACACATGGACTTCACTTAATAGATTGTACAAAAAAAATTGACTGTATCCGTGGAAGTCAAGGTCCAAAAATCTCAATAACATTAACAGAGACAAAATCTGGAATTGAATGTGATACAGATCACCAGCTACTAGTACGCAAACTAAAGCTAAAGCTGAAAAAACAAAGTGTGATCTTAAAAATATACTACTACAACTACTACTATATAGTGCTAAAAGGCGTACGCAGCACTGTACAAACATATAAAGAAGACAGTCCCTGCTCATAGAGCTTACAATCTAATCAAGACAGACAGAACAATATAAGAAAAACAAGGGGGTTCAAATAGGGAAGGAGACAAGGAGAACAAGAGATTAGGATCCAAATGCGACCTCAAAGAGGTAAGCCTTTGGTAAGGATTTGAAGAGGGGAAAGAAAGGACTTGATGTAAAGACAGAGGAAGTTTGTTCCATGCATAGGAGCAGTAAGGTGAAAAGATCGAAGTTTGGAGTTTGCAGAAGAAAAGGACAGAGAGAAGAAAGTCAGAGGAGGAGCGGAGTTCACGAGGAGGGGTATAGAGAGAGAGAAGGTAATGAGGGGCAGTAGAGTGAATGCATTTATATGTTAGAAGGAGAAGTTAGAATTGGATATCGAAATAGAAGGGGAGCCAGTAAAGTGATTTTAGAAGAAGGGTTATATGAGTGAATTGGGGCTGACAGAAGATTAGCCACGCTGCGGAGTTCTGGATAGATTGAAGAGGAGAGAGATGAAACTGAGGAAGACCAGCGAAGAGGAGAGAGATGACACTGAGGGAGACCAGCAAAGAGGAGGTTGCAATAGTCAAGACAGTAGGTGAACAAAGAGTGGACAAGAGCCTTAGTAGTGAGTTCAGATAGGAAGGGATGAATTTTGTTAATGTCATAGAGAAAAAAACGTCAGGTTTTAGCTATATGTCGAATATATGTGGAGATGGAAAGAGAGGAGTCAAAGATGAACCCAAGGTTGCGGGCCGAGGAAACAGGAAGAAGAAAAGCATTGCCAATAGTGATAAGAGAAAGGAGGAAGGAGGAGGAGGTTTGGGGGAAAAATAAAAAGTTCAGTATTAGCCATATTAAATTTTAGGCGGCAGTGAGACATTCAGGTGGCAATGTCAGATAAGCAAGTAGAGACACGAGTTTGGAGTGAAGATGTCAGGTGTAGCTAGATACATTTGAAAGTAATCAGCATAAAAATGATATTGAAAGCTATGGGAAGAGATAAGGGTATCAAGGGACAGGGTATAGAGAGAGAAAAGGAGACGGCCCAGAACATACCCTTGAGGTACACCAAATGAGAGTGAGATGTCAGTAGAGGAGAAACCTCCAGAACAAACACTGAAAGAGCGATTGGAGAGATAAGAAGAGCATGAGAACTGAGCAAAGACCTTTGGACTTAGCGAGGAACAGATCACTGGAGATTTTAGCAAGAGCTGTTTCAGTAGAATGAAATGGGCGAAAACCAGATTGAAGTGTATCAAGAAGGGCTTGAGAGGAGAGAAATTCATGACAGTGGCGGCGAACTGCACATTCAAGAATTTTGAAAATGAATGGGAGAAGGGTCGATAATTAGAAGAACAAGTAGGGTCAAGTGGGGGGTTTCTGAGGAGAGGAGTGATTACAGCATGCTTCAAGACTGCAGTGGAAAGCAAAAGGTTGAGAATAAGTGAGATGAAAGGATGACTGAGGAGGAGATGGAGTTGAGGAGATGGGTGGGGATAGGATCAGAAGAACAGGCAGTGAGTTTAGAGGAGGAAAGAAGAAGAGGTTTCCTCAACAGAAAGTTTAGAGAAGGATGAAAGGGTGATAGAGGTTGAGGGAAAAAGTTGGTAATGGAAAGGAGGAAGATGGGGTGAAGAAGATTTAGTGGGGAATTACTACTGGAATTTAAAGACTGCACGCAAAACTGATTTGCTGCTTTGCATATAAATAATAGAGTAGCGGAAGAGCTATGGGATGGCATCAAGAAAGTTGTGCTCTAAGAAAGTGAAAAGTCTCTGCAAAAGGTGAAAAAGCAAAAATGGCCAAAATGGATGACGGAAGAAACTGAAAATTGCTCAGAAACGCAGAGAAAGTGTAATTCAGAGGTTCCCAACTCCAGTCCTGGAGGGCCAAACACCATTCAGGTTTTCAGCCTGTCCCTAATGAATATGCATGAGATAAATTTGAATACAACGGGGGCAGTGCATGCAAATGCATCTCATGCATATTTATTAGGAACAGCCTGAAAACCTGAATGGTGTTTGGCCCTCCAGGACTGGAGTTGGGAACCTCTGGTGTAGTTACTTCACCTGCAACAGGTGATCTCCAGGAACAGCAAGAATCAGTCTTCACATATGGGTAAACATCACTGACAGAGCCCTTGTGGGAACGCTCCCCAATGTCCAATAGGAAAGCCTTTGGGAGCCTTCCACAGCACCTACTTTCAGAAGAACATAAAATAATTCTATAACTCCTAGGGGAGGAAGGCGGGTTGTGAAGAATGATTCCTGCTGTTCCCAATCACCTGTTACAGGTAGTAACTATGCTATCTTCAAGAACAAGCAGTCTTCACATATGGGATTCACTAGCTCGCAAGTACCAGACTGCGACCCCTAAAGCAAAAAAACAGTAGGCTAAGAGTTAGGAAGAGTTGTGGGCCTTTGGACTTGATTCCAGGAGGCTATATTCCCCCAATGATAGTCTGGTATCTTGCAAAAGTCTGGGATGGAGGATAGGAGTTGAGTTTAAGTTACTAAGAGGTGCTGGAGTACAGCTTGGCGAAAGACACCATCCAGATGGCAGTCTGTCCAGACAGTAGTGTGCTGCAAAAGTATTAATGGAGGACCAGGTAGCTGCCTGGTAGATGTCCTCAATGGCTACTGAACGGAAATTAGCAACAGAGGTTGCCATAGCCCACACATTATGAGCAGTGACATGATCCTCCAATGAGAATCCTGCTTGTGCATAAGCCAAAGAAATACAATCTGCTATCCATCTAGATAAAGAACGTTTTGTCATCGTTAGGCCCAGGTGACTAGGATCAAAGAAAATGAATAATTGAGAGGATTTTCTGTGATCTTTAGCAATATCCAAGTGGTAGGCCAATGTTCGCTTGCAATATAATGTATGTAGTGCTGCCTCAGCCCGAGGCACATGTGGTCTAGGGAAGAAATCCACAGGATTATTAACTGGTTTAAATGGAAAGAGGAAACCACCTTCTGAAGGAAGTGCAGATGGGCATGGAGAACCACCTTGTCATGGTGAAACAGAGTACAGGGGGATCTGCCACTAGAGCTTGCAGCTCACTGATGCAGTGAGCTGAAGTGAGGGCTATAAGGAAGATGACCTTCCAAGATAGAAACGTCAGGGAAGTGGTGACTAAAGATTCAAAAGGTGGCTTTAGAAGTTGCGCCAGAACTACATTCAGATCTCAGGCCACTGAAGGTGGCTTAATGGGTGGCTTAGACAGCAGCGTGCTACTAAGGGGTGTGGGGAAGTTGGCTTTCCGCCCACTGGTCTGTGAGAGGCGGAAATGGCATTAAGATGAACTCTCACTGAGTTAGTTTTAAGGCCTGTCAAGGATAAGTGGAGAAGATACTGTATAAGAGACTCCACCAAGCAAGAAAAGGAGTCAAGTCCTTGGGGAAGCACCAGAAGGCAAACCTACGCATGCACTAGGTGCAAGGAGCTCTTTACTCTCAGGGAATGAGTCCGATCTCTGGAGGCTAGAGTAGCAGACTTGGAGGACACAAGGATGACAAAGAGGTACATAGACGAGACCTACAGGTGATGTAGTACTGAAGTCCCACCTCCATTCCGGCAGCCTCTCAGTTGCCAGAGGAAAGAGGTCACATGAAAGGAGAGCATCACCTTGGGGTAGCAGAAAGTGATTCTGTAGCTAGAACCTGTCCATTAGCAGATGCAAAACTCCCTCGCATCGAGGTTTCTCCAGGGCCTGTGCCCATGAGGGAAGGGTTAGGGCAGCCATTATAGTTGGCGATTCGATCATTAGGCATGTAGATAGCTGGGTGGCTGGTGAACATGAGGATCGCCCAATAACATGCTTCACTGATGTGAAGGTAGCAGACTTCACATGCTACCTAGACTAGGTTTTAGATAGTGCTAAGGAGGAATCTGTTATCTTGGTACATGTGGGTACCAATAAACATAAGAACATAACATATGCCATACTGGGTCAGACCAAGGTCCATCAAGCCCAGTATCCTGTTTCCAACAGTGGCCAATCTAGGTCATACGTACCTAGCAGTTTCCCCAAAAGACACAGGTTCCGCAATGCTTGTACTGGGTCAAGCATTGATATCCTGGGTCCATTCTTAATAATGGTTTATGGACCTTTCCTCCAGGAACTTGTCCAAACCTTTTTTAAACCCAGCTACACAAACAGCCTTTACTACATCCTCCGGTAACAAATTCCAGAGTTTGATTACACGCTGAGTGAAAAAATATTTTCTTTTATTAGTCTTAAATAGTTTACCCTGTAGCTTCATGTCATGTCCCCTAGTCTTTCTATATTCTGATAACGTAAAAAATCGATCTACGTTTACCCGTTCCACTCCGTTCATTAATTTATAGACTTCTATCATATCTCCCCTCAGCCGTCTCTTTTCCAGGTTAAAGAACCCTAACCTTTTTAGCCTTTCTTCATAGGAGTATCCTTCCATCCCCTTTACCATTTTGGTGGCTCTTCTTTGAACCTTTTCTAATAACGCTATATCCTTTTAAGATACGGCGACCAGAATTGCACACAATATTCAAGGTGCGGTCTCACCATGAAACAATATAGAGGCATTATAATATCTTTTGTTTTATTTTCCATTCCTTTCCTTATGATACCTAGCATTCTATTTGCTCTCTTGGCTGCCGCTGCACACTGGGCTGAGGGTTTTAACATGTTATCCACAATGACGCCTAAATCTTTTTCCTGGGTGGTGGTTCCTAATGTGGAACCTTGCATTGTATAACCATAGTTTGGGTTGTTCTTCCCTAGGTGCATAACATGGAATAGGAAAGTGTGGGCGGAAGTCTCTGGAGGCCAAATTTAGGTTTTTAGGTAGGAAGCTGAAATCCACAGCTTCCAAGGTAGCATTCTCCGAAATGCTTCCTGTTCCACACAGAGGACCCAAAAGGCAGGCAGAGCTCTGTAGTCTCAAAGGGTGAATGAGATGATGTTGCAAAGAGGAGGGTTTTGGATTTGTTAAGAACTGGGCAACATTCTGTTGAAGGGAGGGGCTTTTCTCAAAAAGATGGGCTCCCCCTTAACTGGGATAGAATCAGGCTGCTGGCATTAACCCTTAAAAAGGAGATAGAGCCATTTTTAAACTAAATAATGGGGGAAAGCCAACAGCCGCCCAATAACTCATGGTTCAGAAGGATATATCCTTGAAGGATTCCAGCAAAAGAGGAAAGTTAGGACATCCCAACAGAGAGGTTCCAATAAAGATAAATGTAACCCAGATGTCTTTAAGTACAGAGCTGGAAGATTCCAAATTAACCCTATCAACTGATAACCAGATTAATATGAATAAACACAACCTCTAAAATGCCTGCATGGAAATGCTAGAAATCTAAAAAATAAAATGGGAGAACTAGAATAATAACATCAACAAGACAAAACCTGGAGCTGACTGTGGTACAGATCACCAACTACTAGTATGCAAACTCAGGTTAAAGTTGAAAAAGAGCAAGCTCCTCATGAATTTAGCAAAATATGACCTCGAGAATATACAACTGGAATTTAAAGACTGCCTGCAAAATTTATTTGTTGCTTTAGATACAAATGACAGAGCTCCAGAAGAGTTATGGGATGACATCAAGAAGGTTGCATTGGAAGAAAGTGAGAAATCTCTACAAAAGGTGAAAAAGCAAAAATAACCAAATGGATGACTGAAGAAATTCAGAAAATTGCCCCGAAATGCAGAGAATCTAAATCCAGAGGAGAAAGAGATAGTAAAACAGAAAGTCATCGAAAAACCATAAAGGATTCTCCCAAAACTTTCAATAAGCTTGTCTGAATATGCTTTTTTTGTCGGGACCGAACCGACATGAGAGGGGAGAGGGAAACTCCCTCCTCAGCGTCAGACGGGCCCTTTTATTCAACAAGAACAAGCAAAAAATGGTAATGTGAAAAATAGTGTAATAAACACTTATCTGAAGGAGTAGGCGATAAAACTTCATAGTGATTCAGCACAGCACGACATGCATGTTTCGGGCATGGACAGCCCTGTATCAAGTGCACCTTAGTTGAACCGAAAAATCGCCTCCAACTAAACCGGAATCCACGGTTTACTTATACAGAGCAAATTGGCAGCTGATTGGTTGCGCTAAACACGTGATGAAAGGACAACGAGATTAATGGTGAGTGACAGGGCATAATCGATACAGCTTTAAATCAATTAGATCACACTCCACCAGTCACACTCCAAGTTGAGGCCCAAGGGTTCGATCGTGTTCAGGCGAAAGATCCACCGTTGTTCACATAATTGAAGTCTATACTCCCGATCGCCCCCCCCCCCGCAGATGGGCAGGAATCAAATCTATTACCCGCCAGCACAGATCTGAAAACAAATGAAGTTTGTCCATACAATGAGCCACGATGGGTGCGGAGATGGTCTTGTTGCGCAAGCGAGAAGCATGCTCACTCAATCTTATCCGCACCGGCTGAATCGTCCTGCCACTGGGTGCCCTCAATGGTGGTAGAACAGTATTTACAATTCTGACAAGCCCAATGGCCCTGTCTGGTATCCGACTGAAACAAAGAAGGGGCGTGAGAATGGACCAAATGGTCACGAAGATTGGACCCCCTAGTGTAAGCCAAACGTAAAGGTTTCTGAAAGCAAGGGTGTAATTGCAAAATGTGCCAATGTTTTTTCAAAAGTCGAGTTACCCGGGCTGTATCAGTCATAAAAGGGAGCACCCCAGTGATGACCGTCAGATCCTCCTCCTCACCCGAAGCGGGATGGGGGGCCGAAGCGTCCATCAACCACTCACGGTGTGAAAAACATGCCCACCGTGAGTGGTTGATGGACGCTTCGGCCCCCCATCCCGCTTTCAGAAACCTTTACGTTTGGCTTACACTAGGGGGTCCAATCTTTGTGACCGTTTGGTCCATTCTCACCCCCCCTTCTTTGTTTCAGTCGGATACCAGACAGGGCCATTGGACTTGTCAGAATTGTAAATACTGTTCTACCATCATTGAGGGCACCCAGTGGACCCACGGGGCTACGGGCGAAACTTTCACTTTTTTTGGGAGTTCTACATGCCAGTCGTCTTATGTTGTCTACATGCTAACCTGCCCCTGCGGTCTTTCTTACATTGGCAGGACGATTCGGCCGGTGCGGATAAGATTGAGTGAGCATGCTTCTCGCTTGCGCAACAAGATCATCTCCGCACCCATCGTGGCTCATTGTATGGATAAACTTCATTTGTTTTCAGATCTGCGCTGGCGGGTAATAGATCTGATTCCTGCCCATCTGCGGGGGGGCGATCGGGAGTATAGACTTCAATTATGTGAACAACGGTGGATCTTTCGCCTGAACACGATCGAACCCTTGGGCCTCAACTTGGAGTGTGACTGGTGGAGTGTGATCTAATTGATTTAAAGCTGTATCGATTATGCCCTGTCACTCACCATTAATCTCGTTGTCCTTTCATCACGTGTTTAGCGCAACCAATCAGCTGCCAATTTGCTCTGTATAAGTAAACCGTGGATTCCGGTTTAGTTGGAGGCGATTTTTCGGTTCAACTAAGGTGCACTTGATACAGGGCTGTCCATGCCCGAAACATGCATGTCGTGCTGTGCTGAATCACTATGAAGTTTTATCGCCTACTCCTTCAGATAAGTGTTTATTACACTATTTTTCACATTACCGTTTTTTGCTTGTTCTTGTTGAATAAAAGGGCCCGTCTGATGCTGAGGAGGGAGTTTCCTTCTCCCCTCTCATGTCGGTTCGGTCCCGACAAAAAAAGCATATTCAGACAAGCTTATTGAAAGTTTTGGGAGAATCCTTTATGGTTTTTCGATGACTTTCTGTTTTACTATGATTTTGTAGTCACTCGACACCTGGGGGTTTGTTTGTTTGGTTAGAGGAGAAAGAGAGGCAATCGCAGAACTCAATAGAGATTTCCAATGTGCAGCAAGACAAGACAAGGAGAAATATGACATGTGCAAGGCAATATAAGAAGAAACTATTAGAGGAGGAACAAGATCGGCTTTCCTAAAGCTACGAGAATTAAAGAAAAAATTCCAGCCTCAAATTGGAATGTTACAAGATGCTCGAGGATCTATGTTGAATGATGCTGACAAGATCAAGAAAAGGTGAAAAGAATATACAAAGTTTTTATATGATAAAGATCAAGTGGACCAACAGTCGTTCCAACCTGTACCTTATGATCCAGAATCACTGGTGATGAAAGAAGTCGAAGCAGCATTGAAAGCCTTTTCAAAGAACAAAGCTCCAGGAATTGATGCCATTCCCATTGAAGTATTACAGCAATCTGGTGCAGCTGTTACCATACTTACAAGGCTCTGTCAGGAAATTTGGAAGACAACATCATGGCCAACTGACTGGAAAAGATCTGTGTTTATACTAATACTAAAGAAAGGTGATCCAACTGACTGTGGAAATTATTGCACAATCGCTCTGATCCCACATGCCAGCAAGATTCTATTGAAGATTATTCAACAGAGCCTACAACCATACCTGGAACGAGAACTATTGGAAGTGCAAGCAGGGTTCAGGAAAGGGAGAGGAATGAGACACATCATCGCGATGTGAGATGGATCCTTGAAAAGACCAAAGAATACCAAAAGGATATCTATTTGTGCTTTATTAACTACAGCAAGGCTTTTGACTATGTAAACCATGAGAAAAACTGGGCCATATTAAGAAGCATGCGTATACCAGAACACCTGATCGTTCTCGTGCACAACATTTACATTGATCAAGAAGCATCAATTCAAACTGAAAAGAAGAAACAGAATGGTTTAAAATCAGCAAAGGTATGCGACAAGGCTGAATAATTTCCCCCTACCTGTTTAATTTATATGCAGAAACAAATCATCAGAGAAGCAGGACTGTATGAAGACAACAGAGGTGTGAAGATTGGTGGAAGACTCATCAACAACCTTCGCTATGCTGATGATACCACATTAGTGGCTGAAAGTGAAGACAATCTGAAACATTTGCTTCTCAAGATCAAGTAACAGTCTTAAAATAGGCATGCATCTTAATGTAAAGAAGACAAAGATCATGACAACTGGCAAAATCAATAAGTTCATCATTGATGGAGAAGAAATTGAAATAGCGGACAACTTTAACCAACTTGGATCAACGATCAATAAAGAAGCAACAAGCAGTCGAGAAATCAGACGACGTATTGCTTTTGGCAGAATGGCTATGAAGAAGCTAGACAAGATTCTCAAGAGCAGTGATGTCTCTCTCCATACAAAGTTTTGACTTGCTCAAGCTATGACATTTTCAATATCATATGAATGCGAAATTTGGACAGTGAAAAAGATAGACAGGAAGAATTGATGCCTTTGAATTATGGTACTGGCGACAATACTGTGTATACCATGGACTGTCTGAAGAACAAACCAGTCAGTACTAGAAGAGATCAAACCTAAGCTTTCTTTAGAAGCTCAGATGACAAGACTTCAACTTTCATACTTTGTACACATCACATCATGCGAAGAGAGAGATCATTAGAGAAAGACATCATGCTTGGCAAAGTAGAAGGTCAATGCAAAAGGCGGCCAGCAATGAGGTGGATCAATATAATAGCAGCAGCTACGGGTGCCAGTCTGTCAACCATGAGCCGCATGACTGAAGACCGAACACAATTTAGAACAACTATCCAGAGGGTCGCCATGAGTCGACACAGACTTGACAGCACTTAACGACATTAGGTTAGTTCAAAAGCCACTGCAGAGACACTGAATGAAATCATGTTTAAAGGTGATGTACTGGAGGGACTGAAACAAATCTTCAGAAACTGGGAAGATAAACTAAAAAGTAGCAAATCACCTGGACATTCCAGGTGTACATTCCAGGGTGCTGAAAGAACTAAAAAATAAGACTGAATATCTTCTATAATTATTATGTAAACTATCATGGACAAGTGTAAAGTTATGCACTTAAGGAAGAACAACCCAAACTACAGCTACAAGATGGAAGGTTCCATATTGGGAATCAGCACCCAGATAAAGAATCTGGGACTCCTTATGGATAATACATTGAAACCCTCCGCCCAGTGGGCAGTGGTGGCAGCCAAGTGTGCTAATAGAATGCTAGGAATCATAAGGAAAGGAATGGATGTTGAAGCTTTGGTGGGATGTTGAAGCTTTGGTGGGAGTGGCTGACTTGGATTTAGTGGCAGTTAAAGAAACATGGCTCACAGAAAACCATGACTGGGATGTAACAATACCTGGCTATACTTTATTCAGAAAGGACAGGGTAGGAAGAAGGGGAGGAGGAGTGGCACTATATGTAAATAATACTATTAAAGCTTTGGAATTACAGAGCTTAAAAGGGAGAGAGGAGGCATTGTGGGTTAAACTAGAAAGAGGGAAAGAGAAATCTATTTGCATTGGTGTGATATACAGACCTCCCTCACAAGAGGAAGAGGTGGACAGAGAGTTAATTGAAGACATATGCAGCATTGCTAGGAAAGGGGAAGTGCTACAGATAGGGGATTTCAATATGCCAGATGTTGACTGGCACATTCCTGCTGCAGTATCATCTAGAAGTAAAGAGATCCTGGATTCTCTACAGGGAGAACTATTCAAGCAATTGGTAACAGACCCCACACGTGGGGGGGGGGGGGCATACTGGACTTGGTGCTTCCCAATAGTGAAAGTGTTTCTGATGTTATAGTAGGAGATCATTTTGCATCCAGTGATCACCAGATGGTGTGGTTCAGTATTAGGACTAGGGCTGTTAGAATCCATTCAAAGGTGATGGTCTTAGACTTTAGGAAGACTAACTTTGCCAAGATGGACCAATATCTCAGGGATGGGAACAGCTGGGGGATGTAGAAAAACAGTGGGCAAACCAATCTTTTTGTTAAAATGGTAAATAAAGGTACAAGGAAAAGGAGACCGCAATGGCTTTCGAAAGAGAAAGCTGAAAAAGTGAAGAAAAAGAGGGATGCCTTCATGAAATACAAGAGATCACAGAGAGAGGAAGACAGGCATCTATATTTGGAGAAACTTAGAGAAGCTAGCAAAGTAGTCAGGAAAGCAAAGATTCAAAAGAGGAGGAAATAGCCAATGCAATAAAATGGGGAGATAAAACATTTTTCAGATATGTTAGTGAGAAGAGAAAGGGCAAAAGTGGTATTGTCAGACTTAAGGGTGAAGTGGAGGAATATGTACAAACTGATGAGGATAAAGCGGAATTGCTTAACAAATATTTTTGTTCTGTGTTCACAGATGAAGAACCAGGAGCAGGACCTCAGAAAACACCCACAAACAGGAACAGAAGCGAGGGACATCTTGAACAATTTTCAGAAGACTGTGTTCGTGAGAAACTAGCTCAATTTAAAGTAGACAAAGCGATGGGACCGGATGGGATACACCCTAGAAAACTGAGGGAACTTGGGGATGTTCTAGCAGTTCCACTGACTGACCTTTTCAATGCCTTGTTGGAGTCGGGAGTGGTGCCAAAGCACTGGAGAGTGGCTCTTGTGGTACCTTTACACAAAAGTGGAATTAAGGATGTGGTTGAAAACTACAGGCCGGTTAGTTTAACTTTGGTGGTGAGTAAATTATTGGAAACGCTGCTGAAAAAGAAAATAGTGAGGTTTCTGGAGTCCAGTGGATTACAGGAGCCGAGGCAGCATGGATTCACCAGAGGCAGGTCTTGTCAGACAGATCTGATTGATTTCTTTGACTGGGTGACCAGGGAGTTGGACCGAGGGAGAGCCCTACATGTGGTGTATTTAGATTTCAGTAACGCCTTTGACACTGTTCCTCACAGGCGACTTATAAACAAACTGAGCACCCTAGGGATGGACCCTAAAGTTACTGCTTGGGTTAGAAATTGGTTGGGTGGGAGGCGACAAAGAATACAGGTAAATGGGGCTCACTCTGAGGAGAAGGATGTTACCAATGTTGTGCCCCAGGCATTTGTCCTTGGTCCAATTCTTTTTAACATCTTTGTTAGTGATATAGCAGAAGGGCTGTTGGGTAAGGTTTGCCTTTTTTTGCGGATGATATCAAAATCTGCAATAGAGGGGGCGGAGCTTGCCGCGGACGGAGATGGCTGCCTAAAATTTCTGCTCTCACCCGGGCTGTAGAATCCTGAATGCCACCCCCCTAATAGGGCCCCGCCATAGCCACAATTTAAGTGGAATACGTTATCTAAGATGTCCACTATGAAGCCGGCAAAGTTAGATTTCTCTCCGGGAGCTGGGCATGCAGTAAAACGAACAAAGCAAGATACGGTGTCTCCGCAGAAAATGGCAGCGGGGAAGGACTCGGCAGAGGGCATCCGCGAAATACTGCAGGAGCTTAGAGCAGTAAAGAACATGGTTGCCTCCAGCAACGAAACACTTGCACAGTTACAAGAAGATATGAATGAAGTGAAGGAGCAGCTGACTGGGGTACGCGAGCGTTTACATACTGCAGAAATGACGATCGATCGCCACGAGCAGCTTTTGACCCAGCTAGGCCCGCTGCAGAAAAGAATAGCAGCGTTAGAGGACCTCAGTGAAAATCAGAGTAATCGTGCCCGGAGAAATAATATCAGAATACTAGGCATTCCGGAGGGCCGGGAGGGTTCGGACTCTTTGGGATACTTACAGAAACTGATTCCTGAATTATTGCAGCTGGTATTTAGCAGCCCCTTTGAAATTGAGCGGGCTCATCGTGTGCCGTCGCACGCGACTGAGCGGAAACAGCACCCTCGGCCATTCATTATCAAAGTGCTACGTTACCCGCAGGTGCTCCAAATACTGCAGGCCGCCAAGCAAAAGCCCGTGATATATTTGGAAAGCAACAAGATCTCTTTTTTCCCGGACCTATGCAAAAAAACAACGGAACGGCGTAAGGCCCTACTGGAATGCAGGCCGCTGTTACAGAAACTCCAAGCGCGATATGGCCTGTACTACCCTGCTAGAATGCGCGTTACCCTGGGAAACAACACGCGGACATTCGACAGCGGAGAGAGTCTGCGCTCCTACCTTCAGGAGTACACATGTATGGAGATTGGGACATGAAGTACTGGAAGCCATCAATGTTAATGCTAACTGTGACATGCTGGACTTGCCTAAAAAGCTCAGCTGGTGTTTCAGATAAGTTTGAATACTGCTGGGCTGTCTGAACTAGAAATCAATATATAACATGCTAATGTTAATTTTTCTTTCTGGTAGATGGGGGGGTTGGGTATATTTTTGAATCAGCAGTCAGTGGGTCGGGGAGGGGTGGGAATTGCGGGTGGTGGAAATGGGAGGTGGCGGGATGGGCTTCACCATACAAGTATTGAAGCTAGGTTCTAGTCGCATATCGCTTAGATTTATTGTTTGTATGAATGTTATAACTTTAATTCTTGAGACTCTGGAAGTGACGGGTACCACCATGGAAGTTAGGGACGGCTACCACTTCGGTTAGTGGGAATCTACGAGTGGTATCCCTTAATGTGCAAGGGATCAACAACCCTGCCAAGCGCAAGAAAATTTTGAATTATTGTAAACAGCAAAGTGCTGATGTAATCTACCTGCAAGAGACACACTTGACACTATCGGAATCCTACAAGGTAACGGGAGTAGGCTATCAAAACATACTGTCAGCACCTGCATGTAAAAGGAAAGGGGGGGGTCATAATACTTCTACGGGCGGCGTTGCTGCCGGTAGTCGAAAATACGTCTGTAGATCCAGCCGGAAGGTGGGCCAAGGCCAGAGTCCGGGTTCTCGCCACGGAATACACTCTGATGGCGGTTTATGGCCCGAGTCACGATGATCCCCAATTCTTTGAAGAAGTGGCCCATGAGCTGCTAGATGCTGGAGCCTCAAACGTGATCTTAGGCGGGGACTTTAACCTAATACAAGATCCACTGATAGACCGCACCCCTTATAAGCAGCAGCACAAACCGCGATCCAGTAAACTGCTGATGGGCATGGCTGAAACACTTGGTTTAGTTGACCCGTGGAGACTCCTTCATCCAACAGAAAGAGAGTATACCTTCTACTCAGTACCGCATAATACGCAGACGCGTATTGACTTCTTCCTCATCTCCAAGACGCTGTTGCCTATGATCTCTAAGGCAGATATTTTCGCCAAGACTGTTTCGGACCATGCTGGAGTAATGGTAGAGCTAAGCTTTGGTCAGGCTTAGAAGGCCGTTCCTAGATGGCACTTTGACCGAACGTGGCTGAATAGTAGTGAGTTTATTTCTTCCATGCGTCAAGTAGTGATTGACTACTTTACACATAACCAGCTACACAACACGCCAACCTGGGCATGGTGGGAAGCTTTTAAAGCTACTGTCCGAGGTTATATGACAACTTACAGTATTCGTCAGAAAAAAAGAGCTGCTGAACAGCTGGCAATGCTAGAAGACGAAATACGAACGGGCAAACGTATCCTATCTAAAAGATCTGACCCCCTTATTCTAATTCGGCTGCAGAGATTGAGATATCAATACAACACTATTCTTAATGATGAAGCTAGTAAACAGATAAAGGCCCAGCAGGGCGTATATTACCATGAAAGTAACCGAGCTAGTGCGCTTTTAGCCCGTACGCTACGAGCTAAAAGGATAAACTCACGTATCGCTGGTTTGAAGGATGCCTTTGGGGAATTGCGTCTGTGTGATGAGGACATCCTGAAATTATGCGAAGAGTTTTATTCCCAGCTTTATCGCTCAGAAGAGATCTTAAGTGAGGATAGGTTCTCCAGCTTTGTCTCGGGAGTGATCGGACCCAAACTTTCGGGGTCTCAACAGCGTCTCCTGTCGGACGATATTGTTTGTGCGGAAATCCAGTTAGCAATCAGGCAGATGGCTCGAGGGAAAGCCAGTGGACCAGATGGTCTGCCAATAGAATTTTATTCAGCTTTTAAACAAGAGCTGATCCCTGAATTGCATACGTATTTCACTGAACTTAAAAACGAGTCCCCTGCAGTTGGATCCCTGGCGGCAGCTACAATTGTGATTCACCCCAAACCAGGTAGAGATGTCCAAAAACTGGAGAATTATCGACCAATATCGCTCCTCAATGCTGACTATAAAATCTATGCCAAGATATTGGCTAATAGGCTCAGTAAAGTCCTGGACACGCTCGTACAAGCAGATCAATGTGGATTTATGCCGGGCAGGGCAACGGCCGACAATGGACGTCTTCTGACACATGTACTTCAGAATGTACAGCATCTTCCAAAGCCGATGGTAGGGCTTGCGCTCGATGCGGAGAAGGCTTTTGACCGAGTGGAGCTTCCCTACCTTTTCCGGGTAATGCAGTGGTTTGGAATACCAGAAGACTTTCTAGCTAGTGTCAAAATGCTGTATTCGCGACCAACGGCACGGATAGCTGCCAACAATGGGCTTTCCTCAGAATTTCTCCTGTCAAGGGGCACAAGGCAAGGATGCCCTTTATCACCTCTATTATTCAACCTAGCGCTTGAACCGCTGCTAATGAGGCTACGGCAACAACGAAGTATAGAAGGCATACAAGTAGGAGATCATCAGATCAAGTTATCGGCGTACGCAGACGATCTGCTCCTGTTCTTGGACCCCTCGTCACTAGATGCTGCAATAGATGTCATCTCTGCATACTCCGATGTATCGGGCTATAAGTTGAATCTATCCAAAACGATAATGATACCCTTAAATGCGCATGCTACTGACTCGTTAGTACATAATTACCCATTTAAAATTGAAACGAGTTCGTTTAAATACCTTGGGGTAACATATGGAGTCACTATACAAGACACGGTACGGCTTTGCATGCAACAATGTTTGGACATCGTGCAAGAATCCATTAATAAATGGACCCCCTTGAACCTGACGTGGTGGGGACGACTTGAGACTATCAAGATGGTAGTCATGCCCAAAGTCAATTATATACTTGCCATGGTACCGATACTGTTTGAACGACAATTTTACAAGAAAATAGAGAAGCTTCTGATATCTTTTCTGTGGCGCAATAAGACGCCTCGGATCACGACGTGGAAGCTCAAGTCCCCTAAGCAGCGTGGGGGCATACACTTTCCGGACTTTTATTGGTACCACCTCGCCGCCCTGTTGAAGCAAGGAGTTCTGTGGAGTGAGGAAACTCCTGCGCAGGGAGACCCTGTCTGGCTACGGGTGGAAGCCGCCCTGAGCAAACCCGTCCCGCTCTGGATGAGACTGGGAGCGAGCCACGATGGTGGCGATCCTGCCAATGAGATCTTGCAGGATACCCAGCGGGCGTATCAAATACTTAAGCCGTATGTACAGGCAGAGCAAGATTATGCTGATACCACGATCCTGTGGTACAATGACAAGTTTAAGATAGCCGGTCGCAGTTTCTTGTGGCTTCCCTGGCTTACTCGTGGTATCTACTGTTTAGGACAACTGGTGTCTGATGGCGCTTACAAATCCTTTCAATCCCTGCAGCATGAATATGACCTGCCCCAGCGTTGTATGTATCAATGGTGCCAACTGCGACACTGCTTAAGTAGAGCTGGAGTCTTACCTACGGTCCTGCGTACGGAACGCCCTTTTCATCAAGAAATTCAAGACCTCGACAGAGTCTAAGCTGCACTCTAAATTCGCTGCCATTTTGAGAGATGGTGACAAGAAACGTTGCACTAGGCTGCAAAAGGCTTGGGAGTCTGAGGCTGGGGAGATGGATGATCCAGAGATGTGGGAAGAACTTTGGAGAGCTCAGCAGAAGATAACACGAGCGGCCTCGCTTAATCAGATGTTGTACTTTATGACTCATCGTGCTTACTTGACACCTGTACGCACGGCCAAATGGAGCGCTACCAAAGATGCCAACTGCAGGTCATGTGGGGCAGAAACAGGTACCCTCGCCCACATGATATATCACTGCCCTCTACTGCAAGAATATTGGCAAGATGTCTGGATCCGAATTTCAAAATTACTTAACCTGCATACTTTGCTTACATATCGTATTGTCGTCTATAAGTCCTTGGCTGGTGTTCCAACCTTAGAGAAAGGCGACACTATAGTCTTCAACCTACTGTTGAGCTTGGCATTGAAGGCCATATTAAGTCATTGGAAGGACTTTAGGAAGCTGAATGTCGAGTACTGGTGGAACCTAGTATACTTTCATCAAGCCTGTGAGAGCGCGTATGCATCCCAGAATCCTGTCTTTAGGCCACGCTTGGCTAGACGGGATACCCTCGACTTGATAAAACTTAAGCAGAGAGTTGGTTGACTAGTTCCTACCCGGGGTGGTGCTCGTCACAGAGTCTCATTTTCCTTTATTCCTTTATTCTTCTCCTTCGTTTTCCTTTCTTCCAGTTGATAGCATTAAGGTTAAAAAAGTGGATGTTTTTTCGTGCCATGTGATCGAGGGAACAGCGGCTAAGAATATGTTTTGTGTAAAATGGTCAAGTACTGATTGACTTGGTACCTGTAGAAGTTACTGTTAGTGATTTACTCTATAAAATGCAAAATAAAGAATTACAAAATAAAAAATCTCCCTGAAAAGGGAATTTGAGACACAGCTACCTAAAAAAAAAAAAAAAATCAATCTGCAATAGAGTAGACACCCAGGAAGGTGTAGATAACATTAGGAGGGATCTAGCTAAGCTTGAAGAATGGTCTAGAATCTGGCAGCTGGGATTTAATGTTAAAACATGTAAGGTCATGCATTTGGGCTGCAGCAATCCAAGGGAGCAATATAGTATAGGGGGTGAAGTACTTTTGTTCACTAAAGAAGAGCGGGACCTGGGCATCTGATGATCTTAAAGTAGCTAAACAGGTAGAAAAGGCAATGGCAAAAGCTAGGAGGATGCTTGGGTGCATACGGAGAGGAATGGCTAGCAGAAAAAAGGGGGTGATAGTGCCTCTATATAAGTCTTTGGTGCGACCTCATTTGGAGTATAGTGTGCAATTCTGGAGACCGCACCTTCAAAAGCATGTGAACAGGATGAGAGTGGCTACTAACCCCCATCCAACGATACTAACGATGCAGAGGGTGGCTACTAACATGGTTAGTGGTCTTCATTATAAAGCATATGAGGAGAGACTTAAGGATCTTAATATGTACACCTTAGAGGAAAGGCGGGATACAGGTGATATGATTGAGATGTTTAAAGACCTCCGTGGCATAAATGTTCAGGGAGAGAGCCTCTTTCAATTGAAAGCAAGTTCTGCTACGAGGGGACATGGGATGAGGGTGAAGGGGGATAGATTCAGGAGTGATTTGCGGAAATATTTCTTTATGGAAAGAGTGGTGGATCTGTGGAATAGTCTCCCAGTGGAGATAGCAGAGATGAGGACAGTAACTGAATTCAAAAAAGCATGGGACAAACACACAGGATCTCTAAAGAAAAAAAGGGGACTGTTGTAGTTGTTGATATGGAAGGACAGACTAGATAGGCCATGTGGTCTTTTTCTGTCATCATATTTCTGTTTCTATGAGAATAAAACAAGGCTATCATAATACCTCTAATCACTCCATGGTGTGACCGCACCTCAAATAGTATGTGCAATTCTGGTCACTATATCTTAAAAGGATATAGCAGAATTAGAAAAAGTACAGAGAATAGTGACCAAAATGATAAAACGGAAGGAAATATACCGCTACGCGGAAAGGTTTAAATGTTTATGGCTCTTTAGCTTGGAAAAGAGATGGTTGAGGGGAGATATGATAGAGGTCTAGAAAATAACAAGTGGAGTGGAGTGGGTAAACATAGATCAGTTGTTTATTCCTTCAAGAAGTAGAAAGACTAGGGGGCAAGCAATGAAACTACAATGTAGCACATTTAAGACTAATAGGAGAAAATATTTTTTCACTCAACATGTAATCAAACTCTGGAATTCATTACCGGAGGATGTAATAAAGGCTGTTAGTGTAGCTGGGTTTAAAAGAAGTTTGGACAAATTCCTGGTGGAAAAGACTATAAACCTTTATTGAAGTGGACTCAGGAAATCTACTGCTTACATGGAATATGTAAACATTTTGGGAACCTGACTGGTACATGTGACTTGGATTGACCACTGCTGGAAACAGGATACTGGGCTTGATAGACCTTTGGTCTGATCCAGTATGGCAGTTATTTTGTTCCTGGGAAAATAACCTTAAAATTGGAAAAACATTGATGTTAAAGTAAGACAGACAAGGCAGCTCAAAGTTTGCTATAAAAGTTAGCTGAAAGTCTGCTGTTTTAAAGCCTGCAGGCAGCTGTTGGGACCATGGAGGGTCAGAGCAAATGGGTCTAAGGAATGTTATTATTTGTAATTGCACTTTGGATCAAGTTGTGCAAGGGGGATGTAATACATGTGCAAGTTGCTAATTACAAGCCTATGGAAAAGCAAACTGATAAAAGTCATAACTAAAGCAAGTAAATAGTATCCTAGTATCCATGAAAAGGGAAATTAGTGCCAAGTTGCTGACCTAGCTAAGCTACGTGGGCAACCCCGTGACATGGATAAATAATTTAGGAGTGGAAAAAAGAAAGATGCTTTCCACTGTTTCTCAGAAGTGAACGAACAGGAAGATATAGGCGAAGATAAAAGATTGAAAGCCTTATTTGCTATAGGGTCGATGTTCAGCAGCAACAGTCAACTTTATATCTTAAATGGCAGCCATTACAGCTAAATTAAATCCAGATATGCAGCCCGTTATCTAGACAGCAAATTGCATTGGAGTCTCATAGTGCTACCACCAGGTTTCAAACAGCACCATTTTGAACCTGGCACTAGAAGGGGCAGGAGTGACTAGAAATCACTCCTATCCAGGGCTGGCACAAGGGTTTCTGCCGACCTAGGCAGAAACCCCAGCCTCGCTGCGCCCCCCCCCCCCCCAGCTGCCACCGATTCAGTCTTGGGAGGGGGAAGGTGGGCAGCAGCAGTGGCTGCATTTCAAAAAGCAGCAGCAGCAAAACCACTGCTTTTGGAAATATTGCTGCTGCCGCTGGCCACCTCTCCCACAAATGAAATCAGCAGCAGCTGGGGGGAGCACCGCTGCCACCACCACCTGGGCCGGCTGTCCTATGCATCTAGGCAGTAGCCTAGCAGATGGGCTGGCCCCGCCCCTGCCCTCTTATACCACCAGGGATTTCTTCCGGTAGTCCTGGAGAGATCTTCACGGATGGATGGGGGTATCTTGATAAGGGGAAAAGGGAGTTTTGTCCTCCATATTGTTCAAAGGTACCAGCCCCTTTAAAATGGCTCCCTGGGAACACTGGACCACAAAAGTTAGCATCCCAATGCTTCCGGAAAACAGAATAGCCCAGCTTGTGAGGTTGATCACAAATTGTGTTATTTACCACGGATGTCAATAACCTGTAGTACTGAGTTACTGCACGTTAATGACTTCCATGCTAAATTAAACTGTGGTAAAATGTGAAATTTTACAACAGCTTAGCAACCAGCTCCCTTAATGAATTATTCATAGTTTTTTTTAATTAACAGGCATGTACAAGTTCAGGCCCAATTACACAAATGCAGACGTGCTCAATATGGACGCCCCGGAATAGTCTTCAAGGTTGAGGACATATAGGAATAACCTATGGTTAGAGTTGTGGGCTAGGACCAGGGAAGCTAGGGTTCAAATCCCACTGCTATTATCACTGAGATTGTGATGAGTACTTGGATGTTGGGATGCCATCTTCCCAACACCCTCTGGATGTTTTACTGCCAAAACAGGCACTTTTCCCAGTGCCTATTCGTGCTTGGGGCAGGTCCAAACTTGGATGTGACTAAGGCTTTTAAAATGACCCCCATTTTTTAATTGAAATTAAAATGTATAGGAATAATGAAATACTTATCACAACACAGTTGCTTTGGGAGGATGGCATCTTTTCCACACTGCCTAACCGCATCTTCAAGTAATTGATGGTTTGCTAAGCTAATTAACACAGACTCTGATGTTCCTGTGACCTGTTTGTGGGGTTTCACATTTCTGTCTCCCCCCCCCCCCCCTTGGTACTCTGCTTTGCATCTGTCCCTGAATGAATAAAGACAAAATGTGAGTTGGGAGGAAAATGTGCACGAGACTAATGATGCAGACCTCACTAGATGCCGCGGTTCATTTCTGATGCTATTTTATGTAGTGCAATACATTTCAGTTGCCAGCTGTAATTGTCTATATGTGAATCACAACTAGGAGTCTAGTCTTTCCAAAAATAGATATTTTGGTGTCGCTGTGCTCTCCTCCATATGTTGTTAAATACATAGTGCAGAAATGTATTATGTAACTCTCTTCTGCATTTAACTTAGGCCCTTAGTAAACACTATGGCATATCAATATCTACATTTTTAAAAAAAAACTTCAATAAAAACTGTAGTTTGTGAAGGAAATTGCCATCCAGATAGTGTCACTGACTAACTTGGAAGAATGCCTCGGCACTATCTGCAATCCGAAGGTAGAGCGAAAAATGTATCTGGTTAACAACGATATTCAGTCCACTAGTCAGAAAAAAATAGTGGGATAACATAGGACAATAAAAAGGCTGAATATCTGGATAATTTTGGGCCACTGTAGCCAGCATTTTAGGAGAATGGAAGCTGAATATGGGCCCGATAGTGAAAGAAAGTGTCCTAGTTTGGAATGGAGTCCCCCGTCCCCACCCCAACAGAGAAAGGGTGGTAAATGTATGTAAGAGCTTTGAAGTGGGGTAAGGTTAAAACTGACCATTAAATTCAAGACCTTACAGGCCAAGCAGTGGGAACTGAGAATTCAACCAAAGATCAAGTCAGAGTGTGTAAGAGAGTAGTAGACACGGAAATGAAGAGGTGGAATGGGCCTTGTAGTTATCTTTATTGTTTTTGTAGTGTTGTGTACTGAAGTACCTCAGACTTAGGGGCCTCCTTACTAAAGTGCAGTAAGTAGTTCATGTATGAATTAGTGTGTGCAGTTAGCGCTCCGGCTGTGGTAAAGCACAGTTACTTACCTGTAACAGGTGATCTCTGGGAACAGCAGGAATTAGTCCTCACATATGGGTACATCGGAACCGACGGAGTCTGCGCGGGAAAGCTCCCCAGCTTCCCAGAAAGGGAGCTTTTGGGGCCTCCCACTGCACATGCGCACTGCCTTCCCGCCTTCCTGACCAGCTCTCCTCAGTTTGAGTTTATAGCTGAGACAATAGAGAGAGGAAAGGAAGATAGATAGAAGATACAACTCCTAGGGGAGGTGGGTGGATTGTGAGGACTAATTCCTGCTGTTCCCAGAGATCACCTGTTACAGGTAAGTAACTGCTATCTCCAGGAACAAGCAGGAATAAGTCCTCACATATGGGGACTCCCTAGCTAAGATGCCTGGGAGATCCCCTTCCAAGGGTTCGCCATCTTCGTATGGATCTCAGGCATCCATCCTGGGAAGGTGGGCAGGAGTTGTTCAAGTATGGAACAGGTGTTTGAGGACAGCCTGACCAAACAAGGCATCCCGGCGGGAGTCCTCGTCCAAACAGTAATGGGCTGTGAAGGTATGAACCGAGGCCCAGGTGGCGGCTCGACAGATCTGATCTATGGATACAGAGTGAAGATGAGCCATAGAAGTGGCCATGGCTCTCACATTGTGAGCTGTGACATGGCCTTCCAGAGAAATGTTTTTACTCTGGTAAGCAAAGGAAATACACTGAGCAATCCAATTGGAAAGTGTACGTTTGGAGACTGGAAGTCCCAAATGAGAAGGATCAAAAGCCACAAAAAGTTGGGAAGACTTTCGATGTGGCTGAGTCCTGTTGAGGTAAAAGGCAAGAGCTCTTTTACAATCTAGAGTATGAAGGTTCCTCTCTGCACTGGATGCATGAGGAGCCGGAAAAAAGACAGGTAGATATACCTCTTGATTAAGATGAAAAGGCGAGACCACTTTGGGCATAAAGTGGGGATTCGTCCTGAAGACCACCTTATCATGATGAAACCTAGTATAAGGTGGATGAGCCACTAAGGCCTGTAGTTCACTGATGCGGCGAGCCGAAGTGACTGCAATAAGGAAAAGGACCTTCCAGGAAAGAAATTTCAAGGAGGTAGAAACCAACGGTTCAAAAGGTGGCTTCATAAGCTGACCTAGAACTAGGTTCAAATCCCATGCTACTGGAGGAGGTCGGATGGGAGGCTTAGTTAGAGTCAGGCCTCTCATGAACCTTGCAATAAGAGGATGAGAGGAGACAGGTTGTCCATTTATAAGTTTTAAAGATGCTGCAATAGCACTCAAATGGACTCGTACTGAATTCGTCTTAAGGCCTGCATTAGAAAGATGCAGGAGATAGTCTAATAGAGAATTCAAAGGAAGTGCTAGAGGGTCAAGACCCTGTTGAGCACACCAAATGGAAAAGCGTTTCCATTTGAAAGCATAGGAACGCCTCGTGGAGGGTTTCCTAGAGGCATGAAGGATATCTTTCACTGGTTGAGAAAGATTGAAGTCATGAAGGCTTAGGCCTTCAGTAACCAAGCTCTGAGGTGTAGGGACTTGGGGTTTGGGTGCCACAAAGTCCCCTCCTCCTGAGACAGAAGGTCTGGTGCCGCTCCCAGGTCCAGGGAGGGTCCCTGGGAGAGATGCAGAAGTAGATGGAACCACACTTGGCGTGGCCAGCGTGGAGCTATGAGGATCATCGATCCGTGATCCCTCTGGAGTTTGAACAGAGTCTTGGGAATCAAAGGAATGGGTGGAAAGGCATATAGGAATTCCTGACCCCAATGCAGGAGAAAGGCGTCGTTGGCCTGAGCTCCCTGACACGGAGTCCTGGAACAGAACCGGGGAAGTTTGGCATTCCACGGACTTGCAAAGAGGTCTATGTCCGGGGTTCCCCATTCCTGAAAGATTCTGCCTATCTGGTCCATATGTAGGGACCATTCGTGTGGAAGCAGAACTCGACCGAGTCTGTCTGCCCGAGAGTTTTGAACCCCTGGAAGATATACTTCCAGAAGATGAATTTGATGCTCTCTGGCGAAGGCCCATAATCTGAGAGCTTCGTTGCAAAGCGACAGAGAGCCTGTCCCTCCTTGTTTGTTTACGTAGAACATGGCCACCTGATTGTCTGTCTGAACTAGGATGGTCAGGTTGACAAGGAGGGTATGGAAGACTTTGAGGGCAAAGAAGATTGCTCGCAGTTCCAGGAGGTTGATGTGAAGGGTGGTCTCCTGTGGAGACCAAGTACCCTGAGTGGAGAGGGATTGTAGATGGGCTCCCCACCCTGTTTGGGAGGCATCTGTTGTGAGGGTTGCTTGGGGCAACAAAGGTTGGAAGGGGGCCCCCAACAACAGATTCTTGGTGGACATCCACCATTGGAGGGACCAAAACAGACGCTTTGAGGTGAGGATTTGGTCGGAGAGCGGTCCTGATGCTTGAGTCCACTGGGTGGCCAAGGTCCATTGAGCTGCTCTCATATGAAGACGAGCGTAGGGCACCACGTGAACCGTGGAGGCCATGTGGCCCAGAAGTCGCAGCATTTCTCTGGCTGTCAAGTGACTGCTGGACTGAGCTTGGGAGGCCAAGCACACCAGACGTTGGCCCCGGACTTGAGGTAGGTAGGCACTTGCAGTGGTGGTGTCCAACTGGGCCCCTATGAATTCCAGAGACTGAGTAGGGATAAGTTGAGACTTGGGAAGGTTTACCACCAGTCCCAGATACTGCAGAATGTGCCTTGTGCGGTCCAGGGAAATCTGGGCCTCTGACTGAGATGGAGCTCGGATGAGCCAGTCGTCCAGATATGGGAATACAAAAATTCCCAGACCTCTTAGAAATGCGGCAACAACTGCCATGCATTTGGTGAACACTCTTGGAGCAGAGGCTAGACCGAAGGGAAGTACTCTGTACTGGAAATGTTTTCCCTGAAACAGAAATCTTGGATATTTTCTGTGGGATGGGTGGATGAGTATATGTGTGTACGCATCCTTGAGATCTAGAGAACAAAGCCAATCCTGACTCTGAAGGTATGGAAGGAGAATGCCTAGAGAAAGCATTTTGAATTTCTCCTTGTACAGAAATTTGTTCAATTCTCTCAGATCTAGGATAGGTCTGAATCCCCCTGTCTTCTTTGGTATGAGAAAATAAGGGGAGTAGAATCCTGTCCCTTGTTGAAGAAGAGGAACCTCTTCTATTGCCCCTTGGGCAAGGAGAGAAGAGATTTCCTGACCCAACAGGTCCAGGAGAGATGGGGGAGAATTGAAGTGCCTCACCATGGTATGTGGAGGAAGGTTGGAAAAATGAAGTTTGTAGCCCTCTCTGATGATAGAGAGGGTCCAGTGCTCTGATGTAATTTGCCCCCATCTGGGAGCAAAGTGAGCTAACCTTTCGGGAATGGTGAGGGGCTCTGGTTGTTCTAGAGCCAGAAATGTTAAGTTCTCTAGGGGCAAGTCAAAACCCCTGAGGGGGTTGAGCCTGCTGAGGAGTGGCAGACGCTGCAGGCTTTGACCTTGCCTGTTTAGGTTGCTGACGTTTAGCAGCAAAGCGAGGCTGAGAAGATTGTTGGCCAGTATTTGTGGAAAATCTGGCCTTCTTGTAGTAAGGCCTCTTGAAAGACTTTTTCTTGGCAGGAGTAGAGGTAGACTTAGAAAGTCTATCTAATGTAGCATTTTCTGCGTCCATTTGAGTGGCTTTAATTTGCCAGTCTTTACCAAATAAGTTCTCACCTGTACAGGGCAGATTCCGTAAGCCATCCAGGACCCAGGGTTCTAGGTCAGAGGCCTGGAGCCAAGCAAGTCGTCGGGCTGCAATAGCAATGCCCGAAGCTCTACCGGCACCCTCAAAGGAATCAAAAGCTGCTCTGTTGGAGAACTTAGAAACATCTAGAAGCTGTTTCACCAGAGAAATGAACTCCTCCTTTCTATCCTCAGGGATAAAGGAGGCAAAATGCTGTACCTTTAGGGCAAGTTCCCTTAGAAACATGCCCATATACAGACTGTATGAATTAATCTTGGCTATAAGCATACTAGCCTGGAAGATTTTCCTACCAAAAGAGTCTAGGGTCTTACATTCCCGCCCTGGAGGGGTAGAAGAGTGCCTTTTGGTACTCTTAATCTTTTTCAGCGCAGACTTCACCACAATGGAATGGTGAGGCAGCTGAGTTTTTTGAAAACCAGGAGAAGGAGGGACCCGGTACATGGTGTCCAACCTACGGGAATGAGGAGACAACGTTAGAGGAGCCTCCCATAAGTCCATCAAATGTTCTTGAAGGATTTCATGGATAGGCAGGGTGACTGCCTCTTTAGGAACCTTAGGGTATCCTAAAATATCCAATTTCTTTGATCTAGGTTCTTTTTCAGAGGATGTGGTAATAGAAAGTCCTTTAGCTACTTCTATAATGAAGTCTTGAAAGGACAAATCCTCTGGTGGAGACATTCTCCTCTTTGGGGAAGAAGGCTCTTCAGGAAGAACTAGAGACAGCTCATCAGAGTCATCAGAGGAGTCAAAATCCTCAGAAGAATCAGAGTATCCTCTATTTGCTTCCAACGCACGATACGCATACCGATCGGTATCGACATCGGGCGTACCGGGTATGGGATCGGTATCGGGTGAAAACCCGGATCCGGCATGCGAACCGATCTGCGTTTGGAAGACGATGGTCTCGGTTCCGGTATGGAAGACAGTACCGGAACCGGACCCGGAACCGCTAGATGCGGTACCGAGGGCGTCGCAGCGTTAATGAAAGCCAGAACGGCCTGCTGCATGGTCTGGACAGTATTGCCCATAGACGCCACTGCTGCCTGGATGTCGGTACCGGCATGGGCCAGTACCCCAGAGCAGTCTAACAGGTGATCGGTCGAGGCCGTGCCATCGATGTCAACCTGTAACCCCATAGATGGTGCTTTGGAAGCCAGAGCTTCCCGCCGGGGTTGTTTGGCTGGGGCATGGTCCTCAGATTCAAAATTGAGAGCCTCTCGATGCTTTGAAGGAGATTTGCTCTTTGAGGACCTGCCCGAAGAAGGTTTGGTTACCTGAGATCCATCCAGAGAGGAAGACCTAGATGACTGTGATGCTGGATTATCTGAAGCAAACAGCACATGGAATTTGTTGGCCCGGTTCTGCAAACCACGTTTAGACATCTGGGAGCAGGATGGGCAGTCCGGAATGGAGTGGTCAGGCCCCAAACATTTAAGACACCAGTCATGGGTGTCTGTAACAGAAATAACAGCACTACACTTGGTACACTTCTTGAAACCAAGAGCTGGTTTCTCCATGAGGAGATTTTGTGTAGGCCTGAGGCCTAACAGAAGTCACCAAGTTGTGCTAAAAAATAAAAGCTTTTTTTTTTTTTTTTAAGAAAGAAAAGAAAAGAAAAGAGAGACCGGCGGTACCGGTTTCGGTATGGGGAAGGCAGGTACGCGGTCTAAAGAAAGAAACTAAAATAACAATTTCTTCAGCGGTGACAGGAACACGACCTGCTGGCTCCGCGGAAAAAGAGAAACTGAGGAGAGCTGGTCAGGAAGGTGGGAAGGCAGCGCGCATGTGCAGTGGGAGGCCCCAAAAGCTTCCTTTCTGGGAAGCTGGGGAGCTTTCCCGCGCAGGCTCCGTCGGTTCCGACGTACCCATATGTGAGGACTTATTCCTGCTTGTTCCTGGAGATCAATTAATGCGATGGCTCGACACTTCAGATATTAATCTTATACGGACTACCTAGATTTGCATGAATTTACATGCAAAAAGCATATTTTACTGGTTTCCTCACATGAATGGCCAGTTCCACACATAAAGTGGTATTTTAGAAAGGACATGCAAGTGCAATCTGGGACATCCAGGGCACAGTATGCAGAAAAGCTCTGGGGACATCTATGATTCAGCTCAAGTTTTACAAACATGCAATGCAATGTGTGCCTCTGAGTCAGTGCCGACTCCTGGCAACCCAGCAGCTCCTGGGTTTTCTTAGCAGTGTGACCAGAAGTAGATTGCCCGGTCTTTCTTCCAAGGCAATGGAGGGTTGAGTGGCTTGCCAAAGGACACAAGTAGAACCAGTGGGAATTGATCCCTGGTCTCTTGGTTACCAAGCCAGGTCTCTAACCACTAGTCTACTCTTCAGCTCATAGATGGCCTTAATACGGATGCCTGTGCTGGCATCCATATAGACATCCCCGCTATGAAACAGTGGGGAGGGCATGTCCATCTCAAGTAAGGTTGCATACAAAAGGCATGACAAAATGAAATCATGAGTCCTCATTTCCTGTCAGTGTTCATCATCAAACTGTAAAATTTTATTTATTTTATTTATTTATTTAACGTTTTTCTATACCGCACTATTCAGCATCAGCGCGGTTTACAAGTAACAAGTTGGTACAATGTGGAGTAACCGTACATTGAACTTACATAAAACAGGGAATTTAAACATGGATAACGGGTGAACTTTATACATAATATACAAAAGGGGAATTTAAGCATGGATAACAATTGAACTTTATACATTATATACAAGAGGGGATTGCATCATAGCTGAGTTTATGATACAGGCCCTAAAGGGGGGGGGGGTTGGATGAGGTGGAGAGTTATCGTAGGAGATTGGTTAGGCGGCATCGGGTAGAGAGACTGTAGGGTCATGTGATACTGTCTAGGTGATGCTGTCAGAGTTAGAAAAGTGTTGTATAAATAGGTGCTGTTTGAGAGCTTTTCTGAACTGGGGGAGGTTGTTTATGGTCTGGATTTCTGTTGGAAATAAAATAAAATAAAATAAAATAAAGGGGATATGAGTGTACCAACTTCGCCACCCCCCCCCCCCCCCCCCCCCCCCCCCCCCCCCCCCAGATTTTGGCTAACAGATGCCTATTCTTGCCTGGAGCAGATAAAACCTATGACACGGCTTGAGAAATCCAGGACGTTTCTGATATTGAGCGAGGTCATCCAACCTCTTGGAATGCCCCAGCCACTCCTACACTACATATCCATTCTGAGTGGGACATCCTTGTGCTGCAGATGTCCAAAGACCTGACTTCTAAAATGCCTCTGGGAACATCTCTGTGTTTTGGATGTTTCTGTGCCCATCTTTCAGACACCCAAAGCATGAATAGGGCTACCAAAATAGTGTTGGTAGAGTGTGTGTAGTTTGGGCTTGATGTGTGTGAGGTTGTGGTTCCTTAGCTGTGGGCGTCTGTACGTGTACTGCCATGGTGAGTAGTGGGTTAGGGTGGGCGGTAGGGGTATCAGTATTTTGTTTGTGGGTATGAGGGAGGGTTTTGCATGGTATATAAGTGGGCTAATGGTTAGCAAGTTGGTGTATATCCAGTGGGGGACTCTCATGGTAGTCCTAGTGGTGGCTGTTCTTGTTCCCGTTTTCTCCGAGTGGTTCAGCTGAGCTTTTGCGGCTGTAGTGGGGGAGTGTCTGGGGCCTTTGGCAGCAGCTAATCCATGGAAAGGGTGCAGGCGTCAGTGGGCCTTGATCTCTTATGGTTCCTGCCTAAGGGCCATGCCAAAGGGCCCTCTGGCAAGGCCCTCAGGCATAGGCGTGCCCGTCTGTGCCACTGTTTAAAATGTTCTGGTCCTGGTCTGATTAGTCCTGACTGTGGAGGGTGGGAGGATCCTGCGTTCCCGCTCCCTCCAGCTGCTGCTGATCGGGGCTGGCTGTGCTTTAACTTTCCTAGAGATTAAGCTACATCATAAGCAAGATTAAAGCATGAAGAAAGTGGGCAAAATGATAGTGGGGACAGTGCCTAGAAAAATTAGCATTTGGTTTGATTTGTTGTTTCATTCATTATTCTATTTTTGTTTCAGCATTTTTGTGCATACTAACAAAACAAAATTTTGTTGTGTCATTTCAGGTAAGAAATGGGATAATGCGAATCAATAATGATTTTGCTATTTAAAAACAACTGCATTTCATTAGGTGGCAGTAGCTGCCACTTATGTTAAGAGCGGATAATTGTCTTTTAAGCTGTAGGCTGTCGTTCGAGGGTCAGTGTTCTAATGCATGTTCTTAAAAACGTTTACTTTCAATGCAGCTAGCTCATTACATCCAAATTACCATGGCAACAACAAGTGTCCACTGACAGAAAACACAGTGCAAACTTCCATGGTAAACTGCAGCAGTTCGTTGCATCTTAAGTAATACGTCTCCCTTTCTGTGAATGTGTAAGCGACAACTGGTTCATGCACTGAGAGGAAAAGAGACATTTAGAAAAGAAAAAAAAGCTGGTCAGACTCCCTGATCAAAAATTCCCCACAAAAATTCTCTGGTTGTCCAATGGGACCACATACTCTCCCCCCCCCCTCCCCAAATACCCACAAAGCTATTTGGATCCAGGGCACTGTGTGGCTAGGTTACCTTGACCTGGTCACCCAGCATAAGAACACCCTTGATCAGAAAGCCTCTGTGTTTCTGGGCCCAACTGAATCAATAAGACCTGATCTGGGGAAATGTCCAGCAGCATTCCTATCCTCCTGCCACCATCTTCCAAAATGCCTGTACCAGACCTCTAACACCACCAGTTTGGAAAATGCCAGAACCAGTGGCAGGAACAAGTGTGCAACATTCTTGCCTCCTGACTTAAAACTTGGGAGTGGGAGTCAAAAGTCCAGGAACCCTCTTAGACCACCAACACCACTTGTGTAGCTGGGTGAGTGGGGGATACAGGGGTCCACTAGAGACATATTTGTGAGAATGGGGAGTCTGGGCTCACTTGAGTACCAGGGATTGTTGCTGAATAGGCTCATCTGAGGTCATCGGTTCACCCTTTTCCTCAGGCCCCTATGTGTCTATAAAATAGGCCAAATATAGGCATGATCCTGTCCAATTAACTTGTTTTTGTTAAGTGTTGTCAACTCATGGCGACCCTCGGGATAGTTGTCCTAAACTGTGTTTGGTCTTCAGTCAAGCAGCTCATTGTTGATAGAGTGGTATCCATAGCTGCTGTTATTGTATCAATCCATCTCATTGCTGGCCTTCCTCTTTTGTGTTGACCTTCAACCTTGCCAAGCATGATGCCTTTCTCCAATGATCTCAGTCTTTGCATGATGTGTCCAAAGTATGAAAGTTGAACTCTTTGTCATCTGAGCATCTAAAGAAAGCTTATGCTTCATCTCCTCTAATACTGACTGGTTTGTTCTTTGAGTAGTACCATAATTCAAAGACATCAATTTTCTTCCTGTCTATCTTTTTCACTGTCCAACCTTTGCATCCATATGACATTATTGAAAATACCATGACTTGAACAAGTGGAAACTTTGTATGGAGAGAGACACATCTCTTCTCTTCAGAATCTTGTCTAGGTCCTTCATAGGCAACCTTTTATAAAATGACTTTTCTTATGCCCAGCGCCACAATGTCTGACTTTCAGGAACAGCTTCTTACTACTACTACTACTACTATTATTCATTTATACAGCGCTACAAGGTGTATGCAATGCTCTACAGAAACATATATAATAAGACGGTCCCTGCTCATCACACCTTACAATCTAATCAAGACAGAAAGACAGACAGTACAATAGATGAGAATGGGGGTACAATAGGGAAGGGTAAAGAGACAGAAGGAGAACAAAGGATTAAGATCCAAAAGCAGCCTGAAAAGGGTGAGCCTTTAGTATGGATTTAAAAAGGGGGAGAGATGAAATCTGACATAACGATACAGGTAGTTTGTTCCAGACATAATGAGCAAGGTGAAAGGATCAAAGTGTGGAGCTGGCAGTGGAAGAGAAGGGCATAGAGAGAAGAAAGTCAGAGGAAGAGCGGAGTTCATGAGGAGAGGTGTAGGGAGAGGTAGTGGGAAGCAACAGAATGAAGCATTTATAGGTCAGAAGGCGAAGTTTGTATTGGATACGAAAATAGAAGGGAAGCCAATGAAGTGATATGAGAAGAGGGGTTCTTTGGATTCTGCCTTAACTTTTAGAGATCATATCTCCTCCGTTGTGCAACGTTCTTTTCACACTCTGCGACAACTTCGAGCAATTCGGCCTTTTCTTTCCCCCACTTCTATGACTACACTTCTCCTTGCTTTGGTGGTTTCTCGTTTGGACTATTGCAATGCATCTTTAGCCGGTCTTCCACTTACCCAGCTTCGTCGTCTTCAACTAGTTCATCACACTGCTGCCCGTCTTCTGACCCACTCTCCCCGATCAGCTCACGTCACTCCTTTGCTTCTTCTTCGCCTTCACTGGTTGCCCGTTCCTTTTCGCATACAGTATAAGATCCTGATTTTCGTGCACCGGTCCTTGCACACTGGTATTCCACTTTATCTTTCCGATCTGGTTCACTTTTCTTGTCCTTCTAGAGTACTTAGATCTCTCCATTTGAATCGTCTTTTTCTCCCATCCCCTTCTCAGGCTCATCTTGAATCCACACGTTCTTCTGCTTTCTTTGTCCTTGGGCCCCGTCTTTGGAACTCACTGCCACTTTCGCTACGGTTAGAATCTTCTTTCTCCACTTTCAAAGCTTGTCTTAAAACCTACCTTTTCTGCTCAGCCTTCGACCTTCCTTTTCCCCCTCCTTCTGTGTCTACCTGATAACCTGTCTGTCTTTTATTATTTTTCTACTTTGTTGGCCTATTTCTTTTCTATTCTTTACCCTACATGAATGGCGTTCTTTTCTGTTTCTCTCTCAGTAGCTCCGCTTTTGTTTTTATTGTAAACCGCTGTATGCCAAATGGTTCAGGCGGTATATTAAATTTTTAATAAAGATAAAGATAAAGATAATGGGACTGGCAAAAGATCAGCCATGCAGCAGAATTTTGAACAGACTGAAGGGGAGAAAGATGACAGAGGGAGACCAGCAAGGAGGAGGTTGCAGTAATCTAAGTGAGAGGTGATTAAAGAGTGGATAAGCGTTTTAGTAGTGTGTTCAGAAAGGAAAGAGCGAATTTTGTAAATGTTATAGAGAAAGAAACAACGGGTTTTAGCCATCTGTTGGATATGTGTGGGGAAGGAGAGGGAGTCGTCTAAGATGACCCCGAAGTTATGGGCTGAGGAAACAGGAAGCAGAAGAGTGCTATCAACAGAGATAAAGAAAGGAGGAAAGGAGAAGAGGGTTTAGGGGGAAAAACAAGAAGTTCAGTTTTGGCCATGTTCACTTTCAAATGGCGGTGATACATCCAGGCAGCAATGTCAGATAGACAGGCAGATATACAGACTAGCAGTGTAGGAGAAATATCAGGTGCAGATAGATTTGAGAGACATCTGCATAAAAATGATATTGAAAACCATGGTAGATGAGAGCACCAAGGGACTGGGTATAGAGAGAGAAAAGGAGAGGACCTAGAACAGACCCTTGGGGTACACCAAGATAGAGAGGGATAGCTGCAGAGGAGGAACCACCAGAACAGACAATGAAAGAGCGTTGGGAGAGATAAGAAGAGAACCAGGATGGTATAGAGCCTGTGAAACCAAGTGAGGACAATGTATCAAGGAGAACGTGGTGGTCGACAGTGTCAAAAGCAGCAGAAAGTTCAAGAAGAATGAGGATTGAGTAAAGCCCTTTGGATTTAGCCAGAACTAGTCGCTGGAGATTTTGGCACGAGACGTTTCAGTAGAATTTAAGTAGAAAGCCAGACTGAAGTGGATCAAGGAGGGCTTGTGAGAAGAGAAACTTAAGGCAACGGCAGAGAACTGCACGTTCAAGAATTTTGGAAATGAAGAGAAGAAGGGAGATTGGTCAATAATTAGAGGGACATGTAGGATCAAGTGAAGATTTCTTGAGTAGAGGTGTGATCAGAGCATGCTTGAAGGTTGCAGGGAAAGTAACAGTGGAGAACAATAGGTTGAGAATGTGTGTGGTGGAAGGGATGACAGAGGAGGAGATGGAGTTAAGGAGATGGAAGGGGATAGGATCAGAGGAACAGGTAGTAAGTTTAGAGAAGGAAAGAAGATGAGAGGTTTCTTCTTCAGAGATTTTAAGAAAAGGATGAAAGGGTAACAGAAATCGAGGGGAAACATGGTTATTGAAGAGGAAAAAGAGGGGAAGAAGCTGATCTTGTGGGGAATTGGATGGATTGTAATATTGTGGACTTTGTCATGGAAATAATCAGCAAGGGTTTGGACAGAAAGGGAAGGAGGGCTCGGAGGTGAAGAGATGAGAAGAGATGGCGGGGATCAGAAGCAAGAGATCTAGTAAGATGGACATAGTTTTACTTGGCAAGTAGCATTGCTGGCTGGAAGGAAGCAAATATAAATTTGAAGTGAAGAAAATCAGAAAGAAAGTGAGATTTGAGCCAAATGTGCTCAGCTGAATGGGCACAGGAGCATAGGTAGCAGGTAGTTGAAGACAGCCAGAGCTGATGTATAGTGCGCCTTACAGGACATGGCACAGGCAGAGCAAGAACATTCTGAGCAGAGGAGAAAGCAGTATTATAGGAAACTATAGTCTCATCAACAGACTTAGAAGACAAAGTGAAGGAAAGAGGTGATGAAACAATAGTGGAGAGAGCCAATAGATTGATAGCATGAAGAGTCCTAAAACGATAGGAGGTGACTGGGCGAGACTGAGGCAGGGAGTGATGAAGCCTGAAGCTTAGCAGGTGATGGTCAAATAAGGGAAGAACTGAGCTACAGAATTTAGAGGGTAAACAATTAAAGAAGAAAACAAGGTCAAGAGAATGACTATGCTGATGAGAAGGAGCAAAAGAGCAAAGCAGGAGGTTCTTGAGCAATATGGAGATATTATCAAAGGATTTCCATGGCATGCTTCCACATGATCCTTTAACCTGTCCAGGCTTGCCATAGCTCAGACCTTTTCACTTTTTCAGCTGGCATTATTTTGGACTTACCAATGAAAAAAACAGGGATAGCAAATGGGACAGCATTTTTTGTTGGTGCTAACAGTACTTTATTAAATTAGCTCTAATGCTAACACTTACCATTTTAGATCATTATCAGAGTTCTTATGAGGAGACTTATGTTTTGAAATGAATGGAGGAGAAGCACTGGACATTTATGACAGATTACCTCATTTGTTTCAATAGAAGAGCTGCACACATTAAACATTAAATGCATGAGACATTGTTTAATAGTTACAATGCCTACAATTTGCTAAATGTTTCAATCTCAAAATAAACAGTGGAGAATGACCTGAATAAAGATATGCAGATACATTTTTCAAAAAATCAAAGTAAAATTATTTTCTGAAAATGTGTGTATAGTAGGTTGTTGCAGGCAGCATGGCTTCTTAAAAGCTTTTCAAGAAAAGAGTTTGCTTTTATTCCATAAATAAGAGAATCGAGTCTCAATGCATCTGTTGACACTTTGGTTTTATAAAATTGATGGAAGTCTATACAAGACATTTCAAAGATCTGTGTGCATGCATATTCTTTCAGTGGAGTTTACAAATTGAACATTCTAGCATTAACATCACTGTACTCAACTTCCAAACAAAAATCCTTTGAAAGTATGCTTTGTTTTGCTTTCTGGTCTTATTGGTTTTCACTGTCATTGTTCAGAGTAATTATCTTCAGCAACCCTAGCCCTCACTTTGTAAAGTGAAGAGATATTTCAAAGAGAATAGACCAGGGGTGGGCAATTCCGGTCCTGGAGGGCTGCAGACCAGTCAGGTTTTCATGATGTCCCTAATGAATATTCATGAACCTATTTCCATACAATGGAAGGCAGTGGATGCAAATATTCATTAGGGACATCATGAAAACCTGACTGGTCTGCGGCCCTCCAGGACCGGAATTGCCCACCCCTGGAATAGACTGTTAGGGGATTGAGGGCATAGCTTGTTAAACTGATACAGTCCTCCCTAATTAAGAATCAAATTAAGCTTTACCTGTACAAAATACCTCTACATGGAAAGTGACAATGGAATACAACCAGGAAACATTTCTCAAGGCATTCCTGCTCTCGGGCTAGACTGTTCCACAAATGGCAACCAGATGCAAGAGTGGCTGCTTCAACTTCGAAAGAAAACAGTTGAATATTTTTAACTCCGCTTACAGACTCTTGAAGTTAAGGAAGGAAAACATTAAAGAGAGAAATTTGCTAAGGTAATCTTGTTGAACTGGTTCAAAGAATGGATGGGTCTGTGATAGCTATAAAGAGTATTTCAATAGTAGAGAATAAACAAAGGCACTTACTTTCCGATTAATAAAGATGAATAAAAATAACAAACACTAAATACACACAAACAGTGGCGTACCTAGCCTATGTGACACCCAGAGTGGTCGCTTCCTTCCCCTTAGCGCATATACTCGCAAACGTATTTCTGCTGCATCTCCAGCTTGCTGCTGTCTCCTCTCCAGGCCTGCTGATCCCTGCCAGGCTAAAGTATCGCAGTGTGGCTGCTATTGCAAGACTTTGAGAGGTAACAATGGGCCTGAAGTGGAGGCAAGTGAAAGTATGCTTGCCGAGCACACGCCGCCACCTGGGTCTGGAATTTATACTGCACCCCCTCTTCTGGCCAGCATCTGAGGCAGACTGCATCCACCACCCCACCCTTGGTACACCACTGCCTGCAAAGGGTTTAAATATATAACATTTGACCACATCAAAACTTTCAGGCAATACCACCAGCTCAACTCTGTTCTTCCAAATGTACAAGATATTTTTTGCCATGATTGCTGGATAATTATCCCTCCAAGAAACCAGGAGCAGTGATTTAAAACCAGGAGCAGTGATTTAAAATTTCCAAAGATCCAATATCAATTCTTCATAAGCACACACAAGATCTACCATTAAGTAAGGTATAAATATTAGGTCTTCATATTCGGAACTTAAAATTAGCACTTTTTTGTTGCAAATGCTGCATGTAGTTCCCTATTTTGGGCTCAGTTTTATAGTCAAAAAAAGACTCCTATTTTATAAAGGCAACATAGGCATCTATGTGCATTTATAAAACAAGCTCTCAAATCCAGTATCAATAGCACACACATGCCAAAGTACAAATTTACACTTGGTCCAAAGCCGGTGTGTAAATGTGTACTCTATGCATATTCGCATGTTTTATAAAATACGCATGTGCATCACAGTTCAGAACCCCGACGGCCGAATAACAGCCATCGGACACAAACAGGCAGTGGGGCTGCCCGGGAGGGGTTAACAGGGGAGGGAGGGGCTGGGGGCAAGAGGCTGGGCCAGAAGCAGCTATATAGTGGTGAACTGAACCCATGCCGGCCTCTTTCCCCTCCTGCTCAACTCACCTCTGGACACGCGGCTTCTGCTTCGGTGTCTCTTTGCCTCTCCTTACCTCATTTGATGCCTCCATCTGGGGTCCATACAGGTCGCGCTTGTGCGGTGGTGAGGAAAGGGGCCGTCAGCGATCAGAAGCCTGGATGGCATACTCCATGTGCTCTTCAGCTCCGATCAAGCTGATTGACAGCCAGACAGCAATCTCCAGCAGGTTTAAGAGTGTTGACAGCAGTGAGGCTATCTGTTGGTTGGCATTTCAGGGTGGCCATTGTCGTTTGCTAAGGGAATTTAACAAAAAAAAATAAAGGAAAGGGAAACTGGAAGTGTGAGCCTGTATAGGTATGTGTATTGGGTGGGAATATGTAGATATATTTTATATACGTAGGTAATGGTATGTGGATATATGTGCGCGCGCATGTGTGTGTGTGTGTGTGTGTGTATATATTGGGATGGCTGTATGTTTGGAGATAGATAGATCTATGCTAGCCAATAGTGGAATGAAGTTGGCATCAGAGAATGTGATTAAGTATAGGTCAGAAGGTTCTGTGGAGGCGTATGGCAATGAAAAGTGAAGTACGGGTGCATGGTGCGGAAACCACGCCACTAGGGACAGGCGACGGACTGTGGTCTAGGCTTATATCAGTGCCTGCATAACAATAACTTCTGGTCTTTTCATCTCGACTAGCATTTAATATATGCCTATAAGGAATAGCACACCGCATACAATGAGGGCGGCGAAAAAGAGGAAAACTTCGGTCAAGGCAGCAGATGCTTCAAGTAGCTGGAAAGAGGAAGGTGGCAAGCAGCTCATCAGCGCTCCCTCCACGAGGCAGCAAGCGCTCCACAGCAGCGCGAAATGCAGACACCGGATGAGATAGAGTAACTCATCAGAGTACTATGGGAGCAGGTCGAGCAACATGGACCGTTTATCATCAGACAGCACCTGCAGGTCACGACACGGGTAGTACCCACAGCAGACGAAGAACCATAGTGGGTGCAGCAGGACACCATGGTTAGCAATAGAGCAACACGGCCCATGGTAAGTCAGACAGAGATACAAATGCTCAGGACAAAGCTCTTTCACCATCTGAGAGCTCAGGATCTGAGGGTAATGATAACGAGCTGGCCCTAGCCAGCGCTTTATAAAATGTGCTAAAGACTTTTAAAAAGAAAAAGTCACAGCAGAGGAGTATGAAATGCAGGGTCTGGTTACACAAAGCTGGGGATTGCAATGCAGGTGATGGTAATATGATGAGGGTGCCTACAATGAGGGGAGCTGGAGCTCTGCTGCTGGCAGGAGCCTTTATTACGAGCCCTGGCGAGGATGTCTACTGCAGTATCACCTCATTGGCAAAGGTAGTGTCAAAATAAATGAAGAAGAAAAAATGGAAGAGGGAATTCATTGATATTTTTACCTATTAGTGAGAGATCAAGAGGAGGAAGACAAGGATGCAAAGGATAGGGTTAGATCTGTTGGTAAGCAGGACAGATTTAAGTCTATCACCAACTGGGTCTCGGCTTTCCAAATTTTCATGAGCATGGTGGCGGAAAGGGAGCAAGAGTTGAACCCATCCCTTATTAAATACCTGGCTACAATAATGCATGCTCACAGGCACTATGGCAGGTGGGCATTGCTCAATTGTGATATAAAATTTAGAAAGAGTATGGCCAAGGACTCAATAGTTACATGGCAGCACAGAGTGGTTGATCTCTGGCTCGATGAAATGTCATCTAACAAGCCCTTTAACCCTGCCAGTTCGTACCTCTCCTTTCAATCATAAACCCCCAGAACCTTCAGGCAGGCATCAGGAAGGAGATATTGTCAACAATAAAACAGTGGCAAACGTTCATGGAACTCCTGTAAATTTCAGCACGCATGTGAGTCATGCAAAGCAGGTTACCCAGTCACTCTGCTAAATCACAGAGAGATGGGAAGTACTCTAGATTGCAAGCCCACCGCACAACAGACAGGATTAGCTCCATCACCCATCAACCTTAAGAATATATTGCCTTGGCTCAGACTATACCTGTATCAGGTTCGGGCATGCAGTATATTTGAGGGGTTCTCACAGGGTTTTCCTATTCCATACAATAGCCCGAAGACCCATTTTGTGCAGCTTACCCACTGCTCCTCACCTATACAACAGCATTTCCAAACAGCCAAAGAAAATATACACAAAGAAATCGGCTTGGGCAGGGTGTCCAGCCCTTTCTAGGCCCCCTCCTTCCCAGAGATGATCTAGTCACTGTTAGGCATTGTTCCTAAAAAGAAGCTGGGAAAATTTCGGCAGATACATAATTTGTTGTATCACAAGGGTAAGTTGGTCAACAATCACATTGACCCTCACCAATGTATGTGCAATAAGCATCCACTGACCAAGCCATATATCTGGTCAAAAAGCATGGCCCACATGCACTACTGGCAAAGGCCGACATTGAGTCAGCTTTCAAATTGTTACCAGTTCACCCGGAGTCATTTCCCCTTCTAGATTTCTCCTTTGATGGAATCTTCTATTATAACAAATGCATCCCGATGGGGTGTTCAATCTCATGTGCCTGTTTCAAGCTGTTTAGCTTTTTTGTTCATTGGGTCATAGAGGAAATTTCAGGAGCAAGCTCTGTCATTCACTATCTCACTACTTTCTCCTCTGATCCTATTCCCATCCATCTTCTAAGTTTCATCTCCTCCACTGTTGTCCCGCCCATCTCTCATATTCTTAAGCTATCACTCTCCACTGCAACTGTCCCTGCAGTCTTCAAGCATGCTATGGTCATACCTCTCCTCAAGAAACCCTCACTAGACCCTATCTGTCCTTCTAAGCATCGACCCACTCCCTCCTCCACTTCATTTCTAACCACTTAAACATGCGTTTCACTGCCATTGTCTCAACTTTCTCTCCTCTCAAGTCCATCTGGACCCTTTACAATCTGGCTTTCGTCCATTATATTCTACTGAAATGGCTCTTGCCAAAGTTTCCAGTGACTTATTCCTGGCAAAATCCAAGGGCCTTTACTCAATCCTCATCTTTCTTGACCTTTCTGATGCTTTTGACACTGTTGACCACAACCTTCTCCTCAATATCTTGTCCTTGCTTGGTTTTAAGGGCTCTGGTTTTCTTATCTCTCCCATCGCTCCTTCAGTGTTTGTTCTGGTGGATCCTCCTCTACTGTTATCCCACTCTCAGTTGGTGTACCACAAGGATCTGTCTTGGATACACTCCTTTTATCTCTCTATACTCAGTCCCTTGCTGCGCTCATCTCTTCCCATGGCTTTCAGTATCATCTTTATGCTGATGACTCCCAGATCTACCTCTCTACACTTGAAATCTTGCCTGCCTTTCTGACACTGAAGTTTGATGTTTGGTGATGGCTTTTCTGATGGACATTCAAGCAGCAAAGGGGTACAAGGCCATCTCCAAAGATCTTGGGATTCCTGTGTCTACAGTTCAATGTTATTAAGGAGTTTTCAGCTCATGAAACTGTCAAGAACCTCTCAGGATGTGGGGGAAAATTAAAATTAATCCAAGAAGTCTTTGAAGGTTAGTGCAAACTCTTGGAAACACACCACATACAACATCCAAGGAGCTTAAGGCTGACCTGGAGGAATCTGGAGTGGTGGTTTCAACCTGCACTACATTCCACGCACTAAACAAAAAACTCTGATATAATACCCTAATGGGGAAGTTGAGGTTTCTGGTTATAACCCCAAAAAAACGCCTGAAAAGTAGCTTTTCTTGCAAGATTTTGCTAATGTCATCCTGCAGGTGCCGTCGTAGTTTGATGACCTCATCAGAGTGGGTACCCCAGTAGCCTATCTTGGCAGCAGTGGGAGCTTATGCTTTAGCTTCTGCTGCTCTGCTTCTAGCTCTGGCACAGTTACCAGCTCCAAAGGAGGATTTAGAAGGCAAGAACTGGCACTTGCTGTATGTTACGAGAAACTCTTCTGTGGGGCTGGTAACTGTGCCGGATCTAGATGCAGAGAGCAGCGGAAGCAAAATCACAAGCTCCTGTTGCAGTATCAGGTAGGAGGAGACTAAAACTCTGATGAGATGGTTTATGCCAGGGAGAAACATCACTGAAAACTTTAGCTATTCTGGAGTACCTGCAACTGGCTCCCTGTAAAGGGGGAGGGGGGGAGGGAAGAACTGTGAGGACTTCTATGGATGAACATTATTCTTACTATTGTTAATATCAACCACAAGGATAAATAGAACTCAAGTGCATCAAAATGTTTTGTGTTTTTTGTACAAATAAATGAAACCATAAACTCCTAATAGGCTCATGCTATCATTGATAGTTGCCCAATCAAAAAGAGTCATTGAAAATATAGCGTTGAGCCCTGAACCTACAGAACTCCACCTGTTTACTTTTTCTCGAATCCTTTTAATTCATTTTTTTATGTCGGGCCCCCCCGGCAAGAGAGAGAAGGAGGAAGCCCTTCCCCTCCACTCCGGGAAGTCCCTTTTATTAAAAGAAAAAATTCATGTGCACCAAACAATCGAAATAGTGAAACATCACTTATCTCAAAAAGCTGGCGATGTATGACTTCCGTGAGGGAATACAGCGGTTACGGCTGCTGGAGCGTGGGTATCCTAAAAAAGTGGTGCGAGCTGCGTATGTACGGGCACGGTTTTCTCATCGAGAATGGTTATTAACCCCGGGTGATCGGACTCTTGCTGGTACCAGTTCTATCTCCCCTTCTGAAGGGGGTTCTCCTTTTGATACAGTTACTGGGGTGTTGCCGTTTATGTCCCATACAGCGCAAGTTACCAAGCTTTTAAAGAAACATTGGCAGGTTTTACAGTTACACTCCTGCTTTAGAAAACCCTTACGGGTGGCCTATACTAGGGGGAAAAACCTGAAGGATTTTTTGGTACACACATCTTTTTTTTAGTCTGATCCTGCAGTGGTGAGATCCCGCCAAGGTCATTGGGCTTGTGGGAATTGCAAGTATTGTTCTACTACCTTGGAAGGGGTTCAATGGTGTTATCCTGCAACGGGTCAATCTTTTTCCTTCACAGGATCCTCCTCTTGTCAGGCTACCTTTGTGGTTTACATGCTCATTTGCCCTTGTGGTTTGTCTTATGTGGGCCGGACGATTAGACCCGTCCGGGTTCGTCTAGGAGAACATGCCTCTCGTATTAGATCACGAGTTCTTTCGGCTCCCATTGTTGAGCATTGCATCCAGTTTAATCACACTTTTTTGGACTTTAAGTGGAGGGTCATAGATCATGTTCCCTTTTCTCCCAGAGGGGGACATCGTGAGAGTCTTCTACAGAAGCGGGAACAACGTTGGATTTTTCGCCTACGTACAGTCACCCCTATGGGTCTCAACTTGGAATGTGATTGGTGGAGTCTGATGTAACTTTGTATCAAGGCCTGTTTATCTAGTTGCAGTTCTTCTACATTGAGCTGCCTGGCGCATTCTCTGTTAGGTTCTTCAATCCAGCATGGCTTGCTTGACCACTCCTCTTCTTACGCGAACCAATTGGCTGCCACTCTGGTTTTATAAATTGGACCGTTGAGTTCGGCGTTCAAGGCGATGGATTCAATATGGGATATTTCCACTTGATACAGGGCCTTTGAGAGGCCCGAAACATGCATGTCGTGCAAGCTGTATTCCCTCACGGAAGTCATACATCGCCAGCTTTTTTGAGATAAGTGATGTTTCACTATTTCGATTGTTTGGTGCACATGAATTTTTTCTTTTAATAAAAGGGACTTCCCGGAGTGGAGGGGAAGGGCTTCCTCCTTCTCTCTCTTGCCGGGGGGGGGCCCGACATAAAAAAATGAATTAAAAGGATTCGAGAAAAAGTAAACAGGTGGAGTTCTGTAGGTTCAGGGCTCAACGCTATATTTTCAATGACTCTTTTTGATTGATCATTGATAGTTGGGCAGATGGAAATGCTGGGGGAGGCTCATGTTGCCGTTGATGGGGAGGCTGGAATAAGTGCTGGGAGGGTCATGCTACTTTTGATGGTGGGGCTAGCAGAAGAGCTGTGCTGGAGAATTGTGTTTTGGATCACTGAATGAACCCCATCTGGAATCATGAACCCCTACTTTTCCAACCCTGGGAAAACACCTAATTGCCTCATCCAAGATTCCAAACAAACACCTAAGATTAGAAACCCCTATTATATATTACTTAGAACCCTATTTACTAACACTTGGCATGCTGAAACAGCATCATGCATTTTATCTGCATCAAAGCCACTTGCCGTTTTATCTCCCTGTTATACTTCTCTGTACTGCATCGCTATTGTCTCTGCTTTATCTAAGAATTTCACAACTAAATCTGTATTCAGTGACAGTTCTCGAAGAGCATAGCTTTCCTCTCTGCTTAAATTGAAGTATATATTTTTTATCACTATTGTCATAATCAATCATTCTCTCTCATCACCAGGTTTCAGAAAGTTGGACATGTCAGTAGTGAGATTTAAATCAATATGCTGCAACCTATTGAAGTTTCTCAAGCATATTACCTTCCATCCAGTACTAAAAATATTAATCCTGCTGAAGGGGGAATGGACGAGATTGTTCCCGCTATTTCTAATCTGACCGCTTTTTTAGAAGACTCTTCAGATACCATTAATTTACGTTCCACACTGTTGGCTACTTTCTCTTCTGTCGAAGTGAAGCAGCGTATTTTGCGCGCTTTCTTTAAAGTTAAAGCAGCTAAATTCTGTGTTCAAACTATAAATATTTTTCCTGATGTTTCTCATGAGACTCAGCTTAGACGGAGGCAATTTTTGCAGTTGAAGCCTCAGGTCCTTGCTCTGGGGGCCACGTTTTTTTTACGTCTCCCTTGCAAATGTGTTATTAGCTTTGAAGGTGTTTCCTATGTTTTCGCTGATCTCTCTCATCTAGAAAGATTTGTTATTGAATGTCATTGCACTCTATCGGAGGATAATAATGGATGAGTTAAACCTCCTAAATTGTAGGCTTTATTGCCTTGTTTACTTATTTTGTTTATGTTTTCCTATATAAATTTCAGCTGGTATTTCTTGATATGGGCTTTATCATTGTTTAACTGTTACCTTGTATTTTTCTTTTCTATACACTTTATTCTGGATTTAACTTGTTTCTTTTTGGTTATTGCAATTTAACTGAAAATCAAATAAAAAAAATCAATATACTGTAGTTACCATCAGGGCCAGCTGATTGTTGCATTTCTTCTAAAAGGTTGGGTTTAGAAACATCAATTTTGCGGATCAGTTTATTAAACCATGGGTATTGTATTTTGCACATATGACCTGATCTGCATCACATCTGACTGACGTTTTATGGGGACTGAAAGAAGTTTATGAAAATACTAGTTTGGTTACAATGGATGTGGCATCCCATTAAATTAATATATCAAACCTGGTAATATTTCAATTGAGTTGGCTGATGTAGCATGGTGCAACAACTATTTTGTTTTTTCCAACAATTGTTTTTTGCAAATATGTGTTTCAGCAATGGGAACAACCATAACCAGCTGTATAGTGAATCTATTTGACAAATAATTGGTTTATAGATCATCATGGTTTGTTCACACTGAAGTATGGTGTCAAGACATAGAAGACCTTTTCATTTGGTTTTCCACAACAGAGGATTTATGCAATTTTATGACATGTCTTACCATTCATGATTTGAATCTAAGATTTACAATGGATTTTCATTTTCAGAGGATAGCCTTCTTACACTTGCATGTTTTAAACAAGATCAAGTTTTGAAGACAACACTCTTTTGGAAATCTATAGAGCCAACATCCTAAACAATTATGCTGGGGGGGGGGGGGTTCCGACTAGGTGATTTCTAATCAAAAGAATTTATAGTTCTGCAGAATTTAAAAGATAAGCACAACTGGCAGCAAATAGATGTTTGCTATAAGGCAGCTACTTAAAACAGCAGGTCTGAAGAAACACTGTCAATCAGCAGTTCTTGTTGGATCATAAGCTGCATTAAAAAAGACGAATCTAATAAAAGATAAACCTGAGGCCAAAACCACCTATATAACACCACAAAAATAAGGTCAAACCAAACTAATATGAGAGCAAACCAGCTATTAAAAAAAACATTTTGTCTGAATTTTTGTTTTGAAAGGCAACAACCTCTCGAATAATAAAATTTCCTTTTTAATTTTTTATAAAGGTGAACACATCGTCAATATGCGTTTAACCATCACAAAAGTGTAACACAAATGTAACTTAAAATGAAAATACTAGACTTAGCTTATGAAGTGGCAAAAGCCCATCCCTCAAACATTCATGAGATCCTTGCAGAAAACCATGGTTATGAAGATTTAAGATGGCATGTTACTGATTTTGTCCCTCCTTATCCATGGGGGAGGGGGGGGGGACTGTGAATCCAGATTGCAGCAGCTTTTGGAACAATCTAGATCTACAGGTAACGGACTGTTCACCCTTCAGGTTTAAGGTTTAATTATTTGATAAAAGGTTTAATTATTTGATAAAAACCGCCTTTCTGGGGTAATCAAAGCGGTGTACAAGTAATAAAATACATAAAAAAATTCATAAAATACATAAATTATACAAAGCATAAAAAAGGAAAACAAAAAAACCATAATACATAAAAACTACGGCCATGGCCAGAAAAGGAAAAGAAGCATACAATTTTGTAAAGGACAGAAGGATAATATGCAGGGGGTACGGGACATGATACAACAGGTAGGTAGGTACAGTGGAGAGCGGGCTCATACAAAAGGAGAGGGGATATTGAATGCCAGTGAAAAGAGATGGGTTTTAAGGTTTTGTTTAAAGACTGCAAATTGTGGTTCCAGGCGGAGGGAGGAGGGGAGAGAGTTCCAATGTGCAGGACCGGCGAAGTAGAACGCAGATAGACGTGTGAGCTGGAGGTGAGCACGGGAGGGGGCGGGAAGGGCGAAACGATTGAGATGGAAAGAGCGGGGAGCGTAGTGAGGGGAATGGAAAGATAGAAGGTCAGACAGATAGGATGGGGTACCAGTGTGATAGGCTCTGTGAAGCAGAATCAACAGTTTAAACTGGGAGCGGAATGGGACCGGCAACCAGTGAAGATGGAAAAGTAAGGAAGTGACATGATCTCGAAGAGTGGAGTGAGTGACAAGACGTGCAGCAGTGTTTTGTATTCTTTGGAGCCTAATCACCTGTTTTTTGGGGAGACCAAGAAACAATGCATTAGAGAAGTCCACCCGTGACATGACTAAGGACAGTACTAATGTGGACAGAGCAGAAGGGGAGAGGAAAGGGCGGATTGAGCGAATTTGTCGGAGAAAAAAGAAAGAGGTTTTATTAATATGGGAGATATGAGAACGAAAGGAAAGATCTGAGTCAAAGTGGACACCTAAATACCGAAATGTAGAAACCAGTGGGACTGGGAAATTGGAGAAAGAAGGGGCTAAAGTGGGGGGGGGAGCACCATGAGTAAACCAAATAGCAAGAGTCTTAGTGAGGTTGAGATGGAGACAGTTAGTGGTAAGCCAGCTAGCAACGGAGGAGAGGCAAGAGTTCAGAGGGGTGAGATCAGGGCAGGAGGAAGAAGTGTGATGTAGTAAGAGAATGTCATCCGCGTAGAAGAAAGCTGAGATACCTGACTGCTGAATAAGGAGTGCGAGGGGAGCGAGAAAAAGAGTAAAAAGAAGGGGGGCAAGAACGGAGCCCTGCGGAACCCCACAGGGGAGGTGCTGTGGATCAGAAGGGGGAAGAGCAGATGAAGAAGGAAGGACTGTGCAGGAGCGAGAGGAAAGAAAAGAGTGGAACCAGTGATAAACAGTGCTACAGAGACCAGCTTCGCGAAGTCGGTGAAGAAGAAGAGAATGATTGACCAAGTCAAATGCTGCTGAGAGTCTCCTTTAAAGAATACTCGGTTCCTATCGTCTATCTGTGTGACATCATAGAAGACGCTACTTAAAGATCCTCCTCTTCACTTTCATTCCTCAGATAATTATTAGAAGAATAACCAAGTGTGATTCTCAGCGTTTCAAATGGGAACCCTTTGTTCATAGTGCTTGAAGCAGAGCCCACCAGATTGGTTATGAGCTCGAAAAGCACAGTTCTGTGTTGCTTGGGTTCTCTTGGATTTCCCGAGCTAAGGTTTGCTTGCACAAATTGGATCTGCTGAACGTTTGAGGGATGGGTTTTTGCCACTTCATAAGTTAAGTCTAGTATTTTCATTTTAAGTTACATTTGTGCTACACTTTTGTGGTGGTTAAACGCATACTGGTGATGTGTTCACCTTTATAAAAAATTAAAAAGGAAATTTTGTTATTCGAGAGGACATTGCTTTTCAAAACAAAATTTCAGACACATTTTTTTTAAATAACTGGTTGGCTCTCATATTAGTTTGGCCTGACCTTATTTTTGTGGTGAAAAGATGAATTGGCAGATCTGTGTGTTACCATATTCACATAAAACGACTCAAGTTGCAATCATCTTTTGAAAATTCTGGCATGTATTGGCCTTGCATGTCTTTCTAATCACAGCTTATACCAGGGGTCCTAATATTCGAGGTAGAATGGTCTCTTCTGGCCTACCAGATCGGAGTGAAACACCTTCAAGCAATAAGAGGTGTCCTTTTCTTTTTAGGCCTGATTTTCAGTTGGGCAGGCTATGCGTGTGTAGGTACCTTTGGAAAATCCTGGATAAGGCATTTAAACTGCCCATGTAAATGCCTTCGAAAATGCCGCCCTTTGTTCACAAACCATCATATGTTCTCATTGGGCTCTTATGTTTATAGGCACATTATAGTAGCTCTGGTCCAACATGAACTATAGAATATATCACTTATTTGTCATTGTTTGCTTATGTGATAAAATTATATGTGGGCCATATAGCACAGACGATCAAAGTTAGGTTCACCAAACATCAAACTGCACCCAAAAACATGCCAATGCCCCAGTGGTTCAGAGAAAAAATTCAACATTTTAAGGTGGTTTATTATAAAACAAGTAAAATTATTATGGTGAAGGGGGGGGATTTGGAGTCCTTCCTTAATAAAAAAAAAATAATATTGTGTTTTTAAATTACATTCAATGAATATCTGGGCATAAATGAAGAAAGAGAGTAGCATATGATGATTTGATATTTAAGTCAGCATGTATATACAAATTATTAATGAACTTCAAAAGCGGGCTACAGTCTGATCAAATGTGAGCTTCATGTCAAAGAACGTACTGGAATGGTCCCTGTAGACCACTTTGATGATGGAATAAAAGCGAGTCCTGTGTCCATTTCCAGACCATCAGTCTCTTGAAAGTTCAGTTGAGAAGTGAAGATGCAGAAGTTTTCAAAACTAACACACTATTCGGATAAGTACTTCATTGTTTGATTGTTCATGTTCTATGTAAACCGCGCTGATTCGGAAACAGTGCGGTATATGCAAGCAAATAAATAAATAGTTCCTAAAATTTTTAAGTTACAGTAATAAAGAATGTGTTAAAAAAAAAGAGACAGCATGATCGAATGACAAAGATGGTTAATGATTATAATACGGATCTACATGTGGCATTTGAAATAAAACAGCACAATTTTAATTTTGAATATGAAAGCCTAACATTTAAATCTTACTGAGTAGTAACACCTTAAGAATGCTTATGAGGATATGATATTGGTTGTTTTGAAAAATTTTCTCATTTCCCATCTTACCTGTAGTGTCGCGAAATCTCTTCCTCTACCTGGGTAATGAAGTCACATTTGGTACACGAGTGTTCCTTGTTCTCCTGGATGTTTCCTTGCCCCTCCATCGCCTGCAAGTGATTCACTTCTTGTTTGACATTGGGCACCTGGGCTTCATGTGCATTCTCATAATGGAGGAGAAGCACATCTACATCAGGAGAGGAGAATGAGCACTGATCGCACTGGTGCTTGACTCTTGCACTTCCTGTTACTCCAGTGGACAAATGCAACAGCAGGAGAGCACAGTGGGAACAACTGCCTTTTCTGCAAGCAAATGGGTAAGTGATATCTCCAAGGTGCTTTTCGGGGGTGCAGAGGCCTCGAGGACAGAACTGACAGTGCTTAATTGTACATTTGTGAATATTATGCATCTGCTGGTAATGACACAACAGTGGTCCCACCACTATGACTTCGGGGCCATGATTCTTAGAGTACCTATAGTCACAAAACTGACAATTGTAGCTGGTCACCATGTTATCCTCTGCTGTTTTGCTGGAGAAGTCTTTCTGTTTTGCCATGCCAGAGCTCTTTTCTGTTTTTACAGTGATCTCCCCATCAGCATTTTTAACCACGTCATTTTGATTGCTGACCAAACCCCTAGACAGTTTGTCATTAGAATCTGAATTAAGACCTCCCAATTGGCCAACCCCATGCTGTTTGCTATGATGTTCTAAAAGTTTTAACATGCTAGAGGATTCACAACTGAAACTACAAAATTTGCACCAGTAGTAGTTTATACCCTCATTGCCATTTTGCCTCACAGAATCAACTGGCTTGATGGGCACAGCATAGCCCACTGGTGTGTCATCTGCTCCTTTGACAGTGATTTTGTCCTGCCACTTCCCCATATCTGCAGAATCACAAAACCGAGGGGTTGGGCTGGATTTATTGGAGTTTTTCTCGGCAGGTTTATTAGAGTCTGAGGAAGGAAGGGACACTTTCATTTTGTTTGGGTGCGCCTGTAAAAAGTGCTGCTCCAGTTCAGTGGATGCGTTCCCCATGTAGGTGAAGTTGCAGAACTTGCAGCGGAAGTACTTGGTGTTGCCTTGGCAATCTGGAGTTTTGCGTCCAATGCCAATGAAGGTTCCACCTAAGACAACCTAAAAGAAATGGGGAAAAAGGTAGGAACAATTTTAATGATACAACAAACTCACAACAGAATGAAAAAAACAGCACAGTTAGACATCCTCAGGACACAACTACTGAATAACTTCAAAAGTAGTTTCATAAGAGGACACGTAGACAGGACAGGCAGATGGGCGCAGATGTTGCACCTTCATATAATTATGCAAGAGAAAAAAGGCACATGCATTTGCACGTGGGCTGAGGCAGGTACAATTGTTTAGATGTATATGTCAGTAAGATGAGGCACAAGTGTGTCTGTCTTATCAAATATATGATAAGTGTCAATCACACCCCTGCTCCACCTCTCCTCTGCCTATAGCAATGCTTGAGCACATATCGTGTAAAAGTAAGCACCATGTTCCTACTTTTTAATACATGTATACCCCCATGCAATTTTATAAGCACCTAAATGATCATGTAAATCATTGTTTCCCACATTCAAGTTCATCATAAAATGACCCTCTTCTACGATAAATGTGCACGGAGGTAGTTCATAGCCAGCTAATCCATGATAGTGTTGTCATTCATTTTTAGTAACTAGAAGTGGAGCAAGGAGTATGAAACCAAGTTTTGCCATTTGTTTATGAAAATAATAGTAATAAGGTATTTACATGGTTTGCAGACCCATGGTTTGGGCCATTACATGCCCCAGTGCTGTGCAGTTAGCACTGAGGTGTTCTGGGGTGGAGTGGAGCAGGGTGGCAATAATGGTTAGCAGTGCACGGGTAAAGTTAGGCATGGCAAAGGTTGGCCTAATTTTACCCATGGGAGTTAGCCGGGCAGTGGCTCAATATTGCCACTGCCCAGATAGCTTCCATTTTCTACGGCAACCTAAACATTCAATGCCAACAGCTTGATATGGCCACGGTACTGAATATCTAGGGTTAGTGTTCAGCTGCGACAGCTAGCTGCGTTATCAGCACCAGCCAACGCCGCTGAATATCTCCACAAAAGATAATAAATTCCACAAAGAATGGTTCCCTTCTTCTTCCTGCTGCCACCAAAACCCAGCACCATTACCCCATCTGCTAACCATTTGCCAGCAGTCCCAGAGAGTCACCAACCTCAAGGATAAAGTTGCACCCCTCCCTGGAGCCATATAGGTCAACCAAGCCATCTGATACAATGACTCCATTCTCTGGCTCGCTCTTACCTGACAGCTGCAGCCCTAACTGCCCAAGAATTGTGGTAGCTATATATACACACTATTGAATATCCAACACATTATATATATATATATATATTAAGTTATACTTGCATATAAAGGAATTCTATCAACCCACATGTATTAAGTCAATGCAATAATCATTCACATGTTATCTGGAAAACAGTTTCATAAAGTGGAAGCATAATGAACTAGTTTTAAGAGAAATTTGAGTGTATACAAATAGGAAAAGAAAGCTAAGCTCTTATGTCCTGAAGTACTCTCTTTTGAATCAGATTGGTTCGTCTTTCCCTATTAAAACATTGTTGTTGTTAAGTGCCGTCAAGTCGGAGTATACTCATGGCGACCCTCTGGATAGCTATCCTAAATTGTGTTCGGTCTTCAGTCAGGCAGCTCATTGTTGACAGACTGGTACCCATAGCTGCTGTTATTGTATCGATCCATCTCATTGCTGGCCTTCCTCTTTTGCATTGATCTTCTATCTTGCCAAGCATGATGTCTTTCTCTAATGATCTTTCTCTTCGCATGATGTGTCCGAAGTATGAAAGTCAAAGTCTTGTCATCTGAGCTTCTAAAGAAAGCTTAGGTTTGATCTCCTCTAGTACCAACTGGTTTGTTCTTCAGGCAGTCCATGGTATGCACAGTATTCGCCGCCAGCACCATAATTCAAAGGCATCAATTTTCTTCCTATCTATCTTTTTCCCTGCCCAGCTTTCACATTCATATGATGTTATTGAAAATACCATGGCTTGAACAAGTCAAATCTTTGTATGGAGAGAGACATCTCTGCTCTTGAGAATCTTATCTAGGTCTTTCATAGCCATTCTGCCAAGAGCAATGCGTCGTCTGATTTCTTGACTACTTGTTGCTTCTTTATTGATAGTTGATCCAAGTAGGTTAAAGTTGTTCACGATTTCAATTTCTTCTCCTTCAATGATGAACCTGTTGATTATGCCAGTTGTCATGATCTTTGTCTTCTTTACATTAAGGTGCAGTCCCATTTTGAGACTATGTTCTTTGATTGTGAGAAGCAAATGTTTCAGATCATCTTCACTTTCAGCCAGTAATATGGTATCATCAACATAGCGAAGGTTGTTGATGAGTCTTCCACCAATCTTCACACCTCTATTGTTTTCTTACAATCCTGCTTCCCTGATGATTTATTCTGCATATAAATTAAACAGGTAGGGGGAACGTATGCAGCCTTGTCTTGCACCTTTGCTTATTTTAAATCATTCTGTTTCTCCTTGTTCCGTTCAAACTGTTGCTTCTTGATCAATGTACAGATTGTGCAAGAGAACGATCAGGTATTCTGGTATACCCATGCTTCTTAATGTGGCCCAGAGTTTCTCATGGTTTACATAGTCAAAATCCTTGCTATAGTCGATAAAGCACAAATAGATATCCTTTTGGTATTCTTTAGTCTTTTCAAGGATCCATCTCACATCTGCAATAATGTCTCTCGTTCCTCGCCCTTTCCTGAATCCTGCTTGCACTTCAGGTAGTTCTTGTTCCAGGTATGGTTGTAGTCTCTTTTGAATAATCTTCAGAAGAATCTTGCTGGCATGTGGGATCAGAGCGATTGTGCGATAATTTCCACACAATCAGTTGGATCACCTTTCTTTAGTATTGGTATAAACACAGATCTTTTCCAGTCAGTTGGCCATGATGTTGTCTTCCATATTTCTTGGCAGAGCCTTGTAAGTACGGTAACAGCTGCATCAGATTGCTGTAATACTTCTACGGGAATGCTATCAATGCCTGGTACTTTGTTCTTTGATCAGGCTTTCAATGCTTCTTCAACTTCTTCTTTCATCACCAATGGTTCCCGATCATAAGGTACAGGTTGAAACGGCTGTTGGTCCACTTGATCTTTATCATATAAAACCTCTGTATATTCCTTCCACCTTTTCTTGATCTTCTCAGCATCATTCAACATAGAACCTTGAACATCTTGTAACATTCCAATTCGATGCTGGAATTTTTTCTTTAACTCTTGTAGCTTTAGGAAAGCCAATCTTGTTCTTCCTCTAATAGTTTCTCCTTGCATGTGTCATTGTAGTACTTTTCCTTGTCCTGTCTTGCTGCACGTTGAAAATCTCTGTTGAGTTCTGCGATTGTCTTTCCTTCTCCTCTGGCTTTAGCTTCTCTGCGTTTCTGGGCAATTTTCAGAGTTTCTTTCATCATCCATTTTGGCGGTTTTTGCTTTTTCACATTTTGTAGAGACTTCCCGCTTTCTTCCAACACAATCTTCTTGATGTCATTCCATAACTCTTCTGGAGCTCTGTCATTTGTATCTAAAGCAGCAAATCAATTTTGCAGGCAGTCTTTAAATTCCAGTGGTATATTCTCAAGGTCATATTTTGCTGCATTCATGGGTGGTTTGCTCTTTTTCAACTTTAGCTTGAGTTTGCATACTAGTAGTTGATGATCTGTACCACAGCCAGCTCCAGGTTTTGTCTTTGTTGATGTTACAGAGCTTTTCCATCATTGACTTCCACAGATACAATCCATTGGGTAAAGTCCATGTGTATAGTCGCTGTTTGTGTTGCTGGAAGAAGGTGTTTGAGATGAATAGATCGTTGGTCTTGCAGGATTCTATCAGTCTTTCTCCAGCTTCATTTCTTTTGCCAAGTCCATATTTTCCAACTACTTTGCCTTCTTCTTTTTTGCCGTTTGCGTTCCAGTCAACCATGACTATCAGGATATCCTTTTTGCATGTTCTGTCAATTTCAGCATATACTTGTTCATAGAACTCTTCAATTTCATTCTCTTTTGCAGCTGTTGTTGGGGCATATACTTGAATTATAGTTGTGTTGATAGGCATTCTTTGTAGACAAATAGAGATTAAGCGTCCGCTGACTGCATTGTATTTCATTACAGTTCTTGCAAGTTTCTTCTTTATTATAAATGCAACACCATTTCCTCTTTGTCTTTCATTTCCAGCATAGTAGACCATGTGATCATCTGATGCAAAGTTCCCAATGCCAGTCCATTTCAGTTCGTTGACACCCAACAGATCAAGTTGTACACGTTCCATTTCATTCTTGACCACCTCCAACTTCCCTTGGTTCATGCTTCGTACGTTCCATGTTCCAATGTGTAAAGCATCTTTACAGCTTCTGACTCTCATTTCATGCACAGCTACATCAGCAGTCAGACGTCCCGAGGGCTTTGATTCAACCACATCATAAATGCTGGCTTTACTATGAAAAGTCTTCAGCTCTTCCCCAGTAGCTAGTTGAGTGCCTTCCGACCTGGGGGTCTCATCTTCCAGCACTATAGCACAATTTGTTTTGTTTGGACTATCCATTGGGTTTTCATGGCAAGATACAGAAGTAGATTGCCAGGCCTTTCCTCTGCGCAGTTTAAGTTTGGTGTTGTTGCCGTTGTCACAGAAATGTGATTCTTCGCCGTCAACATTATCCCATTCTGCTGCTGCCCAGATGGGTGGTTTGTCTTGGTCTGGCACCTCAGCTGAGACCTGTCCATCTTGGGAGTCCCTGCCAGTAGTTCAACTACCGATAGTTTAGCTCTCAGCATCACTGATGCACACAAGCCCTCACAGCATGACAAGCTGCAAATCAAGTGAGGCAATATTCAACCTGTCACAAAACATAAAACTTTATACAGATATATTATCCATTTGATGTTATACATATATTCAGCTGGCTTATGTGTATGATTAAGCCAGCTGAAAATACACATATAACTTTTTATGTATAAAACTATACAGATAGAAGATGAATGTCTCTGATCCCCATTTATGCCCCTAATCCCTCCTCTGTCTGTACACATGAATTCCAGCAGTATGCCTACACTGATTTGACCATAATTTAATTGTTACACAGCTTGGTAAATTACTTATATTCTTGATAAATGAAGCAAAGAGCATAATTAACCTTCAGTCTCTGTATAAAAGTATATCCAGTTGCTTCACCCATTTGTGAGAACTGACTTCCTGCTTCTTCCTGGAGAATGCATTTATTCTTTATGCACCAGGACACCATTTGAGTAACTGCAACCACACTTTACTTGCAGAGGAAGCTCATGGCTACTTTTTAACCCGAAGGTCACTTTATAAGAGGGCACTATGAGTAGGCACTATTTTATAAAGACATGTAGGCACCTACTTGCTTTTCTAAAATACTAATGTATGTGGTAGAGAACGGGCCTTGAATATAGGAGGGATCACTTACACTTGCTCGGGAGCAGATGTAAATATTTGCACATACTTTACGCACACAGGTATGTAGATTAATGCATTTTATAGTTTGTGCGTGTACATGAAAACTCCTCCTGCGCTCTCCCCAGACCTCATCGCTTGCTATGCCTACTGGCAAAGTGTACACCTACATGCCAAAGCGCCTAATTTTATGCTGGTCAGTAGTCTAGGTAGCTACAAATGAACAGGAATGATTTTATAAAATTGCCAACATGATGTCCAGATTTTTCTCTTGAGCTGGAGGCTTCAAACAGAATTTCTCTCGAGAAAACACACCCACACTTTCTCTCTCTGATTCTGTTTTTAAGTAACACACACAGGCACTTTCTCTTGGACTTTCCATCAATAAAGCTCATGGACCGCCATTAACTTAGCCACGCCTTGCTTTTCTCATGGCTACTTTGCTTAGGGTGCACAAGTATCGGAATAGGAAAAAAATTCATTGGGGTTCACCTCTAATTTTAAAGCAAAAACATTATATATTCCAAAGTTTTGCAGTAAACGTCTGATCTAATATGCATTTTCAAAAGTTTATTTGACTTTGATTTCTTAATATGTCAACCATTAAATACTGGACCTTCCTGGTAATGGCAGGCACCTCAACTACTACTACTACTACTATTACTACTACTACTACTGAGCATTTATATAGCGCTACAAGACTACGCGGCACTGCGCAGACATGTAAGAGACAGTCCCTGCTCGTCAGAGTTTACAGTCTAGTCAAGACAGACAACACAAGGGAAACGCAAGGAGATCAGGTGAGTCAAGATCCAAAAGCGGCAGCGAAGAGGTGAGTTTTCAGCCTGGATTTGAAAAGGGGTAGTTTGTTCCAGGCATAAGGTGTAGCAAGGTGAAAGGAGCGAAGTCTGGAGTTAACAATAGAAGAGAAGGGCACAGATAGAAGCAGTTTGCCATGAAGAGAAGAGTTCCCTAGGGGAGGGTGTAAGTAGAGATAAGAGAAGAAAGATAACCTCTACATACAACCCATCTGCTCAATCATCAAGAACTTCAACATACAATACACCATATACGCGGATGATATAATGATATTCACACCAATCAATCTAAACAAACCTGACCACACCAACATAGCCACACCAACATTCCACTCAACTTAGATAAAGGCTAAACATGAACCTCCCCACATCAAACGTATACTCCCTTCTTCAAGGGATAACATACAAAACATAATCGAATGAACATTCCACTCCTATGCACTGATACCCTACTTGTATATAGTTGAAACTGATATGATCTGCCTATGCGGTAGAGTCAGTACTTTGTTTAAATTGTTACACAATCTGTGTTAGTTGAATTATTCTGCTTAGTATTTAAACCTATGTGTGCATGTTAAGATGTTCTATGTAAAAAGTTATTTTGTTCCATGTAAAACAAGCTCCGCATTGTTAACTGTTGTTAATTGTACACCGCAACTGATCGCTGGAAGATGCGGTATATAAATAAGTGTTAAATAAATAAAAATAACTGCTTTGAAGGAATGACAACCTGGCTGCAAGAAAACAATCTAGCAATAAACTATAATAAAACCGAAGCACTGATCATAACAAGAGACCAAACATTCACACCCACGCCCTCCATCAATCTAAACAAGGCCACCATCCCAATAAAACAAGAAATAAAATACCTGGGAATAACCCTTGACAGAGAGCTCAACCTTCATTCCCACATCGCGAAAACCACCAGGAGTGCCTACATCAAGATGAGGACAATCAGACGACTTAAACCCATCCTTGCTCCCGAGCATTTTCGAACAGTCTGCCAGGCCATCATCACCCCCACCCTGGACTACGGCAACCACATCTACCTAGGACTCCCAAAGAAATCCACACAACCACCTCAATTAGCACAAAACACCGCTGCAAGACTCATAACGGACAGTACAAGCCACGAACATATCACACCCATTCTATACCACCTCCATTGGCTACCAATCAGCTCTCGAATCCGCTACAAAGTTCTCTTAACCACATTCAAAATAATAAACAAACTATCTGCAGACAGCCTACAACAGCTCATAACAGCTGACGACAGCAAAAGACCAAGAAGAAAGGGAACATCAAACAATATCTGAACTCCAAAAGACTACACCAGGACAAACCAAGCCACATCAAAAAGAGCCTTCACCCTGGCAGCCCCCGCCATATGGAACTCTCTCCCAGACCACCTCAGAGCAACAAACAACATCAAAGACTTCAGAAAACAGCTCAAAACTGAACTACTCAAAAACCATTTCGAGGACTTCATGGAATGACTTTTTCAGATTAGCAAAGCCACCATTGTAAATATGAATCTGTAAATATGTATCATAAGCACACAATGTATATAGCCTCACATCAAATCAACCACACTCCCTCACACAGTACACTGCGACAAATCAACACTGCATGCTACTGACAGCCCCCCCTTCTTTGATTGTTTGCTGTGCCAATCCGCTTTGATTTCATGAGAAAGCGGTATACCAAGTCCGTTTAAATAAATAAATAAATAAATAAATAAATATAATGAGGAGCTGCAGAGTGAAGGCACTTATAGGTCAGCAGGAGAAGTGTGAACATGTGTAAAGTACATGGAATGGCACATTTTAAAACCTCTTACTACTTAGCTGTGCTGAGCAACATTATTCTTCATGCTTTCCAAATACTGTATTTACAAGCAGCATCCAGCTTAAGATTTGATAAGCTAAAGTTCTGAGCAGAATATGGACCAACACTTGCGATAGGCAACAAGAGAAGTAAAAATATGAATTTTAAACATACCCAATATGGTCCTGTTTAGACTAAGCACCCACTTCAGATGTAGTGAAACAACTGTCAGGAGGCAAAACTGGTATGTAATCCTCATTTGGAGCGGAGGAGTAGCCTAGTGGTTAGAGCAACAGCCTAGTACCCAGGCAATCAGGGTTTGATTCCTGCTAGCACTCCTTGTGACCATGGGCAAGTCACTTAACCCTCCACTGCCTCTGAAGAAAGACCTGGCAATCTACTTCCAGTCATACCTTGACAAGAAAACCCAGGGGCTGCTGGGTCTCCAGGAGTCAGCATTGATTTGACAGCACTTAAAAAAAGAAAAATAAAAAATGCTCATTTTGCTAGCAAAAAATGATACAAAGTTGAAAGCTCTAAAGACCTAACCAGGTGAAGTATATTCAAAGCAGCATCATTCTGATTGTGTTCAAAATGCTAAGAGATCTAAAAAAAGAAAACACAAAAAGGCCATGTGATGAGGTATCGTCCCATCCAGCAAATTCTCTATAGAGCAAGGAAGGGAATGAACCACAGAATTTTCCCCAACAATCTAGATCACAGGGAAAGCCAGATTCCCAAGGTAGCCGAGAAGGATGGGGGGGGTCCCATAGGGGCTGGATTAAAGGTACTCCACTAAGGCCAAGTGAGGCAGCCACCTCAGATAGCTAATTTTTGGGGATGGCAGAACGTGCTCCCAACACATGCCTGCAGTGGCTGCCTCACTTGACTCCCAGTCAGTCCGACTGTCTCCTCCGCTGATGCTGCTTTTGCTTTCTTCCCAGACCATGTGATGGCAACAATAAAATAAGGCAGTGTGGGGCCATCAAGCTTGCATGCACCACCTGCCCCCTCAGAAACATGAATTACACAGGTACACTACCAAAAAACTGCCTCCAGTTTTGCAACTGATTCCTATAGATTTTGGGGTGCTGAATCCAGGAAAAATAGCCAAAATGTTCCATCACGTCACGTTTTCTTGCAAAATTAGATTTCTTACCCATATAAGGAATGTTCACATAATTTCTTTTTAGCCGACTGCAGTTTATTTTCTTGGCCCAAAATAGAGGTTGTAATGGTTAAATAACTAGAAACACTCCCTCATGATATTTTAGAGTGTTTTGTATTCATTTTATACATTAACAGGACAATTGGGAGGCGGGGGGCTAAATCCAGTACTCGCGCTGGCGCATGTTCTTTCCTGTTCGCCTCGCCTCGTTCGCTCGCTCAAACACGGTGGTTGCGACATGAACGTTCCTGTCAAATTTCAGTTTCTTGCAAGTTCATTATTACCTTTTGTTTGCTCAGTCGTAATCCAGCTTTATTCCGAAGTGGTTCACTACAGTTGTAGTTTGCAGTGCTGTGTATTTGTGATGGCTCACAGAGCCAGAGGTTGCGTCAACTCTCCGGACAGTTTTTGTTTTATTTGTAGGGAATATACCGTGAAAAAGCGGCAGAGGAACATTTCTGCATTTATTAAAAAAGTATATTTCGCCTATTTCGGTTTGAAGTTAGGCGATCAAGACAAACCGTGGGCTCCTCACAAAGTGTGCAAGACATGTGAGGAAGATCTAAGCTTATGGATGAAAGGTAAAAAACAAGCATTTCATTTCGGAATTTCTTTTAGTGTACCTGTGTTATACATTGCAAGTGAAGGGAACAGCACAGCATTTAGCAGCACATGCAAGTGTGATGGCCCCATGACATTTCTGTCTTATCGCCATGGCAGCGTGCTTCATGAAAGCGGCAGTGACGTTGGAGACAGTGGAGAGAAAAGAGGAGCAATTATAAACAGGAGCAAGGAAGTGGAGATGCTGGATCGGGGGAAGGGAGAAAAGTTTTGATGGCATTGAGGGCTTTCTCCGATGCCTGGATCATCTTTGGCATTTCCGCTTGGATGATCCAGGCATCGGGGAAAGCCCCCAGTGCCATTAAAATACTGTCGGGGGCACGTGCTAGATGTTTAAGCCACCTCAGCACCAGGCATAGAGATACTGGCATTAAGGCTGGTTGTGAAATCCTCTACACGTTTCTCTGCATTGGGCACAGGCAAATATTGGCATACTATTTTATTATGCACAGCTCATTTGCCTATAATTTTAATAAATTGAAATACACTTGGCATTGTTTGCTACTTTTTCCTTTGCTGTTTACGCGTGTCCCCGTCTCTGTTCTGCATTTGGTGGTAGCAGTAATTGTGCTTAAAATGGCGTTATCTGTGCTTAAAGGCCATGCTAGTTTTCTGCATCAGCCCGGCAGATTTTGCGTTTTTTTTATATAGCAAGATCTCTGGAGAAGTCCTAGTTTGCTCCACACCCACTGTTAAAGGAAGTGTCATGGAGGTTTCTATAGATGGATACATTTTTACATTTAACACCATAATGGTCCCATGTGCAATATCAGGGATTGGTATCATACACAGTGACATGATATATGACAGCAGATAAATATTTCTATTTGAGTCCCAGGCCAAATAATTAAACTGCTGCTATTTTTGTTGGCTATAACCAGCAATTGAAAAGATATTTTTAAATTATATAGCCTGGGGCTACTACCTGGCCGGTGTTCTGAGTAAGGGGGTCTCCGTCCCCCCAAGGAAGCCCCTTTTTGGAGTGCCTTTGGGGGAGGGGGGTGCCATCTCATCCCTTGTCTCAGGCAGCAGATTGTCTTGAGCCATCCCTAGGCTGGACCAAGCAGAATAAAAGCTGAGGAGAAAAGCAGAGGTCAGTTTCACCCAGGAAACTAAAAGAAGAGGAAGAAAAAATGAGTGTAAGGAACACTGTAACCTCTCCAGACAGGTGATGGGCTGCCTTTAAACAAGCATTTATGGTCAAAGCCAGCTGAGTGACAGCAGCATGAAAACAATTCTGCCCTAACTTAAAGTAGTCTAAAATGAATAAAAAACCCAAACACACTGGCCCTTTGTGATGCATCGCACAGTATTAGATGCCAAGGAAAAAGCAGCAGGCGGGTTGTGATCACTGCTGGGTAAGTGTGTGATAAGTTTCTCAGTGCTGTGGACAGCATTTGGGTTTGTTGATTTTCACTGTGCTGGGCTATTTTTAGGGTTGTCTACCTGGTTTAAGCATCGAAGGATATCGGATGCAGAGCATGTTTCAGGGATAATAGTTCCTTTGGTTGAGAGGGTAGCTGTCAAAAGTTTTTTTGTCTGTATATATGCTACAAAGTGGGAGGAGCAGGAATAAATTATAATTTATTTGTTTCTATTGTTTTTATCTGAGGCTTATACCCCCTGAAGAAGGCATTAGCAGAAACACATTGAGGTTTCCTACAATAAAGCTCTTTTAACCCTACCACTATTGGTACAGCTTGCTCCTTTTTTTTCTGTTACTTCCCTGCGGGGGTGTGTGCTCTCCTCCGAATCTCATCTATATGCTACAATGTAGCAGATTTTTAGAGAGTAGCTTTAATTTTGGTCTTTTGAGCTTTTTTATTTCACTTTTGAAGTGGATTTGGCTCGACAGTGCCTGTTGCTTCATTTTGAAGTAGTCTTAGAAGTATGGGCAATGATGTATCCTGTAACCTGAAGCAGCCTGATTCTATGTTTGTGCTTTTTGTCTTTTTTCACCTATGGTTTTAGTGATGCTTGTAGCTGTGACTTGAGAACCGATACCTTTATTTAAATATGTGAAGTCTCTGCTCTTTTCTTTTGATGTAACTAATTATATTAGGTCCCGGGCTTTTTTTAATGTAAAAGATTCTGTCTCTTATGAAGGCCAGCATAGTATTTTTTTTATAGAATCTAATAAAGTATTATATATTTTCTCTTTCCTAAAATGTTAGTCCTTGGCAGTGAATAAGGTGGGGGTATCCCCTCCTCTGGGCTTTTATTCTTGGATTAGTGGCTCTTTTTGTTTTTATCTGTTTATGTGTATATTTATCTTATTGCCTTTCTATATGTATTTAAATGGAGCTTTTTAAATATATACATATATGTGTTTGCATATATCCTTTTTATATATTTTTTAAAGATATTTACAGTATAAGTGATGGTTCTCAGGTTTATTGTCCTTTTTGTTTTTATCTTTATATTTGTAGACTGTAGCAGTCAAAAACATTTGGACACAACACAGAGGGTCCGACATTCAGTGTCGGCAGCTAGCTATTGCGCTAGCTGCCGGCGCTGAACATTCAACCCAGATGTTCAATGCCAGGGTCATATCTGGCCCCGGCATTCAATATCCGGGGTTTTTGCACAACCTCTGACCCTGCAGAAGCTAACCAGGCAACAGCAATATTAAGCCACTGCCTGTTTAGCTTCCATGGAAAAAGATGGACCAGCTTTTGCTTTACCCATGGGCAGGGCCGGATTTACCTTGAGTGAGGCCCTACGCCAACAAAAATTGTGGGCCCCCAGCAGGGGCGGCCCAAGGGGGGTGTGGGCCTCATTTGCATAAGGGGCCTCATTTGCATAAATATTTGCATAATGTTACCATATACTAACTTTTAGTAAACGTGCCTCTTAATGAGTGTATGGATAAAGAAAGACTAAAAGATTTCTACATTACTATAATCCAGTGCCAACTGCCAGACACATTAGGAACTACTACAAACACTGCCCATTTAGAACCCATAGCAAACCCGCCGTATCCTAACAGCACTACCAGGACTCACAAAGCACCATACTCTACCAATCAAAAGGCAACACTGCAAATATTAAACCAATACATTTCAGAGAACAACAATACATGACCTACTGGGGAAAGAGAACAAGTGGCAATGTCAAATAGGAATTATATAAACAGAACACCTCAGCTCAGTTACACATGCAGAACATAGACCATCACCAAACAAGTAATCACATTTTAGAAACAGGAAGACAATAATTAAACTGGGAATCCCAAAAGCCAAACTTGGAATGTACAACACTGTAGAAATAAAACTATACATTAATTTGCTCTTGTACTAAACAAAGCGCAGACGTTAATGATGCACATTTACCAGAGCTGACATATTCCAATTAATAAATTCAAAATAAAGAGATATTTTTCTACCTTTTGTGCATTTTTTTCAGCTGCAATTGCTCCAGCCACTTTCTTCTGGTTTCTTCGTGTCTTCTGCTAACCCTCCATCGTCTGCTGTCCATTTGTCCTTTCTTCTCTCTTCTAGTTTTTTCCATTCTCTCTCTACATCTGCTTTAACATACTAATCTTTCTCCTTTTGCTCTTTCCTCATTCCTATTTCATCCACTCAAATTTTACCCCTCCATCCTCAATCCCCACTTACTCTCCCAATACCCGGCCATTGTAGATTTTTTATCCCTCCCACACAAAATATTTTTCCCTTCTCCATTTTACTCTTCCAGCCCCATCCCATTCTAATCCTCCCCCAACATCAGCTCCCTTCTAGTTCCAGCCTCACCCAGCATCCATTCCCTTCTAGTCCCTGCATCAGCCCATTTCCAGTCCTAGCCACCCATCAGCCCATTTCCAGTCCTAGCAACCCCCCAACCCAATACCAGTCCTAGCCCCCCCATCAACCCACTTACAGTCCTAACCCCCCATCACCCCATTTTCAGTTTAAGCCCCCCCTATAACCCATTACCAGTCCTAACCCCCCATCAACCCATTTCCAGTCAGCCCCCCATAGCCCATTGCCAGTCCTAACCCCCCCCCCATCAGCCCACAGTCCATTACCAGTCCTAACCCCATCAGCCCCACCTCCAGTCTTAATCCCCCAGCCCATTTCCAGTCCTAGCAACCCCCCCAACCCATTACCCGACCTAGCCCCCCATAGCCCATTACCAGTCCTAACCCCACCAGCCCATTTCCAGTCCTAATCCCCATCACCCAAATTTTAGTTTAAGCCCCCATAGCCCATTTCCAGTCCTAAGCCCCCATCAGCCCATTTCCTGTCCTAGCCCCCCCCCATAGTCCATTATCAGTCCTAACCCCCCATAGCCCATTACCAGACAGCCCCCATCAGCCAACAGCCCATTACCAGTCTTAACCCCCCCTAGCCCATTGCCAGTCCTAACCCCCCCATCAGCCCACAGTCCATTACCAGTCCTAACCCCATCAGCCCACCTCAAGTCCTAACCCCTTCCCATCAGCCCATTTCCTGTCCTAGCCCCCCATAGCCCATTACCAGTCCTAACCCCCCCAACAGCCCACAGCCCATTACCAGTCCTAACTCCATCAGCCCACCTCCAGTCTTAATCCCCCAGCCCATTTCCAGTCCTAGCAACCCCCCCAACCCATTACCAGTCCTAGCCCCCCATAGCCCACTACCAGTCCTAATCCCACCAGCCCATTTCCAGTCCTAATCCCCATCACCCAATTTTTAGTTTAAGCCCCCCCATAGCCCATTACCAGTCCTAAGCCCCCATCAACCCACTTCCAGTCCTAATCCCATCAGCCCATATAGACTTAGCTCCCCCATAGCCCATAGCCCCCCCCATAGCCCATCACCACTCCTAACCCCCCCACAGCCCATTACCAGTCCTAACCCCCCCAACAGCCCACAGCCATTACCACTCCTAACCCCCCCCAGCCCATCACCAGTCCTAACCCCCCCAACAGCCCACAGCCATTACCACTCCAAACCCCCCCCAGCCCAACACCAGGGCTAACCCCCCCAGCAGCCCACAGCCATTACCACTCCCAAACCCCCCCACCCCACACCCCTTCCTAACCCCCCAACCGCCCACATCCCTTTGCACTTCCTAACCCCCCCAGCCCATCACCAGTCCTACCCCCCCCCCAGCCCACCCCAGCCCAGCGAATTTGTTTTTACAAAAGAAGCTGTCGCTGCCTCTGCCGGGGCCGGGGCCGCCGCGGCAGAATCGAGTGTGCCGCGGGGCCCCCCCTGCACAGCAGGGCCTGCCCTCCCCGGTATCACCTCTCTCAGCTGCCTCCCTCCAGTCACACGCGCCGGCTTTCAGAGCGCGAGGGAAGAGTTTTTTCCCTCGCTGCTCTGTTTAAGCCCGCGGGGGCTGATGGGATTCCCATCAGCCCCCGCGGGCTTAACAGAGCAGCGAGGGAGAAACTCTTCCCTCGCGCTCTGAAAGCCGGCGCGTGTGACTGGAGGGAGGCAGCTGAGAGAGGTGATACCGGGGAGGGCAGGCCCTGCTGTGCAGGGGGCGCCCCGCGGCACACTCGATTCTGCCGCGGCGGCCCCGGCAGAGGCAGCGACAGGTTTTGTTTTGTTTTTTAATTTTAATGATGTATCAGAATGTTTTTTGCGCGGGGCCCCCTGAAACGCGGGGCCCTGTGCAAAAAACATTCCCGGTGGGCCCTTGCCAGCTGTGGGCCCTACGCCACGGCGTACGTGGCGTATAGGCAAATCCGGCCCTGCCCATGGGTTGCAAACCGGGCAGCAGCTCAATAATCGCCACTGCCGGGTTTGCGATCAGCTCGCTTCTGCTCTATCCCAGAACCCCTATTTATTTAAACAATCATTTATATACCGCACCTTCCATAGATCAGTTGCGGTTTACAGAGAACAAGAACTGCACAGATCGGGTCTGTTTTACATGGAACATCGAATTACAAGGAACAATATAAGTGTTGACATGATAACAGTATAATAGTAACGATTAGAATAACAATAACAACAACAATATGTTAACTATATACAATATATATATATATATATATATATATATATATATATATATATATATATATATATAAGCAGTTAGCATCGGAGCATATAGTGACATTAGTCTGGGATATTCAGCAGCACTAACCATGTTAGTACCGCTGAATATCCCATTTAGGGGCATTTGCACGGTTTACAGTTCTGTAAACCATGTGAATGCCTTGGAATATCAGGCCCAGATTGTTTAATATCACATTTTATGCAAAGTTGTTGGATGCCCCTGATGCAGGCAGTGTGCTGAAACATGTTGGGATGATTGTTATTGAACTGTTTGTACGGCATATATGTGAATTTGTGTGTGTGTATTTTAAAACTTATTTATTGTTTTATTTTATGTTGGTTCCTTTGGGACTGCCACTTTTTTCATAGTGCTACTTTGGCCATGAAAGATGTTTTAAATGCTGTATAATGTCTGATCAGGGAATATCAGTTGTTTTATGATGAGGTTCTAAAGGATAAATGGTTTAAATTTGCCCTTAATGACTTACAGTAAGTTTCCCCATCTACTCCACAAAAGGAGTACGTTTAAAAAAAAAACCCTCTCAAAATGCCTTAATACAGAATGTTTCTGGCATCAGTTTTGTAATGGAATGCCACCACTTGTAAACAGACTTAAATTACTAGCATAAGCCAAGCAAAAATTCAGTGCGATGAACAAAGACCATTTGAACTATAGTATTTGCCCCATAGCAAAGCATGAAAAATGAGTTGGTGCTGCAATCCCTTGGCTACTGATAAGTAAACCCGTGCATGAAGAGAAAACAGAGCCTATCTTATTCACCAAAGAATTTTAAAATAAACAAAGAATGGAAGACACCAGTTTCTAAGTACAGGACACCTATTTTTTCCCCACAGCTGCCACTGGATTAAATAAAAACTAGTGAGAAAAAAACATTACCAGCCCTGGAGAAAGGGAGCTATGTGTTAAATGAATGCTGCTACATACTTATGAAATCTCAGTTTAAAATTTCATCTATACCTATTTTCTAAACCCCCAAAATGGTGAAAGTTACATACCAGATATTTTTTTCCCTTGAATCCTGCAAGACCAGTTCAGATGAATGAGTCATGCCCCTCAGCCAGCAGGTGGAGACAGATTAGAGCCAAATTTCAGTGATGTAATCATTAGTACATACACTGGTGCAGCACCGAGAGAAGCCAATACAACACTTCCCAATCAGAAAGCAAGACTGAAAAACTCAGAAGAAATTCAGAAATGTTAACACAACAAATCTGAATGAACAAATTGGCTCTTTCACGATAAATGACTTTGCATCAGACACCAATATTGAGAATGCAATTAAAAGGCCACAGGGCTCCCAAACCTGTAAAAATGGTGTGCAGGATTCAAGGAAACAAAATGATCAGGTAAGTAAATTTCGCCTTTATCAACATCCTGCTAGACTAGTCAGATGAGTAGGATATACCCAAGCAGTCAGGACCCACGGTGGGAGGAAGAGGACGCTACTCCAACTCCCACATGCAATCTGTATTGCTTTACAAAGGTGCTCAAAGAAGATCAAAAAAACCCTTACAGATGACCTCCAGGAACACCAAGGATGATTCTGCCCAGGATAAGGCTTGTGCCCTAGTAGAGGTGAGCTCAGACTTTCCTTGGATTGTATTTCCCACACAGAAAATTAACAAACAAACATGAGATGGCCAAATGAATAGCCTTCTTAATCCAGTGGGCAAGCAAGGATGTAGCAGCAGCAGCCTGTCCTTTCCTTGGACCATTGAAAAGGGCAAAGATGGTATGAACAACAGAAGGAATTAGTAATCTCCAAATACCTTAACAAGACCCTCCCTCATGTCCAACTAATACAGCGAGGGATCTGACCGAAAGTCCTCCTCTAAGGAAGGCAGAATCACCAACTGATTAAGTTGAAAAGAAGACAGCACCTTCAGGGGAAACAAAAAAAAAAAAAAAAAGGACAGCATAGTGCATTGCAAGGCCATCATTGTTAACTGACCAGAAAAGGCTCTCTACAGGGCAAGACCTATAGCTCCAACACTTGCCTAGTAGATGCGACTGCTACCAGAACAGTATCTTTAAGGTGAGATCCTTAACAGAAAACCTTATGAAGGGGCTCAAAAAGGGATCCTTTCAATGCTTTCTACACAAGAGAAAGACTCCACTGGGAAATAGACAAAGCCGTTTCACCTTCCTTTGAGGAAGGTAAGGCACATCTCGATGCACCACCAAGGACATCTCATGAACACCCTCACAATAACATACAAAAGATGCCACCTGGACCTTAAGCTATGAGCTAACCCTTTTCCAAAATCAGCCTGTATGAAGGACAAAACAGCAACTATTTCCACTTTCCTGGCATCCATGGTTTGAGAGGAACAACGCATCACAAACACTTTCCAGACTCTTGCATAAGCCAAGGAGGTAGAGGCTCTCTCAGGCTCTGAAGAAAATGTCAGCTACTGCTCCAGAGTAGCCCTTCTTGGATAGTGTATGCTTCTTAAGGGCCAGGATATAAATGAGAAGGGCATGGGATCTTCCATAATCAAGGAGCCTTGCTGAAGAAGACTCCTCTCCTAAGGAAACAACAGAGACATCCCTATCAGCAGACTCAAGTAGTCCAATTATCAGAGCCTTCACAGCCAGTCCCAGCACCAACAGAATGAACATGCCCAGGTGAGACCAGATTTTGCACAGAAGGTGGAGTATCAAGAGCTATGGGGCAAAGAATATCTCATCCAGGGACTACACCAGAAGCAGAGTCCATGCCCACCACCCATGGATCCTTCTGGTGGCTGAAAAAGTTCTTTACCTTGGCTTTCACCTGGGTGACCAGCAGGTCGAACACTGGCAGGCCCTATCTCTGCATTATAAGGTGGAACACATGTGGGCAGAGCCCCCACTCATCAGGAGTTCTGTGTTCTGACTTGTTAGTCTGCACATTGCCAATGTCCAATATGTGGCCACAGAGCAATCAAAATAATCCTCTGAACGACAGAGCTCCACTAGCTCAGCAGCCACTAAGGTATTGTGAATGCTGCCTTGCTTGTTGATGTAAGCCACCACTGAGGCATTGTCCAACACCCTGATAGCCTTGCTTTCCAGTAGAGACTGAAAGCTTTCCAGATGGATCACTTAGGCTTCCAGCCTGTTGACTGACCAGGCATCTTCCTGAGACAACTAATGCCCCTAAGCAAACTGACCCAGATAGTGTGCTCCACGGCCCTGCAGGCTGGCATCCATAGTAACTATCACCCAATCTGGAGCATCCAGATGTGTCCAGTCCATCAGAGGACAATCTGCAACCTAATTGCTCCTTGATCACAAGGGCCATGGGGCAGAGTATCTTGTCCTGAGATCACACCAGGACCACACTGCGAGCAAGGAGACCCAAGAGTCAGAAGATGACTCTGTAGGGAGTGCATGTGTGCCCTGGCCAAAAGTATCAGCTCCAGGGTTGACTGCATGGATCCCAGGAGCTGAAAAGGTTCCAGGCCCTAGAAGGGGCTTCAGAACAAACATCCCTAAGCTGCCACTACAGCTTACTCAGCATCTCCAGACTAAGAAACACTCATCCCAAGCGAGTGTCAAAGCAAACCCCAAGACACTACATGTCCTGGGAAGGGACAAGGCTCCTCTTGAAAAAATTAATCCTCAAACCCAGTCTCCCTAGACAGTAAATGAACTAAGCCATGTCTGCTCTGGACCTCTCCATGGAATCAGACTGACCTAACCAGTCATCCAGGTATAGGTGAACCCAGATTCTTTGCTTGTGCAAGAATACCGTCCCTGCCTTTTTTTTGGTACTGAAGTAAATGGAATAGCATCCCTGACCTTGCTTTGTACAGGGCACAGGTATAATAGCCTGCAATTGCAAGAGGTATTGCAGAGTATCCTCTGTAGCAGGGGTTCTCAACCCAGTCCTCAGGATACACTTAGCCAGTCAGGTTTTCAGGATAACCACAATGAGAGATCTGCATAAAATGGAGGCAGTACATGCAAATCTCTCTCATGCATAATCATTGTGATTATCCTAAAACCCTAACTGGCTGTATGTACCCGAAGGAATGGGTTGAGAACCCCTGCTCTACCACCATCCTCTTGAGCAAGGATCCACAGAGACTCCACCAAGGCATCTTGAAGAATCTTGGCAAACTCTAGCACATACCCCTTCTGATACAGGTCCATTCCGAGTAGAATAGCTGGGGTCACCCCCCCCCCCAACCAGCTTCAGCCCTCCCCCCCCCCCCCCCAGACAAGACCCACCTGGACTTATTGAGAGGGCTTACTGACTTATCAGGAGGCAGATGCAGAGTCTCGAGAATGCTGGTAGCCTTGAAAGGGCTGACTCTTCTTGGGTTTATACCCATAGGAGGAAACGACTGCACTTGAGTTTTTTCAGGTCCTAGACTACTTTTATATGCTACACTGAGCCCTATGCAAGTCATTCTTGGGACTTCTGGGCCTATCTTCCGGGAGCCTCTGCATGCAAGCTTTGCTAAGGTCTTTCAACAATTTCTCCAAATCTCCCTATGGAGCAGTCTGCCTTTAAAGGAGAGTCTTCTCAGCCACAACGTGAAGATGGCATTGACCAACCAATGCTGAAGCCAAAAACCATCTTCCGGTCACAACCACCACCATCATGGACTTAGCAGAAATTCTAATGAAGTCACAGATGACATTCCAGACTCTAATCTAACCACCTCCAGGCAGTCTGGCAATTACTTAACTCAGCAAAAGAGCACTCAGGCCACCACGACTGCACAAAGGACCATATGGGCCCCACAGACGGAAGCCATGAAGGCATTCTTAAGCAGGGTTTCCACTATCCTATCACAAGTCTCTGAGTACAGCACCCCCTTCCACTAAAATGATACTGCAATTCATTACAATCGTGTCAAGGTCATCAATGTCAGGGAGCCAAAAGAGAGTTTCTCCATCTCCCCTTGGGGCAAAGGATACAGCCGAACCAGGACCTTGCTTCCCTTCAGCCCCAGCTCCAGAGAGTTTGCCACAGAGCAAGGGCTCAGGGAGGGGAAAAAAACATAGCTACTGCAAGCCTCCTAGGACTTGCAAAACCTCCAGAAGATAGGGCTCAAAAATGCACAGGGCTACCACAGTACCCTGAATAAGGGTGGAAAGATCCTTCTTGTGAAAAGATGGATCACCAATGGATCCTCACGCGCAGTGAAGGAAAGCTCCTTGTCGACCACAAACTGATTCACTAGGGACAGGGAATCCTCTTCTTCTTCCCAGTTGTCCTCCCAAGGGGACAGAGCAGAACTCCTGGAGGAATAGAAGGGTGAAAAGGCAGATCAAGGGAGCTTAACTCCCTTGCCACCAGCAGGAGAGATTTCATGGGGTATGGAACCTCCCATAAGGAAGGTCATCGCCTCAGACCCCCACAAATGGGACTGCCAGGCAATCAAAAATGACAGAAAACAGCCTGTGAGATACTTCAGGAATAGCTTTTCAAATCTGGCTGTGAAATGGCTTGGGTGCCTGGAAGGCCTGCAGGGGTCCACCCTCATGAGCCACAGCCTCCTCACTACACTTCCCCTTCATTAAGACCATGTGGCCATTCAAGATGGCTATCATTCCCACCTGCTGGAAAACCATGAAAGACATGGCAGAGGTAACAAAATTGGCGTAGGGTCCTGGCACTGCCAAAAGAACAATGTCCCAAGGCATCTCTGCCACACTCAGGGCAAAAGGAGGCAGCTAAAGAGCTCACCCAATGGGAGGCAAAAGAGGCACAATGCTAGGGACCTGGCATTGTGGCAGAGCTGACAAGCAGTGGAAAGAAAAAGGATATATTTTATATAACTACTAATTTACTTTCCTTGAATCCTACTAGACCAGTCCAGATGAGTGGGTTATGCTACCTTGACAAAAGGATTCTTGATCCAAAGTGTGCGGCCTCTCTTACCACCTCAAGATAGGGGCCTACAATAAGGAACATGGTGAGGATGCCTGGTAATAGAGATTCACTGTCCCTTCCCACTTATAGCCTGACCCTTGTGGGAGTAAGCTTTTCATTAAGGACTACTTGGGAGCAGAAGTAGCCTCTACAATTATGGTCCACAGTCTGCAAGGGCAATCTGGGACTCTTAGAATCACCAGTCCAAGATGAGCCACACCTGTGCAGAAAGTGGCTCACAAAGGGCTAGGAAGGGAGACATACACTCTTCCCTTCCTGAGGCCACTCCTAAAGTAAGGCCATCAAGCTGAAATGGCAGTCTCCTGAGAGGCCATCAAGTGGAGTCCTGGAATGTCCCATCATCACACCATAAGGTCGCATTTAGCCCGGACTTATGGAGTTCCAACAAAAAGCCCAGTTGCATAGCGTCAAAGCTTGCGATGTGCACAGCAGACAAGACAACACAGCTCTGCGGCTTCGAGAACCACTCAGGTCTCATAAGTTCTGATTCAGTAGTGGACATAATTCACTACCAAGGCAGTGTACAAGAACACAGAGCCTGTTTCGTACACTAGGAGAGTCCTGAACCTCTCCAGGGTCAAACTGATCAATATGGCATCCAGGCAGAAGCACCCCTAAGAGACTTTGTGAAAGGTGAAGAGTCCCTGGACCAACCGGACTAAGCCTCACACCCTGTTAACCAAGATGAGAAGCAGTCTATCCAGTGCTTCCAACGGCATCCCATCCATTAGATGATAGAACTGCAGCCACAACCGCAACTGCAGCTCGATCTCCCGAGGGAAAGAAAGTGTCTGGGTCAAATGGCATGGAACAAAGAGACCAGAAGATTAGCTGGTGCTGCTGCAATGAATGCATATGCATCCTGGTCCAAGGATCCAGCTTCAAGCACGATATCACTGATCTGAGGGGCCTGAGGAGTCTCAGACCTATGGAACTGAGTAAGCATCACCTGCTCTGAATCAGCTAGGAGTTCCTCTCTAAGGAAGCTCAACTCAGAAGAGTACAGAACCAACCCCCAGGTACTCAAAATCCTGGGAGAGAATCATGCTGTTCTTAAGACAGGTGATCACTGTTCCCAGCCTTCCCAGCCAGTGCTCACCTGGCCTATATTTATTTATTTGTGTGTTTTATATACCGCTATTTATTTATTTATTTAGCCAGATTTGTATACCACCTTATCCTTCAATCAAAGTGGTAGGGGGGACGGGGTAGAACATTTAACATCGGAGGCGAACATACATATATTCGGGGGGGGGGGGGGGGGTTCCCGGTGGGATGGTGGTGCTAGGTGCTTCTTTATTGTCAGGGTGGGAGTTAAGGTTCTTGTCCAAAGGAGGCCCTGAACAGATAGGTTTAGAGGGATTTCCGGACGTCCTTAAGGTCCCCTTGTGCTCTTAGTTCTTCAGGGAGGGTGTTCCAAAGGTCCAGCGCTGAAAATGAGATGGCTCTTCTGGATGTTGATTGCTTCATTTTGTGGTATCCGGTTGGGGTGAGGAGTCTGTTGCTGCCTTGGGTTCTTCTGGGTCGGCTGCCAGTGTCTCTGGTTACTGTGGTTTGTAGAATATCTGCTGAGCATTGGTGTAAGATCTTGAATATGGTTAGTGTTGCTTTGAATTTTGCCCCTGCTGCTATGGGCAACCAGTGCAATTGTTGGAGCACTGGTGCTATATCAAGTAATCATAGCAGTTTACAATTAAAACAACCAATACATTAAACATTGTAACAATTTATTTATTTATTTACTACACACTTATATACCGCTGCTTCCAGCGATCAGCAGCGGTTCGATTCGTCTTTGGGGGATTGTCAATCAAGACTTGTGGGGGGGGGGGGTGGTATATACATAGATCTGGGGTCACAGCACACATGATTAGCGTCTTAGGGGATGAATCATACATTCTTACATCTATATATACATATTTACATTTTTATACATATAGCATTTTGTAACTGTCTCGCAGTTGATGGTCATAATTGATTGTAATGACATCGGAATAGGTGAGTTTTTAGCTCCTTCCTGAATTTGGTGATGTCCTTGGTTAAACACAGCTCACACGGGAGTTGATTCCAGATAGTTGGTGCAGAGAATGAGAAGGCTCTACGACTCGTACTTGCTTTCACTGTTCTGAAGTTGGTGGGGACTTGCAGGGTGCCCGAGTTGATGGTTCTTCTGTCCCTATTTGTAATTTGCGTGCTGATAAGTGAGGATAGGAATGATGGGGATATGTTGTTTATTAGTTTGAAGGTGGTCACTAATATCTTGTATTGTATCCTAGCTGCAATTGGGAGCCAATGTAGCTCTATTAAAATGGGGGTGATGTGTTCAGCGATGCTTGTTCCCATTATGATCCTGGCTGTCACGTTTTGGGCCATCTGGAGGATATTTAGTGATTTTTTAGGCAGACCTTGTAAGATCTATATTGTAACTGGTGCCCTCAAAAATTGATGAGAAAGTTTGCCTGGATAGGTCCTATTTCATTTTGTCGTTGCCTGTGCTCTAAAATGCAATATCAACTGATTTTTTCTTTTTATCTTTTTTTCTCTTTTTTTCTTCTTATGTAGTACCGGTTATAATACAGACACTACAATATTAATAAGCATGCATCATCATTCATAAAAGTAGATCTAGTGCAGGTCTCAGACTAACACTGGCAGTGCTTATTTGCATATATCAAAAAGCAACATGCCTTCACGCATCAACGACCTTCTCAGCACTTGTCTACTAACAGGAAAAAATTAGCACAGATTAACTTCTGTCTCAACACGTCCTATCAGAGACTTTCTTCAATCTTTTTCAACGTATATTTGTACATGTTGTTTATAATGTAAGATTGTGCTTATCTTTTTTAATGTGAAGTTGTTAAATCACCCCGACGCCACCAAAAGGGTACCGCAAAAATGCGTTTCGTATCTCTTCCTCAGGGGGGTACCCTTTTGGTGGCGTCGGGGTGATTTATGGGAATCTAACTTCAAGTTTATTATCATTCATTGCAGAGCTGGCAGATCTTACCATCTTTCAGAATTTTTTCGAATTTGAGGGACACATTTACCAACAGATGTCTGGGGTGGCCATGGGCGCGACTTGCGCCCCTTCAATAGCCAACTTGTTCATGCAGAATTTTGAACGCCAATGGCTAACTAATGCTCAATATCAACACCACCTGATCTTATGGCGGAGATTTATAGACGATGTTTTCATGCTGTTGGGAGGCTCGATAGAAGAATTACACCAATTTATTGAATGGTTAAATCTCAGAGATTCTAACATACAGTTCACGTCTACATACCATACTCACAAGATAGCATTTTTGGATGTAATGGTCCAAAAGGGCCCAACGGGTTGGCAGACAACTATTTACAAGAAATCCACAGACAGAAACACGATTTTACACTATACAAGTCACCACCCCAAACAGCTACGGGACAGCTTGCCTATATCGCAGTTCATTAGATATAGAAGGAACTGCTCCTCAATACCAGAGTATAAAAAACAAGCGAAGTCTTTAATAAGAGATTTTCAGGATAGGGGGTATCCCTCTACTATTATACAGAAAGCGTATAAAAGGGCATTATATTGTAACCGAGCGTTATTGTTACAGTCTAAACCATGCACTACAATAGATGATGAAGATACCATAAATTTTGTAACAAAATTTTCTCCCTTAAGTGGAGCCATTAAAAAAATTCTACATAAACATTATAATGTTCTCACCACTGTGCCAGCATTAAAGAATAAATCTATCAGATGCGTTTGGAAGAGAAATCGCAATTTAAAAGATCAACTGAGCCCCAGTCGTTTAAGATCGCAAGTAGATCCATCTTCAGCGGTACCAACAGGACATAAAGCATGTGGTAATTGCACAGTGTGTGCAGTGACAGAAGAGTGCACCAGTTTTGTACATGATGGGAAAACATACATTTTTAAACATAGTACCACTTGTCTTTCTGACCACGTTGTATATGCCATTAGATGTCCTTGTGCCCTATTGTACATAGGGAAGACTGAGCGCCAATTTAAGATCAGGATGGCAGAACATCGCAGTAAGCTTAAATGCAAAACATTAGAAGCTCCAATGGTTACACACTGCATTAATAAAAAACATCGCTTTGAAGAACTACGTTGTTTTGTTATTGATAGGATTCTGACAGGAAGCAATGGAAAATCACGAGCACAATCTTTGTTAACGCTAGAACAAAAATGGATTTTCAGATTAGCTACTACTGGCAACAAAGGTTTAAATAATGCAATCGAATGGAGAGCTTGTATCTAATGTTGGTTAAGCTTACCACGTATTTCATATCTGGAAATAGTAAACTCTATCAGAGCCAATTCATTGGCCACATAGGACGATATTATTACCCAATTCAAACAATTTTGAGCAAGTCTGTGTGTGTAACATTCAAGACAACGTTGGACAGTTTTTTTAGGTAGGAGTTTAGATTGGTGGATAACAAGGAATCAAAGGAAACAGGCATCAGACCATTGGTTAAAACAAACATGACATCACCATTTAAATCAGCTGTTCACAGGTAACTCGCATGCGCGGCGTTCTGTGACCGGTTGATGAATGAGTTTCAAGAAGATATGTTGGAGAAGCCACAGAAAATGAGCATTCGCGCTTCATTTTAAGGTAGAAATTATGTTTTCAAATTAAAACATATAGATTGGTCAACATCAACTGAACATTAATGCATTCCTTCTGGGGTCGAAATTTTGTTTCTATCATGGAGAAAATACATTAGCATGTGTGCATTATGCACTGTTGAATCCATTACCCCCTTGTTGTTTTTTAGATCGTGCGATGAAGTAAAATATCCCCCCTGAGGAAGAGATACGAAACGCATTTTTGCGGTACCCTTTTGGTGGCGTCGGGGTGATTTAACAACTTCACATTAAAAAAGATAAGCACAATCTTACATTATAAACAACATGTACAAATATACGTTGAAAAAGATTGAAGAAAGTCTCTGATAGGACGTGTTGAGACAGAAGTTAATCTGTGCTAATTTTTTCCTGTTAGTAGACAAGTGCTGAGAAGGTCGTTGATGCGTGAAGGCATGTTGCTTTTTGATATATGCAAATAAGCACTGCCAGTGTTAGTCTGAGACCTGCACTAGATCTACTTTTATGAATGATGATGCATGCTTATTAATATTGTAGTGTCTGTATTATAACCGGTACTACATAAGAAGAAAAAAAGAGAAAAAAAGATAAAAAGAAAAAATCAGTTGATATTGCATTTTAGAGCACAGGCAACGACAAAATGAAATAGGACCTATCCAGGCAAACTTTCTCATCAATTTTTGAGGGCACCAGTTACAATATAGATCTATTAACCCTCGGAAAAATTAGACCTAAACTAGTCGTGTAAATACGAGACCTTGTAAGATGGCATTACAGTAGTCTAGGTGCGGCATAATGAGAGCTTGCGCTACCGACCGAAAATCACCGGGTTCTATTATTTTCCTTAGTGGTTGAATCACTCTAAGTTTATGGAAGATGGCTTTATTCGTTTTGCGTAGGTGTGTCTCCATTTTTAGGTTGCAATCGAGTGTGACTCCTAGATATTTGATTTCGTTTTTCGTGTTGTACATGTTGTTGCACAGAGTGATTGTAGGGGGGGGGGGGGTTGAAGTCTGGTTTACTGGATATATACATGACTTCTGTTTTCTTATGGTTAATTGTCATGTTGTTTTTCTGAAGCCATCTTGACATCTCATCCAGACAATTTTCGAGCATTGTATATTGAGGGTCCGCGGTATCTAGTTGTGTGTAAAGCATAATATCATCTGCATAGATGTGGTATTTGATATTATGCCTTTTGAAAATGTCGCAGAGGGGTTGCATGTAAATGTTGAACAGTAGTGCCGAGAGGGCAGAACCCTGGGGTATGCCCTGAGTTTGAGAGAAATAAATGGTGCAATAACAGGCAATCAAGAACGTACATGATTCAAGATAGTTTGAACTTTTATACAGCATATTTACAGCTCTAATGATCGATAATATCTGTCAGTACAGGATGGGGTTAAGGGATGGGTGATTTATTGACCAGTTTGATTGGTCAGATAGCCTAGTGGCAAGGAGGAGGGAAAATTATGTTGGGTCAGTGAGAGTTGTAGTTTCATTTTGACCAAAATGTTCTGTGAAGAGATGGGTTTTGAGTTGGGAGCGGAACAAGGCTAAGTCTGTAATGTTTCGGAGACTGGGTGGTAGGGAGTTCCAGAGCATTGGGGATATAAACTCAATTGCTCTGCTGCTGCTGGTGCACTGTTTAGATTTACGGAAAGCTGATGAGATAGAGAGTGTGTTGGTAATTTTTTGTCTAACATCGAGGTTTGGGCAACCTGGGCTTTCTGCAATCAAAAAAAGCACAACTACCACCATTATTACCTCCATGAAGGGAACTGTTATGCAGCTGAATACAGCCTGTAAGCTGTTTCACGAGCTGCAGCACAAGCAGACTGAAAAGTAGGGTCCTGGAGCCACCAGGCATGCTGTTAGAGCCACCTCGAAACGCTCCACCTCCAACGGGCTCAAGCCACCATTTGAAGTGGTTGCAGTGCACACTAGTGGGAAAAGAAAAATAAAGAAGCAGTAGAGGCCATAAGAAAGGCATCAGGCCCCTGTGGGAGTCCCAAAATGGCAAAAAGTGCCCCAGGCTTTAAAGGCATAATAGAAGCAAAAAAAGCAGCTGGGGGGGGGGGGGAAGCTAGGGGATGCAGACTGCAAATATGAAAAATACAGGATTTGCAGATAAGTACTGTAAGATGGAAGGGGGGTAGGCCAAGTTACTGGTCCCCCTCATAGGGCCCTGTGGGGTCCTCCTGCTCTTCTTTGGCCCACCTAGCACTAGTAACCTGCAGGAAATAGTGCTGGATTCTGGGTGACTCTCGGTTCGAAGAGTCAAGGGCAAACCCTCGCTCCGAGCACCAATAGGTCCTTCAGGACTCAATCTTAAGGCCACTGTGCCATAGTGTGGACCAGAGCACTTAACACCTTGTCACCTGCTGGAGGCACATCCTACTTTGCACATTTAATATACTGCCCAGACCGAAGTAACAGGGTGGTTTACAATAAATAGACAATTTTGCTGCAAAGGCCAAAGGAGGAAAGGCATGCCAATAATTGATAGGACGGAGACACAGTCACACAAATAGGAGGGCAGAGAGAAGGAGAGCAGGGTTAGGTCTGAGTAAGAGGGAGGTCAAAGGCAATGTGGAAAAGTGAGTCTTTAAAATGGATCCGAATCTCTGAAAAGAAGGTTCCAAATCGAGTGCAAATGGGAGGGAGTTCCAAAGTGCAGAGCCAAGGAAATAAAATGTGGAGTTATGTGTGATCTCCAGGTGGGCCTGTGAAGGGGAGGGAAAGTACAGGCGGTTGGTGTGAAGGGAATGAAGGAGGGGTGAGGAGCATGAAGGTGGACGAGATCAGAAAGGTATTGGGGAGCACTGGTGTGGATTGCCTTGTGGAACAGAATGAGTATTTTAAATTGGATCTGAAACTTAATAGGAAGCAGTGGAGATGTATTTATTTATTTAACAGAAATTTCTATACCACAATTTCCAAAGATCAATTGCGGTTTACAAAGAACAACAAGTTTGAGAAGTACAAACAGGTACTTGCTAAGTTACATAGAACAAATAACTATTCACATAGAAGTTATTCAATCAGACAGAACTTGCTAACATAGTTGCAACAAGAGTAACTATGTACAAATAAAGGTGTGTTGGATTGCAGTGGCCTAGGTTGTGTTGTTGAGTTGTGTGGCTTGCGCAGATAATTGTGTTAATGCAGAGGTGTAGGTTAGTTCCTGGGAGCCAAAATGTGTTGTAAATAGATGTGTTTTAAGGTGCTCTCTAAATGATTGGAGGTCACGAAGTTCTCTGAGGTGATCAAAGAGGGCGTTCCCGAGTGAAGGGGCAGTGTGGAAGAAGGCCTTATTGGTTGTTATCTTTTTGGCTTTCCTGAAATCTGTAGGTAGAGAAAGTTCGTTTTGATTCCTAGTACGCTGTGTACGGGTGCTGTGTTCTATAGATATAAGTGTAAATAGGTATGAGGGTGCAATGTCATGAATTAACTTAAATGTTGTTACAAGGATTTTGTATTTTATGTATGAGCAGAGTGATATGGGCTGTACATGAGGCATGGGTGAGGATACGGGCCACGGTATTCTGAAGGAGCTGAAGGCGGTGTAACTGATACTGAGGGAGACCGGTGGGTGTGACATTACAGTAATCAATACATGCTGTAACCAAAGAAAGAAAGAGTGTTGTTAGAGAAGAGGGGCAAAAAAGAGCAGACAACACAAATGTGTTGTAGAGCATGAAAAGAATGGTGGATGAGTGAACAAAAGGTGTTCCCAGAAAGATAGTGAGGAGTCCAAGGTGACACCAAGGTAGCGAAGGGAGGGGACAAGCAGGATTGGGATGTTGGAAAGCAAGGCAGCTAGTGAAGGGCAGAGGCCACTGAAAGTGAACCAGATGGCTGCTGTTTTGGTGGGGTTGAGGCACAAGAAGTTCAAGGACATCCAGGAGCTTATTTGAGAGAGACAGGAGTTGAGTGGGGCCAGATTGGGGGCGGAAGGACTAGTGTGGTGCAGAAGGACATCATCATTGGCATAATAATATACCGAAATGCTGTACTGGCTTCTCTCAGTGCTGTACCAGAGGAAAGACCAAGTGATGATATTACTGAGAGTTGCTCAAGTCTGTCTCCACCTGTTGAAAGGGAACATTACCCTTCCATCTGGACTGGTCTAGCAGGATAAGGAAACCACAATTAAAAAAAAGAAAACTGATAAAAAAAGAACATTTGTGGAGAAAAGGAACCCCCGAATCAAAAGGTTCCAGCACCTGACATGTCAGCAAAACCTGAGAGGGGGTGTTCCAGTTATCCAGTGTAGACCTGGCTACTTCAATGAGTTGTTTTTTCTTTTTTTTTTTTTTAAGCTGCTTTATTTCAAATAGCAAAAGCGAGCCAATTGAAAAAAGAATAAAGGCAGAAAAAAATAAAGGCAGAGAAAAAAAAGAAAAAAGGCAAAAGCCTGCAGTTAGAGGACAGCGAGAGGGAAGGATGGTCTGGGACCAACTTCCCTCAGGGATTCCATGGGGTCCTCCTATCTTCTCTCTGGCCCATCAGCCCTGTAACCTATGGGTAAGAGCGCTGGACACAGGGCAACTGTCGGCTTGAGGAGATTAGGGCGTACCCATGCTCTGAGTCACATTGGGCCTACATGTTTTAATTACACATGCCATAAGACAGTGATCGGGGTCATGGGATACAGGCCTATGTGCACTGCTGCACCAGTCCAAACACCTTGCCAGCTGCTGGAGACAAACAATACTGGCTACTCTCAGTGCTGCACCAGAAGATACTAGTAATATCACTAAAGGTTGTTCAGGTCTGCCTCTTCTGCTGACCGTGAAGCATAACCCACTCATGTAGACTAGTTTAGCAGGATGATAAGGAACTTCTATTGTGCAAAAATGATGACATATTGAGTGCCTGAATAAAAAGCATGAGGTGTCACGTAATGCTGTTAAATAAGCAAAAGATCAGAAGAGAAAAACTGTTGAATTTACTCCTGTTATTCTGTTTTCTCCCCCAGCATGATGCATTTTCACTGACATCAAGCAAGAACATTTTGTGTTGAGAGAAGCAATGATTTAATAGTCAGTGGAAACACTTTGAATGAATAAAAACAAAATACTAATTTATCTTTTTGGATTCTGCTTTCCTCTCAAAGTGAGAAATGATTTTTTGACAGCTGTGACTACCTTCGAAGTCCTATCGTCATAGACCACAGCAACATAGTAACATAGTATAAGACAGCAAATAAAGACCAGAATGGTCCATCTAAGCTGCCCAGTAATTTGGCTAGAGTGGTTGTAACTGCAGTTCCATGCAGTCACACCCCTCTATGCCTGTGTTTAGGGTTGTACCTGCTGCTCCATGCAGGTTAGCCCCTTCTATTTATTGAGTATAAAAGATTAAGTTTGCTTTGATTTTATCCTCTTGCTATAAAGAGATCCACTGTGTTTGTCCCATGCCATTTTGAATTATGACACTGTAATTGCCCCCACCACCCCCACTGGGAAGGCATTCCAAGCATCTACCACACTTTCAGTGAACAAGTATTTCCTGATGTTACTTTTAAGTTTACCACCTTGCAGCTTCATCATATGCCCTCTAATTTTACAGCCTCCCCTTCTTTGAAAAAGGTTTGTTTGTTCATTGATACTCTAAGTATTTAAAGGTCTGTATCATATCTCCCCTGTCCCTCCTCTCCTCTAGGGTATACATATTTAGGTCTTAGAAACATAGAAACATGATGACAGAAAAAGACCACATGGCCTATCTAGTCTGTCCTTGCATAACAACAACTACAACAGTCCACTTTTTACCTTTAGAGATCCTCTGTGTTGGTCCCATGCTTTTTTGAATTCAGTTACTGTCCTCATCTCTACCACCTCCACTGGGAGACTATTCCATGGATCCACTACTCTTTCTGTAAAGAAATATTTCCGCATATCACTCCTGAATCTATCTCCCTTCACCCTCATCCCATGTCCCCTTGTAGCAGAACTTGCTTTCAACTGAAAGAGGCTCTCTCCCTGAACATTTATGCCACGGAGGTATTTAAACATCTCAATCATATCACCTCTATCCCGCCTTTCCTCTAAGGTGTACATATTAAGATCCTTAAGTCTGTCCTCATATGCTTCATAATGAAGCCCATTAATCATTTTAGTAGCAACCCTCTGCACCGACTCCATCCTGTTCACATCCATTTGAAGATGCGGTCTCCAGAATTGCACACCATACTCCAAATGAGGTCGCACCAAAGGCTTATACAGAGGCATTATCACCTCCTTTTTTCTGCTAGCCATTCCTCTCCGTATGCACCCAAGCATCCTTCTAGCTTTTGCTGTCACCTTTTCTACCTGTTTAGCTACTTTAAGATCATCATACACAACCACGCCTAGGTCCCGCTCTTCTTTAGTGGACAAAAGTACTTCACCTCCTATACTGTATTGCTCCCTAGGATTGCTGCAGCCCAAATGCATGACCTTACATTTTTTAACATTAAAGCCCAGCTGCCAAATTCTAGACCATTCTTCAAGCTTAGCTAGATCCCTCCTCATGTTATCTACACATTCCTGGGTGTCTACTCTATTGCAGATTTTGGTATCATCTGCAAAGAGGCAAAACTTACCCGACAGCCCTTCCGCTATATCACTAACAAAGATGTTAAAAAGAATCGGACCAAGGACAGATCCCTGGGGCACACCACTGGTAACATCCTTCTCCTCAGAGTGAGTCCCATTTACCTGTACTCTTTGTCACCTCCCACCCAACCAATTTCTAACCCAAGCAGTAACTTTAGGGTCCATCCCTAGGGTGCTCAGTTTGTTTATAAGTCGCCTGTGAGGAACAGTGTCAAAGGCTTTACTGAAATCTAAATACACCACATCTAGAGCTCTCCCTCGGTCCAACTCCCTGGTCACCCAGTCAAAGAAATCAATCAGATTTGTCTGACAAGACCTGCCTCTGGTGAATCCATGCTGCCTCGGATCCTTTAGTCCGCTGGACTCCAGAAACCTTACTATTTTCTCTTTCAGCAGCGTTTCCAATAAATTTACTCACCACCGAATTTAAACTAACCGGCCTGTAGTTTTCAACCACATCCTTACTTCCGCTTTTGTGTAAAGGCACCACATGAGCCTCTCTCCAGTCCTGACTCCAACGAGGCATTGAAAAGGTCAGTCAGTGGAGTTGCTAGAACGTCCCCAAGTTCCCTCAGTATTCTAGGGTGTATCCCATCCGGTCCCATCGCTTTGTCTACTTTAAGTTGAGCTAGTTTCTCATGAACACAGTCTTCTGAAAATTGTTCAAGATGTCCCTCGCTTCTGTTTTTATTTGTGGGTGTTTTCTGAGGTCCTGCTCCTGGTTCTTCATCTGTGAACACAGAACAAAAATATTTGTTAAGCAATTCCGCTTTATCCTTATCAGCTTCTTCATATTCCCCCCCTGCACCCTTGAGTCTGACAAAAACACTTTTGCCCTTCCTCTTCTCACTAATATATCTGAAAAATGTCTTCTCCCCCCATTTTATTGCATTGGCTATTTCCTCCTCCTTTTGAATCTTTGCCTTCTTGACTACTTTGCTAGCTTCTCTAAGTTTTTCCAAATACAGATGCCTGTCTTCCTCTCTCTGTGATCTCTTGTATTTCATAAAGGCCTCCCTCTTTTTCTTCACTTTTTCAGCTACTTCCTTCGAAAACCATAGCTGTCTCCTGTTCCTTTTGCCTTTATTTACCATTTTAACAAAAAGGTTGGTTGCCCTTAAAAAAACCCCTTTCAGTTTTGCCCACTGTTTTTCTACATCCCCCCGCTGTTCCCATCCCACTAACGACTCCCTGAGGTATTGGCCCATCTTCGCAAAGTTAGTCTTCCTAAAGCCTAAGATCCTCACCTTGGAATGGATTCTAACAGCCCTAGTCCTAATACTGAACCACACCATCTGGTGATCACTGGATGCAAAATGATCTCCCACTACAACATCAGAAACACTTTCACCATTGGTAAGCACCAAGTCCAGTATGGCCCCTTCAGGTGTGGGGTCTGTTACCAATTGCCTGAATAGTTCTCCCTGTAGAGAATCCAGGATCTCCTTACTTCTAGATGATACTGCAGCAGGAATGTGCCAATCAACATCTGGCATATTGAAATCTCCTATCAGTAGTACTTCCCCTTTCCTAGCAATGCTGCGTATGCCTTCAATTAACTCTCTGTACACCTCTTCCTCTTGTGAGGGAGGTCTGTATATCACACCAATGCAAATAGATTTCTCTTTCCCTCTTTCTAGTTTAACCCACAATGCCTCCTCTCTCCCTTTTAAGCTCTGTAATTCCAAAGCTTTAATAGTAGTTTTTACATATAGTGCCACTCCTCCTCCCCTTCTTCCTACCCTGTCCTTTCTGAATAAAGTATAGCCAGGTATAGTTACATCCCAGTCATGGTTTTCTGTGAACCATATTTCTGTAACTGCCACTAAATCCAAGTCAGCCACTCCCACCAAAGCTTCAACTTCAGGGATCTTATTTCCCATGCTACTGGCATTAATACACACTGCTTTCCATATGTTACCCCTGTTACCCATTTACATAAAGGTATTTAATATATCACCTACCTGGGGGCTTTCACTTACCTTTAAGTCTCTTCTCATACGTTTCCTGATGCAGGCTCCAAATCATTTTGGTCACCTTCCTCTGATCAGTTTCAAGTCTTTTTATATCCTTTGTGAGATATGGCCTACAAAACTGAACATGATACTCCAAGAGAGGCCTCACCAACGACATGTACAGGGGCATTAATACCTCCTCTTTTCTGCTCAATATTCCTCTCTGTATGCAGCCCAGCATCCTTCTGGTTTTGGCTATCACCTTGTCGCATTGTTTCGCCACTTTGAGATCTAGACACTAGCACTCTGAGGTCCCTCTCTTGGTTCGTGCATACCAACCTCTCCCCCCTTATCGCATAGGATTCCTTTGGATTTCTGCATCTCAAGTGCATGACTCTGCACTTCTTCACATTTAAATCTTAACTGACAAACATTAGTCCAGTCTTTCAGTGTTTTTAGATCTTTCCTTATGTTATTCACTCCCTGGTGAGAGATCACCCTGCAGGCTGTCATTCACGAGCATTTTAAATTAATCTATTCCTCTCAAATCCTCCGAATTTTCTTTAGAGCGGAGAAAGTCCATCCACCATCTGCTGAAGACAAAAACACTGAAGGGACCTATGGTGGCTGAGGCGAATAGAGGCATGGGAGTGATATCATTGAAACCTGGGCTTTTCATTGGGTTCTTTGTCTCCACCAATCTGCTGGTAGGGGAATACAACCCACTTGTCTGGACTGGGCTAAAAGGACAATATGGAAATCTATCATATATATGACCTCCTTTTTAATCCATTGGATTTTGGGGATATTATTCAAGGTCAGTGGGAAATTCTTTGGCATGCCCCAATAGAATCTAGCTAAAATGCAATCAGGTTTCATACAAACTCAACATGAATCTGCAGTGAATATTACAAACAGGGCACAAGTTTGAAGAATCTGCATCTCATTTTTTTCATGACAAGTTTGCAGCGAATTCTCAGATTTCTTGCATGTTCAACAAATTAATTTGCAAACTTTTGTTTCTATTACTGTTTGCACTTTTCTATTCATAAGAAAGGGGAAGGATCAGACCACAACTGAAGAGACATAATTATTTGGCCTCTGCAGTGTTGGTATAAATACATAGCTCATAAAAGCAGCAGTGGACATATATTTGTTTTAATACACACATTCACTTCCTAATTAACTTCCATCACTAATTAACATGTATACAGAATTCAAAACCATTTTGAGACTAAAAGAAAAAAATGTTTCCACGTAACATGGAGCAAATGGAAATGAGAACTTGCAGTGCAGTAAAATAAAGAATATAAATAATCTCTATACAGATTGCTTTTTGGAAATTAGAGTGATTTCTGTCTCTCTTGAGATCACTAAAATAACTGCTCAAACTTGGGCATTTTTTACGTGTGAATTTAATGGAATACTCTATTATGTTCTCTCTCTCTAGATATATATACAACGCAATGTGTGCCTTTGAGTCAATGCTGACTCCTGCAACCCAGCCGTTCCTGGGTTTTCTTGGCAGCGTGGCCGGAAGTAGATTGCCAGGCCTTTCTTCTGAGGCAATGGAGGGTTAAATGACTTGCCCAAGGCTACAAGGAGTCCCAGTGGGAACTGAACCCTGATTTCTTGGTTACCAAGCCAGTGCTCTAACCAATAGTCTCTCTCTCTCTATCTATATGCAACCAGGTGAACGAACGCAGTTTATTATAATAAAAAATGCACAGTACGTACAGCTGAATACCCCTCAAGGGAAGCAAGTTGCTAAGGCAAATAGAAGGCTCTGGGCTTTAATTCAGGGCAATTCAAAATGTAAAAATAATAATCAAAATTTTTCTGGCAGCAGTTAAATTAATTAATACTCTAATGAGGCGTGTCAGGGATATATCTCCGCTTTCATGAGCAGTGAGAATTCTTTATCCCAGACAATACTGCAGCAGGGGGAGATAGGGAAATGTGTGTGTGTGTGTGTTTACATGCACGCATGTAATATATAGATATAGACAGTCTTGCACATTGTATCCTAGGATTCATTTAGTTGTTTATGTTGGTTTTCCTTTTTTCTTTTCACTCTTACTTACAAAATGAGCCAAAATACTTTGCCTTAAGTGATTTTGATGACTAAATTCATCCATTATTCTTAAGAGTCCATTTAGAATTTATAGACTCATATTTTAAGGAATCCTTTGGGCATCAAGACCAAAGCATGAGTAACAATAATCCCAGCTGTTTATTTTTAATTACTTTTCTGAATGTCAGAAAAACATGTCATTATGCTCCACAGCTGAGGAGTTGTAAATTATCGTTTATTTTGACTACACTTTAATCTTGCCAATTTATCACTGATGAAAATTTTCACTTTAGACTTCCTTCTTTTACATTACAAATGTTAAAGACTGGCCATAATATATCATGTACTGCATAGCAAAAGAAGCGAAGGGCTGAGAAATCTGCTAAGTAACCAGGGCTGGCCCAACTTAATCCTTAGGCCAACTAGGAGGCCACCTAGAGTGACAGCTTCTGGGGTGTCAACAAAGGGCACGGCATTCAAAGCTAAACAACAGATCCTGACAGCCGGGGGGGGGGGGGGGGCAAGGTTTAGGTATATCTAGGATGCAAACACTTTGAACCAACTCTGGGGCTGGCCCTGCAACTGTGTGTCATTCCCAAAAAAGCATTCATTCCTATAGCTAGCTTTCATTCTGTGACAGTTTCATGAAGATGATGGCTCTTTCAGGACAGGGTGATAGAGAAAGCCTTGGGTAGAAGATGAAAATCTTCAATTATAGTATTGAAAGTTCTAAGTCATTACTTCACTTATCTATGTCCTTTCAAACCAGATGACAGGTATTCCATATCAGCAGGGAAAGCGCAAGGCAATCTGCAGCTTGAAGCGAGGGATGAGCCGCCTCCCTCCCAAAAGACCCAAACAAGGGGGTGGGGGGTGACCTCCTCAAAGGTCTGATCTGAGTGCAGGGAGTTCCCTCACTTAGAACACCAGTCAGATGGTCCCCCCCCCCCTCAAAATGAACATAACATATCCCCAGGCTAATTTAAAAAAACTAAACATTTTGCAATACTGTTTACATGCAGCAAAACTTGCAACACTTGAATTATGTAGCCTTGGACTCTAATATAAAGCATACCATATGCTTCATATAGGACCAGCATAGTGTTAAATGTTAATATATATTCTGCAAACTCAAAGGAGATGAAATGTGCCCGTACACCAAGGAACAAAAAAAACCTGAGAATCACAGCATAGTTATATCACATCAAAATACAATTATTACTACAAATTTTATTTTGGAGTTATAAACTGTGCTGTGGTTCTCAAATTTTCTTTTTGAACATATAATTTTGCATCTAAAGAAACCCCTCTCCAAGCAATTTGTGCAAAGCAGGGCTAGGACTCTTCCCCCAATGAACACAACATACAGAAAAATGTCCAATTCTGATGTCATCTTAGTAAGATCAACAACATTCTCCAGTACCAGGCATATTATGAAATAACACTAAATTTTATGAAAGTCACTCAGGACCTATAGAGCAAATCTACCATACAATAACAGCATTGACTTCCAAAGCTCACATAAGGGGCCTACCCAGAAAAGAGCAGCACCATAAATATCACAGTGAGCTCTAGAACATCAATACATCAATTGGGACAACTAAACAAACCAGATTACTAATGACCCCTAAATGGAAACGCCATGCAAACAGAACATCTGGCCTCATTCACACACAGAACACAGACCAGTACTCACAGAGTATACAATACGTGTTTATGAACTAAAAATAGAAATATGTAGATAAATTAAACTGAATCTCCAAGAAGCCACGCTCTGCATGCGGTGCAATGCCCAAGAAATAAAAAGAGATGCAGCACCCCTGTACTGTGCAAAATATAAACATAGCAGATGTATATAAATTCCAAAAACTGACCTATCTGAATCACCATAATAAACAAAGTTATTTTTTTCCTGTTGTCTGGCCATTTAATTTTCTAATCATAGTGGTTCCAATCTCTGGTTTCTGCTTTCCTCTATTTTCTCTTAACTCTCTTTCCAGTATCTCAAGTCCATCTGCTGCTTCTTCCCTCCCCACCTGTCTTTCTAGGTCACCCCTGTGCCCAAACATTACCGCGCCCCCCCTCAATCCAGGATGTCTTGTCTCTTCCCTTCCCCTGCCATGTGGTCCTGCACTGTCCCTCCGACACCCCCCTCCCCCCTCCCCAAGTAGCCTTCTCTTGCACTCTAGCAATAAAAGAAACAATAAGTTCAGGGCCTTTGTGACCCTAGCACATTACAAAGACCCTGCCAGTCCTGCCACCCGCCTCCCCCCCCCCCAAAGTAATACTTTTAGTGCTAGAGGGAACAGGACCAAAAATATCTTCAAAGTGCTCCAGAGTCTCTGCATTTATTGCAGAATTGAGGAGATACAGTGGCGATGGCTGCAGCTGCTGGGGGGACAGCTCTCAGAGGCAAATAGTCATAGAGGAAGCAAATGGTCATTGCCTCTTCTGCTGCTAGCCAGCCAGGAATAAAGTGAGGCAGCTGCTGCAGTAGTGTTGTATGGGCACTTGCCGCTGTCTTTGAAAATGTGCCACCTGAGGCAACTACCTCATCCTGGCTAATGGCAAAACAGCCCCTGCATATCAACTGCTATACAGCAATGCAAGGTACTATGTGCCCTATACGATGTCGGCTTTCTATTGATTACAACTCTTAAAATATCTTAAGAATGATATTGAGAAGAGGATAGTCCTAAAGCTTAGCAGAAGTCCTGGGCTATGAATCCAACCATCCCTTGCTCAAATTTATTTAAGAAAAAAATTAATTCCCTATGTCCCCTATTTACTAAACAGCATTAAGGTTTTCTACTTAACACATGTTAACTACAAAGGTTAGCATGCAGAAGCCACAAAATCTTCAGTGGTAATTATCAGGGGCACTTTTAGTCCTTGGGGAAAGGCAGTCATAGCATTAATGCGGGGCTATGGTTGCTACTGTGCATTAAGAGCTTGGCTGTTAATGCACAATGCTGCTAACTGGGAGTCAAATACAGATCTGAAGGTGCAGTTATCTGTTGAGTCAGCAGTTAATATGTTATCATCTGCACTAACTGCAAGGCGCATTCTGCACCCCTGAATACGAAATTCCATGTTAGGTATGTAATGTGGTTGCTAAACACTACTGCTACTTATCATTTGTACAGCACTAAAACACGTATGCAGCGTTGTACAGATACATGTAAGAGATAGTCCCTGCTCATCAGAGCTTACAGTCTAGTCAAGACAGACAACACAACTGGGAACTAGGATGCATGCTGTTAACATGGCATGCTAACTGTTACTTGAGCTCTGCATTAACAGTTAATGTGCATTTAACATAGTTTAATAAATAGGGAACTATGTGGATTATGCAATAGCAGGCATTAGTGTTAACCTGCACTATTCGCATGTGCATATTGGTTACCCGGAATAAGTTATAAAATGTGTACACGTTCAGGCGTGCTTGTGCTGGCTGAACCCAAGACCACTTATTTGCCAGGGGAGGTTGATGGGAGGTGGGAACGGCACTTTGGGCCTACAGTCCAATGCCATCTTTAGTAAGGTTGGTAAGAAGGTCCCAGAGGCTCACTTGTTGGTGTGATCAGAGCTGGTGAAATCTGAGCTGCTGAACACACCTTTAATGTGGACAGAACAGAGTATGCAATAAAAACATTAAGTACAAACAGCAATAAAAACAATAGAATATCCTTACCCCAACAAGTGTAATCAAAACGCACACTGCTATAATGTACCCTTGTCAACACAATGTAAAGCAACCGTTGATTTAGGGTTTGGATCTGAATTTTATTATTGAACTCTCAATATTTTTTGTCAAATTTGCACTGAACTAAGACAAAGGGGCTCTTTTAATAAAGGGCCCTAGCTGACAGGGCATATCTGACATGCACTAACATAGTGGTGTTGCATCTAATGAACTACAGTTTGGGAGCTATTGGCAAGTTCGGTGCAACACCATAATGTCTTTTAGTAAAAGACTCCCTTAGTTAGTGACTAAAGAAATACTGACAATTCAATCACGAGGCCCAAACGAGGAATACTCTTCTGAGGTGGATCCTGGACTGGTATATTAGAATTCAAGGAATGAAAATTATCATTCCTGATGGACCAGTCCAGCCAAATGGGACATGCCCAGGATAGGAGGAAGACTATGCTCTCAACTGCCCTGGGAAAGGCACCATCTGCTCAAACTCCCACCTGCAACCTGTAGTGCTTGACAAAGATGCTCAGAGATTACCAAAAGGGACATCAAGGAAGATTCTGATCAAGAGGCGGACTTTGCCCATGTGGAGTGAGACCTGACTCCCTCCACAATGCACTTTTCACAGAGATGGTAGACAAACCCAATAGCCTCCTTAATCCAGTAGGGAATCAAGGACTTGGCCACTGCCTGTCCTTTCCTCAGAGGACAAAGATGGTCCAACCAATGGAAGGAATTAGTAATCTACAAGTATACCAACACCCTCGGGCACATCCATCAGATGCAGCAATGTATCCACCAAAAGATCCTCCTTTGAGAAGCAGAGAAGGAGAACCTCCTGGTTAAGATGAAAGGGTATCAGCACATTTGGTAGAAAGCATGGCACGGTCCATAAGATAAGAGATGCCATCAAGATCACCAAAAAAAGCTCCCTGCAAGACAAAGCCTGTAGCTCTGACACCCATCTGGAGGATAAAATAGCTACCAGGAAACCATCTTGAGGATCAAATCCTTGAGAGCAATCTTCATAATGGGCTTAAAAGTGTGGCCTTTTAGTGCCCTCAGCACCAGAGAAAGACTACCCTGACGAACAATCAGTTGCACTGGCAGATGGATCTTCTTACTGCCCCTGAAGATGCGGAAGACAACAGGGTGTGTTTCCAAGAACACACCGCCAAAAGCATGCTAAGACAGCTAACATGAACCTTCAGAGTTCAGTGGCAACCCTTGGTTGAAACCAGCCCTTAATGGAGGACAAAACCGCAACTACACCTTCCTTCTTGGCCTCTAAGGCACAATAGGAAGACCATCTCTCAAAGATTCTCCAGACTCTCACACAGGCCAAGGAAGTGATGGCCCTCTGGACACTGAGTAGAATTGCTCACTAACACTCCAGAGTAGCCTTTTTTGAACAGCCTACTCCTCTCAAGGGCCAGGCTGTAGGCAAGAAGGGGATAGGATTGTCTAGGAGCCCTTACTGCAGAAGGCCCCTCTCTTGAGAGGGCATTCTGAACAGCTCATCAAGGGTTATGGAGGGAAGCCATATAGAAGCTCCTTCTTAGGGCTACATCTGAAGAAGGGAATCCAAGTCCACCATCCACAGATCCTTCTTGCAGCTGAAGAAGTTCTCTACTTTGGCATTCTCCTGTGTTGCCATCAAGTCAAATACTGGAAGGTGCCACTCTCCTCACTATGAGGTCAAAAACATTAGGACTTAAATGCCACATGCCATGATCCACGGAATTCCAACTCAAGAAATCTATTTATTTAGCTATTTTTATAGACTGCTTTTTCTGATGGTCAAAGCGGTGTACATACAAAAGAATCTTGAAAATGTTTACATAGAATAAGGATGGTTTAACTTGGAGAGATAAGTTACATTGATTTGAATCCAAAATGGAATTGCAACTAGGATAGATTAACAGGGAGGAGTAATCTAACATTAAAATAATGTAATCCGCCCCTTCCTCTCTGAACACACTACCAAAACGCTTATCCACTCCTTAATCTCCTCTCGCCTCGATTACTGCAACCTACTCCTCGCTGGTCTCCCCGTGAGCCACCTCCTTCCCCTTCAACCTATACAAAATCACGCTGCTCGACTAATCTTCCGCCAGCCTCGCCATGCCCACACTGCTCCTCTTCTCAAGTCGCTTCACTGGCTCCCTGTCCAATTCTGCATCTAATTCAAACTTCTCCTACTGACCTATAAATGCATTCACTCCATGGCCCCTCGATACCTCTCATCTCTCCCTATGTCCCCTCTCGAAATCTGCGCTCCGCTAACAAATTACTGCTATCAATGCCTTTCACCAGCACCGTGAACTCCCAACTGCGCTCCTTTCACTTTGCTGCCCCATACGCCTGGAACAGCCTACCTGCGTCTGTACACCAAGCATCCTCCCTGGCCCTCTTCAAGTCCAGCTTGAAGACCCACCTCTTCACAGTTGCTTTCAGATCGTGACTTCCATCCTCATCTTATCCTAACCCCCGTCAACATTTATGAGCAAACTGTATAGACCATATCGTACCTTGCGCAGAACTGACTATGTTTTATGTTTTATTCAGCTTGATATACCGCCCTTTAGTGGGACCAGAGCGGTTTACAATATAAAAACAGTCATAAAAACAGCCATAAAAACAATAATAAAAATATTAAGCTAGAAGAGAGAAAAAGGACATTACAATCTCTGGATAGGAAAGAGGGAGGAGAAAAGAACACAACATAAATCACAGCAAAGAGAGTTTAAGCAAAAGGGGAGGGAAGGTCAAAGGCAAGGGAAAAGAGGTGGGTTTTCAAATTACACTTAAAAGTAAGGTAGTGGGGCTCAAGGCGGAGGGAAGAGGGGAGAGAATTCCAAAGGGCGGGAGCTACGAAAAAAAAAGCGGAGGAGCGGGTGGACTGAAGGTGAGCAAGAGAGGGGGAAGGGAGAGTGAGACGGTTAAGGTGAAATGAACGAGGTGTGTGCCTGGGGGTGTGATAGGTGAGAAGGTCTGCCAGATACTGTGCTGTGCTAGCGTGAAAGGCCCGATGTACCAGCGTGAGCAGTTTGTATTGGGAGCAGAAAGGTAGAGGCAACCAATGGAGATGGGAGAGGACAGGTGAGACGTGATCGCGAGCAGAGGAGTGGGTAGCAATGCGGGCAGTGGTGTACTGGATACGTCGAAGTCGATGAAGCTGAGATTTTGAAATACCAAGAAAAAGAGAGTTAGCAAAGTCAACACGGGACATGACCAGAGATAGGAGTAATGTAGCAAGTGCTGGAGGGGTGAGGAAGGGGCGAATAGCACGAATTTGATGCAAGAAAAAGAAGGAGGTCTTAGTGACGTGAGAGATGTGATCATGGAAAGATAGATTAGAATCAAAGAAAACGCCAAGGTAGCGGAAAGAAGAAACCAGTGGAATGGGGGAGCCTGAGAAAGATGGGGCTAGAGAAGGAGAGGGGCCACCGCAGGAGAACCAGATAGCGATAGTCTTTGTGAGGTTAAGGTGAAAACAGTTTTGTAACAACCAATCGGCGACAATGGAAAGACAGGAATTAAGTGGGGAAAGATCGGGGTGAGAAGGGGAGGTGTGGTGTAGGAGGACGATATCATCAGCGTAGTAAAAGGCGCTGATCCCAGTTTGCTGAATCTGAAGAGTGAGGGGGCTAAGAAGAGGTTAAAGAGAAGAGGTGCAAGTACAGAACCCTGGGGGACACCACATATCAGAGGAAAAGGGTCCGAGAGAGGAACAGAAGGGGAGGAAAAGAGGACTGAGCAGGACCGTGAAGAAAGGAAAGAGTGAAACCAGTGAAGCACCGTGCTGCGAAGACCCGCCTCTCGGAGACGGGTGAGAAGGAGGGAGTGGTCAACGAGGTCAAAGGCAGCGGACAGGTCGAGGGCTACCGCCACCGAAATATCACCACGATCGTGAGCAACGTGAAGAGCATTAGTGAAAGCAAGAAGGACAGTTTCCACACTGTGACCCTGACGAAAACCAGATTGCCGTGGATGAAGAAAGTTGACATCATCTAAGTGGTGAGAGAGTTGGGCAAATACAAATTTTTCTAAAAGTTTAGAGATGAAGGGAAGGTTGGATACTGGGCGATAGTGGGAGGGAACCATGGGGTCAAGGGAGGGCTTCTTGAGAATGGGACGGATGAGAGCGTGCTTCCAAGAGTGGGGAAAAATACCAGAGGAGAGACTAGAGTTAAGCATAGAGAGAAGAGGGGGGAGAAGTGCCAGTGATGAGTCTAATAACCAAGAGGAGGGGATGGGGTCGAGAGAACAAAAGGTCTTATTAGAAAAAGAGATAAGTTGGTGAAGTTCAGCCGAAGTTATTAGGGAAAAAGAAGACCAGGTGTGAGAATGGCCAGGGGACGGGGAGGAGATGCGATGGGAGGAGGAGGGAGGATGGGGGAAGGACAGGAGGGAAGGGAGGACCTGAGAATGGAAATCTTATCACTAAAGAGTGTGGCTAGAAGCGAAGGAGGGGGAGATGGGTGAGCGGGGGAGGCAGAGGCAGGGGGAAGAAGGGAAGTGAGGGAGTGGAGTGTGTTATAGAGGTGTCGGGTCTGATTAGGAGTATTCGAAATAGCAGTAGAGAAGTAATTTCTTTTGGCTGAGTGTACCTGAGAGCGGTAATGGGAATGATGAGCCTTAAATGATGAGAGGGTGGTTGGAGAGGGTGCCTTGCGCCATAGGCGTCCGGCTCTACGGAGCTGAGTGCGGAGCAGTCTAAGGCCAGGATGATACCAAGGTTGTGAGGGGTGAGGCCTTGGGGGACGGAGCTGAAGAGGAGCCAGGTTGTCGAGTGCATCAGAAAGAGTAGAGAACCAGAGGGTAGCTTGGGAGTCAGGGGAATGAGAGGAAAAGTCGGCCGGGAAAAGATGAGATGCAGGGGGAAATTGCTGAATAGTAGAAGAGGTGATGCGACGAGAGAGACGTTGAGAAGATGGTACCGAGGTGGGTGGACGAGAGGAAAGTTCGGGGATAAAACAGAAGAAAAGCAGACAGTAATAGTCTGACCAAGGGAGAGGGAGCGAGGAGAGATCAGACAGACGTAAGGGGGAAGAGAGAGGGGTTAGAAGGAGGTCAAGAGTGTGACCAGTCATGTGGGTAGGTAAGGAAACATGCTGAAAGAGGGAGAGATCATCAAGAAGAGAAACGAAAGCCTGATCCCTTGAAGAGGTTGGAGAGTCAAGATGCAGATTGAAATCTCCTGCAATAAGCAGCTGGGGGAAAGCGAGGGTCAAGTCAGAGACAGTAAGAATTAAGGAGTCCCAAAGGTCAGAGCGCAAGGCTGGTGGGGAGTAGACAAGAAGGATGTGCAATGGGGGAGATGAGTGGAGGTGAAGAAGTAGAGCTTCTGGGTAGTGAAGCAATGGGGAAAAGACTTGTGTGAAGGAAAGAGCAGGGTGCAGAATGGCAGCCACTCCTCCACCGGAGCGGCCACACCTTGGAACAGAGATCGCAGAGAAACCAGGAGGGAGGCAGCGGGCAAAGAGGGCGTCCTCCCTGTCCTTCAACCAAGTTTCTGTGAGGAGAAGAAGATCCAGGGAAGATTGAGCAATAAGGTCCTGAATAAGGAGAGTTTTATTCCTAAGTGATCTGCAATTGAGGAGCCCCAACTGAAGGGGGGGTGGAGTGAAAGCAGGAGGTGAAACATGGGAGGTACCAGTAGTATTATGACAGGGAAGGAGATGATCCAAGCATCGCGAACGCGTGGATGCGGGCAAAGCTGGATGGTGCCCCCCAAATAACGGGTATGTGGGCCATCGAAAGGGGAGGGAAGGAAGAAGCCAAGGAAAGTGTAAGGACGGGAGGGGTGAAGAGACTCACCTGGAACAGAGAGGACGGTGGTCCGGCAGGCAGGAATGAGGGACAAACCAAGAGAGGAGGAGCGAGATACTCGGAGTGCCGGGAGGTGACCAGTAAGGCAAACAGAAGGGTGAACCATGTAGCAGCAGGGCCTATGCGGCCTACGCAGCCGGAGCGGCCCCAAGGAGCGCACCTAAGGAGCACATCTCCTTAGGTGCGCTCCTTCGGTGCGCGCCTACATCGCGCGCCGCAGCGAAAAGCGCCGCAGGCGCTGTAGCTTTATGGAGAATGTGCAGGGTACCTTCCTGAGCACGGGCACGCTCTCGCGGCCGCGGGATATCCGGGGGAGGGACCAGAGAGGAGCCGGAAGGTGGCTGTAATGGCAGGAGAGAGCAGACTCTATAGAAAAGACATAAATATGCACAATATAACAGCAGGCAGTATGACAGCATTAACAGGGAGCAAACAAAACAAAAAGCAAATAATAGAGCAGGCAACCAGACACCGCAGGCGCTGTAGCTTTATGGAGAATATGCAGGGTACCTTCCTGAGCGCGGGCACGCTCTCGCGGCCGCAGGACTTCTGGGGGAGGGACCAGAGAGGAGCCAGAAGACTCTTCCTGAGCGCGGGCACGCTCTCGCGGCCGCGGGATTTCCGGGGGAGGGACCAGAGAGGAGCCAGAAGGTGGCTGTAATGGCAGGAGAGAGCAGACTTTATAGAAAAGACATAAATATGCACAATATAACAGCAGGCAGTATGACAGCATTAACAGGGAGCAAACAAAACAAAAAGCAAATAATAGAGCAGACTAATGCTCTGTACTGTTCTGATTAGATTGTAAGCCCCGATGAGCATGACTCTAACGGGCAGGGACCATCTCTTGTATGTTGGCTACCTCTTGTAGGTTAGCTATACAGCGCTGCGTGTGTGGCGCTTTATAAGTGCTGAATAGTAGTAGTAGTAGTAATACAGGGTAACTAGGATGATAATCATAGACATTAACTTAAACTTAAATTAATTAGGAATAGTACTAGGGACAAATACTCGAGTCATGAGGAAAAGCCTTATTGAGAGGTATTTGGGCAAGTTGGAGGAGAGAAGCTTAAGCACAGGAGAGGTGTGGGTGCCTGGGAGAGAGGGTGGCTGGGAGGGAGGGTGGAAGGGGGAGTTTCATGTGCTACTGTTGAAGTATTCATTGGAGAGGTGTGTTTTACCCACCTTCCTGAAGTCCTTAAGGTCGGGTATGGATGACAAAGCTCTCAGGTAGGGAGTTCCAAATGTTTGGTGCATATAAGGAAAAGGCTAAGTAAGTGGTGGAATGGTTGCTCTTTATTTTAGCTTGGAGATGCTGAAGGTATTTTGAAGTATCTACCTGCATGCTGTCAACACTTATTATGTGGGCTGCTGGCAGAGCAATCAGATACTACTCTGCACAATGGCACAGCTCTACTACCTTGATAGCCACACTGGCACTGCTAATTGCACCTAGCTTGTTAACAAAAGCCACAGCTGTGGCATTCTCAGAGAACACACAGACCTCTGGCACATCAGGAAAGACCGGAACCTCAGCAAAGCTAGGCGGAATACTCTGGTCTCCAGTAGTTTGATTGACCAGGAGGCTTCCTGTGAAGACCAGCATCTCTAGACAAACTGATCTAGAGAGTGAGCTCCAAAGCCTTTAAGACTGGCATCTGTGGTTAATACCACACAATTCGGCACTTCCAGAAGAATCCTGTCCATCAGACGGCGAGACTGTAAGCCAATTGCTCCTTGATCTACAAAGGAAGGGGAAGGTTCTGATCCAACAACTGGGAACAAGGAGACCAGTAAGTCAGCAGATGTCTCTGTAAGGGGGGGGGGGGTGCATATGCACTCTGGCCACAGGGATCATTTCTAGGATCAATACAATGGACCATGAGAGCTGGAGATGGTTCCATCTCCTATCAGACAGAAGTAATTCTTAATAGGTTAGATACCTGAGTCACGGCCAAATTTATACCAAAATTACAGCCCAATCAGTCCACTGGTTGGCAACATACAATGCCGCTGGAATTATTTAATCACAAGATGATGCTTAAAAATGAGAGAAAAAAAGATATTGCCCTGAAATGCTAAAAATGCCTGGATATACTTAGTATATTGCAAAGCTAACTGACTGCAAACTCCTGGAATTGCCTCTTCAGCTTGAGCAACCTCTCCAGTGTGAGAAACACTCAGCCCGGGACAATATTGAACCAAGCCCTGAGATAATCCAAGTCCTGGGGATAGCTGACCACCCACGCCAACCATTCTAGCCAGAGAATCACTAGGACTATGTTGTCCCTGGAGCTCTCCAAGGAGTATGACCAAATCTGCCCATTGTCCTAGTAAACCTAGATGCTTTGTTTATGCAAGAATGGCACCTCCACCACCATGACCTTCGAGAAGGTTGGAGAAGCTTATCGCCCGGCCAAAAGATAGGAGCCTGAAACTGGAAATGGTGGTCCAGGAAAGAGGCAGAGAAATTGCTGCTCTCAAATAGGAATACAGAAGTACTCCTCAGCAAGGTCTAGGGAGGTAAGAAACACCTTTTGCTGGACCAACACAATAACTGACCAAATAGTCTCCATATGGAAGCAAGGCACTCTGAGCTGGGCAGTGACCACCTTCAGGTCCAGAATAGACTGGAAAGATCCTCCCTTCTTGGGTACCAATACGTAAATGTAAAATATCGCCCACAACCTTGTTCTTTGGAAGGAATGGGTCGAATAGCCTCAACTACAGGAAGCACTGTTAAGTTTTTTCAATCACCACCTGCTTAAGCTGGGAGCCACAGGGAGACTCCATAAAGGCATCCCAAGGAAGCACTGCGAAGTCCAGCATGTACTCATTTTAAGGACCTCGGAGGACTCATTGGTCTGATGTAATATGGGACCATTCAGAGAGAAACAACTGGAGCCACCCCAACCAGCTGTACTTTGAAAGGGACTCACTGGATTTTATTGCAGGGGCTTACTGACTCTTGAGGGAGCTACATGAATGCTGAGAACTCCAAAAAGACTGACCCTTTTTAAAAGTAGTCACCTAAGAGAATTCCTTGCAGTTCGAGGGTGTTTCCATGCTCCATGCAGAGCCCTATAAAGGGCATTCCTGAAGCCACTGGGCCTGTCTTCCAGAATTTTCTACAAGCAAGTTTCACCAAGGTCTTTCACTAATGTCTCCAAGTCTTCTTCAAAGAGCATCCTGTCCTTGTAGAGGAGCTTGCTCAGCCATAACTCAGAGGTAACATTAGTTGACTAATTCCAGAGCCAGAGCCACCATTTGGCCACAAATACCACTACCATGGACTTGGGGGAGACTCTGATAAAGTCATAGAGAGCATCAGCTAAATGCTGCCCCAGTCTCCAACCTCACAGCCTCCAGAATGCTGGACTCAGTAGCTGCTGGACATAAGAGGTCTTGGGCCACTAAACTCACACACAGCATTGCTTGAGTGCTTAAACCTGAGGATGTTAAAGCTTTTTTGAGGGTAGTTTCCATCCTCCTATCATGTGAGTCCTTCAGCACGGCATCCCCTTCCACCATTCGTTCTTTCACACCATGATGAGGGCTTCCACCAGAGGGAGTCTATAGAGCTGATTGCTCTAAGAGGGTGAAAATTCCAGGATAATGCCACAGAGCCCACCTGTGAAGCCTGCATGGTATCAGGATTTGCAATATGTAAAGCCATCCTGAATAAGCAGGGAGAGGTCCTCCCTGTGAAATAGGTGGACTATGGAAGTATTCTCGTCTTCTTCCAGGAGATACTTCCCCTCCTCCTCAGAGTCACCTGCTGGAGAAAAAAGTCCTCTTCTTCACCCCAACCAACCCTATCAAAGAGATAGGTGCCCAGAGGAACCAGATGGGTAAAAGGGCAGAATGGGGGAACTTAACACCCTTTCCAACAGTGGCAGAAGCACCCAAGGGCATGGAGTCCTTAGCATACTCCCCTTCTGTAGAGAACATGAAGCTAACTAAGATGGCCACCATTCCCAAGGACAGGAAGATCGTGGAGGGAGTGGCAGAGGCATTCATTGAGCATCAGGCCCCAGACCCCAGGCCCCCTATGGGAGGGGGGGTCCCAAAAATGCCAAAAAATGTATCCCCATCAGACAGGCAATGAAACGGTATAGGCCACATGAGCCCTGGCCCCATCAAAATTTTGCCTACCAGCAGAGAGAAGAGAGAAGCCACGATTGCAGTGGACTCCTTCTGTCTGCCTGTGGGAGACTCGACCCCATGAGCAGACAGGAGCCTTTGCTGTGATTATGGCAGCCTTCCCATCCTGCGGGCAGACAGGAGTCTGCTGTGATCATTTCCTTCTCTTCTGCCTGTGGGAGATGGGATCCCTGCGGGCAGAAAAGATGGGGAAGGCCAAAGTGGTTAGGGGCAGAGTTAGGGTAGAGCTTGGAGCAGAGTCAAGGTGGAGCTCTCCCTCCCCCCCAATCAAAGGCATTCCGAAGCCCTGCTCCATCATACCTGATGAGAGATTCAGGAAGCTCAGCACCAAGCACCCAACATCATGGCTGAGCTTCATGCAGCAAAAGATAAAAACACAAAAAAAACTGCTGGGGAAAAAAAAACAACCCAAGATGATGATGGAAAAGGAATCAAAACAGGGAATCTCAGTACCTATCAGGCCGGTTGGAGAAAAGCGAGAAGAGGCCTGGCTGACTAGAAAGCACTTTTTATTTTAAGCTGCATTATTACAAGCTGCCATGAGAGCCAAAATAAAGCCAATTGAAATCAACAGAAAAAGATAAAAAATTAAGAAAAACCTCAGCAAGCAAACAGAAGTCAGCAAGAAGGAAGTGGATCTTGAAACCTTACTGTCCTCCCGTCCTCTCTCTCGCCTACCAGTGCTAGAAGCTGAGGGCAACACTGGACATAGGTTAGTTACCAGCTCAAGGGCATACCCAAGTTCCGAACAAACACTGGGCTTGCAGGTCTCAATCACACTGGTCACTGTACTATGATTTAGGCCATTGGAGACAGGCATATCTGTACCAGTCCAGATACCTGGCTACCTGCTGGAGGCAGACAAGTACTAGCTTGTCTCAGTGCAGAACCAGTGGATATACTAGTTATGTGTCATTAAAAGCAGTTTTAGTCTGCCCTCCTGCTGGCTGGGGAGCATAACCCACTCGTCTGGACTGGTCTAGTAGGTTATGTAACAACGGCACTGAGTCACCCTAGATAATCTGCTGTTTAAAAAGTCACATTTTAAAAAGCATAGCTACAATCAGCTACAGGAAACAACTGCCAATGTGAGAGAAAAGACACCATTCCTTAGAAATGAAAAAGGTTGTTACTCCATTACTTCAGACAATGGGAGGCAGGAAAGTATCTAGCCCTGTGCGAGCAGTGCGGCCGCACAGGGCGCAAAGGTTTAAGGGGCGCATTTCAGCGGTCTGCCGTTGCCTGCCGCCGCCAATTTTTCTTCTCTCAGCGGCAGCAGGCAACGGCAGACAGTTGAAATGTGCCCCTTAAACCTTCTCGCGGCATGCTAAGCAGTTCTGTCCCTTCCTGCTCTAACAGAGCAAGGAGGGACAGATCTGTTTAGCGCGCCGGCGACTTGCACATCGGGCGCACCTCTTCTTTCTTGCCCCCATCTAGAAAGTGGCTAGATGGAGGTGAGGGGGGGGGGAGGGCGCGCACCCAAAGTGCAAGTTGCACAGGGCACCATTCACGCTCGGTACAGCCCTGATGGGAGGAGCTAATGTTGAAACAAGCACTAATACCATTCTAGACAGCCATATCAGCAAAAACAGAGGCTCATTATATTGTTCATTTTATATCCCTTATAATAAAATATGTCAAAGAAATTATTTTATGTAATATACTGTAAATCATACATCACCGAGTGACCAAAAAACAACTTTTTTCTGCAAGATTAAATTAGAGACAATGAAAAAAAACACAGAAATCATCTTGTGCAATAATTAAGAAAAAGGTGATATGTGATTTATCATGAAATGTAGCTAATGAAGACAGAATAATTCAGTCAATATTTTAAGCATTTAACAATCATGTATGTATGAAAGTGTATATTGAAAACAAAATCAAGATTTTCTTAAGGGAAGGAGAATCAATTGTTTGAATATAAAATAGTGTAACGAGTGACTAAAAAATAAAAGGTATATTAAAAAACATAAAAATGAGCGAGTTATTACAATTAAGACATATTTAATAAAGGCTATGGCACGTTAATTTCATGAAATTGATGTGTGTTAAGTGCCACTGCACCCATAAACATAAAAGGACTTTGGGTACATAATGTGCATTAATTTCCTTAAAGCACATAAAAACCTTTAGTAAACATGCCCCTTACAGTCATCAAAATGAAAGCAGATAAAAATAAACTACTATATTTATTTGAAAAAGATCTTTTTACTCCTGACACAGACATAAGTCTAAGCATGACCATGTCCCATTTTGTGTGATCATGATATTTTCTGATAGTTTAATATTTTTTTTAATATTTCAAGTTTTTTTTGTTTTATTGTTTGTTCTTATTTTTGGTGCATAGTCTTTTCCTTTCTCTTTTTGGTGTGATAGCACCTTGGTCTCTGCTTTTTATCTTTTTCTGATGTGGGGGGCATGGTAATGCAATCACGTTCTGCATTTCATTAATTTCATCCATCAGGCATGAAAGCATAATTTACCACTAACATTAAAATTAGTAGTTAACACATGTCACCATGCTAGTTTTGAGGCTAGATAGTACGTTAGCCCCTCTATGCTACAAAATACAGCTGAAAACAAGCACTGATCGAAACCTAACCCTTCTTGGTTAACAAATTATAAAATAATAACCAAGGACAAGCCATACAGTGCCTGGTGAAAGTATTCATCCCCTTGGGGTTTGTCCAATTGTGCAGCATTACAACCTGGAATTAAAATGGAGCTTTGGGGGACAGCACCATGTGATATACACAACATGCCTACGACTCTTTTTTTTTTTTTTTTTTTTTAAGGAGTGTGCATATGTATTCACCCCCCAAAGTCAATAAGTTGTTGAGCCACATTTTGATGCAATACAGCTGCAAGTCTCTTGGGGTATGTCTCTATTAGCCACTGAGATTTTCAACCATTCTTCAGTCAAAACCGTTCCAACTCCCTCAAGTTAGATGAGTTGCATTGGTGTACAGCAATCTTCAACCCATGCCACCGATTCTCAATTGGATCGAGGTCTGGGCTTTGACTAGGCCATTACAAGGCATTTAAATGTTTCCCTTTAAACCAGCTTTAGCGGTATGTTTACGGTCATTGTCCTGCTGGAAAGTGAATCTCTGCCCCACTCTCAAATCTCTGGCAGACTGAAACAAATTTTTCTCAAGAATTGCCCTGTATTTAGTGCCATCTATCGTTCCTTCAATCTTGACCAGTTTTCCTGTCCCTGCCAATGAAAAACATCCCCACAGAATGATGCTGCCACGACCATGTTTCACTTTGGAAATGGTGTTCTCGGGGTGATAGAAAGTGTTGGGTTTGCACCACACATGGCGTTTCCCATGATGGCCAAAAAGTTCAATTTCTGTCTCATCTGACCCGAGAACCTTCTTCCATGTGTTTGGGGGTCCACCACATGCTGTTGTGCAAACGCCAAACATGTTTTCTTATTTCTTTCTTTAAGCAATGGCTTTTTTCTGGCCACTCTTCCATAAAGCCCCACCTGTGGAGTGCACAGCTTAAAGTGGTCCTATGGACAGATACTCCCATCTCCGCTGTGGATCTTTGCAGCTCCTTCAGTGTTATCCCTGGTGTCTTAGTGGCATCTCTGATTAATGCCCTCCTTGCCCAGTCTGTGAGTTTTGGTGGGCGGCCTTCTCGTCAGGTTTGTAGTGGTGCCATATTTAACGGTGCTCCGTGGGATATTCAGAATTTGGGAATTTTTTTTTTTTTTTATAATGCAACCCTATTCCACCTATATCTGGCTCGTGTTTCCTCCTCCCCTCCCCTGCCTTTTTAATTCGTCTTATTTTTAAGTTATTATTTTATTGCTTTTACAATTTTGTTTTATCAGTTTTACTGTCTTACTGTTCTGCTCTCTCTTTATTCTCTACTATTTCTTTGCTGTTCTATTATTTTTTTGGCGTTCTTTTCTTTTTCCTTTCTCAGCAGCTGTCACATTTTATGATTGTACACCGCCCTGACGCTTCGGCCTGGGCGGTCTATCAAATGTTTTAATAAAGTAAAGTAAAGTAAAGTATAGTTCTCCACAACTTTGTCTCTGACCTGTTTAGAGTGCTCCTTGGTCTTCATGTTGCTTGCTTAGTGGTGTTGCAGAGTCGGGGGCCTTTCAGAACAGGTATATTTATACAGGCATCATGTGACAAATCATGTGACACTGATTGCACACAGGTGGACCTTAATCAACTAATTATGTGACTTCTGAGGTTAACTGGTTGGGGACCAGAGCTTGTTTAGGGATTTCATAGCAAAAGAGATGAATACACATGCACTCACATCTTTTCAGTTTTTACTTGTTTTTTTTCATATATATACAAGGTATTTTATTATTGTTAGGTCCATTACTCCCTCCTCCCCCTCGCCCCTCACCCTCCCACTCTTTCCCCTCTATATCGAATAGCATGCTAACGTATAGATCTCAATTTAGACCCCTCCGTTATTACTTTTGCTCTCTCGATCAATGCTGCCATTACTCAATTGTCAGCTATTATAGCTTTCTGTACATAGTTGCTTGCATTTTTATATGTACATAGTTCCTACACTGTTAAGCATGATGTTCATTGTAAACTGTTCTGTTCTATGTAAACTATTTGGCCTTGCAGAAAAACGGTATATTAAAACCAGTTAAATAAATAAACAAACATACATACATCCATCCAAATGAACCTCCATTTTCATTCCAGGTTGTACATAATGCGACAAAACAGGACAAAAACCAAGGGGATGAATACTTTTGCAAGGCACTGTATATGTACATGATTTTTAAGAGCTTTTCGCGTGAAAAACCACCTCCTATTAGACAGAAGTAATTCTTAATAGGTTAGGTACCCGAGTCATGGCAAAATGTATACCAAATTACAGTCTAATCAGTCCACTGGTTGGCAACGTATAGTGCCACTGGAATTATTTTATCACATGATGATGCTTAAAAATGAAAGAAGAAAAGATATTGCCCGGAAATGCTAAAAAATGCCTGGATATACTTAGTATACTGCAAATCTCCCAGGATTTCAAATTATATGAAATCTGGAAAGTTCAATGTGGCATCTCAGAGAGAAAAAAAACAAACTATGACATATGAAATATATATGCCATATCACCTGTGGGTTTCTAAGATACGTCTGTAACATTTCAAATGGTTGTCAAAATAATATGGCATCTTCGACTCTCAAGTGTATATTGAATGTTACATCTTTTGATTGCAATGTTTATAATAGATGCCACATTTCCACATTTCTGGATGTAACGGCATATTTCAGATGTTTTCCGCTTGATGTGCGTTTTAGACTTATGAAACATACACAAATCTAATTATGACAACAGATAAAAGAAAACAAATGTCTCCAAGGAGAGGGGGAAAAAAAAAAGACAGCGAAATACATTTCTAAAAAATCATTTTCCAGTGCAGGCCCAGCATCCTGGATTCAACGTTTTTGTAGAAATGTCAACTTGAGTAGATTCATGTGTTTTCGGGATAAATATTCCATAAACGAGCGTGTTTGTAAATATTACCATGTAATTTATATTATGCAATTGGTCTACTGCTTTAAAGTGTTATATAAACTCTGACACCACTATCATGTCCCCCCCCCCCTCTGAAGTTCAGTTGAGCCATCACTGATGCTACCTGCAACTGACACTGCTACTTAATAGGAACAAACCAAGAGGCAGGCCCCTTTGTGGGCAGCTTGAAGATTGGATACTTTTCCCCCCAGGTTTGAGCTTTGCGTGACTATGAATGGTACTATGGTCAAGCGCTTGACTGTGTTAGTTATAAGATTAGGTTTTATTAATTTTATTGTAGTACTTCTTGCCACCATATATGTTCAGCATTCTAACACTGAAATAGCTGGGAAAGGAGTATTCTCAATAAATATGCATACAATGGAGTGCATGCAGATCTATCTCATGCATATTCATTGTGGATATCCTGAAAACCTGAGTAGCCTTGGGGTACCCGAGGACTGGATTGGGAACCACTGTCTTAGAGATAATCTTTGCAATGTGAGGCAGAATGATGTAGCTCAGTGGTTTTCAACCCTGGTACAACTCTCTAGCCGGTCAAGTTTTCAGCATATCCACAATGAATATGCATGAAGGAATTTGCATGCACTAGAGGGTACACCAGGACAAGGCTGAGAACCAATGCTGTAACCATTACTGTCAGAGGTAAAAAGAAATATGGTCGGGGGGGCGGAGCCTGATGTCCAGCGGGATGGTCGCATAACGCTGAGGCTCCCGAGAGGCCTACTCAGAATCCTGAATTAACACCTCACATACTTGGAACTTCTACTCTGATCTTGCCGGGGCACATTGGTGAGATGGCGGGGACCAAACCAACGCGCCTGGAATTTGGATCTCCAGCGGCTTCTCACGGCAAACGTTCCAAAACTGAACCTCCGTCCCCGCAGAAGGGGCCGGCCTTGTGCGAGGGCCCCGAAATGCAGCAGGAAATCCTCGTAGAGATTAGAGGGGTCAAAAACCTCGTGCAGGCAAACGGTGAAGCACTCCGAGCGCTGCGGGAAGATTTTGGTGTGCTGCAAAGCAAGCTAGAAGGGCTTTTCTTCGCGTCAGGACAAAATGGAGAGCATATTGGACTCCCATGCGGCCCGGTTGTCTAAACTCGACAAAGTTGAACGCCAGGTGCGGGCCTTGCAGAAAGAGGTGGAAGATGGCAATAATAGAGCGCGCCGCAACAACATACGACTCGTGGGCATACCGGAGGGAGCGGAATCGGGAGACATGAAAGAGTTTTTATGCAAAATCCTCCCTTCCCTGCTCCAAATCACCTTTACCAAAGATATGGAGATTGATCGCGCTCATCGTGTACCCACAAGCATAACGCTCAACAGGAAGACCCCGCGGCCTATCATTTTTCGACTTTTGAGATATCAACACGTGGAGCAAATTCTAAGTGCCTCTCGGGCAAAGGGCCATATGGAGTTTGAGAGCCACAAGATCTCCTTCTATCCCGACTTGGCTAAACCCACGGTCGACCGCCGAAAGCGCTTTCTGGAATTCCGGCCGAGGCTTCAACAACTACAAGCACGCTATGGCCTGATGTACCCGGCCAAGCTCCGAGTCACGCTTCACAATCAGACAAGAACATTTGAGGACCCTGATCTACTAGCGGAGTTTTTGGATTCCAAAGAAGCCGACTTGATGCGTTGACTTCCAGAATATTCCTGCAAGTCTCCTCATATCCGCTGTACCTGCCATATTGGATCTGCCGCAGCCTAGCAAAGAGTCTGGCGTGGGCAGTCTGTTGCCTTACTCTTGATGGTATCTGTGACCCGACTCCATCTACCCACAGTAGCCTCGATGAGTATCAGAGACAGTGTTAATTATGGACTCTGGTGTTTCTTTTCTTTTTTTAGATGTCTTTCTATTTCCTCTCTAGGGCCTCCTCCCGCAGACATATGGTCGCCATATTCTTTGGGGATTTTGCTTCTTCTCTAAGATACGTTGGTACATACTTTTCAATATGGGGTGTATTAGCCAGAATACTTGGTGATTATGACATTGTTGTACAGATTCTGCTTATGTTATATGTCATCAGGCGCCCTTACCTAAAATGTCTATTACCGACTGATGGCACCATGTAAGATTTTCTCATTGAACGTAAAAGGAATCAATAATCCGATAAAACGGAAGAAAATCCTAAGCTACCTCAGTCAGGAAGCAGCGGATCTGATTTTTCTCCAAGAAACGCATTTAAATTCGAAGGAAACTCTTAAACTCAATATTAAACCTTACATGGTGGCCGCCTATTCCCCAGCCGTTTCTAAGAAATGTGGGGTTGCCATACTGGTTAGGAAATCTTTGCATGCTACTATTATTGCGACTAGCTCAGATACAGAAGGTAGATGGTCTAGAGTTCACCTCAAGATAGGTAGCCTTGAAGTTACATGTATATGCCTTTACGCTCCTAATGTTGATGACCCTGCCTTTTTTGCTACCATTGCTCAGGTTGCGCAGGCTTCTGCTAATACTTCATTGATCATTGGGGGGGATTTCAATCTAGTCCTTGATCCCCTGATTGACAAACAGCCGCCTAGGACGAGTGGTCCCCCCAAGAGTCACGCCACGCTTACCTCCCTGATCAAGGATCTTGCTTTAGTTGATCTATGGAGGTTACTACACCCCAATGAGCTTGACTTCACCTTCTTCTCCTCCCCTCATAAATCTCAGTCTCGCATAGACTTCTTTCTAATCTCAAAACTGTTAGTTCCTCAGGTGGACACTGCAAAGATTCACTCCCAACATATTTCAGATCATGCTGCCATTTCCTTTCAATTACACACTACTGCACCCCAGGGGAACTCGGGAGCCTGGTTCTTTGATAGAGCCCTGTTAACTCAGCCAGAGTTCCAGTCAGAAATTCGAGCAGCCATACAGGATTATTTCCATTTTAATCTACCCCAAGATACTGCGAATTGGGCTTGGTGGGAGGGCTTTAAAGCGGCCATTCGGGCAACGATCACTAGCTATCAAATCCGCCTGCGGAAACAACGCAAACAGCAGCTGCTCATACTAGACCAACAAATAAAAGCAGGCGAACGAGTTCTAACTTCACGTACTGACCCATGTGTATTAATTCGATTACAGCGTCTCCGTTTTCAATATAATTCAATCCTCTCAACTGCAGCTTCTAAGAGTATTGAGCTTCAGCGAGGGACATATTATCGTGAAAATAACCGAGCCGGTCGACTCTTAGCCAACGCCTTGAAAGGTCAAAAAGAAGCCAAACGCGTAGCGGCCCTTCGAGCTCCACAGGGAGGGGGCATAGTGACCACAGACTCCGACATTGTAGAGCTCTTTCGGGATTTCTATACCCGCCTATATCAATCTGAATGTGAGTTCTCGTCAGAGACATTCGAGCGATTGCTTTCTGGCATTCAGCGGCCGACCCTCTCTGAAGATGATAGGGATGCGATGGATGAACCCTTCTCTACTTCAGAGATCCAATCTGCCCTAAAACGAACAGCCTCGGGCCGTGCCGTAGGGCCCGATGGTCTCTCCCGACCGAATTCTACAGAACGTTCAGTGCAGATTTAGTTCCCTATTTAAAACTCTATTTTACTGCCCTTGCGGTAGATACATCCTCTTTGGGATCCTTTTCTGCAGCTAATGTGGTAGTATTTGAGAAAGAAGGCAGAGACCCGCTACTGACCGCCAACTACCGTCCAATCTCCCTACTTAATGCCGATTATAAGATCTTCGCAACGATCTTGGCCACTCGGCTATCTGACATGATGGCTACTCTAATTCACCCCGACCAATGCGGTTTTATACCTGGCAGATCAACTGCTGACAATGCTCGGACCTTGTGCCATGTGCTATCCAGTGCTGCCAATCTCGACCATCCATGGGTGGGTCTTTCCCTGGATGCCGAAAAAGCCTTTGATCGTCTAGAATGGCCCTTCTTATTTGCAGTTCTCCGATGGTATGGCTTTGGAGAGGGCTTCCTCCGATATCTCCAAGTCATGTATACTCAACCCGTCGCCAGTATTTGTGTAAACGCCATCAAATCTCAGCCATTTAACCTCCAAAGAGGCACGCATCAAGGTTGCCCCCTATCACCAATGCTCTTTGATCTCGCTCTTGAACCCCTAGCCCTCCTTATTAGACAGTCTGCACGTATTCGAGGTGTCCCCTTTAGTCATAGGGAGATTAAACTCTCTGCATATGCAGATGACCTTATGCTCTTCGTATCCCTCGATTCGGTTCCAGCTGTCTTGGATCTGATTGACGGATACTCACAATTATCGGGCTATAAAATTAACTGGACCAAATCTGTAGCATTCCCACTGAACCGCTGGGTACATGAGGCTGACATGCAGGCCTTTCTCTTCCTTTGGCAATCCCGCATGGTGAAGTATCTCGGGGTCCATTACTGTTCTCCTTTAGAAGATACTATCAGTTTTAATGCCAAAGAGGTAGTCTCCAAAGTCCGTGAACTCACAAATCGTTGGTCTCCCTTATCTCTCACATGGTGGGGCCGCTTAGAAACTGTGAAAATGATGATAGTCCCCAAAGTGAACTACATTTTAGAAATGCTGCCATGCTTACTTCCGTTACATACTTATAAAGATATTGAGGGCCTTCTCGTCCGTTATCTCTGGCAGGGCAAGCCACCAAGGATAGCTAAACATAAACTGCAGTCTGCAAAGGAACGAGGGGGTACCAGATTTCCGGATTTTCTTAGATATCATCAAGCCTTCCTACTTAAGCAAGGTGCCCGATGGCTAGATGCCTCAACAGACAGCAGACCAGTTTGGCTTGACATAGAAGAGGAGCTTAGTAGCCCAATTCCGTTGACCCATCTCCCCGGTATGTCCTATCAAGTAGACACCCGCCATCCACCAATGATTGTCGATACTCTTGCGGCCTTTAACACTCTCATTCTATCACTGGGCCCGAATGTATGTCCTCAGGACGGACTCCCGCTATGGAATAACCCCAGAATTCAAGTCCTAAATAGAACAATAGCCTGGAAACCCTGGTACTCCAGGGGGATTTGGACACCCCAACAGCTTTTCTCTGCAGCTCGTTGGAAAACCTTTTCTGATTTACAAAAGGAATTTGCGTTACCAGCGAAACACTACTTTCAATTGATGCAGCTTCAACACTGCCTCAAAAGTGCTCGAATCATGCCGCCCTCTGCCCCTACTGAGGATGGGCTATTAGAGATAGTTCACTCTATTAGTAGTACACATGGGGTAGCCTCTAACTTTTATAAAATAATATGTCAGGGTACAGACACAGCCACTTTTAGAGCCCAACAAGCCTGGGAGCGCGAACTGCAAACCACTTTAACCCCTGTGCAATGGAACGTTTTCTGGAGCAAAGTAGTGCGGGTTTCCCGGTCTGCCTCTGTTACCCAAACTCTCTTCTTTTTTGCACACAGATGCTTTTATACCCCAGAAAAAATAGCCAAATGGAACCCAAATGCTAGGGACCTGTGTTGGTCTTGCCATACTGCTGTGGGAACCTTCGCTCATGTTATTTATGAATGTCCTCAACTACAGGTCTATTGGGGGCGGGTCTGGGGTCGTATTCAATTTATCTTACACTTTCACGAACCTCTCTCTTGGAAGGTCGTGGGACTCTGCTCTGTGGCGGAGGTCCCCTCTCTTCCTAAGAAGGGTCGCTTTCTCCTTGATTTCATGCTGGGTATAGCCATATGCTTAATCATGAGGAATTGGAAGGATAGCTCTCGACTTACTGTCAATGAATGGTGGAACCTCGTCTGCTTATATAGTAAAGATGAGCAGATACCTCGGAGAGCTATTCCCCATGTCCAAACTCACTCTCGCTTGTCTAAATGGCAGATGCTTAATGATTATGTACAATCTGCTCATTGCTCCAACATGCCTGTATAATGTGCACTCATCATGTTTTAGATCACCGTTAGGTTTTGTAACACAATAATGTAAGTACACGCCCGCTTCGGGAATGCTTAGTTTTCTAGAGAAGAAGCAGGGGGGAGGGGGGTGGTAGGGGTCTACTTTGGTGTATGTATTACACGTTATGTATCTGTCTTTTAGCTGTATGTCTTCCTTTTCCTTTGTTGTTATAAAACGAAAATAAAGAATTTAAAAAGAAATATGGTCTAATTTTTACTAAGTCATAGACAGGAATATTCTTAATGTTTATCATTGTAGGAATGCCAATGAAATGTTATCCAATTATCTTCATGTGTATCATTTTTTTTTTTTATTAGGCATTTCCATTTGATACAACAGAAATATATATATAAAGAAACATGTGATATACAAGAAAAAGACAAAGAAACATATCCCAAAGGATTACCCAAGTAATAATGCAATTAGTCCACATCCAGGAGAGGAGAAGGCAACAATAACCTAGAGGAAATTACACTGTCAAGCTCTAAATTCCCAGATTTATTTATTTATTTATTAATTACAATTTCTTATATACCACACTATTCGGCATCAGCGCGGTTTACATTATAACAAGATGACCAATGCAACAAGCTGTTTGGTTTTACATAGAACAGGAGTACAAACTTGGATAACTGGAGTATAAACTTGGAGAACAGGGGTGAACTATATACATGAAATAATTACAATGAACAAGATTGAAGGCAACTAAAACCTAAGGGAGGTATGCGCAGAATCTGGGTGTTGGCACTATCTCAGAACTAGCCATGGTTACTTCTTTGGTGAGGTTACGTAGGTTTCACTGCTGACTGGGTAGTATTGGAGGAAAAGGTGATATTTGAGTGCCTTCCTGAACTGTGATAGATCTACGATGGCCCGAATGTCGGGTGGTAGAGCATTCCAGCATTTGGGGACGTAGAGACTGAAGGCCCTATTCGCCGTTGTACTGTTGCATTTTGTCAATGCCTTCGGGGTTATTAGGGAATTTACTGCTGTTGCTCTTCTGGACCTGTTGGGGGGCACTGTGTGAATGAGTTCCATGAGTGAAAGAGATGAAAGGCCATTGATGGCCTTGAATGAGAGGAGTAAGGTTTTAAAGATAATCCTTCCGTGGATAGGGAGCCAGTGAAGCTGCTTCAGAATAGGAGTCACGTGGTCACTTCTGGAAGCATTGTGGAGGACCCTTGCTGCAGCATTCATAGCCAGCTGTAATGGGCTAAGTGTGGATTGAGGGAGACCTTGTAAGATGGCATTGGCAAAGTCGAAATGGGGTAGGATCAGTGCCTGATATATAGTCCGGAAATCGTCTGGGTCCAGTAGGGAGCGCAGATGCCTGAGCGTACGGATCTTGAAATATACAGCTTTGACTATATTGCCTATGTGAGATTTCATATAGGCAGATCCCAATAACAAAACAAGATCACATATGATAAACATAAAGAAACTACCCTTTAAGTGCCACTACATACCCCAACCTCCCTGCTTTTCAAAAATACCCCTCCAACTGCTGAGGGTCTGTATAAACATAGCGGACACCCAGCAGAGATACCACACGCTTGCAAGGAAACCTCAAATAAAAAGTAGCTCCCAATGCTATCACATGGGGTTTTAACTGAAGAAAACTCTTAGGTCAAATTTGAGTGGCCCTAGCCACATCTGGAAAAACCTGAACCAACTGACCACAGAATAAATTAGACTTATACTTAAAATATAACTTCATAACCTGTGATTTCTCAATATCAACAGCAAAAGAAACCACCAAAATGGCCCTCCCAGGGCTATCATCCACTGATTGTTCCAAAAATTTGGACAAGTCAATGGAAGCCAGAGGGGACCCAACAGGTATTCCAACCGGCTTATTCGGCAAGTAATATAGCTTAGTAACTTGTATCTTATCCGCATCATCCATTTTCAAACATTTCTTATAGTATTTCCACAACAAAATTAATGGTGAAAGATAATGAGTTCTAGGAAAATTAAGAAATCTTACATTTTTACTCTCCAACAGTTCAAGCCGCCCATGTAAAAGCAGGGCATCTCTCATCCTTGCCAAATTGGCAGCTTGAACATTGGAGAACTGACAATCTAACCTAGATAATCCACTACTTAATTGGGCAAAAACCACATCCTGTTGCTCAAACTTAGCGACAACCTCCTTAGAAAAGAAGGCTGTCTCATCAAAAACAGTTTTAAGAAACTGATTTGTCTATGCAACCATTGTCCAAATGTCCATTAAAGTAACAGAGGCACGAACAGACCCCAGCGAGGGTTGAGGAGCCAATAAAGAAACATCAAAATGCAAACATGACGGCATAGGGACCGAAGAGACACCAGAAGGGGGAGTCATTGAGGGGTTAAACTCAGGAACACCCAGTCCCGAAGTATGTTTCCTCATACCCAGTGGCTCCAGGGCAGCATTAGGGCAAGGGCTCTGCATTAACTGCCTGGAACATGTTTTCCACACCCTAACATTAACATGGTGGTCTTGCACCTAAAGCATCAAGGTTTAGGCACTATTGGTGCTTTAGAAGCAATATCAAAGCACCCTTTAGTAAAAGGACCCCATAAGCAGTTTTTCGCTCACCTGAAAAGAGAGGATAATAACTCTTGAAAGTGTGTCAAAGACATTTTTTTTATTACATTAACAATCTATCGCCTACGACTTGTTGGATGACCTTTATTCCATAAAATCATAGCACAAATCATGGGTAAAACGATCCTGCATATAGTCACACCTGCTTAAGATTGTGCATAAATCACAACTCTGCTTGTACTGCACTGGAACTTCTCCTCAAAACACAACTACACAAAGTCACGTACAGCTACTCAAGTACAAATATGCACAGAAATGCCTTTATAAAAGTACTCTCTAAATGGCAGAAAAATTGCAAAAAATTATCCTTAGGATACTCATAGGGAGAAAAGTAATTTTAGAAGAGTCTGCTTTTTTTCTTTCTCAAAGGATTACGTGACTTTTCCGATTTGTCTTAATTGCTCTCTTAATGGTATTACTCTTGCTTTTTCATAAAGCATAGTTATTTGAATCTAGTTTACTTCCCTTGGGGGAGGGTTCTTTATAGCTCATAGCTCATCTTATGTCCTTTTTTCTGCTTCCTGTAATTCTTATACCTTTTCACTGCTTTTAATAACTAAACTTCCATAAGTCAGTGGTTTGCATTTTATGCACTTTTCCATGTACTATTTGGTGTCAATTTTCAGCCAGCCTGAACACAGAATTAATTTAAATGCTAGTACCAGCACATAGCTTAAAATGCATGTCCAGTGCTGCTATCTGTATAAGCAAAAACACTGAATATACATGTTAAGTAGTGACCACACCAGCACTAACTAGACAGACTTAGATTTAGGCCTGATCAGTGCCAAGCCCATCTGGATGACTTATCAGACTAGTGACAATATTGGGAGTCAAAGACAAGACTGCTGAAAATGAAAGGAGGACAGCCTGAGAAAATATAATTTTTAACCTATCAATAAAATACTCTGGTACAGAAGATTGCAGGGTGCCAACATAATGCCTTTTTTTATTTTTATTTTTATTTTAAAGAACTCCAGAAGCGATCCAGGAAACTACAGACGAGTGAACCTAACGTCGGTGCTGGTCAAAATGGCAGAAACCATTATTAAGAACAAAATCAATGGACACTAGGACACACAGTTTTTTAATAGGACAAAGTCAACATGGATTTAGCCAAGGCAAGTCTTGCCTGAGAAAGTTAAAAAATCATGGTATATGGAGAGAAAGTAACGACAACGGACTGAATGGCTGCTTAAGCACAGAGCTCTGAGAGTCAAACTCGCAAAGAGGGAGCAAAAATTGAGCAGATCCCCTGGACTCACCTTCTCACAGGTAGCAGAAGATACCAGAGGTTGGGAGGGAGCCAGTCATGGCTGCAACGTGACGCAAAAATGCCAACGTCAAAGAATTTGCATTCAGCAAAACTAAACAGCTGCACAAGGAGAATGGCAAGGTGGAGAATGACCACACGCAGGCCATCGATCAAGGAGAAACAGATTTGGAGCTTGAAGGGGTAGCCAGGGCAGACTCCTTGGGGCAAATCACAAGAGCGGAGATGCAAAGGTGTTTTGCAGAGGTCCGGAGAGACATCTCAGGGATCAAGGAAGAGGTGGCAGGCCTTAGGGCAGAAGATGCAGAGGCTGGGCAGCACGTGAAGGAGTTTGAAAGCAGGATGGAGGAGATGAGTTCAGCAGTGGAAGCTATGCAGACAGAATGGCAGCAGTTGGAGGAATAAAATAAGGAATTGGCCTTAAAGCTGGAGGACCTGGAGAACAGGTTATGGAGGCAAAATCTCAGAATCAAGGGTGTCCCTGAAGGTGAGGACTTTGTTGATTGCGCCAAGATCACAAGGGAAAGTTTTGGACAACTATTGGAAATGGAAACAGCAGGAGAAGGAGCGGAGAATAAAAATAGACCGAGCGCACAGGACTCTGAGCCCGGCAAAAAATAAACAAAGCATAGGACATTGTAGTATGCTTACATGATTATGAAACCAAAGAGCGCAAAGCTATACAAATGAGGAAGGCAGGTAAATTTGCATGGAAAGGACATTCTATTGTAGTATTTGCTGACCTGGCTACTGCAACACTAGCCTGAAGGTAGGTCTGGAGTGGTTATACCGCCATACTCAGACAGGAGAATGTACATTACAGATGGCTGTTTTCACAGGGACTGGCTTTCACAAAGAATGGAATCACCAAGAGAGCGACCACAGAGAAGGACTTGAGGGCCGCAATGTTGGAGATGGGCTCAAGGACTTACCCAAGGGTATAGGGGGCCCAAAATTCCCTCGGAGTTCGAGAGATCTGCAAAGAAAATGGAAGACTGTGGAGCAACAACGCAGACGGAAGGGCACGCGGGAGGCAGATGGCTCCTAGGCGGGGACTTTCCCTCTCCTTTTTTGTTGTGTATTTTTCTTTTTTTTCCTCTTCCTTTCAGACAGAGATAGACTGGTAGAGGGGTAAATGTATATTCTGGTAATTTGAATGACTGTGTATACATTTGTATAAAAAAAAACCTGTGACAAAGTCAGTTGGACCATTTGATGATAGAGAGGTAAAAGGGGCACTAAGAGGGGACATAGCCATAGCGGAGGGATTGAATGAATACTTTGCTTTGGTCTTTACTGAGGAAGATGTAGGGATGTTACCCATGACTGAAATGGTACTGAAAGGTGATGCCGCAGAAGACTTGAAAGAAATAGCGATACATCGGGAATATGTATTACAACTATTTGATAAAGTGAACAGTAGCAAATCATCTTGAACGGGTGTTGAAAGAACTGAAATATGAGACCACAGAACTACTATTAGTAATATGTGAACTATCATTGAAATTATCCATAATACCTGAAGATTAGAAGAGGGCCAATATAATGCCAATTTTTAAAAAGGCTCCAGGGGTGATCCGTGAAACTACAGACCAGTGAGCCTGATGTCAATACCAGGAAAAATGGTAGAAACCATTGCAATGCAATGTGTGCCTTCGAGTCAGTCCTGACTCCTGGTGACCCAAAAGCTCCTGGGTTTTCTTGGCAATGTTGCCGGAAGTAGATTGCCAGGCCTTTCTTCCGAGGCAATGGAGGGTTAAGTGACTTGCCCAAGGCCACAAGGAGTGCTAGTGGGAATTGAACCCTGGTTGCTCGGTTACCAAGCCAATGTTCTAACCAGAACAAAATTACTGAACATGTAGATAGTCATGCCTTTATGAGAAGTCACTTCCATTATTGTGATGAAACAACTCTAATAAGGTCTTTTCTTAGAGTGGATAAATTATATCAAAAATACTAAACCACACACTCCAATTTTATCACAAACTTGTTATGTACTATATCATAATATTAGTATTAATATTAGTACATAACAAGTTTGTGATAAAATTGGAGTGTGTGGTTTAGCATTTATGGAATGTCAGCCAACATGGCTTTAGCCAAGGAAGGTCTTGTCTTATCTGTTATGTCTTTTTGAAGGTGTGAATAAACAGGTAGACAAAGATGAGTCAGTTAATCTAGTGTATCTGGATTTTCAGAAAGCCTCTGACAAGGTCCCTTCATGAGAGACTTTTGACAAAATTAAAAAGTCATGGGATAAGAGGAAGTGTACTATTGAGGATCAGGAACTGGTTAAAAGATATAAAGCAGAGGGTAGGGCTAAATGGCCAATTTTCCCAATGGAGAAAGATGAATAGTGGAGTCCCCCAGGTATCAGTGCTGGGTCCGCAGCTTTTTAACATATTCGTAAATGACCTGGAAATGGGAATAATGAGTGAGGTAATCAAATTTGCAGATGACACAAAATTATTCAAAGTTATTAAAACCCATGAGGATTGTAAAAAATTGCAAGAGGTTCTTGATAAACTGGAAGACTGGGCATCCAAATGGCAGATGAAATTTAATATGGACAAGTACAAAGTTATACACCTAGGAAAGAACAACTCAGACTATGGTTACACTATGCAAGGTTCCACATTAAGAACTAACACCCAGGAAAAAAATGTAGGCATCATCGTGGATAACATGTTGACTCCTCCGCTCAGTGTGCAGCGGCAGCCAAAAGAGCAAATAGAATGCTAGGTATCATAAGGAAAGGAATGGAGTATAAAACAAAGGATATTAATAATGCCTCTGTATTGTTCCATGGTGCGACTGCACCTTGAATATTGTGTGCAAATCTGGTCGCCCTATCTTAAAAAGGATATAGCATTATTAGAAAAGGTACAGAGATGAGCCAACAAAATGGTAAAGGGAATGGAAGGATACCCCTATGAAGAGAGGCTAAAATGGTTAGGGCTCTTCAACCTGGAAAAGAGAAGACTAAGGGGAGATATGATAGAGGTCTATAAATTAATGAATGGAGTGGAACGGGTAAACGCAGATCGATTGTTTATGCCATCAAAATATAGAAAGACTAGGGGACATGCAATAGGGGAAGCTACTGGGTAACCTATTTAAGACTAATAAGAAAAAATATTTTTTCACTCAACTTGTAATCAAACTCTGGAAGTTGTTACTGGAGGATGTAGTAAAAGCTGTTAGTGTAGCCAGGTTTTAAAATGGATTGGACAAGTTCCTGCAGGAAAGGTCCATAAACCATTATTAAAGGGGACCCGGAATATCCACTGCTTGCCCCAATACAAGCATTGTGGAAACTGTGTCTTTTGGGGAAACTGCTAGGTACTTATGATCTAGATTGGCCACTGTTGGAAGCAGGATACTGGGCTTGATGGACTTTGATCTGACCCAGATTATGTTCTTATGTAGGGGGAATGGAATATGGAGCATATAGAAAAGTGCAGATGAGGGGTATATGTGATATCGGGGGTAAATGAGATAGAGGAGAACGGGAATGGTGTGAAGGGAGGAGATGGAACTGTGAGTGACGGTGGGGGAGGGGACAAGCACAATGCAGTAGCAGAGGAAAGAGGGGGCGGGAAGGCATGGGACTCGGTGAAGTTAACCCTCATAGATGGTGACAACTGGGGCAGTGAAGGGTGTTATGGGTAGGGAGGGTGTTAGGGAGGGAAGGAAGATGAGGCAAGGGTGGGGGAGGGGAAGAGTAGGGATGGGAGAGGGTCAGGGGTGGTTTTAGCCACACTGAACGTTAAATGTTTAACATCATGGCAGAAACGACAAAGCTTGTTCCGGAAAGGGGGGGGGGGGGGAACTGGGCAAACATCCTTTTCATTCAAGAGATGCATTTGACATCAAGGCAGGAGGGGTATGCTCAGAACATAAGAATACTCACAGGTGTACTTGGCTTGGAACAGAGTTCAGGCTAGGAAGGGAGGGGTGGGGATACTATTCTCCAGAAACTTGCACATCGAGGAACAAAAAGTTAAGAGGGGCGGAGACAATTGGTGGCTGATATGGGAGGGCAAAATAAACACCAATCCACTAGGGATAGTGAGGGACGCTCCCAGTGAGGGACAAGGGAAGTTCTATGACATGCTGTGCAAAAAGGTAGCGGAGGAAGTTGAGGCCCCCCTCATTGTGTTGGGGGGAGACTTCAATATGATGCTGAATCCACGACTAGATAATTCAGGTGGAGAAGGGAGGAAAAGGGGAATCATAGAAGCAAGCTGAGGAAGCTGATGACATCCCTGGGATTGGTGGATGTACGGCAACAGAAAGTGGGGGACAAAAGGGATTATTCTTACTACTCCCCAGTTCACCATACAAATACTGTGGATATGATCTTGATGGATGGTGCATTTCTTCCCCAAGTATTAGAGGTCAGAATAGATCAGACTGAGTGGTCAGACCATGCAATGGTGGGGGTAGCAGTGGATTGATGGGTAAAAGAAAAGGGTCTTCAGTTCTGGAGGCTGAATGAGTCGCTTCTGGAGGACAAAAACACAGTAGAGTGATTAAAAGCCCTAAGCAGAGAGTTCTTTCAGACTAATTGCACACTGGGGATGCGACTGGAGGTGGTATGGAATAGCTATAAGGCTTTTATGCGAGGTGAATTAGTAAGGTTGGGAGCTCGTAAGAAGTGGGAAAAAGGTAGGCTGGCTAGGTAGGCTATAGCAACAGAACTACGAATATCGAAATAAATTGGGCAAGTGGTTACCCAGTAAATTAAGGGCAAGGCAGACCCAGCAGAATATATTGAAGATTTGAAATGGGCAGGGAGGCACTGAGTTCACCACTGCTAAGATTCAACAGGCCTTTGTAGACTTTAAACATAAATTATACACATCTGAAGTGGGAGGTGGGGGGGAAGAGATTGGGGAGAACCTTTTGCAGGATTTCCCCATAGAGATGCTACAGGAGGCAGAGCGGAAGTTCTTGGGGAGAAATATCACAGTGGAGGAGGTAGAGGTGGCCATTCAGGGATTAAAAAAGGGAAAAGAACCTGGTTTAGATGGCCTTACCACCCGCTTTTACAAAAGTTTTGTGGGTGAGGTGGCTGAGGTGTTGGTAACAATGTTTAATGTGGCAGTGAAAGGGGGCAAGTTGCTGGAGACAATAGGGGTGGAAGGCATTACAGACCTTCCTAAACCTGGGAAGGATGAGACCTTATACAGTTCCTACAGGTTGATATCTTTTTTTTTTATTGAATCTTTATTGAAATTTTCACACACAACAGACAGAAACCATTAACCAAAATACAAAGCACTCAAACCATCCCCCCACCCCACCCACCCCTGGCTCATTACAAGAGGACATTATAATATAACACAACTACATAAATACATAAGTGATTACCGGGCCACCCAAAATATTAAATCGATGCTCCAGCCCCATATTCATCCAACAGCACCCATTTCTCCAGATTATACAGTTGGCTCCCAGTAGAGTGCAATTTGCAGAAAGTTTTCTCGAAACTTGCATATAAACACACCATATTCCACCAGATGTTCCAGTCCAAGCTTGATAAGCGCTTCCAATTTGTAAAAACAATTTTCAAAGCAATTGCTAACATAAAATTCAACAAAAAATGTTTCCCCTTATGTAAAGCCGGAATATTAGCTGCAGATCTTAAACAAACAATATTCCATGTCAAGGGAGTCGAGAAATTCAAAACTTTCTGAATTCTTTCCCATACCGGAGTCCAGAACCTCTGAACCCTAGGGCACTCCAGCACTATGTGACTAAGGGTGCCAATCTGTTCGCCACACGTCCAGCACCTCCCATTGGCCATTTTATCCCATTTGGACAGTTTTATTGGAGTTATGTGAGCACTATGCAAAACGAAGTATAGAGACTGCGTGAGTGCAGCTGACCTGGAGACTCTAGTAATAGGCCCCCAAAGCATTACCCACGTGTCAGCAGATACAGAAGCACCCACATCCTTTTCCCAGACCCTAGTAAGTCCCACCAGCGAGCTTGGAGAACAGTCTCTAAAAAAAACATACAGTGACGAAATTGCTCTTGATTGTTCCACTATACCATTAAGTTTACCCATTAAGTAGCATGAATCCGGCAAGTTAATGAAGTCAGCAATAACTGACTGAACCCAATGTTTCAATTGGATCCATTGAAAAAAACCAAGTTTTCGGGAGTAAAAATTTCTTACGTATCTCAGCAAAATCTTTCCACCTACCCTCTCTTAACAATTGGCCCAATGACCAAATGCCACACTACTGCCACAATTTCCAAGCAAAAGCGCGTTTCCTTATTTTAAATAGAGGATTCTGCCATAAAGGCGTGGCCTTAGAGGGAGAGTTAACCTTCCCCACCCAAGCAGCAATGGTCAAAAAAACCTCCTGGGTGGCTATAATGACTTGCTGTGCCCCAGTATGGTCAACAAGCTTAGATCCGAGCAGTACCTGCAATGGGTAGGGAGAGACCAAACGAGCTTCCACTTCTAACCCAGTTGGCCTTTGCAACAATTCATCGTACTTGGCCCATAGTGCCCCTTGCTTTAAAATAAAGGCCATGTGATAATGATAGAAGTCAGGAAACAATACTCCCCCTTTGTCTCTGGGCAGTTTTAATTTGTAGAGCGAGATTCGAAGATGTTTCCCACCCCACAAAAAAATTAAGCAAGGAGCGTTCTAAAAATTTATAAGTTGACATAGGTAGTGCTATTGGGAGCATGCTCAAGATATAGTTTATTTTAGGCATAATCATCATTTTTATGGTGTCCAGCCTACCCCACCAGGTAAGGTGAAGGGGAGACCAGCTTAATACAAGATTCTTCACCGTGTCCTGCAAGGTTTTACAGTTGGCTAGAATGGTCCGTTCAATTGAGGCGCAATAACGTACCCCTAAGTATTTTATCGGGCCTGTCTCCCACTGAAATGGAAACATCGCCATAGATGCTGCGGAAGCGTGGTTATTTAAAGGAAAAGTCACTGACTTACCCCAATTTATTTTATATCCAGATATATGCGAGTAGTGCTCAATTACCTTTAAAATTTCTTCTACTGAGGAGGGCTGAGTAAAAAGCAGCAAATCATCAGTATAGGCTGAAAGTTTTACTTGCATGTCCCCGACTGCAATTCCTTTGATGACCCCAGATTGCCTAATGGCCAAGTTTAAAGGCTCCAGTGCTAGATTAAAAAGAAGGGGGGAAAGGGAGCAACCTTGTCGGGTGCCCCTATGTAGCGCAAAAGGTTGAGAAAGCAAACCATTCGCCAAAATGCGAGCAGTTGGCTTAGCATACAGAACTCTCAACATTTGTATAAAAGTGGGACCAAACCCAAACCATTCCAAAACTTTAAATAAAAAAGGCCATTCCAACCTATCAAACGCTTTTTCAGCATCTAATGCTAAGCCAATCATAGGGGAGTCTAATGCATTTGCTTTAAGGATCAGATAACACAACAATCTAGCGTTATCAGCCATTGAGCGTCCCGGTATAAAACCACACTGATCGGCATGTACCAACCCCTGCAAGACCTGCGTTAAACGCCGGGCTAAAACTGTCGCATAAATCTTATAATCTGAATTCAAAAGTGAGATGGGGCGGTAATTGCCGACCAGCCTAGGATCTCTGCCTGGTTTCTCCAGGACAACTATTGTTGCTTCGGATAACCGTCCAGTATCCGAATGATTGACCTGCAACCGTTGAAAATATTTCAACATCCAGGGGGTTAATTCCTGTGCGAACATATTATAAAACTCATTAGGGATGCCATCTGGACCGGCTGCCTTCTTTGGTGCCAACGACCGAATTGCTCGCAGGATCTCCTCCACCCTCAGAGGTTCATCTAACTCTTTGATTTGACTACCCTCCAATGTCAGATGTGCAATCTGACTTAAAAATCCTGCATATTCATCTTGACCTGCTGTTATCTCTGAATCATATAGCTTAGCATAAAACTTGGAGAAGGCTCCTAAAATTTGCTCATTATTATTTATAATGTTCTGCTTGTCATCCACCAAATTAGCTATATGAGTTCTATGTCGTTTCCCTTTTAGGGAGGTTGCCAATAATTTACCTGCTCTATTTTGCTCTGCATAATAACACGATTGTTGTTGATGCATGACCTGTTCTACTTCCAAACTCAAAATAGAGTTGTATTGATATCTCAACCTTTGTAATCTCGTCAGGATGTTCCTATCTGCACTTTTATACCACAATCGTTCCCCCGCTCTAATCTGCTCTTCCAAAAGATTTAACTGAGCTTTCTTCCTTTTAGCCTCCTTTATAGAGTAGCTTGTAATCACGGCTCTCATTGTAGCTTTATATGCTTCCCACCATGCCCAACATGTCATATCTGCAGGGACATTAGTACTAAAATATTCTGCCAATGCCACTTTGATGGTTATCTGGAAATCTTTCTCCGCAAGTAATGATCTTCTAAAAGACCAACTCCCTAGAGAACCTAATCCGCCAGGGAGCTTGAGGCCCAATGTAATTGCAGCATGGTCCGACACATGCATAGCCATTATGTCTGCATATTCTGTTTCAGCAACAAGAGTTTTAGAAATTAAAAAATAATCAATACGAGATTGTGAAGAATGGGGAGAAGAAAAAAAAGTAAAATCTCTGTCAGTAGGGTGGAATAATCTCCAAACATCCACCAATCCTATAGAGTCCATACTTGCCTTAAGAGCCAAGCTAGCCCTAGAATGACTTTCTTTTTTATTTGGGCTACAATCCAAAAGAGGATCTAAAGTCATGTTAAAATCCCCACCCAGTATTAAGGGCAGCTGTGCCTCTTCTTGCAGATTTGCTGCTAACGTTTGAAAAAAAACCAGGATCGTCAATATTGGGGGCGTACACATTAAATAAAACCAATTTCAAATCTTTAATGGACAGCCTTGCCTTGGCCCATCGGCCTTCCGAGTGATTCCTAGCTAACTCAACCGTTGCTCCAAGAGTAGTGCGCACTAAAATAGCAACCCCATTCTTTTTACGATTTGCCGGGGCATGAGCAACCAGTTCGTAATATCCACCACCTAGCTTCTGAGTTTCTACGGTGTTCAAGTGCATTTCCTGCAGTAAAAAAATATCGACTTGCTGCTTTTTACCGTAACTTAAGATTTTTTCCTTTTTATGGGATTCTGTATGCCCTTAACATTCAGAGACATCAACTTGATGCCCTTTGTCCCTACCATCATTACATCGCTAACATTGTTACCTTAACTCTGCCGGATTCATGATTACCAACAAAACAAGCCCAACACACACATGCCCACCTTATAAAGAGCCAACCCCATCCCCAACAAGGGCAATAACCCGCCCCCAGGTGAGACAGCACGGAACTTATGGCCCCCGCCAGACCCATTTTAGTTACATCGTATACCACCTCCCGAATTAGAACACTCCACTTACCCCCCCTGGGGAAAGAGAAGTCGCTCGAATATAGAGATATGCACACAGTGACCCCCTACCCCTTAGCAATTATCAATCCCTTGACCATTCTCCTATACCCTATTAACCCACCATCAAGAATGAAACAATTAAAAATACAGAACTGCTTGAAGAAGTACAGGACACATAGCACAAGCCTAATCCCAGCATATACAGTGAGCAAGACCCGCTGGGCCCCCACAAATCGCCCACTCCAGGACCACTTTCCCCAATGATCCTTCCTTAATTACCAAAGAACAACCATTGGTACAAGAGGCCTGCCCTTATCAACACATTTGGAGAGCCTCCTGATCTTCAATAAAGGTCGCCAAAAGTTTAGGGTCTTCAAAAGACTTTGTTGCATTATTTAAAGTCACTTTGAAACACGCTGGGTAAAAAAGACCATATCTAGCTTGCAGCTTTTGCAGCCTAGGGCGTAGTGCTAAAAATTGCTTCCTCCTTTCCACCGTGCTTTTACTATAATCCGGGTAAAAAGAGATGCTGTGCCCTTCAAATTGTAACGATGGTAGTGATCTAGCCGCTGCCATAATTTGAGAGACTTGCTGGAAACGTAAGGCACAAAGGATCATAGGCCTAGGTTTCCCACCATACGCTTCTCTCTGAGATGGAACTCTGTGGGCTCTCTCTAACTCAAACGGCTTCTTAAAGTCTATCTTGAGCAGCTTGGGAATCCATTCTTCCAGAAACAAAATTGGGTCCTTCCCTTCCGCACCTTCGGGTATGGCGGTAATGCGAATGTTATTTCGGCGGGCTCGGTTATTCATATCTTCAACCACATGCTCCAACTTCTCGATCCGCTTTGCGGCCTGCAACGCTTGAATAGCGCGATCCTCTTGCCTGGCCACCCTCTCTTCCACTTTGTCGATACGGGACATTAAGGCTTCCAACGTACAGCATACCTCCTTCAATTCCGCTTGAACCAAGGATAAAGTCTCTCCGCTGTGCTCAACTAACGCCCGCACTGATCTGATCTCACACAACAATTCTTGAATTCCCTCCGGGGGCTCTCTCTGCGCCGCCATCTTGAGAGGGGATAGAGGATCCGATTTGGTTCTCTTTGAACCAGTACCCGATGCGCCTGCGTCCAAACGGGTCTGCTTAGAGCTGGTCATATCAGATTCTTCGTGGTAGGCAGCCTCGCATGTCAGTACTCTTCAACTTATCGGGTGGTAATGCTGTTTTGACACGGGTCTACGAGAGAAGCGAATTCACGCAGCCATCTCTGTCCGCTGCTGGCTACGCCTCACAGGTTGTTATCTTTAATATACTTGTATGCTAAGATTCTGGCAAAAATATTGGCAAGTAGGATGCAAGGATTCCTCCCAAAGCTTGTAGGGGTAGATCAAATGAGGTTCGACAATGTGTGGAACCTCCTCGATATTATATGGCATGTGTAGAGGCAGAAGGAGCCAACAGTTCTGATGGCTGTTGACGCTGAGAAAGCCTTTGATAGAGTGGAATGGGGGTTTATATTTGCAGTGCTGAGGAAGAGGAAAATGGGGGTAAGAGACACTTTTATGGGATGGCTCTGAGCTAGGATTCGGGTCAATGGTAAATATTCAGGGGAATTTGAACTGGGCAGGGGACATGACAGGGATGCCCCCTTTCACTACTATCATTCGCAATGGTGATAGAACCCCTGGCAGTGGCGGTGCGGACCTCAGTGGACATTAAGAGGGTGGAGGTGGGTGGCAAAGCATACAAAATGGCCCTGTATGCAGATGATATTATCTCCATTGTGAGTCACCCCCTAACGACACTTCCAATTTTGATGAAGGTGATTGAGAATTATAGCAAGGTATATGGATATAAGATTAACCTGGCAAAAACGTAAATATTTAAAATAGCATTGGAGCCCCAGATGGAGGCAGGATTGAAGGCTGTGTTTCTGTTTAAATGGGGGAAGATAGCAACCCGTATTTAGGGATCCAATTGGGGGGTGTTTTAAGAGAATTATTTAACGCTTAATTATGTTCCCCTATGGCAGCAGATAAACCAGGAATTAGAGATATGGGACAAACCTTATTTTTCCTGGGGAGGCAGGATTGTCACAATTAGAATGAATATATTACCACGTTTGCTGTTCCTATTTCAGATGTTGCCAGTTCAGGTGCCAACCGCATTCCTCCATAATTCCCAGTGCCAAATGTTTGGGTAGGCTTGGAAACTGAGGCCCCTGAGGGTGAATCAGAGGGTGATGTGCTGGAGGCAAGGGGAGGGAAGAATGGGAGTCCCAGACCTGCAGGGGTACTACTAGGCGGCACAGCTCCAAGCCCTGACAGAATGGGGGGAACTGACAGGCAATAGGCACTGGGTGGATATGGAATGTGGGCTGCTACAGGGGGATCCCCGAGGATGGATCTGCGGGACAGAGAGAAGGAAAAACTTAGGGGAGATAGATCACCCCTTTGCACAACTGACTCAAATATGGCAGGAAGTCCACGACAAATTGGTATGAGGTGGGGGATGCCTACTGCAAAAAATAAGGGAAACACCAAAGTTTCCGCCAGGGAGGAAGACGAAGGGGATTAAGGAGTGGGAGGAGAGAGGGCTGATATTATGGGGGCAAATGGTAACAGACGGTGGTCACATACTGATCTACCATGCACCCACCACAACCTCTGACCTACCACAGATTCTACACCTCATCTCCGAAAGCACCAGCCCTTCAAAGGAACAAATTATCCTAGGAGACTTCAACCTCCCATCACTCCAGGAGAAGCAAGCAGAAACCTTCCTCGACGCCATGACAGCAATGGACCTGACACAAATCATACAAGAACCAACACATGAAAAAGGAAACATACTTGACCTCATATTTCTAAACTCCCAAACCGTCTCCTCATACAGAAAACCAACAATCTCGCCAGTACCGTGGTCAGACCACTACATTATCAACATATCCCACACCTATCAACCCAAAAATAACAGAGAAAACAAACACTACGCAAGGAGATTCAAAGCATTTAACAAGGAAGACTTCCTAACAAAAACCCTGCCTAACTTACACACAGACTCCAACAACCTTGATGTCCTGATCCACAACTGGAATACCACAATCTCCTCAGCAGCCAGCACAAATAGAAACAGCACCAACACCAGACCCATCTCCTCAAAAGCCCGATGGTTCACCCCCTGCCTCCGCAAACTGAAAACCAGACTTAGAAGAACCGAAAGGAAATGGAGAAAAACCAAAAGCGACAAGAGACAAAGCAAAATACCTCCACGAACTCAATGCATACCACTCAGAAACTGACAATGCCAAAAGAGCCTACCACACCAAAATCATCGCAACAGCCATAAACAAACCTCGAGAGCTCTTCCAAATCGTCAAAAATCTAACGAAAGCACCCAGTAACTCCGACCAGCTGCCAGACATCCCCCCTGATCTTCTGGCCCGACAATACAAACAGCTGCAGCAACCACAAAACCCACATCACTACGCTGAAACAACAACCAAGACAACTTCATACACTACCCTGATCAGTGACTGGAATACATTCGACACAACCTCAAAAGAAGAAATATCCTCCACCATCTCCTGCTTGAACACCACCACCTCCCCGCTGGATCCTTGCCCTGCCGACTGGATAAAGAAAACCAAAGAAGACCTCAGTGCACCACTAACCCACATCGTAAATGAATCCTTTAAACAAGGACACATGCCAGACGCCCCCAAGACCACAATCATCCGACCAACTCTAAAAAAGCACAACCTAGATCCCCTAGACCCCGCCTCCTACAGGCCAGTAGCAAGCCTCCCGCTCACCGCGAAAATAATTGAGAAGATAGTCCAACGTCAGCTTCAAGAACATCTAGACATTAACAACATACTGGACCCGCAGCAACACGGATTCCGACCATTACACGGGGTCGAGACCCTAATGACCATGCTGATGAACACCCTTATCATAGGAACCCAAGAGAAACACTCCGGATACATTCTAATTTTTCTGGATATATCAGCGGCATTCAACACCATCTCCCATAACACCCTTATCCACAGACTCCAAACAATTGGGATCAAAGGCACTGTACTCCAATGGTTCAGATCCTATCTAACCGACCGACAGCAACTGATCCGCACCAAAACCTCCACCTCATCCCCCTTTCAGCAACATCAAGGAGTACCACAAGGATCCACACTATCAGCCATGCTTTTCAACATCTACCTCCGTCCACTCTGCTCAGTCATACGCACTCACAATGTCAACTTCCACATATACGCCAATGACATAATGCTCTACGCCCCAATTACAACCACGGACCCAACAAACGACCAGCTATCAACCTGTTTCACCGACGTATCCAACTGGTTACAAGAGAACAACTTATCCATTAACATAAAGAAGACCGAAGCCCTTATAGTAACAAAAGACCCAGACTTCAAACCACCCACTCACCTCACCATGGGAACCACACAGATTCAAGTACAACCACACATAAGATATCTTGGCATTATCATTGACCAAGCCCTAACTCTTAAGCAACAAATCAACAAGACCACGAGAACTGTATTCCACAAGGCGAAAACGGTACAACGCCTCCGACCCCTCCTCGAACCACAAGACTTCAGGACAGTAATGCAAGCTCTAACACTCCCTCATCTGGACTACTGCAACATAATCTACCATGGCCTACCTGCAACACAGACCAATCCCCTCCGAACTGCCCTAAACACCACGGCGAGAATAATTCACAATGCAAGGAAACGAGACCACATCACCCCAATTCTGAGGGACCTTCATATCCTCCCCATCGAAGCAAGAATTAAGTACAAAACCCTTCTACTCACTCACAAAACCGTCCACCAAACACAGGGCACCCCACTCCGCGCCCTACTGCCTCGCCCAACCCACAACAGAACAACCAGAAAATCCTCCAACAGCTCCGTTGCCATCCCCCACAAAAGAACCAAAGCAACTCAACGGACCTGCAACAGAGCTTTTGAACTCTATGCCCCATCCCTCTGGAACTCTCTACCAAACCACATCAAGAACGGTGATCTCCCATCATTCAAAAAGCAGCTAAAAACCATCCTATTCCAAGAACATCTCTGAATAGGAACCAGTAACTATGCTATCTTGTCAGTCTCTATGTCCACCCCAAAAAATCATCAATGTTGAACCCCCGGTGATGGCCCCCCCCCATTTGATTCCCCCCCCCACCCGGTTATATGTCCCACCGCTTTGACCCGGTGAAAAGCGGGATATAAATACAGTTAAATAAAATATAAATAAATAAATAAATAAATACATGAATATGAAACCATCAGGCGCAGATATAAGGTGGGGCAAGGAAGCTACTTCCCCTATATGTAGGCGCTGCATTATCTTCGAGGGAAACTGGGGAAAGGGGGAAAACCATTGATAATTACCAGATCTGAGCAACTGGTGGACAAAGGAAGATATCAGAAAGGGCAATTGGCTCAGATATAACAACAGTTTATCACTCCCAGGGGCAAGAGAGCCTTTATGGAAGTCTGGGAGCATGACTTAGGGGTGGAATGGGACTCGCACACATGTACTCAGACTTTCCAAGTAGCAAAAGTAGGCAGCTCGGCAACAATGCAGGAACACTGCTGGAATGTCCTGTACTGGACTTATTTACCACAAAAGATGGGGAAAAGGGGGTAGCCCAGTTTGTTGAAAAGGGTGTAGGCAGAAGGTGGACTATTACCACATGTGGTGGGGGTGCTCCAGGGTGCAGGAATATCGGAGGGGGGTAGTTGACCTATATCAGGAGATGAAGAGGCGGGATATGGACCTTACACCCAAATTTATGCTCTTGTTTAATGGAGGGAGAGAGGGGGACAATCCCACAAGAAGGTTTGCAATACAGATGATGCTAGCAGCCAGAATGGCACTGGCAGGGGTATGGTGCAGTGGGCAGATCCCAACCAGGGGGGACTGCAATTTGGATATAATATGAGTTGGTTGACAGCTTACTGACATCCAAATGGGAGAAGGTTCAACAAAGCTGGGCATATTATGAAGAATGGCAGAGGCAAGAGCAGGGGGCCAGTGAGAATGCAATATGAGGGGTGGATGAGGATGCATGCAAGAGGTGGGAATGGGGGTATAGCATATCAATACACTGTTCCATGTAAATCTAATGTTATGTTCTCTGTAAATCACACTGATCATCAGAAATGCGGTGTGTGTGTGTGTGTATATATATATATATATAAAATAAATGTATGTTAAAGGAGTTCCATGGTGTCAAGGGATAGTAGGGTATTTGGGGGTCAATTGAGGACACACGTGAAAAAGTATGTCAGAGGTGTACTGACTAATGCCCATACTACCAGAGCAGTGGAACTGTAGATGAAGTTCAGGGAACTTGGGGTTGGGAGACAAGCCACGAATACATGAGGATAAGATTGAAGAATGTCAATATGATAGCTTTTGTTATTTATTTATTTTTATTTATTTAACATTTTTTATATACCGTCTTTCTACGAATCAAAACGGTTTACATAGAACAAAAAGCAGTGTATTTCAACTGTTTACATGGAACAATTAACAGGATACAGAATAAAACAAAATAAAATAAAACAAGAACAACAAAATTATATTATACAATTAATTAACATTATGATAATGTTAATGACACTGTTAATAGCACTGCTGTTACTAGGGAGAGTTCTTGATATGGCAATGCTTAATAGACTCTGTGAGAGGGTGGGGGGGGAAGGGGGATGAGAACTTGATGATACATAAAGGAGCTGTCAGAAGAGAGCCCTAATTGGCATTTTGGACATTGGAAATCTAAGCCCGCTGGAGTATTGGTGATCCCTGTGGCTATAAGGACTGGTCAGACTTTGAAAAATGAGATGGTTTCTAGGGCGCATTGTTGGGGGGGGGAGGAGGGACAGCGGGAAGAAGGGGTAGTGAAGAGTAAGTGGGTTTATTGGCGTATGTTTTTTTATGTGAAAATGCAATAAAATTTAAGTTAAAAAAAATCATGGCATACAAGGAAATTTCCTATTGTGGACTGGAAACTGGTAGAGAGAGAGACAGAAACAGACCATAAGTAGTTATGAATGATCAATTTTCTCAGTGGAAGAATGTGGACAGTGGAGTACCCCATGGATTTGTGTAACTTAGACATAGTAATTTCTGTGAAAAAAAATATTATGGTGATTTTTAATATATTTATAAATAATCTGGAATTGGGAACAAGCAGCAAATGAAATGCTATGAATCATTTAGGAAAGGAATAGAAAATAAAACAAAGGACATTGTAATGCTTCTGTATCACTCAAATTCTGGTCTCCCCATCTCAAACATTCAAAGAAGCGCAACCAAAATGAAAGGGGATGGAACGACTCTCCTATGAGGTTAGGGCTTGTCAGCCTAGAGAAGAGACACCAGAGGGGAAATAGGCTAGAGATCTATAACATCCTGAGTGCAGTGGAACAAGTAAATGCAAATCAATTGTTTGCTCTTTCAAAAAAATACAAGTATTAGGAGACATGAAGCTACAAAGTAGTATATTTAAAACAGAAAAAAATATTTTTTCCCTCTCAATGCAACAGTCTTTAGAACTCACTGCCGGCGGATGTGGTAAAAGCAGGTGGTGTAGCTAGGTTTAAAAAAAGGTTTGGACAAATTCCTGGATAAGAAGTCCATAAATGGTTACTAATGTAGTCCAAGAAAAAAAAACCACTGCTTATCCCTGGGGATTAGGAAGCATAGAATTAGTTACTTTTTGGATAGGTCAAGGTACTCATGACCTGGATTAGCCACTGTTGGAAACAGGACATTGGACTTGGCCTTTGGGCTGACCCAGTATGGCAGTTCTTATGGGATGTAGTATAGTTCATCTTTCAGATATTTTGGGAACACAGTCTGGGAGCTAATGTACATTAGCAAAATATGGTTATGCAATTTTTGTCCCATCAAAATTCTTGCATCAGTGTTTTGGACAATCTAAGTCTTTGTAGTTGCTTTTTCTGAAGCCCAAGAAATAATACATTAAAACAATCAAGGTGACTGACCACCATACCAGGTACTTAGCCTCTAAAACAGGAAAAAGACTGTGGATACAGGTGTCGTCAACATTATTGGAACATTTGCATTTAAGGTATGTTGTGTATAATATCTTGAGAAATAATTGGAAATAGTCCAACTGAACAGTATGTCATCATAATATTTTAATAGTGTGTTCAAAGGTACACAACAAAAAAAATAGATGTCTGTGCAACTTAAGGGTCTGTTTACTAAAAGGTGGTAGCGGACTCCATGTGATATTGGAGCTGACTCACCCAGGCTGGAAAACACCAGCAGGGAAACCGCTTGATTCAAATTAAATTGAGCGACCATTTTTGGCAGGAAGTATGGCACCGGTCGTAACACTACCTTTTCAGCAGATGAGCGCAAAACAAGGTTCTCTGCAAGAGAGAGGACCTGCAGCTCCGAAATTCTCCTGGCCGAACAAATTGCTACTAAAAAACACTGCCTTCAACATAAAGTCCTTGAGAGAAGCTTTCGAGAGTGGCTCAAATAGCACAACTGTCAGAGCTGGCAACACTAAATTAAGGTTGCAAGAAGGCACTACCATCTGAAAGGTGGGCCTTATCTGTTTCACTGCCTTAAGAAACTGCACCACATCTGGATGGGCTGCCAGGGACTGCCCCCCGCAGTCTCCCTCTGTAACAAGAAAGGGCCGCCAGTTGGACTTTCAAGGAATTAAGGGCCAAGCCCTTCTTGAAGCTATGCTGTAAAAATAACAAGATGTCTGGAAGAGAACTCGAGAAAGTCAAATGCCACTCAACGAACACCAATCCTCAAACACGTGCCACACTCTCATATAAGTTAATGACGTTGAACTCTTCCTGGCCTTCAACATGGTAGAAATGACTGCCGAGGCATAACATCTCTGACTGAAGCACGTCCGCTCAACAGCCAAGCTGTATGCGAGAAATGATCCACCTGCAGCATTAGTATCGGCACCTGTGACAGCAGGTTGATTCTATCGTGCAGTCGCCGCCATGGCTTGTCGATAAGAAGGTGAATAAGGTCCTCATACCAGAGCCTCCGTGGCCAGTCTGGAGCAACGAGAATCACCAGATTGTTGTGAGCCTCGATCCTCTGCAGGGTCCATCTGATGAGCGCCCATAGCAGAAAGACAAAGTTTGTTTTTGTTTGTTTTTTTTACTTTATTTATCTAAACCTCTCAAGTAATACAGCACCAATGGAGCACAGGGACGTCCAGCAACCTGTTGCTCACAGGCAACTGGACTATCCTGCAGGGTGGGGGGAGAATCTGGAGCACCCAGGTAGTTTAACCCCAGGCCACCCTGCTCAAGCCAGGAATCAGGCAGGCCATACAGCACTGCCAGCCCACAGACACCCACACAACTGTGTTAGGAAGGTGAAGAACCCCAGCAAAAGTAAGCAAGCCTCCTGTTTACTTTGTTCCTTTTTCCTTTATTTATTTTATTTATTTATTTATTACAGTTTTTTATATACCGCGCTATTTACAATCAGCGCGGTTCACAGATAAACAAAGACCAGAACAACAGGCTGCTCGGTTTTACATAAAACAGGACGATAACTTGGATTCGATAAACTTGAATAATATGGGGGTAAAACTATATACATAGAATGTTGGTCTGTTAATTTTGATAACATGAAAGGGATTTATGAGATGTTGCTTGTGGGGAAGCTTTATGTAGGGTAGTATTTGATGAATAAGTTATGCTTGAGGGCCTTTCTGAATTGGCATATGTTAGTTATGGCACGAATTTCGGGTGGTAGGGAGTTCCAGTGTTTTGGGGCACAGAACATGAAGGCTCTGTTCGCTGTTGATCGGCTACACGTTGTTATGGCCTTCGGTGTTATTAGGGTGTTTATTGCTATATGTCTTCTGGATCTTGTTGGTGGTAGTGTTTGTGTGAGATCAATTATTGCGTTTGCAGATACACCGTGGATGGCCTTGTATGTTAGGACTAGGGTTTTGAATTCGAGTCTGCCTTGTATCGGGAGCCAGTGAAGCTGTTTGAGGATTGGTGTTACATGATCACTCCTGGCAGCTCCTTGTAGAATCCTTGCAGCAGTATTCATGGCAAGTTGAAGAGAGCTTAGGGTGGATTGTGGGAGACCTTGTAGAATTGAGTTGGCGAAATCAAAATGCGGCAAAATGAGTGCTTGGAAGATGGTTCTAAAATCATCTGGGTCAAGTAATGAGCGAAGATGCCTGAGTGTGCGTATTTTGAAGTATACAGCTTTTGTAATATTGTTTACATGTGTTTTCAAATTGAGACGTTGGTCCAGCGTGACTCCAAGGTATCTTATTGTTTCTTTTGTGGCTAGATCCGCTCCTTTCACACTTATATGTGATGGTGGAATGAAGTTGGGGTCTCGCGTAACAAAGAGAACCTCAGTTTTCTTGTGTTGGATGCGGAGGTTCTGTGAGAGAAGCCATTCCGATACTGCATTAAAGCAGTTTATTATGGGCAGTAGGTCTAATTGCCTTGTAGAAAATGGCATATAAAGTAGGATATCATCTGCGTAAATCATACATTTCACGTTGAATGATCTGATGATATTGCAGATAGGCTGCATGTAGATGTTAAACATGAGAGATGAGAGAGATGACCCTTGTGGTACCCCTTGTTTTGATGGAAGAGATTTGATTCTCCCGTTGCAGATTTTACATATTGCATTCTGGTGTCTAGGTATGATTTACACCATTCCAGAGCTGAACTACCAATGCCTTTTTCCTTCAAACGTGTAATGAGAATCTCGTGATTTACCGAGTCAAAGGCTGCTGCTATATCTAAGAAGATTAGCACAACGCCTTGGCGGATGTTGTCTATGCTGGTGAGTAAGTTGTTGAGGAGAGTGGTGAGGAGTGTTTCAACTCCATGATGTTCCCTGAATCCATGTTGACAGTAGTCGAGAGGGGCTGTTGCGTCAATGTGGTCTTGAATTTGGCGTTGCACCTCTTTTTCAAAGATTTTTGCTAGGAGGGGAATGCTAGCAATAGGCCTGTATGAGTCCGCTCTTTTAGGGTCTAGTTTAGGGTTTTTTAAAAGTGGTCTGATGGATGTGAGCTTTAGTACAGATGGGAAAGATCCAGTTGTGAAAGAGAGGTTCATGATTCTTGCAATGAATGGACTGAAGACACTTCTAAGGTCCTTGATCCAGAAGGCTGGGCAAGGATCGGTTTGAGCGGTGGAGGTATTGAGTGAGGAGATTGTGTCTTCAACTTGTTTAGCTGAAGGTGCGGACAGAGATGTCAAGGTGATCTGGCAAGTTGATTCTTGGATATCTACTTTCTGTAGCTCATCCGTCTGTAGAAGTTTAGATTGCAAATAGTCAGCAAATTCTTGTGGTTGAATATCTTGTTTTTGTTCTGATGATGGTTCATTTGATAGCGATTTTACTAGGCTGAAAAGATCACGGGGTTTATTTAATGATCTTTTGAGCATCTCAGTGTGATACTGCTTCCTCTTGGTTGTGATTGCTTCACGGTGAGTCTCTAAATAGAGATTGTAAGCTGTGTGATCATCAGCAGCAAGTGATCGGCGCCAGCGTTTTTGAGTCTTCTCAGGTGCTTAAGAGAGTCTCGCAGATCAGGAGAGAACCAAGGGGCAGAGGTTCTTTTCTTTGAGGTGTTATTTTTGTGTGGTTGGATAGAAATGGCATTGAGTCTGCTATTCCAGTCTTCAATTGCTTCTTCCAGGTTGAGTGTTGTATTGTAGAGGAGTGATTGGGTATTTGTCATTATAAAATCCTTATTGAAGGGCCGAAAGCCTTTTGATGGAGCTCTTGGTGTGTTGTCAAGGTTTCTGTTGTTTTGGTAATGAGTGTTGTCCAAGGGAATTTGTAGGATTATGAGTTTGTGGTCTGACCATGGTACATTAGTGATAGATTTTATCACATTGCTGTTTTGTGTAGCAACCGATTGTGGGGCGAAAACCATGTCAAGGATGTTTCCTTTGATGTGTGTGGGCTCCATGATTAGTTGATTATATCCAAGACTTTCGATGGCGTGGAGGAATGAAGAGGACTGATGTTGCTGCAGTGATGGGAGATTGAAATCTCCCATTATCCAGTTTGGAGTGTTGAAGTTGCTGGTATTGGCTGCAATGTCAAGTATTGTGGGCAAGTCGTTCTGGGAGCTTGACGGGGTTCTGTAAATCAAGTTGATGGAGCATTGCTTGTTCGTTATGGTGATAATTTCCAGATTGTCTGAGCTGTAGGAGTTAACTGTATTGAAGAGGAGATCAGATTTAGTGAGTATGAGTGCTCCTCCTCCCTTCTTGTTTTCTCTGTGAGTTGTGTGTATGGAGAAATTAGGTGGAATGAGTTGGTTTATGAGGACATTATCTTCTTTTGATAGCCAGGTTTCAGTGATCAAGAGTGCGTCAAGATTGTTATGGGTGACTAAATCTTGGATTACAGGCCATTTTTTTCTAATCGAGCGGGCATTTACAAGAGCACATTTTATGCTTTGGGAAGATGAGGAGTCTTGTTGCTTGGGGTTACTGTTTTGGAGTAATGTGATGTGAATCAGGTGGGAGTGCTGTATGCGAGCTTCCTTAGCTGGATAATGGTAAGAATTATTGAACCATTTTTTTCCGTGGTTTTTGAGGATAGGGATTTGACTGGTGGAGGAAGAGTAGGCAGCGGAGGTCTCGATCCAGTCAGAGAGAAGGTACACAGAAAGAAGAGTGATGAGGTGAGGATACATTTTGGATTTTGTTGATGAGATGTAGATGTCTATGTGAGCTGTATATTATATCAGGTAGGGATATTATTGATGAAGGTACGGGTAGAGGATGTTGTAATACAATGCAAGCAATTGTAGATTTGTAACAACTGTAGGAATGGAGAATATAGGGTATTAAGGCAAGTGTATCAGGTGGCAGTTATAATACAAAGCAGGTTACTGTAACAACTCAGGTAATACAGGCAACTGTAACAAACTGTAACAAACTGTATGAATGGCTATAGAGTAGGCACAGAGCAGCAGGAGAGTGTGCTATCAGTGGCACTGACGGCGGTGATATTGAGCTAGAACAGAGGTTAGATTAACTTTATAGATATTAAATACTTGCTGTGCATTTAGACCGAGTATGTGCTGATGAATGTAGCCTCAGGGTATCACTGATTGCGGGATGTGCGTGGAGCTGTGAGCTTCTTGGACGATTCTTGGGTCATTGGAAGGGCCTTTGCCTAAGGGCCGAGCCAAAGGGCCCTCTGGCGAGGCCCTCAGGCGCGGGCCCGACAGGCGCGGGCCCGCCTGTCGGCGGCTTGCTTTTTGCTGTTCGGCTCCGCCTACCACAGTCCCGATTGGACTGGAGGCTCCTGAGCAGGGGGAAGATGGCTGAACCCTGCTCAGGTGTGCTCAACCCCGATCGGGGAGCACGGAGCTGGCTGGAGGGCGAAGGGAAGCTGCTCTTGTCGGAGAAATCACCCTTTCCATGGAGTACACTACACAAAGGTCTTCCCTCAGCTGCTGGAGCTGAAGAGGGAGCTCTTGTAATGTGACAGAATTCTGTCAGTCAGTTCACAGCTGCTGGTGCGTGGAGAAAACCCATACGTACTGGACTGGCCTGGCCTGGATGGACATTTGATTCTGGCCTTTGTTTGCCTACTTGGTGCCTTCCTGTTCGGAAGGAAATGATATGCAATCTGGCTTGCAGTAATGTCATATAATGTTGCTCTGCCTTCTTTGGATCATTGCAGAGTCTCTAAATTAGTATTCATACCTTCTTGTTGTTACGCATCATGTCAATACTTTCAATTTATTATTACTACTTCCTTTGTCTCTCCTCTTTGAGAGTTGAAATGAGTTGGCTGCCAGCTGCAATAGACTCTTCATCAAATAAGCAGCTATAGACTTCATATTGGTCAGCAATATCCAAAATCATGCCTGGAATGTAGTTGGTTCTGCAGCCTCTTGGGGTGTACCATCAGAGGACTTTCCATACTGTTTCGACAAAGTGATCATAATTCTGCTATGCTGGCTGTCACTTCAAAATAACTGCATCAGCCCTATGCATCTACCGGCAGCACTATACATAACATAATATTACTCAGTAGATTCTACGTACCTGACAGAAATGTATGATTCAGAGCCTAATTAAATGAATAAGATGTGTGAGTGATGTGGTTTTGATTGGTTGGTTTAGATTACAAAAACACTGCCACCATTCTTTGATGTTAAGCAGATTAGACTAGAATTGGATTTGGTAGACAGAGAGGTGCTCTTTAATATCGATAGATAGTATAATTAACACTCTAGTTGCAGCGTAAGGTATTTAGTAAAACAGCATTCTTGTGTAGTGTGAATGTGAGAGAATTTCATGGTTGTAAAATTAAATGCCACCGAGTCTGAGCAATATGATGTACAAGTAGCACTGTCAGAAAATTGCATAGGGTTATAGGAATAGAATAAAGAACTTATTTAAATTGAAGGAAATGAACAGATTGTGTTAGCAGGAAGTGTTTTGATTGGTTTGTTTATATTGCAGAAATGCTGCCATCATTTTTTGATGTTTAGCAAGCTGGATTGAAAGAAATTTGTGCCATTCAATACACTGAAGTATTTTGAGGAGAAATGAGTTATTTATTTATTTAATTTTCTATACCGCCTTATCCTTCGATCAAAGCAGTTTACATTATGTATTCACTACAAACAGATACTGGATCCATTCCCTTGTCCCCAAAGGGCTCACACAATCTATGTGTACCTGAGGCAATGGAGGGTTAAGTGGCTTCCCCAAGGCCACAAGGAGTGCCTATAGAACTAGAAACCCCAGGCCCTCCAGCTTGAGATTGCTGTCCCCAGGTGGGAATTGAACCCCAGGCCCTCTGGCCTGAGGTACTGTGTCCCAACCACTAGGCCACTCCTAGTCATTGATAAAAGCTTTTAAAGCCATGGATTTTGTTGAAATGAGAGCTTGAGGTTAAAAAATTTAAGTTAAGCCATGTGCTGAATAGCAATCATATAAAATGTAGAAAGCGAGTTTGATTTCATGCTCCATATGGCTACATGTGAGTAATGTCATTGGAAGTGTGATACGAGTGTTTAATCAGTGGAAAAGAATTAAGTGTAGGAAAATATAGGTTGAGTTATGAGAAAGCGTAGTTACTCACCTGTAACAGGTGTTCTCCAGGAGCAGCAGGAATCAGTCCTCACTTATGGGTGACGTCGGCGCCGACGGAGCCCTCGCGGAGCAATTTTCCCCAGCTTTCAAAGAAAGCCTTTGGGAATTGCAGCGCGCATGCGCGGTCCTCTTCCCGCCCGAGGGTGCCATCTTAGCCAGTCAGATGACATAGCTAAAAAGACAGCATAAAAATATTTGCAAAAACATAAGCAGACGATTGCAACTCCAAGGGGAGGAGGGAGGGTAGTGAGGACTGATTCCTGCTGCTCCTGGAGAACACCTGTTACAGGTGAGTAACTACGCTTTCTCCAGGACCAAGCAGGAAGTCAGTCCTCACTTATGGGACTCCCAAGCTCAAGGCTACCGGAGACCCTAAGCACAAAAATGAGCTCCCTCTAGCTCAGCAGCACAGCAGGAAAGAATCTTCGCTGAATTATTACCCACCGGTAGCCCACATCCGGGATGGAGGGTAGGAGTTGCTCAGACCTCAAAGAGATTACGGAGGACTGCCTGTCCGAAAGCACTGTCCCTGCGGGACTCCCTCTCGAGACAGTAATGGACCGCAAAAGTCTAGCTCGAAGACCAAGTAGCGGCCCGGCAGATGTCTGCCAGCGGAACAGAGCGGAGGTAAGCCACTGACGTAGCCTTTGCCCGAACGCAATGAGCCGTGACTCGACTTTCTAAGGAGAGTCCGGCTGCCCCATAAGCCCAAGAGATACAGTCCGCAACCCAGATGGACAGAGTACGCTTGGAGACCGGGAGCCCCAATTTATTGGGGTCAAAAGACACAAAAAGCTGAGCAGCTTTACGGTGCTCCCGCGTACGGTCAAGGTAGAAGTTCAAAGCCCTTCTACAGTCCAGGGTATGGAGGACCGTTTCAGCTCGGCTGGAGTGTGGTCTGGGAAAGAAGGTTGGAAGTACCACCTCCTGATTGATGTGAAAAGGGGAGACCACTTTTGGAAGAAACTTTGGGTGAGTCCGTAGGACTACCCTATTTTTGTAGAACCGAGTGTAAGGGGGATCAGACACGAGGGCCTGCAATTCACTTACGCGTCTAGCGGAAGTGAGGGCTATCAAGAACAGTGTTTTCCAAGACAGAAAACGGAGAGAACAGGTAGCCATAGGTTCAAAAGGCGGACAGGTGATCCGCTGCAAAACCACATTCAGGTCCCAGTCAGGCGCTGGCGGGCGCAGAGGTGGTTTAAGTAGAAGGAGACCTCGGAGAAACCTCGCTACGAGAGGGTCGCTGGAGAGAGGTCTACCGTCCACCGGTACATGATGTGCCGAAAGAGCACTGAGGTGAACTTTGACGGAGTTGGACTTAAGTCCCAGATTAGAGAGGTGTAGCAAGTACTGCAAGATCACCGACACCGGGCAGGAGAAGGGATCCTGAGACTGTTGGGTACACCAGATGGCAAAGCGACGCCATTTAAGGGCGTAGCATTTGCGGGTAGAAGGCCGTCGCGAAGCCAAGACGACCTCCTCCACCTCTGCCGGCAGGAGAAGGGGAGCAAGGACTACCCTCTCAGCAGCCAGGCCATGAGGTTGAGAGACCTGAGGTTGGGGTGTAGTAGAGACCCCTGATCCTGAGTGAGGAGATCCGGTTGTACCCCCAGAGGGAATGGATCCTCCACCGCTAATTGCAGCAGGAGCGGAAACCACGGCTGTCTGGGCCAGCGAGGGGCCACCAGGATCATGAAGGCTTTGTCTCGGAGAACCTTGAAAAGAGTCCGAGAGACTAGCGGGATGGGAGGGAAAGCGTACAGAAGGCTCCCCGACCATGAAATCAGAAAAGCGTCCGCCGCAACCCGAAGGGGGTGTGGCTGACGAGAGCAGAAGCGAGGAAGCTGCCGGTTGTGAGGACTGGCAAAGAGATCCACCGTGGGGAGGCCCCACTTTAGGAAGAGCTTCTGAACTACCAAGGGATCCAGACGCCACTCGTGCGGCTGGAGGATCCTGCTGAGTTTGTCCGCCAGGCAATTTTCTTGGCCCGGGAGATAAACTGCCTTGAGGAGGATGCCGTGACTGACGGCCCAAGAGCAGAGCTTCTGTGCCTCCCGGCAGAGGAGGAGGGAGCCCGTGCCCCCCTGCTTGTTCACGTAGAACATGGCAACCTGATTGTCCGTCTGGACAAGGACGGACTGGTGGGAAGTCAGGTGGGAGAAGGCCTTGAGAGCCAGGCGGATCGCCCTGAGCTCCAGGAAGTTGATCTGCTGAGCCGACTCCCACGTGGTCCAGAGGCCCTGAGTACGTGCCCCTTGGCAATGTGCTCCCCAGCCCAGGAGGGATGCATCCGTGGTCAGCACCCGGGTCGGCTGAGGTGACTGGAAAGGCATACCGAATATCAGGTTCGGCTGCCGAAGCCACCACCGGAGAGACGAGATCAGCGGCTCGGAGACGCGCACTAGGTCTGCTAGGCCGCCTGTGGCTTGTCGCCACTGCTGGCGGAGACACCATTGAGCAGGCTGCATATTCAGGCGGGCATTGGGGGTCACATGGACGGTGGAAGCCATATGGCCGAGTAGTCTCAGGAAGCGCCTGGCGGAGACCAGGGGCTGGCTGCGAAAGCGGTCGGCTAGGTCCATGAGCCATTGAGCCCTGTCGAGCGGTAGGTATGCTCGCGCCTGAGGAGTGTGCAGCCTTGCGCCGATGAACTCGAGATCCTGTGAGGGGAGCAAAGTGGACTTTGCGAAGTTTATAACAAAGCCCAAGTGCTGCAGAAGAGTCACCGTGCGGCGCGTGGCGTTAGTGACCTCCCGAGCGGACGCTGCTCTGATGAGCCAGTCGTCGAGGTACGGAAAGACATAGAGGCCGTGAAGCCGGAGATGGGCCGCCACCACCGCGAGACATTTTGTGAAGACTCGCGGCGCGGAGGACAGGCCAAAGGGCAGTACTCTGTACTGGTAATGATTTCCTGCCACCACAAACCTTAGGTATTGGCGGTGGCTTGGGTGGATGAGGATGTGCGTGTAGGCATCCTTTAGATCCAAGGAGCATAGCCAATCTCCCTGCTGGAGGTAGGGCAGAAGGATTCCAAGGGTAAGCATTTTGAACTTCTCCCGCACAAGGAACTTGTTGAGGTTGCGCAAGTCCAGGATGGGTCTGAGGCCCCCTGTTCTCTTTGGTATTAGAAAATACCTGGAATAAAAGCCTTGACCTCTCAGGTGGTGTGGCACCAGTTCCACCGCCTGTTCCTGCAGAAGACCTGCTAACTCCTGAAGGAGTAATTCCCTGTGCAGAGGGGGTCGTGGAGGTTCTCCCGGAAAATAGGAGGGAGGGACCTGGTGGAAGTGGAGAAGATAGCCTTCTCGCACGACTTGAAGCACCCAGGCATCTGCGGTGATGCTGGACCACCTGTGGGCGAAGTGAACCAGCCGGCCTCCGGTGCTGGGAGGAACCAGCGGGGGGGGAGAGGCTATGCTTTGTGAGTCAAAAACCCCCACCCTGCTGAGCAGGGGCTGGTGGTGCAGGCTTGGGGGCTTGCTGCCTACGGGACCCGTTACCCCGTCCCTTGGCCTGCTGGCCCTGTTGGGGAGCTGCAGGGGCCTGATAATGGGGGTATTGTTTGTAGGCAGCCGCCTTCCTCGGGTAAAAGGACTTTTTCCCCGAGCCCTTCTTTTTCTGGGAAGGGGCGGAGGTCTTCCTAGAAAGCCTGGTCCTGGTGAGAGTCTCAGTCTCAATTTGCGCAGCCTTTTCCGCCATGGGCTTGCCAAAGAGGTTTTCGCCTCGGCAGGGGACATCGACCAACTTGTCCTGCACCCAGGGCTCAAGGTCTGACGACTGAAGCCAAGCCTGTCGGCGGGCACCGATGCCGGCTGCGGCCACTCGAGCCGATGCTTCAAAGCCATCATAGGCTGCCCGGGACATGAACTTTGAGCATTCCCGAATGCCAGTGGACAAGGCCAGGAACCTCCGCAAGGGTTCCTCGGACAGACCAGCGGAGAATCCGGCTAGCTCTTTAGCCAGATCCCGGAGATACATGCCCATGTATAGCTGGTAAGTCTGGACACGACATGCGAGCATAGAGCCCTGGAAACACTTCTTACCAAGGCCATCCAGGTTACGGGCCTCCCTGCCAGGAGGCACCGAGGAGTGCATCTTCTGGCTCTTAAGACGATGCATGGCCGATTCCACTACCATGGAATGGTGTGGTAGCTGTGCCTTTTGAAAGCCAGGGCTCTTGCGGACTCGATAGATAGAATCGACCCGCTTGCTCAGGACCGGCGAGGAGGCCGGACTCTCCCACATGCGGAAGAGTAGTCGTTCCAGCATAGGAGGAACCGGTACAGTAAAGTGTTCCCTCGCGGGAGAGTCATACTGGAGGGCGTCGAGCTCTTCGGCTCGAGGCTCCTCCTCGGGATCCGCAGGGAAGGCCAAAGCCTTGGCCATATCCCTAACGAAGTCCGAGAACCGGGCATCCTCCGGGGGGACTGCTTCTGAGGCTCGGACTCCGGTGAGTCCGAGGGGACACACCGAGTCCGGAAAGAATCAGGCGACTCTTCCTCTTCAGACTCCCAGACCGACTCCGACGAGGACTCGGTGGGGTCGGCCCGGGCAGGGCGCGGCGCCTGCCGCCCCGACGCCGAGGGAGTCGGCGTCAGCGACCTCGGTCCCGAACGGGAGGCCGAGGGTGACCTCGACCGAGGATCGACTCGAGTTCTCATCGACTCGAGGATCGGCTCGGTATCCGGGGTCGACTTGGACGTCGACGTCCCGGCGGTCGGGGCAGCGGCGCCAGCGAGGCCAGCGAGCAGTGCCCGCTGCTGGTCCATGAAGGCAGACAGTCTGCTCTCCAAGGCCGTCAACCTGAGTCCGAGCTCAGGTGACCCAGCAGCCCCCGACTCGGGCCCCGACGGCGTCGGGCCCGACGTCGGCTGTCGCGGAGGCGAGTCCAGAAGGACCACAGGACTTACCCGAGCAGGCATCTCCGACTCCAGGCGAGGTCGCTTCGTGAGGTGTTCCTTCTCCAAGGACCCGGGGCGGCTGTCGGGGCTATGCGACCTGGCCCTCGCGGAACCAGGAGCGTCCACCGACGCCGCCCTTGCGGGTTTCACCGTCCGACGATGGTCCCCGGAGGGAGAACCCCGGTCGGAGGAACTCCGGCGACGGTCCGAGCTGGAGCCTTTGGACGCGGAGGCCTCTGACGAGGTCCGGGTACGGCTGGGGTCAGCGAAGATTCTATCACGCTGATGCCGCCGACTTCTCAACGCTTTTGAGGACATTTTGCCGCAGGGCCCACAGTTCAGTTCCTCATGATCCGGGCCCAGGCAGCGGAGGCAAAAGTCGTGTGTGTCAGTTAGTGACATATTTCGGTCACACTGACCACACCGCTTAAACCCACTGGCAGCCATCGGGGGAAAAAGGGCCCCTGCGAGGTCAAAGGACCGGGCTGCCAGGGAAAATCGAAAACGAAAGCTGACAAAGTCAGAAAAACCGAAAAAAAGTAAGAGGACTCGTGACCGGCGTCGCGAGTCCGGGCGGGAAAAAGACCGGCGTCGAACCGAAGGAAAAAGAATAAAATAATGAAGAAATATCGACTTTTTCGCGGGGACAAGACGGGGACGTCTGTAGGGCTCCGCGGAAAAAAGAAGACTGGCTAAGATAGCACCCTCGGGCGGGAAGAGGACCGCGCATGCGCGCTGCAATTCCCAAAGGCTTTCTTTGAAAGCTGGGGAAAATTGCTCAGCGAGGGCTCCGTCGGCGCCGACGTCACCCATAAGTGAGGACTGACTTCCTGCTTGGTCCTGGAGAAAGAACTAGAACACATTATGGTGGGTGTTGTCAGGGTCATACCAAGGGCTATGTAAGTGGTGCAGCTGCATAGGAAACAAGTATGGAAAAGGAGACAGTATCATCACTGGCCTTCCATAAAGCTCAAAAAGGTGATATTTTACTTACCAGTTAATGTCCTTTCCTTGAGTCCTCCTAGACCAAGCCAGATAAGTGGGTGACATTTTACTTACCAAGCCTCACACAACCTCAATCATGGACAACAATGAGTAATCAGCAGTAGAAAACCATGTACAGGAAAGCATAAACAGAAAGCTCTCAGTGTGCCAGAGTGTAGCCTGTGCATGCTAACCATACTTGTGGGTCCAGCATTAACAGTGTGGACGGTGACAGAAACTAGACTTTCACTTGGACTGTCTGATATACAAGTGTGCAACATACTGGATTCTGCTTAAATGCAGCATAATATCAAGCTTTTATATGCTGTGTGCCCACTGCTCACGGTGATCTTCCATGAAAACAAAAGCTTGCATTTGGCACGCAGAATGTGTTATTCTTAGGTTTTAGCCATACTCCTTTGTCTTTTGTTAATCTATCTTTTATTTTCTGCAGATTCTAGCCTTCCAATTTGTGTCTTTGGTCATGTATACAACCATTGCCATCTCGTGCTGTCCTTATCTCTTATTCTTTATTCATTTTTAGTAGTTGCATTTGACCTCCCCTCCTGACTAGCCACATTTTTATGCCAGAAACTCAATCTACCTTTTGATGTTTGTCTGTCTTTTATCCTTATGTTTCCTCCCTTCCTTCCCACGTTTCTTTACCACCCTTCACTCGCTTGTTATGTCCTGCACTTCTTTCCTATCTACCATTGGCGTTCCTTTCTTGATTTTAATGAGTTTATCTTATTGTAAACTGCTCTGTTGTCCCTCACTAAGGGCGGTATATTAAGCTTTAATAAATGAAATGAAATGAAAGGTAGACCATACAGCTGCTTCTCTAAAGAGTCCAAGTCCTTAAGTTCTGGTTCATTTCCAGTAGATACATGCATGCACTTGGATTTATCCCAGAATGAAACTGATTGCCCTTTTATATATGGAGCTAAATGAGCTTTCAAACATCTTGATTTGCTTTGCCTTTCTTATAATCTGTTTTATTTATTGAGCATCCCTTCTCACTTGCCTTTTTCTTCCTTTCAGTTCCATCATAACATTCTGATCCTCAAGTGAAGGTAACTGCAGCAGAAGGAATCATAGACTTTGTAAAAGCGGAAGGCTGTTGCCACTTTCCACCCTCCAAGAGACCAAACGAGAAGCCTTCCAACATCCCACTAGAGGACAGCAATCTTGGGCCGGAAGGACTGGGGTTTCTAGTCCCACAGGTGCTCCTTGTGGTCTTGGGCAAGTCACTTAACCCTCCATAGCCCATGTTCCCTGTAAAATAGTTATCTCCAAGTTATAATGCCCTGTTCAATGTAATTTCAGTTTGTTCAATGTAAACCGCACTGATGCAGAATAGCGCGGTATATAAGAGAATGTAAATAAATAAATAAACTCCCAGGAGAACTCAATACCACGCTAAAGAAAATCAACAAGTTATCTGTTTACTCAGTATTTTGAACAAAATTCTTCTTATTTCGATAGTTGCTGTATTATGTCATTGCTTGTAGGTATTTTTTTTTATTATTTTATTTATTTTTATTAACATTTCTTATATACCGCACTATTTGCCATCAGCGCGGTTTACATGGAACAGAAACATCCGACAACTTACATATGTCTGGTCATATTGTGTGAGGTATATTTGTGTGAGAGCCTGAAGAATGGATACAAGTGCTTGAGTATGTCTGCATGTCTACAGGGGAGGTACAGAAAGCAGGATCCCAAAAACTACATCCATTTCTTGTTACATAAACAGTATCTTTTCCATGTCTAACTGGCTTATCTAAACTCTCTTTAAACCCAAACTGCTTTAACATCTTCTGGTGAGCTCCATAGCTGATTGTGAACCAAGTTAAAGAATACTTCCTCCAATTAAGTTTAAAAGTGCTACCCGTTAGTTTAATGGAGCTAGTCTTTGTACTGTTTAAAAGGGAGAACTACAATTCCCTATGCATCAGTTCCATCTCACCCATAGACCTCTAACGTATCTGCTCTCAGCCACTTCTTTCCAAACTGAAGAGCTCTAACATTTTTAGCCTTTGTTCACAGGAGGAGCTGTTCCATTCCATTTATTATTTTTGTCACCCTTTTCTAGTTATACTGTCTTTTTTGAGATGAGGCAACCAGACCTGCACACAAACTCATGATGCGATCGCACCACTGATTGATAAAAGGGCATTATGATAGTCTCCATTTTATTTTCCATTCCTTTCTTAAAGATACCTAGCATTCTATTTACTATGTTTGACTTCTGCTGAGCTGAGGATTTCCATGTATCGTCTACAATGATGCCTTTTCCTGAGTGGTAACTCTTAATATGGAGCCCATCATGTACCTACAGTTTTGATGATTTTTCCCTGTGTGCCATTCCTCACCATATATGGCCATTCCCCAGCTGAAAAAGGCATGTCTCTATATGCTGGGAAACATTGAGCTGCAGGAAAACATCCAGTATATATCTAATTTCATCGTCTCAATAAACTAAATAAAATAAACCAATCATTCTGACCGATAATAGCATAAAATCTCTTTTTAAATCTAGTGATGTTATTAGTAAATAAAGACTATCCAAGCACCTGACTAAATAAAACCAGTTTCAGCAGTATTGCTAAGGGACAATCTATTTCCTACTCAGCTTGAAGCATATACTTTTCTCTGCCTGTCTAATCTCTGCAAACCACTGTCCTTTACAATGTAACTCTCATGGTAATACTGAAGATTACATGCAGAGTTTTTGGTAGTTTTGCACGAATACATACTACACAAGGAAAAGCAGGCATTCCAACCTTTGCCAAAATTCTCAGGCCAATTGCAAATTCTTCTAAAAATATTTAAGATATCAGTTATCTGCTTCTAGAGTTTTAGCCCCTTAAAAACATACAAATCTTGGAACACATGGAAGTTTTATATTCATGCACTCACGCACACAAAAAATCCTGCTGGTCTCAAGATTTTTTCAGAAACGCCAAAATAGGAAAAACGCTCAATTGCAATCTTGTCTAGAATTGTCTGTTATGACTATTTCTGTTACTTAAATCTCATATCTGCGCATGAGATTGGTAATAACTAGCATGGTTTCATCAAACCCTGTGATGCAGCAGACCAGCAGGGTAGAAAAAGAAATGTTTTAAAGGTAGAAAAAAAGGCGCACAAACTGCAATATTCACAGGAGCCTGGTAGGGGGAGCAGGAGAGAGCTCTGGATGACTAAGGAGCCACACCCTGGAGGGTGTAGCCTGGAACCAGCCAGCCTCCAATCAAGAAGAACAGGAACTCCTCTTAAAGGAAGTCAGGAGGACAGAGAGAGGAAGGAGTATGGGAGAAGCAGCTGGGGCAGCCAGAAGCCAAGGTGCCAAAAGAACCAAGAAGGCAGAGAGTACAGGAGGAGCAGTTGGAGTGGTGAGAGCTGTGAAGGACCTGACTGGAAAGGCAGCAGAAACCTGGTTACGCTTCCAGAAGCTGCAGAGACTGAAGAATCTACGGGTGCTACAAACATTGCTCAACTCAACAAAAGAGGTACAGAGAAATTACATTGTGATTGCTGTGGTCATAACCCAGATCAAAGGGTGAAGGCCAGGCAGAATCTACATAGCAGTAGGCCTCAAGCCTCAGCTCCATTGAATAGGCCGGAGTTACAAAGTAACAGACAGTCCACAGTAGACAGCCTTTGGATAAAGCAAGAGTCAGAAGCTCCTGGTAAAAGCTCCTCTGTTCAGAAAAGAAGGTTTGGAAAGTTTTTAGAGAATGGGAAACTTTTAAATAAGCCTACTTATCAAGAGGTATGTGAAAACTCCCAGAAAAGAGAGTCAGTCACACTATATGCATGCTCCTGACCGACGGCCCCTGCTAGACTCCCAGCATTGGAAACTCATTCAGCAGTTGACTGAGAAACCTAGCTGTACCTCACCGATAGCTATTAACCCTAACACAGACAGTTCAGCTGAGGAAGCAATGCAAGTGGAAGAAGGAGAAGTCTTCCCCATTGAAGAAATGGATTGTAGCTTTTGCACCCGAGGCAGCTTAGAATGCTTGAGTGACCAGTAAGCATTGAAAGCCGGGGCAAATTTGAATACTTATTTTTGTTATAACTTTGCTGTGAAATGAACAGTTTTTCTGTTGAACCAGAGTTGAGTTTCTAACCTGAAGTAAAGGACATTTCTGTTTATGTTTGAACCTGATCCGTTGGAACCTTTTGTGCATATCAGGGAAATAAAGCCTTTAAATTCCCTCCACTCGTTGACCTATTTGTTCTTGGGGTACCTTTGGTATTGTAAGGACGCTACCGGGGCTCGCCAACCTCGGGCCCTAATAAGAAAGACTTACCAAGCCCCACCTTTATTGTATTCATGCCCAACCTGCCCTACCTACTACTAACCCCTAGGGCGGCGTTGTGACAACCCTTATTAACCAGACGTTTTACTCCAAAGAGAGATTTAATTATATCAGCTAATTATAGAATAAGGATGTTGTAGCTGTATCATTTCACGACAGCAAACTGTAAAATGAAGTTAGTTGCCTGCCTCAAAACAAAAAGTAGAATATAGCAGACACCTAAGAAACAGCTGTTTTTGGTGGCAACATGGCTTTTAGGTATGTTTTATCTTCTTTGTTTGTTTGGTTGTTTTTTTTTTTGGGGGGGGGGGGGAGAAGGGCGGGTTTGTATTCTGAACAGAAAGAAATGGTCCTAGGCCGGATGGAGTTGGATTCTACTAGCCCCTGACCAGATTCCAGAAGTACTGATTGGCCAAATCTGCTGTCATGTTTGGAATCCCCATCCAAACAATAGTGAGATGTGAATGTGTGGACCAAAGCCCAAGTTACAAATCTCCTCCATGCAGACTGAGCACAAGTGGTCCACTGAACACAGCCATGGATCAGACATTGTGAGCCATAATAAGACCCTCAAGTCTCAAGCCTGCCAGGCATAAGCAAAGGATATACAATCTGCAAGCCAAATAGAAAGAGTGTGTTACGCCAAGGAGAATGCTATGGCCCTCTTATAGTATTTATTTATTTAACAGGGTTTTTTTATACCACTTTATCATTTCAGTTGAAGCAATTTATATTGTAACTTAAACAGGGACATGGATAACTTGGATTTTTCTGAGGCAATGGAGGGTTAAGTGACTTGCCTAAGCCACAAGGAGTGTTAGTGGGAATTGAACCCTGGTCTCTTGGTTCCCAAGTCAGTGCTCTAACCCATTAGGCTATTCCTCCAATTTCCTGCTTGTGACATGGGGTCTTGAAAAAAAGGTTGGCAAGACAAATGCCTGATTAAGGTGGAAGTCTGACACTACTTTAGGAAGGAATGTAAGATTTGTCTGCAAAACCACCCTATTGTTGAAAAATTTTGTTAAGGATGGATCAGCTACAAGGGCCTGAACCTTGTCAATTCTGCATGCTGAAGTGACCATCACCAAAAACAAGACCTTTCAGGTCAAAAGCTTCAGGGCACAGGCATTCACTTTCATCAGAGGCGCTAAGACCACATTGAGATCCCAAGACATTACGGGAGGCTTTAGTAAATGTAAGCCCTGGATAAATTGAACAGCTAAGGCTATAAAGAGATGGAGCTTATTATCACGTAGAAGGTAAACCCAACTGAACTGAGGTGAACCCTTAGAGAGATGGATTTCAAGCCATATTCAGGAAACTATAGAATGTATTCAAGCAACTCTTGTTACGAAGGATCATCAGCCCAACATAAAGTGTCTAACCCTTACAGCTTGGAGGAAATTGCTCCAAATGGGTTAGGTTTGCACATAACATGTCAGTCATGAACCTCACTTCTAAGCCAGGGTATATGAAGTATGATACCAGTCTCTCAAATTTACTGCTAATGCTCAGTGTACTACTTGCATCGTGCCAAAGAAAGCCGCCTCCAGGAGTTTGCAAGATGTAGCATGCATGGGTAATTTATCAAGGTGTGCTTGGAAATTCTTCTTAATCAAGCCCATCGTGTTGGGTACCACATGCTTGATTAAGAAGATGTTTTATGCCAATGGAGCTTTAAGCCCATGCATAGCAGAGACAATCAATAGAGTATCAAGGATAGACTATACGCTGCTTCTTCAGGGCATTCATCTCCAAAGGCAGAAGACTTACAGCAGATTCAGCCATGTTCCTGGAATCTGATGGAGCTAATCAGCAGACTGTTCTCAGTCTCACGGACGCTGTCATGACCCCTCCATTATTAAGGGGCTGAGCTATTGTCAGGTTGGGGCTGCTTCAGAGCCTTTGGTGCTCTCGGTATCGTATTCTGATGAATCTCAGCATTGATGTTCAACATCCTTAGTTCTTGATGCTGATGAAGATGAGGACTAATTCTTCCTTTTCTTCAGGGTGGTATCTGTGGATGACAGATGCTGGGGTGACCTACAGGAGAGCTTGGTTCTGATCATCATCTTGAAGGACTAGAAAGGGGGACTGTTACTTCTGGAGAGAAATCTGCAACTGTGAGTATATACTTCTGGTAATTTTCTAAAAAGAATTCTTTGTATTAAAGATACTTAATCTGTGAACCCACTGTTTTTTGTTGGATCAGTTAGGGCCTAGTAGCAGCAATTAAAGTTTGAATTTAAAACACAGAGGAGCGCTTTCTGGTTACATTTCATACCCAGAAGAGAGCTTGTAGTTTAAATTTAATAGTCACTCAGGGCCAAGTAACAGCAAAGTACTTTTAGTTTAAATTTAACACACAGAAGAGAGCTTTCTGGTTAAATTTAGTACCCAGCAGAGAGCTTGTAGTTTAAATTTCATAAGAAGTTAGAGCCTAGCAGCAGCTAAGAGCTATAATTTAAATCAAATCAGAATTTAGCTTACCTCAGCAGCACAAGACAGGGTACTGTGTAGCAGCCCTCTTTTAATAAGTGTTACTTCCCTCCCTCCCCACACCCACCCTCCCCTGGGATAATCATAGCTTTATAGGTACTTACACATCTTAAAAGACAGGAGGTGCTTTCAGGTGAAGCTCATTACCCAAATCAGTCATACACTAAGGACCTGAGATTAATTAAGCTTCAGGTGAACAAGGTATATTAAACGTATTAGGTACAGTTTTATTGGTATAAATACCCATAGCAACCCCCTAGTAAGTAAGAACTTAAAGATCTAGACACAAACTTAAAACTAAGATGCAGACAGCAGTCCAGCAGCAGGATGGGGGCTTTCCAGTCTTTTGCATTGAGTGTCACATGTATGATTTTCTCCCAGTTGCTGAGAGGTCTTACGTGTGCACTAGGTGCAAGGAGCTCTTTTCTCTCAGGGAACAAGTCCGTTCTCTAGAGGCTAAAGAAGCAGATTTGGAAAACATAAGACAGAGAGGTACATAGACGAGACCTACAGGGATATAGTCCTGAAGTCCCACCTCCAGTCTGGCAGCACCCCTGTTGCCATGGCGGAGAGAGGTCACGTGACAGGAGAGCATCACCCTGGTGTAGCAGGAAGTGATCCTGTAACTAGGACCTGTCCTCCAGGTGATGTAAAACCCTCTCGCACCGAGGAAGTTTCTCCAGGGAAATGTGCCCATGAGGGAAGGGTTAGGACAGCCGTTATAGTTGGTGATTCGATCATTAGGCATGTAGATAGCTGGGTGGCTGGTGGACGTGAGGATCGCCTGGTAACATGCCTGCCTGGTGCGAAGATAGCGGACCTCACGCGACACCTAGATAAGGTCTTAGATAGTGCTGGGGAGGAGTCTGCTGCCTTGGTACATGTCGGTACCAATGACATAGGAAAATGTGGTAGGGAGGTTCTGGAGGCAAAATTTAGGCTTTTAGGTAGGAAGTTGAAATCCACAACTTCCAGGGTAGCATTCTCCGAAATGCTTCCTGTTCCCCGTGCAGGACCCAAAAGGCAGGCAGAGCTCCGGAGTCTCAATGCGTGGATGAGACAATGGTGCAGAGTTGAGGGTTTTGGATTTGTTAGGAACTGGGGAACATTCTGGGGAAAGGAGGGGCTCTTCCAAAGGGATGGACTTCACCTTAACCGGGATGGAACCTGGAACCAGGCTGCTGGCATTAACCTTTAAAAAGGAGATAGAGCAGCTTTTAAACTAGATATTAGGGGAAAGCCGACAGTCGCGCAAGAGCGGATGGTTCGGAAGAATGTATCCTTGAAGGATACTACCAAAAGCAGAGAGGTTCCACAAAAGAGTAAAGTAGCCCAAATGCCCTCAAGTATGGAGCAGACAGAGCTTAAAGATCCCAATTTACCCATGTCTAACAATAGCCAAATTAACATGAATAAAATACATTCTCTAAAATGCTTGTATGCAAATGCTAGAAGTCTGAAGAATAAGATGGGAGAGTTAGAATATATAGCACTAAATGAAAGGTTAGATATGATTGGAATATCAGAGACATGGTGGAAGGAGGACAACCAGTGGGACACTGTGATACCTGGGTACAAACTATATCGTAATGATAGAGCTGATCAAATTGGTGGAGGGGTTGCGCTCTATGTTAGAGAGGGCATTGACTCAGAAAGGATTAAAGTTTTGCAGGAAACAAAATCTGCTGTAGAATCTATATGGATTGAAATTCCATATAAAAGGGGGAAGGCGATGGCAGTGGGGGTGTACTATCGAGCACCTGGCCAGAATGACCAAATGGATGATGAAATGCTCAAAGAAATCAAGGAAGCTAACAAAAGTTACAGCGCAGTAATAATAATGGGTGATTTCAATTACCCCGGTATCGACTGGGTCAGTGTCACGCCAGGACATGCTAGGGAGATAAAGTTCCTAGATGAAATAAATGACTGCTTCTTGGAGCAGCTGGTTCATGAACCGACCAGAGGGGAAGCCATATTAGTCCTAGTCCTTAATGGAACACCAGATCTAGTGCAAGAGATAAGGGTGTTGGGGCCACTTGGCAATACTGATCATAGCATGATCGCCTTTGATTTAATTAGTGGAGGAGGGATAGTAAGGAAATCCACAGTACTACCTTTTAACTTTTGAAAGGGAGACTATGATAAAATGAGGAAAACAGTTAAGAAAAAACTAAAAGGAGCAGTTGCGAAGGTTGTTGAAAAATACTAACTTGGAAGCCCAGACCAGCTCTATTCCACGCTTTAAGAAAAGTGGAAGGAAGTCCAAAAAACTGCCAGCATGGTTTAAAGGTGAGGTCAGAGAGGCTGTTGCCAAAAAAGCATCTTTCAGGAAATGGAAAAAGAGCCAAACGACGAAACCTGGAAACAGCACAAGCACTGGCAAGTCAAATGCAAGGCATTGATAAGGCAGGCAAAGAGAGAATTTGAGAAGAAGCTTGCTGCGGAAGCAAAAACGCGAAATAAAGACCTTTTCAAGTACATTCGTAGCAAAAAACCTGTGAGAGAGTCAGTTGGTCCATTAGATGATAAAGGGGTTAAAGGAGCACTAAGAGGCGACAAGGCAATAGTGGAGAGACTGAATGAATTCTTTGCTTCGGTCTTTACTGAGGAAGATGTAGGGATGTTACCCATGACTGAAGTGGTATTTAAAGGTGTGGAAGAATTGAAGGAAATATCGATACATCAGGAAGATGTCTTACAACTATTAGATAAACTGAAGAGTAGCAAATCACCTGGGCCGGATGGTATACATCCAAGGGTGTTGAAAGAACTGAAATATGAGATTGCAGACCTGCTATCAGTAATCTGTGAACTATCATTAAAATCATCTCTAATACCTGAAGATTGGAGGATCGCCAATGTAACACCAATTTTTAAAAAGGGTTCCAGGGGTGATCCGGGAAACTACAGGCCGGTGAGCCTGATGTCAGTACCGGGAAAAATGGTAGAAACCATCATAAAGAATACAATTACTCAGCATGTAGATAGTCACAACCTAATGGGAGACAGCCAACATGGCTTTAGACAAGGAAGATCTTGTCTTACTAATCTGTTATGTTTTTTTGAAGGAGTGAATAAACGGGTGGACAAAGGTGAGTCGGTTGATATTGTGTATCTGGACTTTCAGAAAGCCTTTGACAAGGTCCCTCAGAGACTTTTGGCAAAACTAAAAAGAGTCATGGGATAGGAGGCAGTGTACTATTGTGGATCAGGAACTGGTTAAAAGATAGAAAGCAGAGGGTAGGGCTAAATGGCCAATTTTCCCAATGGAGAAAGGTGAATAGTGGTGTACCCCAGGGATCTGTGCTGGGTCCGCTGCTTTTTGACATATTCATAAATGACCTGGAAAATGGAATAACGAGTGAGGTTATCAAATTTGCAGATGACACAAAATTATTTAAAGTTGTTAAAACCCAAGAGGATTGTGAAATATTGCAAGAGGATCTTGATAAATTGGAAGACTGGGCATCAAAACGGCAGATGAAATTTAATGTGGACAAGTGCAAGGTTATGCACCTAGGGAAGAACAACCCAAACTATGGTTACACGATGCAAGGTTCCACATTAGGAACCACCACCCAGGAAAAAGATTTAGGCGTCATTGTGGATACCATGTTAAAAATCCTCGGCCCAGTGTGCAGCGGCGGCCAAGAGAGCAAATAGAATGCTAGGTATGATAAGGAAAGGAATGGTAAATAAAACAAAAGATATTATAATGCCTCTATATCATTCCATGGTGAGACCGCACCTTGAATATTGTGTGCAATTCTGGTCACCGTATCTTAAAAAGGATATAGCGATTTTAGAAAAGGTACAGAGAAGAGCCACCATAATGGTAAAGGGGATGGAAGGATACTCCTATGAAGAAAGGCTAAAAAGGTTAGGGCTCTTTAACCTGGAAAAGAGACGGCTGAGGGGAGATATGATAGTCTATAAATTAATGAACAGAGTGGAACGGGTAAATGTAGATCGATTGTTTACCTTATCAGAATATAGAAAGACTAGGGGACATGCAATGAAGCTACAGGGTAAACTATTTAAGACTAATAAAAGAAAATATTTTTTCACTCAACGTGTAATCAAACTCTGGAATTTGTTACCGGAGGATGTAGTAAAGGCTGTTAGTGTAGCTGGGTTTAAAAAAGGTTTGGACAAGTTCCTGGAGGAAAGGTCCATAAACCATTATTAAGAAGTGACCGAAGATATCAATGCTTGACCCAGTACAAGCATTGTGGAACTTGTGTCTCTTGGGGAAACTGCTAGGTACATATGACCTAGATTGGCCACTGTTGGAAACAGAATACTGGGCTTGATGGACCTTGGTCTGACCCAGTATGGCATATCTTATGTTCTTATCAGCATCTGGTGCAGCTGATCTTAAAGTAGCTGAACAGGTAGAAAGAGTGAACTGTGACTCCTTTATCGTTATTGCTGTTGTTTGCCATTGAGTCTGTCAACTCCTGGCAACCCTGTGGATAGTTATGCATGTTGGCACCATTGCCTGGGTTTTCTTGGCAAGATGCAACTGGAAGAAGGATTGTCAGGTCTTTCTTCCGCACAGTAAGCCTACACAACACCTGGTATTCCAAGGTGGTCTCCCTTTCAAGTATTAACCAGACCTGACCTTACTTAGCTTCCCAGATAAGATGAGATTGGGTGCACTCAGAGTGGCATGGCTCTAGCACTCCTTTACTAGCAAAAACAAATCCACCAGCTTTTCAATGACCCAGGCAGCTGGAGCTTTCTATTCATTCACATGGAAAAATGTTTATGCAAATTAAAATCTCTTATTTATACAACTCCGATGGCTTTGTTTAGAGAACTATTAATGAGATGGGAAGAAAAGAGCCAGATGTGATTTAAAAATTTTTTAGATGCTAATTCAAAAAAAGTGAGGATTATTTGCCTGCAGGCTGTGCAAAAAAAAGGAACCAATATGGAATTAAGCAGAGTCAACCACTATTAGATCAATGGAGGGGAATTTTAGAAAGACGTCCAAGTTCAATCTGGGACGTCTAAGTCAAAATGTCTGAAAAAATAAGCAGACACATCCAGGTGCTAACATGATTTTACAAACATGGACATGCCTGATGTGGACGTCTGCAGGAGGGTCTACAGAGATGTACCCAGAATAGTATTTCAGAACCTGGAAGCAGGGCTCGCACTAAGCGGTAAGCATAGTAAGCACGGCAGGTGGGGCACTGTCACTAGCACCCCCCCCCCCCCCTCCCCAAGCAAGATGGCCAGTGCTGTAGAGAGAGGGAGCTGCATGTCCTGTGGGCAGGATCTGCTTCTCTGAACCACAATTGCGATTTGCAACCTTGCACAGACTTCAGTCCAAGGGACATGTTGCTCCCATGGGCAAGATCTGTCTCTGCTGCAGTTACAACCTTCCACAGCTTTTGTGCCCAGGGGATCTGCCTCTCTGAGCTGCATTGTGAAAGGCTGTGATCGCGGCAGAGAGAAAGAGATCGTACCTGCAGGAGCAGCATGTCCCGCAGGCAGAAGGCTGTGCAAGGCCGCAATTGTGGCACAGAGAGGAAGACTATCCCGTGAGCAGGATTTGCCTCTCTCTGCCATGTTTCCAGCTTGCACAGTTTTTGCACCCATGGGATCTGCCTCTGAGTCGTCACCACATCCCATGGGCTCAAAAGCTGTACAAGGCCATGGATCCTGCCTGCAGGAGCAGCATGTGGTTAAATTTTGGGATCTCAATATGTGTCCATGGAATCAGACTGCTGAGAAAGGCAAATACATCTGGGTAGCAACTTGTGATGGGGTGTACAGAATGCTACTCATCCCTTTACAAAAGGATTACCAACAGTCCCTTTTAAGAGAGTGTGCACCCAGATTTCAGGGCTGGAAGGGCGTGGCTCACATGGATAGGTCAAGAACCCAGCAGGCTGCAGGAGGGAGAGAGTTGCCCGTGGAGCTAGAAGTCCTTGCAAGGCAAGCTGTGCAAAAGAGTTCTGAGGTAGGAGCTTCAATTGGGGCTGGAGGAAGGGCCGGGAGAACCAGCTTGTGAAGGACTTAAGCTAGGGACAGCATAAAAGCTAATTTTGTTTTCCCTGAACTGCTGCCTGTCAAATGTTTTAAAGAAACCCCTTTCCACCGCACACTACATACCACACTAATACATATGGTGACAGCTTGAGGATTTCCTCTATCATGTGACTGAGAGCACATCCACGTCCCTCCAGGGCTGGGCCTCCATAGCAAGTCAGGATTTTTTTGTTGTTATTGTTTGTATGGGCTAAGAGAGAGAGTTAGCCTCACCCTAGCTAGTGAGCTTTAAGAAGTTCTAGTCCGTGCCGGACAGGCAGGTTTTGTTTTGGCCACTAGAGGCTGTTAAAAGTTTGTTGGAGCTGGAATATTGCAGAGTTAACTCAGCTGCAGAAGAGGAAGCTATGGTGGTGTTGCACAAGAACAGTGACAAGCCAGGATGGAGCAGCTCCTCCAGATTCTGGTAGAAGGTCAGCAGCAACAGCAACAGCAATAGTATCAGCAGCAACAATGTCAGCAGCAGTTTCAACATGCCCTGCTGGAAGGGAAGCAACAACAGCGGCAGCAGATGTAGGATCATATTCGAGCACAGTGGTAGCTACAGAAGCTCAGTTCACCTGGGCCCTACAGAGACCACAATTCCACCCTCTAGCACAAGCACTTCTTAATATGAACCAGACCAGTTCTTGGTGAACTTTGAACAAACTGCCCGCATGGTCAGGTGGCTTGAGTCGACTGACTACTTATCTGAGGAATCTGCTGACGAGCAATAGTCAGGCTGCATTCCAGGACACCAATTCAGATGGGCGAGATACATATGCAGCTGTCAAGACCGTCATACTGGAATGGGCCGGCTGTACTCCAGAGGCCTACTGCCAGTGATCCAAAAGGTGGGGGCTCCAGATAAAAGAGAGCCCTCGGAGGTTCCTCTATCGGTTGAAAGATCTTGCATGGAAGTGGCTGCAACCAGAGAGAAAGACCAAGCCCCAGGTAGCTAACATTGTGCTAATGGAGCAGTTTTTGAAGGGCTTGACTGCCCCATTGAAAGAGTGGGTATGTCAGCACCCCAAACTCACGCTGGAGACTGCACTAGAAATAGTCAAAGGGTATCAAGAAGCCCAGTCCTTGACTGAGGGGGAAGAAGTCACCCATTAGCCCAGGAGGACGGAAGGGAAAGCCAGAATTGATGTTGGCTCCCATGTTCTGACCCCCAAAGTTACCTCCTAGGCAAGGGCATGGTCCCAGCCACAATCCCTACACCTATTTTAGGTGTGGAGCTTGGGGACACTATGCTCGGGAATGTCCCCTGGGTACGGAAGAACCCATGGAGATTGGCCTAACCACCCCTCACACCTGAGCTTTGGTGGAGACTCCCCACACAGGGGCACAGAACTTTGTGATTCCTCTGGAGCTCGAGGGGACCCACCTCCAGCCTTGATAGATACTGGAAGTGTCCAGATCCTCATTTTCCAGGAATCAGTAATCAGATTTCAAATTTACTATGCAAAAACGGTAACACTGGCCTGTATATATGGAGACCAGAGGCAGTATCCAACAGCAAAGGTTTTACTTAAGACTCCAGCAGGGCAAGCTACATTAGAGTTCATGGTGTTGCCCTGGCTCCCATATCCAGTGGTGATTGGGTGAAACTACCCAAACTTTGGAGTGATATGGGCGTGATTAACTGATGGCTTTGCCATGTCGGACCAGGAAGATTTCCCAGAGATTTTCCCCATGGAAGACCCAGATCTATATGTCAAGAATCCAAAGCCCTCTAAGTCCCAGAGTTGGCATCGCCAAGAAAAGCTACACTACCAACAAGAATCTAGGGGCAACTATAAAGTAGAAATAGCCTAGGGAAGAAAGTCCTGGGGATAGCTCAGGGCTCAGCGATAGTGACCAAAACACAATTCTCCCCTTTCCAGAGTGGGGGTTGGAGGAAGATCCAGGGAGCTTCAGAAGACCTAGCAAGAGGATGGGTCCCTTAAACATGCCCAAGAGCAGGTTTTGGAGGTGGATGGAGTTCCAATAGGTAACAGAGTGTCCCCTGCAAGAACCTTTACCTATTCTGTGCTAAAGGGAGATTTGTTATACAGAGTGGCCGAGAGTACCTTAGAGGGGAAAGAGGTAGAACAACTGATAGTTCCCCGGCCCTTGGCCCAAAGTAATTTATTAAAAGTAATTTTTTAAAGCAAGGTTACTTTCTTTTTGGTGCTTTAGGGGAACTTTCCTTGAGCACAGTAGGTTGCTGAACTCTAGTAACCTCCTCAGGTTTAGAAACTGCTAACACCTAATCAGGAGTTAGTGGGCCTGATTTCCTGAGTGCAGCTGAGGCCTGCATAAAAGGCTCCAGTGCCCTGCCCTGTTGAGGCTTTCCTAACCAGGGCTCTACAGATCAACAAACAGTAAGGATTTGAGGGTTTGTTTGTTTGTTTTTATTATATTACATTGCTAGCTCTGTGACTGGGAGCTCTTAAAAGGGTTTTTTGTATATTTTTTAAAACCAGGTTACTTTCTTTTTGGTGCTTTAGGGGAACTTTCCTTGAGCACAGTAGGTTGCTGAACTCTAGTAACCTCCTCAGGTTTGGAAACTGCTAACACCTAATCAGGTGTTAGTTCCCTCCCTACCCACCCCAACTCCCACCCACCCCTAGTGAGCAGTCTTGCTTTATAGGGCACCTCCCCCTTTAACAAATCACAGAGAATTGGACCAGCACATTTTGAATATAATTAAAGAGATGTAACTGCTTTTTCTCTGAAAGGGCAGCTGGGTAACCGGCTGGTACTTGGTAGATCTCTCTCTTTTGCTTTAACAGATACCTAAGCTCCACGATAAGAATAATGGCTGGGAAAAATCGTATTGCCAAAACTGTTGTCCCCGTTACAGCTTCTGCTTCGGTCCAGACAGAGGTCCTAATGCCAGTTGAAGGACCAGTTCAATGTGTAGGGTGCCTGCATGCTGAAGCTCTGAGGAAACAAATGGAGGAACTCAGAGGAGGTGGCGAGGCTGAGGAGCATTCAAGACAGTGAGAAGTACATTGATGAGATGCTTCTTGCAGCAACCAAGCTCTCCAGCACAGGAGAAGATGGGTTCCAACAGAATGTCGATGGTTGGACCCAAGTCACCAGGGCCTGCAAAATCACCAATCCAACTTCTCCAGCCCTTGAATTGAAGGACCATTATGCAGCCCTGGAAGTGGAGGAGGTGAAAGCATCCCTGGAAAGGGAAGAACCAGAGTTCAAATACCCCAAAGTTGCAGAATCAGTGACCAGAAGGAAACGAAGGGTAGTGGTGGTTGGAGACTCTCTTCTGAGGGGTACTGAGGCGTCCATCTGCCAACCAGACTTGATGTCCAGAGAGGTATGCTGTCTGCCTGGTGCCAAAATCCAAGATGTTACGGAGAGTTTGCCAGGACTCATCAAGCCCACTGACTATTACCCAATGTTGCTAATCCATGTTGGAACAAATGATACTGCCAGGTATACCTCGGAACGTATCAAAAGTGACTTCATGGCTCTGGGACAGAGGGTGAAGCAGTTAGGTGCACAGGTGGTGTTCTCTTCAATGCTCCCTGTTGAGGGTAAAGGCCAAGGCAGAGAGGCTCGCATCCTGGAGATGAATGCATGGCTGCGTGGATGGTGTCATCGAGAGCGTTTTGTTTTCCTAGACCATGGGATGCTGTTCCAAGGGTTGCAGAGCAGAGATGGCATCCATCTGTCCAAGAAAGGTCAACGCATCTTCGGTAGTAGACTGGCTAATCTACTGAAGAGGGCTTTAAACTAGATTCGTTGGGGATAGGTGAAGAAAGCCCCCAGGTAAGTGAAAGCCCCCAGGTAGGTGATACATTAAATACCTTTATGGAGATGGGTAACAGGGGTAACATATGGAAAGCAGTGTGTATAAATGCCCGTAGCATGGGAAATAAGATCCCTGATGTTGAAACTTTGGTGGGAGTGGCTGACTTGGATTTAGTGGCAGTTACAGAAATATGGTTCACAGAAAACCATGACTGGGATGTAACTATACCTGGCTATACTTTATTCAGAAAGGACAGGGTAGGAAGAAGGGGAGGAGGAGTGGCACTATATGTAAAAACTACTATTAAAGCTTTGGAATTACAGAGCTTAAAAGGGAGAGAGGAGGCATTGTGGGTTAAACTAGAAAGAGGGAAAGAGAAATCTATTTGCATTGGTGTGATATACAGACCTCCCTCACAAGAGGAAGAGATGGACAGAGAGTTAATTGAAGACATACGCAGCATTGCTAGGAAAGGGGAAGTGCTACTGATAGGAGATTTCAATATGCCAGATGTTGATTGGCTCATTCATGCTGCAGTATCATCCAGAAGTAAGGAGATCCTGGATTCTCTACAGGGAGAACTATTCAGGCAATTGGTAACAGACCCCACACGTGAAGGGGCCATACTGGACTTGGTGCTTACCAATGGTGAAAGTGTTTCTGATGTTGTAGTGGGAGATCATTTTGCATCCAGTGATCACCAGATGGTATGGTTCAGTATTAGGACTAGAGCTGTTAGAATCCATTCCAAGGTGAGGATCTTAGACTTTAGGAAGACTAACTTTGCAAAGATGGGCCAATACCTCAGGGAGTCGTTAGTGGGATGGGAACAGCTGGGGGATGTAGAAAACAGTGGGCAAAACTGAAAGGGGGTATTTTAAGAGCAACCAACCTTTTTGTTAAAATGGTAAATAAAGGCAAAAGGAAAAGGAGACCGCTATGGTCTTCGAAGGAAGTAGCTGAAAAAGTGAAGAAAAAGAGGGAGGCCTTCATGAAATACAAGAGATCACAGAGAGAGGAAGACAGGCATCTGTATTTGGAAAAACTTAGAGAAGCTAGCAAAGTAGTCAAGAAGGCAAAGTTTCAAAAGGAGGAGGAAATAGCCAATGCAATAAAATGGGGGGATAAGACATTTTTCAGATATATTAGTGAGAAGAGGAAGGGCAAGAGTGGTATTGTCAGACTCAAGGGTGCAGGGGGGGAATATGTAGAAGCTGATAAGGATAAAGTGGAATTGCTTAACAAATATATTTGTTCTGTGTTCACAGATGAAGAACCAGGAGCAGGACCTCAGAAAACACCCACAAATAGGAACAGAAGCGAGGGACATCTTGAACAATTTTTAGAAGACTGTGTCCGTCAGAAACTAGCTCAACTTAAAGTAGACAAAGCGATGGGACCGGATGGGATACACCCTAGAATACCGAGGGAACTTGGGGATGTTCTAGCAACTCCACTGACTGACCTTTTCAATGCCTCGTTGGAGTCGGGAGTGGTGCCAAAGGACTGGAGAGAGGTTCATGTGGTGCCTTTACACAAAAGCGGAAGTAAGGATGTGGTTGAAAACTACAGGCCGGTTAGTTTTAACTTCGGTGGTAAGTAAATTATTGGAAACGCTGCTGAAAGAGAAAATAGTGAGGTTTCTGGAGTCCAGCGGATTACAGGATCAGAGGCAGCATGGATTCACCAGAGGCAGGTCTTGTCAGACAAATCTGATTGATTTCTTTGACTGGGTGACCAGGGAGTTGGACCGAGGGAGAGCTCTAGATGTGGTGTATTTAGAGTTCAGTAAAGCCTTTGACACTGTTCCTCACAGGCGACTTATAAACAAACTGAGCACCCTAGGGATGGACCCTAAAGTTACTGCTTGGGTTAGAAATTGGTTGGGTGGGAGGCGACAACGAGTACAAGTAAATGGAGCTCACTCTGTGGAGAAGGATGTTACCAGTGGTGTGCCCCAGGGATCTGTCCTTGGTCCGATTCTTTTTAACATCTTTGTTAGTGATATAGTGGAAGGGCTGTCGGGTAAGGTTTGCCTCTTTGCAGATGATACCAAAATCTGCAATAGAGTAGACACCCAGGAAGGTGTAGATAACATGAGGAGGGATCTAGCTAAGCTTGAAGAATGGTCTAGAATTTGGCAGCTGGGATTTAATGTTAAAAAATGTAAGGTCATGCATTTGGGCTGCAGCAATCCAAGGGAGCAATACAGTATAGGAGGTGAAGTACTTTTGTCCACTAAAGAAGAGCGGGACCTAGGCATGGTTGTGTCTGATGATCTTAAAGTAGCTAAACTCAGTTCAGGAAGGCGCTCAAATACCACCTTTTCCTCCAGTACTACCCAGTCAGCAATGAGACCTAGGTATCCCCACCTAAGAAATAACCATATATTTTCCCTACGTTACTGTTACTCCAATCTTGTAATTATAATTATTTCATGTATATAGTTCACCCCTGTTATCCAAGTTTGTACTCCTGTTCTATGTAAAACCAAACAGCTTGTTGTTATGGTCATTGTGTTATAATGTAAACCGCGCTGATACTGAATAGTGCGGTATATAAGAAATTGAAATAAATAAAAAATAAAAATAAAATAAATAAACAGGTAGAAAAGGCGACGGCAAAAGCTAGAAGGATGCTTGGGTGCATACAGAGAGGAATGGCAAACAGAAAAAAGGAGGTGATAATGCCTCTGTATAAGTCTTTGGTGCGACCTCATTTGGAGTATAGTGTGCAATTCTGGAGACCGCACCTTCAAAAGGAAGTGAACAGGATGGAGTCGGTGCAGAGGGTGGCTACTAAAATGATTAGTGGGTTTCATTATAAAGCATATGAGGACAGACTTAAGGATCTTAATATGTACACCTTAGAGGAAAGGCGGGATAGAGGTGATATGATTGAGATGTTTAAATACCTCCGTGGCATAAATGTTCAGGGAGAGAGCCTCTTTCAATTGAAAGCAAGTTCTGCTACGAGGGGACATGGGATGAGGGTGAACGGAGATAGATTCAGGAGTGATATGCGGAAATATTTCTTTACGGAAAGAGTAGTGGATCCATGGAATAGTCTCCCAGTGGAGGTGGTAGAGATGAGGACAGTAACTGAATTCAAAAAAGCATGGGACCAACACAGAGGATCTCTAAAGGTGGACTGTTGTAGTTGTTAATATGGAAGGACAGACTAGATAGGCCATGTGGTCTTTTTCTGTCATTATGTTTCTATTAGGGTGACACCTAGAGGTGGGGAAAACAGGTGTGGCTATATTGCCAGTGATGCCCCACCTGCCAACTTCATAACCCTGCCAGAGTCCAACCTGTTCCTCTAGTGCAGTGGTTCTCAAACGCAGTCCTGGGGGCCCACCAGCCGGTCAGGTTTTCAGGATACCCACAATAAATATGCATGAGAGAGATTTGCATATAATGGAGGTAGTAGGCATGCAGAGATCTCACATACATATTCATTGTGGATACCCGGAAAACCTGACTGGCTGGTGGGCCCCCAGGACTGCCTTTGAGAACCACTGCTCTAGTGCCTATGCCTATCATTGAAACCTCATTTGAAAGAGTGGCCATGGACCTGGTTGGATCCTTGGAGCAAACCACCTGAGGCAATAATATATTTCAGTCATACTAGACAATGTTACCCGATACCCGGAAGATGGCCAAGAGGCATAATAGACGTGGTAAGGGAAACCTAGGAAGAACAACCCCAGGCTGGGTGTAATTTGGTGGAGTACATTATACAAAATGCAAGATGGGCTATGAAAATCCAGAGAGGTGGCCCAACTCAGTCTGGAAAAAGTCCACGCTGAGCAGGCCAAGGGCTACAATTGGGCAACCCTACACCGCATATTCCAATTGGGAGTTTTAGTCTTGCTGCCCTCATCAGAGACCAAGTTACTCTGCAAACGGCAGGAGCCCTATGAAGTGGAAGAGAAAGACTGGCCAGATAAACGGAAGAAAGCCAAAATTTACCATATTAACCTACTGAAAAAAAGTGGACACAGTTTTATTTATTTATTTAAAGGGTATTTGTATCCCACCTTATCCTTTAATCAAGGTAGTGAGCACAGCAAGCAATCAGTATAAGTGTTGTGTGTCAGGTGAGCTTTATGTACAGTGTGGGTGCGTGTGTGCGAGTGTTTTGATTTGGGTGAGCTATTTACAGTGTGCGCTATGTACAGTATATACATGGGTTTCTGGGTCCAGGTTTGGTGGTTTCCGTAAGCTGTCATTAGTCCAGATTGGATCCGGTTTGTAGATTCAGGTTAAGCATTTGGGCCGTAGTGTTCTGTGAAGAGTACAGTCTTCAGGTGCTTCCGGAAGTCCTTCAGATCTTCAGTTGATCGTAGGTCGTGAGGGAGTGAGTTCCATATTGATGGGGCTGCCAAGGAGAGTGCCCTTTGTGTGGTGGCTTTGCATGCTTTTGTGTAGTTGTTTGGGGTGCTGAGTGTGTCTGTTGTGGCTTTTCTTCTTGGTCTGTTGCTGGTGTTAGGGAGAATGAGGGCTTGGAGGCTGATTGCTGAACTCTTGTGTCTGATTCTGAATATGTTTAAGATCATCTTGTATTTGATGCGGTGGCTGATTGGGAGCCAGTGGAGGTCTTTGAGGATGGGGGTGATGTGTGCTTGGGTTGTTGCACCGGTAATTATCCTGGCTGCTGTGTTTTGGGCCATTTGAAGTGGTTTGAGTGATTGTTTTGGTATTCCATTGTAGATCGGGTTGCAGAAATCCAGTATGGGGGTTATGAGTGCTTGGCAGACTGTGCGGAAGTGTTCGTAGGAGAGTAGAGGCTTGAGGCGTCTGATTATTTTCATTTTGTAGTATGCATTTCTGGCGGATTTTTTGATGTGTGATTGTAGGTTCAGCTCTTTGTCGAGGGTTATTCCGAGGTATTTTACTTCGTCCTTTAGTGGGATTGTCGTGTTGTTGGTTGTGATGAATGTTGGGGGGCTGAAGTCGGTGTTTCGTGTGATGATGAGTGCTTCTGTCTTGTTGTAGTTGATTGCTAGGTTGTTGCGTTTAAGCCATGTGGATATGTTGTCTAGACAGTTTGTTATCTTGTTGTAGTTGGGGCTGTTGAGGTTGATCGGCGTGTAGATCATGATGTCGTCTGCGTAGATGGTATAGTTTATTTCGTGGGTGGAGATGATGTCGCAGATCGGTTGTATGTATAAGTTGAATAGTAGTGAGGATAGCGCGGATCCTTGTAGTACTCCTTGCTTGATCTTCGTGGGTTGTGATGTTTTGGTTCCGATTTTGACTTGGAACTGTCTGTCGGTTAAGTAGGAGTTGAACCAATTTAGGACGGTGCCGGTTATTCCGATGTTCCGTAGTCTGGTTAGGAGGATTCTGTGGTCCACTGTGTCGAAGGCCGCTGATATGTCTATGAAGATCATTAGTGTTCCTTGATTGTAGTGGTCTATGGTTTGGATGATGTCATTGAATAGGTATAGTAGAAGTGTTTCGACTCCGTGGTTTGGGCGGAAGCCATGTTGATGTATATCCAGCGGGGCATGCTCGTCAATGTGGTCCTGGAGCTGTTGTTGCACTGACTTTTCTATGATTTTAGCCAGAAGCGGTATGCTGGAGATTGGCCTGTAGGCTGCTGGGTTGCTCTTTTCTAGGTTGGTTTTCTTGGGGATCGGCCTTATTGTGGCTAGTTTCAGCTGTTCTGGCATGGTTCCTTGGGTTAGGGAGTTGCTCACCATGTTGTGTATGTGGCCTATGAAGCTCTGCTTGGTTGCTTTGATCCATGGGGCTGGACATGGATCCGTGGGTGCGGTGCTTGTGTTGAGAGCGGAGATGACATCTGAGATTTGCTGTGTGGAAGGCGTGTGGAACTTGTCCCAACTTGTGATGGGTGTGGTTGGGCTGTTGGTTTCTGTGGGTATTTGTGGTGGTGAGCGGCCCAGTATCTCTTGAAGATGATCTGCGAAGGTTTGTGGGTCGATCATTGACAGCTGTGGTGGCACAAGGAGATGATTTTGTACCAGAAATTTCAGCCTTGTCAAATTTATTGTTTATTTAGTGTTTTATACTGCTTTATCCTTCAGTCAAAGTGGTTTACATTGTAACTTAAACTTGGCAATGTACATTAAACAGGAACATTGATAACTTAGATTTTTCTGAGGCAATAGAGGGTTAAGTGACTTGCCCAAGGCCACATGGAGTGCTAATAGGAATTGAACCCTGGACCTCTTGGTTCCCAAGCCAGTGCTCTATCCATTAGGCTACTCCTCCACTCCAACTCAAGTCCCAATTGGAGACTATCTCTCTGCTGCCCAGAGAAGAGATCTAGGTGGTTTGATCCACTGAAAACTAATGGGGTTCTCCACCTGCCCAAGACAAACCTACCTCATTTGTCATGATATTGCTATTGACCCTGGGGTGGTTATCCGGCACTGACCCTATCGGATTCTGGAGTCCAGATGACAGGCCATCATCAAGAAACAGGAAGAGATGCTGAACCTGGGAGTGATAGAGTCTATGAGTGACTGGAAGTCCCCCATCGTCTTGATTGCTAAACCCCATGGAAGCATAAGACTCTGCATGGACTTCCAGAAGGTCAATGAAGCTTCTAAGCTGGAAGTGTATCCCATGCTTGGTGTTTATGTTGAGTGGGAAGTTGTGTTGGGGGTCACAAAGCCTCTCTTGTTGTTAGGATGGGAACTGCTGTAAAGGGCCATTGAGCCTCTCTTGTGAAGATGTAAAATGTTGTATCGGGCCATCAAGTTACTCTTGTTTTTGTGGAAATGGGAAAATTTGCATTGGTGCTGTTGAGTCCCTCTTGTTTGGCACATTTAGTGGCATGTTTACTAAGCTCCACATAGATATCATGTGTTGGCCACATTACCAGTGTGGGGCTGTAGGCTAGCTGCAGGACGCAGGTATTTTCCCCTGCAGTTACCATGCTTTAACATGGCAAAACAGCCACAAGTGCAACTAATGCCACCCCACTGAGGTGGCATGAGTTGCACCTATGCTACTTATGCCTTGCCATTATGTTAGTTTCTGACGACAATGCAGATGCCTGCGTGTAAGGGTTCTTTTGCTCACCTTACTCTGAAAAAAAATATAATTTTGGGAAAGAAATTCTGAAAACCTAGGAGCAATTGAAAAAGCATAGAACTTACTCCTCTCATGCCGGCTTCACTTTCTACTGCTAGTACATTGACTGCATGATTGACATTGTTTTAGCGATGCGGGATTAGGATGGCCCTAAATGATCATCTTTTGCAATACCAGTTGGTTGTTTAAGGATGTGACTTTTACACTTGGGAGTTTGGAGAAGGCTGTTTGTCTTATCAAAGCATGGCACAGTAAAATATTTTAGGGAAAATAGTAATCAGAGTGCTTTAACATATTTTATGGGCACTAATGTTTGGGTTTTCTGGTCTAGTTTATTAATGGTGAATTGCCTGGGCACTACAAAGCATGCTGGCATATGAATAATATATTCAGAGTATATTTTTTATTTTACAGCAGTCTAATGACATGCTTGCATACTGTTGGCCTATGTTAATTATTCTTCAGTGCTACAGCTTATAACCTCCTGGTTAGTCATTAAAAATACATGTGGTTTAAATCGGCAGTATATTAATATTGTCAATGTCTTACTACGTTGCACCTATTCTTTGCATCAACATTATACTAATTTCACTTATAGTTTCTAGATGTACAGTCCAGTGACTGATTCTGTTGTTGATTCCTATATTCTGGACAAAATCTTTCTCCTGCATATTTTTTCAGTGAGTAAAATAATTTATTTATTTATACATTTACAAATGAGAGTCATGACGGAAAACAACATGAAATATACAGTCAGAAAAAGAGTAGGCAAAATTCCCCAATTCATGCCCCAAAATCAAGCCCACAATGGGGAGAGAGTTCCAAAAGAAAAAGACTAATCCAAACTCAGAAGAAATTATTCAAACACAACCAGACATCATCAAAATAACTATGGACTAACATTACATACCTGTGAAACAATGGAGCTACATGCATTACTAAAGGCAATAAGCTAGGAGGGTTCATAAAAGATATAGCTCATAGACTGGTACTTGACCAGACATTTGCAAGGGAATTTAATAAAGAACCCCCCCCCCCCCCCCCCCGGTTGCAACACCTCAGGCTTCAGGAGGAAATCTTTCCTTTTCTTCTGTGTTTTCCTGGCTAAATCTGGAAATATATGTATAATGCAACATTTAAACAGCAACATTTCTTTTCTTATAGAACATTTTCTAAAGTCATTCCCAATCAGACATAAGGGCAATTCCCGATCAGACATAAGGGCAAATGTAGCAGGAACCACAGAGTCCACATCTGAGGTTGCCAATATAGCAGACACATTCAATACGTCCATTTGAGGTACACCAGCACTTTGTACCCCACAACAGTTTTTCTTTGCAATGTGAGAAAAATATTTCTGAGCTGAGTGTCCTTCTTTTGATTCATATGTAAAATTTAGTGAGAGTGGAGGAGTAGCCTAGTGGTTAGAACACTAGCTTAATAACCAAGCAACCAGGGTTCGATTCCCACTTGCACTCCTTGTGGCCTTGGGCAAGTCACTTAACCTTCCAATGCCTCAGAAGAAAGGCCTGGCAAACTACTTCCGGTGACACTGCCAAGAAAACCCAGGAGCTTCTGGGTCGCCAGGAGTCACACATTGCATTTTGTAAAATTTAGCATGTTCTTGGACTACCACAGCCTGTTCATAAGATGCTAAATATTTACGGCTCAGTACTTATTTTTATTTTGGCTATGTATTTGCCCCTTCACTGCAATTTTCTTACAACATAGTAACATAGTAGTTGACGGCAGAAAAAGACCAGCATGGTCCATCCAGTCTGCCCAGCAAGATGGCGAAAGTAGGTGCACCTGTCGCTCCGCGCAGGCCACCCCTCCCCATATCCTTGTTCAGGGGTAAACCCACCACTCCATGTAGGACACCCCTATTTGTTGAGACGTTATATGGTTCAGAAGTTAGATGGTACCGTTTATTTTGTTTTTATCCTATTTCTGTAAAGGGATCCTCTGTTTGTCCCATGCCTTTTTGAATTCCGTCACCGTGTTCGCCCCTACCACTTCCATCGGGAGGGCATTCCAAGCATCCACCACCCTTTTCAGTGAAAAAATATTTCCTGACATTACCTTTCAATTTACCCCCTTGCAGTTTCATGTTATGCCCTCTAGTTTTACAGGTTCCCCATCTTTGGAAGAGGTTTGTTTGTTCATCATTTCTCTTTAAGTATTTAAAGGTCTGAATCATATCTCCCCTGTCCCTCCTTTCCTCCAACGTGCACATATTTAGGTCTTCAAGTCTCTTCTCATAAGGCTTCTGACGCAGGCTCCAAATCATTTTGGTTGCCTTCCTCTGAACAGTCTCCAGTCTTTTTACATCCTTTGCAAGATATGGTCTCCAAAACTGAACACAGTATTCCAAGTGAGGCCTCACCAGTGACCTATACAGTGGCATAAGTACCTCTTCTTTTCTGCTGGTAATCCCTCTTTGTATGCAACCCAACATCCTCCTGGCTTTTGCCACCGCCTTGTCGCACTGTTTTGCCACCTTGAGATCAGCAGAAATAATCACACCAAGGTCTTTCTCCTGAACTGTGCATACCAACCTTTCGCCCCCTATCGCGTACATTTCTCTTGGATTTCTGCTACCCAAGTGCATGACACTGCACTTTTTTGCATTAAATCGTAGTTGCCAAGCATTAGACCAGTCTTCCAGCTTTTGTAGATCTTTCTTCATGTTAACCACTCCCTCAGGGGAGTCTACTCTGTTGCAAATTTTTGTGTCGTCTGCAAAAAGACAGACTTTTCCATTCAGTCCTTCAGCAATATCACTCACAAATACATTGAACAGTGCCGGGCCCAGGACCGAACCCTGGGGCACCCCGCTAATCACCTTCCTCTCATCCGAGTGAGCTCCATGTACAATCACCTTCTGTCGTCTGTCAGTCAACCAATTTCTAATCCAGTTTACCATCTTGGGACCCATCCCCAAGCTACTGAGTTTGTTGACAAGCCTCCTATGAGGAACAGTATCAAAGGCTTTGCTGAAATCCAGGTAGATGACATCCATCGCATGCCCCTGATCTAGTTCCCTGGTCACGCAGTCAAAGAACTCGATCAGATTTGTTTGGCAAGATCGTCCTTCGGTAAAACCATGTTGCCTCGGGTCTTGCAACCTGTTGGTTTTCAGAAAGTTCACTATTCGCTCTTTCAGGAGCGCCTCCATTACTTTTCCTGCCACCGAGGTAAGGCTCACGGGCCTGTAGTTTGACACTTCTTCCCTGTCACCACTTTTGTCTAGAGGTACGACATCAGCCATTCTCCAGTCCTGAGGAACCTCTCCTGTTTCCAAGGATCTGTTGAAGACATCCTTTAACGGTCCTGCAAGAACCTCTCTGAGCTCTTTCAGTATCCTGGGATGTATCCCATCCGGTCCCATGGCTTTGTCCACTTTCAGTTTAGCAAGTTGTTCTAACACCTCTTCTTCTGTGAATGGTGTGGTATCTACTTCATTCCCATTTTTATATTTGGGAGTCACAGCTGGTCCATCCCCAGGATCTTCTTTAGTAAACACAGAGCCGAAGTAATTGTTTAGCAATTTCGCTTTTTCAGTGTCACTTTCCACGAATCCTTTCCCAGCACTTCTGAGTCCTGCAATTCCAACTCTGATCTTTTTCCTTTCCTGAATATACCTAAAGAAATCTTTGTTGCCACCCTTAACATCTTTAGCCATCTTTTCCTCTGCCTTTGATTTTGCTATCCTTATTACTCTTCTACACTCTTTGAGTTGGATCCTGTATTTATTTCTGTGTTCTTCTGTCTGCAAGCTTTTGAATTTTGCAAAAGTTGTGGTTTTTGCCTTTATATGAGCAGCCACCTCTTTGGAAAACCAAATAGGTTTCCTTCTCCTCTTGCTTTTATTTACTTTTCTTACATATTTATCTGTTGCCCCTTTTATTGCCTCCTTTAGTTTAGCCCATTGCAATTCCCCTTCCTTTATCTCTTCCCACCCCGTCATCTCCTCCTTTACGTACTCTGCCATTTTATTGAAGTCAGTGTATTTGAAGTTTAGGACTCTGAGCTTGCTATGATTGGCCTGTACCATGGCTTTTATTTCAAACCACACTGTGTGATGGTCGCTGTTGCTCACAGGGGCACTCACGCAGACATTCGACACACTATCACTGTTGGTGAGCACTACATCCAGCGTTGAGCTTTCCCTGGTTGGTTCCATCACCATTTGTCTACACCTGATTTGAAGGAGAAATACTAACATCATGTGAAAAGAATTTACAAAGGGAAAAAGGGGGGTGGAGTGTAGCCAGCCTTAATAGTAATGAAGGAGGTGGACACCAATCTATAGCCTGCAGGGGGTTGCCAGAAACCCTAGCACCGGCCCTGCGTGGATGTCTAGGAATAGCCTAATAGTTAGAGTAGTGGGCCAGGAACAGGGAAGTCAGGGTTTAAATCCTACTGCTGCTATCATTGAGATTGTGCAGAGTATTGGGGTGATGGAATACTTTATTCTCTACACCTTCATGATGTTTTTCAACCAAAATGAATTCTTTTCAGATCCCCGTTTGTGTCTGGGGCAGATCTAACTTAGACATGACTAAGAATAAGAATGCTTTGTTTTGTGGAGCTAAGTTACAGTTATTTCCTGATGTTTCCAGGGCGACACAACTACGGAGGAGGGCTTTTTTGGCCCTGAAGCCGAGGGTGTTGGCCCTGGGAGCTACTTTTTTTTCTTCGGTACCCTTGTGAATGTGTAATATTGCTAAATAGGGATAGGTTTATCTTTGTGGAATCTTCTCAGTTAGAGGCATTTTTGACTACCAGGGAAGGGCAGGATTGATCTTTGGATGAGGGAATATGGGGTAAAAAGTGGTTTTTTGGGCTGCATGTTTGAGCACTAGTTTGTTCCTATTGCCTGTATATTTGGTTTTTGTATTCCTATTAGTTGTTCTCCCCGAACTGTGGACTAAGGGTTGCAATTTATTATTGGTGCATACTATTATCTTTATGTAAAATTTAATTATTAACCATTTTTCTTGTATACTTGCTTGTAAGTATTGGTGTTATAAAATTATAAATAATATTAAAAAAAAAAAAAAAAGACGTGACTCCAAACATCAGGATGTTTCTGAGATCGGGTGAGGACGTCCAGGTTCCCGGGAATGCCCCCAGCCACGCTTGGATGTCCATAGACCCGGCTTCTAAAATGGCTCTGGAGACATCTCTGTGCCTATTTTTGGATGACCAAAGCACAAATAGGGCTTCCAAAATGAACCCCATCATATCCTAGCATCCAGTTCTTTATCTCATACACAACAAATCAGAAAAATATGCATGGTGTCAACACCAGAGAACAGCTACCACAATCCTATAGGCTTAACCATGCTTAATAGATGAGGCAAATGGACCCAGTGTCAAAACAGTGGATTTGTTCCTTCATCATGGCAAAAAAATGGCTGCTTGCAGTGAAAACAATGTTTTACAGTTTATGTAGTTAATTTTCATATGCTTTAATCAATCAAAATGCACTAGAGTAGGGAGACTGCTGTTAACAGAAACCTAGATCTTCAATGCATGCTTTGAAGTTCACCATCTGCAGACCAGGATGCATGGGTCTTCAGCTCCATTCTTCAAATACATTGTAAATATTGTATGCCTGAATGGTTTTACTGGTGTGCACAGTATAGACTTAGGCAGTTCAGCATAGTAGTACTACTTAACCAAGTCTATCTTGAGATTAACAAGTAGTGTATATTTAGGGAAGAACACTGCAATTTCCCCCACCCCAACTGTATTCAGATTGATGTTTGGAACGTTGTCTTTAAGCAACAAGCAAGTGATTTGGGTGTCATAATTGACTCTGCCTTATCCATGAATCCTCAGATAAGGAAAGCAGTAAAGAGAGCTAGATTTAAATTGTAGATTATATGTCATCTTAAAATATATCACTAGTCAATCTTCCGACTGTTGTGCAGGCCTTGGTAATTCCTCATTTAGACTACTGCAATGTGATTTACTTAGGCTTGCCAAAGGGATTTGTTTGTTCTCTTCAGGTGGTTTAAAATTCTGCTGCCAGGGTGATAACAGGTACTAGAAGATTTGATCATATCAGTATTGTTCAAGCTACATTGGCTTACAGTCTTTTGGAGGGTCCATTTGAAGATCATTAATTTAATTTACAAGGCATTTCCTCATGAAGCCCCAGTCTGCCTTACAGCAGTTTGGAAATTATACCACCCATCCAACATGTTTAGATCGGATAGCTATGGATGACTGAGAATACTAACTTTTCATCAAGTGTATCTTAACAAGCTCCAGTTGTGAACATTCTCGATAGCAGGTCTGTTTTATGAAACATGCTCCCTACTGAACTGAAAATGATCAACAATTTTTTGGCTTTTAGAAATAGACTTAAAGCCTATTTATTTAGGTAAGCATGCCCAGATTTGTGGTAAGAGTTCAACCGATTTGGTGATATTGAAGGCTACTACAGGAAATGTCTATGTATGTATGCATGTTTTAAGTTGATTTTATGCTTTATTATTTTTGTTATGTCACTTATGTTTTTAGGTTGTGTTTTTGTCATGTGATTTTAGCGTATGATGTATCTTGATTAAGTTACAATGATCTATTTATGCATTGATTATGTATCTATTTTTGGAACCTGCTTAGACTTTGCAGATAAGCAAGTAATAAATGTGCATGGATAGATAAATAAGCTAATTAATTAATTAACTGAATATAACAGGTACAACTTTAGAAGCCCTGTTCATGTTTTGGACATCTGAAAATGGGCACAGAAATGCCCAAAGCACAGAGATGTCTCCAGAGCCATTTTACAAGCCGGCTCTGAGGATGTCAGACTCTGAACAAAAGAGATAAAAACCTTAAGGCCCGAGAAAATCAATAGACATAAACCAATTACTCAGCCTTAGTATGGTGACCTGTAAGTGAAAACAATTTTTTGTCGGAGCTAGCCGTAGGGAGGTCGAAAGGACAAAACGACCCCCACCAAGCGGGCAGCTACTTTTATTCTAAAGGTTCTTCACCAAAAAGTTTTATATATATATATATATATAACATAGAATCAGAACTTATCTCAATGCTGAAAAACGCTGGTTTCTGAATTACACGACGCGTGCGTTTCGGGCACCTTTGCCCTGTCTCAAGTGCATCAACCAGGAATTATCTTATTATTTTTGCAACAGCCGACGAAAAAACGCTGTCGATGCAGCTCAGGTCTACATTTACAATGGCTAGTCCACCATGTTTAAAAGAAGAACTAACCAATCAAATGGGGATAACCCCCACATGAAGGGGAATCCCAATTCCGATTGGAGGATAGGAACAATGACGACATCTATTTCATATAAGGCTCTGCCAGTCAATCTCCCGGTTTTAAACCACCCGGTTCGACCGTATCTAAGGAAAAGATCCATCGTTGTTCTAAACGCTGTAAACATTCTTCTCTATATCCTCTTCGGGGATTCGCGGGAACATGATCAATAACAGACCATAGTAGCTGTTCAAAAGTATGAGCCCGATCTAAACAATGAGAAACCATAGGTGCAGATATTACTTCCCGACGAAGACGAGAGGCATGTTCCATCAGACGGCGACGTATAGGATGAATAGTTCGTCCAACATACAACAAAGAGCATGCACATTTAATCAGATATACTACATATATAGAGTCACAGTTAGTATCCCAAAATATGTAGAACTTGCCGACTTTGTTGGTGTGTTACCATATATACCTCAATCTTAGAATCATCAGAAGAAATTGACGTTGAATATGCAGGATCAAGTAACCATTCCCTATGAGTAAATCTTGCTCTCTTATAGGCTTGAGCAACTACAGAAGCAGGATAACCCCGAGACAAAAGATGGTTTCAAAGATCTCCGGCATGTTCTTTATAGGATTCCAAAGACTGACAGAGACGCCTTAAACGTAAAAATTGCCCATATGGAAGGCCATGCCACAGAGGACCAGGATGAAAACTTTGATAATGTAAAAGACTGTTCCGTTGTACCGACTTTCGATAAAGAGATGTAGATAGAGCTCCATTCTCTATAGATATTTGAAGATCCATGTTCCTATCCTCCAATCGGAATTGGGATTCCCCTTCATGTGGGGGTTATCCCCATTTGATTGGTTAGTTCTTCTTTTAAACATGGTGGACTAGCCATTGTAAATGTAGACCTGAGCTGCATCGACAGCGTTTTTTCGTCGGCTGTTGCAAAAATAATAAGATAATTCCTGGTTGATGCACTTGAGACAGGGCAAAGGTGCCCGAAACGCACGCGTCGTGTAATTCAGAAACCAGCGTTTTTCAGCATTGAGATAAGTTCTGATTCTATGTTATATATATATATATATATATATATATATATATATATATATATATATATAAATTTTGGTGAAGAACCTTTAGAATAAAAGTAGCTGCCCGCTTGGTGGGGGTCGTTTTGTCCTTTCGACCTCCCTACGGCTAGCTCCGACAAAAAATTGTTTTCACTTACAGGTCACCATACTAAGGCTGAGTAATTGGTTTATGTCTTAAGACTCTGAACAAAGGCATGCCTGGGGCATTCCCAGGACTGTGGAGGCATGGTTAGGGCTTTCCCATGGACTAGGATGTCTCTACCTGATTACAGAAATGTCATGAACATGTGGTGTCACGTCTAATTTTAAACCAACTCAGAGGCATGCATAGCGATGACCAAGCATCTGAAGAGTTATTGTTTAGGCTGAAAAACATCCAGATTGTGTGGAGAGGAAAGAACTCTATCATCGCCAGTCTACAGCACAAGTTTACTATAGCAGCAGTGCGATATGAAGCCTGATTGCCCCATTCCTAACCTACTACTCTGACCTTTATGCTATCCTACACATCCAAGTTCTGGCATATGGTTCTAGGGATGTCTAAGTAGACGCCCTTGCAGACATCCCTATTGGGCATGTCCAGGTTCGTGAAATCATGTCAGCATCTGGATGTGCCTGCATTTTTTTTCAGATGTGCTGGCTTAAATGTCCCAGATTGCACTTTGACGGATCTTCTAAAATTCCTCCCAATATGCTTAAAATATCTCCCTGAAAGAGTAAATATGCAAAATTGATGACTCAATGAAAGAGTTAAGGACAGTTTAGGAATATCATTTGAAGATTTCCTGTTGACAAAAATCAAATAATTCATAAAAATATAAACACTCATCTGTTGTAGTAGCACAATGTCTGTTATTCTGAATACTATGAATCATGCTTTTAGCAAGTAGCATTTGCATGCAGGATTTTGTGATCATACATTCTGATATAACTTCCTTACTCCTTCATGGCTTTAACATACCAACACCTATAACACATACTCAGCCAATGATTTCTAAGCCTGCAATTATTAACAAAGCGACACAAAGGAGTGGGCTACTATACCAAGCCACCCCACTGCGTAAACAGCCAGCATCTATCACTAACCTCATCACTGCCTTAGCTAAACTAAGAATTTATTAACTGCATTGCGTTCCATACATTTAGTTCTGTTGCACCGAGCCTTCGCTTTGCCCCATGCTCATTCCAGAGTTATGAAACACATTCCAGAATTTAAATGAATTGCTCGGCTATGCTCCTACACACTCACTATCTCGCATTTGGTGTGTGTTTTGAGTCTCTCCTCTTCGTCATCCTCCCCCAAAAAATCTGTTTACAACAAAATGGCAATGAAACGAGAGCTATGACAAACACAATTCCACACCCAATAAGGCTATAAGGGTTCCAATGCTTTGTACAAACACCCAACTGCAGACATAACAAAACCATGCATAGGTTAGCAAAGAAAATTCTGTCTGCCCTTCTACTGTGCCATATTAAGTATAACTTCTTAGTATATATACTGTAAAGCAGGGAAATAATCAGCCGCATACTGTCCAACATGCCCTGCAACATCTGGTGTATATGCAAGCGATAAAGTTTAGAATTTGGCAGAAAAGCCCATTCCATTTTCTGTTCTCAATTCAGTCTGAAAAAATTTGCATGGTTAAAAAAAAAATACTTCAGAGCCATTAGTTTCTTTGAAAGCCGTGGAGAGTTCATGTATGTTTCTATTTTACAAGATACTCCTGGTCGGAGAGGAGACAGCATAGAGATAACCAAGTTAAAATCTATTTCCTATTGCTTTTTTGCATTCTTTATCTTTCCCCCACACCCAGCTTTTTTCTGTCACAGTACAGCAAACAGCATAGTCTAGAATCAGCTGTTTTATTTCTAATTCCATTAGTTCAAATTGAGATAGCTCGCACATCTGTTTTATTTCTGAGGATATTGTACGGTAAAGTGCCCAGCTCATTCTAACCAAGAGTAGACATTTCTATATATACTGTAACAGAGAAAACAAAAAAATAAAGTTGAAGGGGAGAGAATGAAAATAAGTTTTTGTCTTTTTGTCTGAATATGATGAAAAGAGGGTGCCTCATTTTCAGTCTAACATTCTTCTAGAGCAGCGGTTCTCAACCCTGTCTTCGGTACACACCTAACCAGTCAAATTACAGATTTTCATACACTGACACCATTGAATGCAAATCTCTCTCATGCAAATACATTGTGGTCATCCTGAATACCTGCCTGGCTAGGTGTGTCTCCCAAGAACTGGGCTGAGAACCCCTGCTCTAGATAGAGTGTGCAAGGAAATATGGACAGATGTTGCAAACATTTATTCTAACTATACTCCAATGCAAAAAATATTTCTCCAAAATTTATCAATATCAAAGTAATTTCCTTCAAAAAATGCTGGTGGAAATCAAGAGTAATGTTTGTACAATTTGTGAGGTCTATCTCACAAGCCACTTCCTATGCTCCAAGATTTTCAGAAGGCATCATCATCATTTTCCATAGTTGCCAAAAGAAAGTGCAACTTTAATTTTCAATGAGCAAATAAGGCCAATGTGCTTTACTTTCACAACATGTACCACAGACACACAACTTCATCATCAGTCATGCATTTGAGTTGCATTCCACAAAAGTAACCTAATCAGCCAACTTGTTTATTTATTTATTTTTCTTATTTATTTATTTATTTTTTATTTTATTCTCTTATATACCGCGCTATTCTGCATCAGTGCGGTTTACATTGAACAAACTGAAATTATATTGAACAGGGCATTATAACTTGGAGATAACTATTAAACAGGGAACATGGGCTATGGAGGGTTAAGTGGCTTGCCCAAGACCACAAGGAGCACCTGTGGGACTAGAAACCCCAGTCCTTCTGGCCCAAGGTTGCTGTCCTCTAGTGGGATTTGAACCCCCGACCTTCCGGCCTGAAGTACCTTGCCCCAACCACTAGGCCACTCCTCCACTCATATCCCGCATATCTCCACTTATATCCCGCACTATTCAGCATCAGCGCAGTTTAAATGTAACGATAACTGTTCAGTGAAGACAATCTACACGGAACTTACAGTATAACAGAAATGAAACATTTTTAACTTACAATATAACAGAGCCTGAAAGGAACAGCTGATCGCATTTGAGGCAGAAAGCTGATCGCGGCGGTTAAGAGCGGCGCCCCTGCCTATAGGAACGCCGTTGACCAAACTCTCCACCTCTTGCTGCAGCTCCTGCTCAATCGGGCATTTAGAGCCTGAAAGGAACAGCTGATCGCATTTGAGGCAGAAAGCTGATCGCGGCGGTTAAGAGCGGCACCCCTGCAGGGCGGGCCCGCGCCTGAGGGCCTCGCCAGAGGGCCCTTTGGCGTGGCCCTAGGCATGGCACGAAGGCGAGCAGAAAGAAAGAACACCACAGACAACATCGCAGCTGAACACAACAAGGGTCAGACCAGAGAGAAAACGTCTGTACTGCAAGTAGCCCCCTCACATACCAGCACAGCAAACCAACATGTACATAACTTTGTTTGTACCTATCTTCCTTCTCACACTCTTCCTACCATCAAACCCTCACCTCCATCATCCACACTCTAACCCCCCTTGGCATCCATCAACCACCTGGTTATACATACAACCACAATGTATCTACTCCACCACTCACAGCACATCAATGTCAAGAAGAAAAAATACGCACAAATCTCATTCCTGCACACTACATTCAAAGGACGCACACAATACAACAAAGTCTACAGAGCACGTAACCATAGAGCTCATAAATGCAAGATCCATATGCAATAAGATACACACACAATGTTCTACTTAATCAATTGGTACCTGACATCTACTCTGCATACAACTGCCCACGCACCCATAAACACGGAGGAGGGGTACTGATAATTGCAAAGAAGACTCTAAAGTTCAAAACTCAGAGCGTCACAGACACACCTCAAGGGAACACAATCAGCATCGTGAACAAATACATGGCACTCTGCCTGACTTACAGAGCACCCAGAGCCTCACCCGAAGAACTAGCATCTACGCTTGAAACAGTATGTGCCATCACCGCAAACAACAAACCCATGCTACTGCTAGGTGATTTCAACCTCAAGTCCACTAACAACAAAGATGCAGATGCCTTCCTCCAAGCAATGACTTCACTCCAATTCACTCAAATCGTCGACGTTCCAACGCACAGACACGGCTCTACACCAGACCTCATATTTGCAACCAACTACCTAACTTCAAGAGGTCTAATTTCAACACCTACAATCTTCCCAGTACCTTGGTCAGACCACTACATAATCAAGATAAAGTTGCATCTACAGAAGGACAAACTCAACAAACAAGTTGACAACACACTCATACAAAGGCGATTCAAGAAATTTAACAGAGATGCATTCCTACAGGACATGATAAAACAACTGATTACAGAAACAGACAATCTCGAAAATCAAATAACCAACTGGAACACCACACTATACAATGCTGCCTCAGCAACAGCTACCGGACCAAAGAAACTCCATCACAACAAGAGGCAAAACAAGCCTTGGTACTCTACAACCATATGACAAGAAAAAAGAGAACTCAGAAAGATAGAACGGAAATGGAGGAAATCCAAGGCAACGGATTTCCAGCTGATATACCTAACAAAACAAAAACAATACACGGATCATATCAACCAATCCAAGATGGAATTCTATACAAACATGATAAACACCTCCTTAAACAAGCCCAGAGAGCTATTCGAGATAGTGAAAATCCTCACAAAAGAGCAAAGCACTGAGGAGGAAGTACAAATCGATCCACAAAAATTTGCTGATCACATCAAGGAAATATTTCACTCCACAGAACCAACTACGCACAGCTCTTTGAACCCATCTGAATCACAACCCAAAACCTGGGACAAATTCTACTCTCCCTCAACAGAGCAGCTCTCCCACATCATATCAGCAATAAATACATGCACTGCTCCTACTGACCCTTGTCCAGTTTCATGGATCAAAGCCACCAAATCAAGCTTCATCCACTTCATACACAACATGGTGCACAACTCACTCACCCAAGGTCTTATGCCAAACCAATTAAAGCAAGCTACAGTATGACCAGTACCAAAGAAAACTACTCTTAATAAGAGCAACCCAGCCGCATACCGACCAATTTCCAGCATACCCTTTCTAGCAAAAATAATAGAAAAATCAGTACAACAACTACAGGATCACATTGACAACTATGCCCCTCTAGATGACAACCAACACGGATTTCGCCCCAACCATGGAGTCGAAACACTTCTGATCTACCTCTTAGACAACATCCTCCGAGTAATAGATAACACCAAAAAAGGTATCCTAATGATTTTCGTAGACATCTCTTCTGCATTCGACACAGTCGACCACCTAATTCTCCTGGAAAGACTAAAAAAGATTGGACTTCATGGTACTACTTTAAAATGGTTTCAATCTTACCTCACTGACAGGCAGATTCGGATCAAAGTAGGCTACAACACCTCCCAACCCATAAAAGTGCTTCAAGGAGTGCCTCAAGGGTCAGCCCTTTCATCACTTCTGTTTAACATATACATCCAACCAATATGCAACATCCTGAAAGCAAACAGCATTCAGTACACAATCTACGCAGACAATATTTTGATATACACATCTATCTCTATGGACAACCCAGACTATTCTAAAATAACAGTCTGCTTAACACATATGACAAGATGGTGTAAAGACAACAACTTTTCAATCAACTACAACAAAACGGAGGCACTAATAATCCCTCGCAACCAGGACTTCATACACCCTCCGGACAACAGAGTAGCAGATAAAACCATACCAATGAAAGCGGAAGTAAAATACCTTGGAGTAACACTGGACAGTGAATTGAATCTCAAGGCACACATAAACAAAACAGTTAAGAATGCATATCACAGGATGAGAATTATCAGAAGACTTAAACCTCTCCTCGCCACAGAACACTTCCGTACTGTATGTCAAGCGCTTATCACTGCACTACTGGATTTCTGCAACCCCATCCTTCTTGGGCTAGCAAAGCAAACAATCAAACCTCTTCAACTAGCTCAAAATACTGCAGCCCGCATTATTTCTGGCTCAACAACATGACCATATTACTCCAGTTTTGAAAGATCTACACTGGCTCCCAATCTGCTCGCGCATTAAATACAAAACGATAATAAATATATTCAAAATTAAACACCACATTTCAGCCAACAGCCTGTACACCCTCATTCATCCAGACATCAGCACTCACCCAAGAAAAAGGGGAACTTCTAACAGAGTCAGCACCTCGAGCGACTTCAGAAAAACACGAAAAGACACCACAGACAGAGCACTCTCTCTGGCTGCTCCAATAATTTGGAACTCCCTCCCAGACGAACTGAGATCGACAATGGACCTCAAAGATTTCCATAAACAGCTGAAAACAATGTTGTTCATCGAAGAATATGGTACTATCTTATAATCAACAAGAACCACTTACTTACCCCTTCCAACACTGCTATTATTTGTACAATGACTCACGATATATCTTAGGTCCTAATTGTGTGTGTGTGTATATATATATATATATATATATATATATATATATATATATATATATATATATATATAGCTCATGCTGTACTATAGCGCTCATTGTATATAGTTCACCCTAATTTAACACACTATCCACTCACACGCAAATCATAAAACCTCTTTCACTGCTTGGATTACACCCCCACTTATTTTGATTGTATTGTTATGACACCGCCTTGATTGTATGATAAAGCGGTATAGAAATACTGTTAAATAAATAAATAAACAGAAATGTACAGTTTTAACAGCGTATTTTAACAGCGTATTTATACATAACTTATGCCATCATTTTCTACGCTGCTATGTTGATTTTGCAGGTTGGGTTTCAGATATGATGCCAATGTGCATCTGTTGAACTAGTCTACATCATTGGTTCCCAACCAGTCCTCACCACACAAAAAGATGCTTCAAGGCAGTGACAAGCTGGCTAGCACATCACTACCTCTCAAACTACAACAAGACAGAGGTCCTCCACATAACCAAAGATCCATCGTTTATCCCACCATCAACACTAAGGATTGCCAACATCAACCTTGAAGTAACACCGGATGTCAAAAACTTTGGAATCGTCCTAGACTAAGGATTAAACTTACAAGCCCACATCAAGAAAACCACAATAACATCATACCATAAATTGAGGACTCTAGAGAACTTATGCCCCCTACTGAACCCCAACCACTTCCACACAGTATGCCACTCAATAACCACCCCTCAACTGGACTACTGCAACTCAATCTTCCTAGGCCTCCCAAAACACATGCTATATCCAATTCAATTGGTTCAGAACATGGCAGCCCATTTAATTACGGGTATATCAAGGCACAATCACATCTGCCTAGTTCTCAAGCAACTACACTGGCTCCCAATAATAGCACGCATGAAATACAAAGCAACACTCAACATCTTCAAGACCTTATGCAACCAATCAATGGATTACCTATATACCCTAATACAGAAAGCCTCCAATAACAGATAAAGAAGGCAACTCAATCAAAACCTACTGAACATACCAGCACAGAAAGCAAACAGTACCCAGGCAACATACAACAGAATATTCTCTATATACGGTCCATCAATCTGGAACACTCTCCTGAACAATTTAAGATCAATCAACGAAATAACAGAGTCCCGCAAGAGACTGAAAATGTACCTCTTCCAGGAATTCTTTGGAAAAGACTCCTAACAAAGTCTGCCGATGCCACAAACCGACCTTCTAAAATTCCATCCCCCCCCTTCAAACTGTCCTACCCCTCACCCCCAATTTGACCAACACAGCATCCCCAGACAATTCTCCATCCCCTCCCCTACCACAACTCCTACTCCCACCCAAGATGGATGACTTGCCAACCTGCCATCTAAGCTACAAATAGAATAAGGACACTCACTACTGTTTAAGTTATGTTTACTAAGGGTCGAATTCTGTCCCGCACATACATATTTGTACGTCCGGGCTGACCCGGACGTACAAAGGAGATCTTGATTCTGATCCCGCAGGGCATGTCAAGCCACGCGGGATTAGAATCATGAACAGGGATGTTATGTGCAGGCCGGGACTGCAATTCACATACAGCCACAGCCAGGCTAACTCAGCCAAGGCTTTTGAATGCAGCCGCGGTGCCATGGCATCATGTTGCCATGGCATTGCGGCTCCATTTAAAAGCAACGATGCTAGCCTGCAAACAGAGTTAATTCCTCGCAGCCCAACCCCTGATCCAGCCTCCTAAGGTCAGGATTGGGCTGCGGGAATTAACTTTGCACCCCCCCCGCCCCTTCCACACCACAGGCAACTTAAAAAAAACACGACCACAGAAGCTATTCCACCTCGGAGGTGGAATAACTTCCCCGGCCATTTCGCCAGCCCTGGACATACAGGGGCCCGAAATTAGAATCGGCCCTGTACATTCAGGGCCGGTGACCGCCCACTGCCTGCCCACTCTCTGCCCCCAAGCCACCTCTTTCCCACCCTCGACTAAACTTCCCGCACAACCGGCGGGGAAGATAGTCGGGGCATGCAGCCGGCACGAATAGCCCCCTAAATGTTTATTATATGATCTTAAAGTTCAAGCTGTTCTCCCCTTTCCTAAAGTTCACTGTAACTACAAAAAGTGAAATTAGACTTACCTGCTAATTGTTGTTCCTTGAGGAACTCCAGTTCAGTCTCGCACCGCTGGATAGTGCACCTCTTCCTGCAGCATGGAGAATGGGCATGTCAAAAGTCTGGTACATCTACCGGTAGCACCTCCCACCAGCTTCCAGTGATCTATTGACAAAGCAAACTCTACGGAGCAACATATAAGTAGTTATAAAACAATTTAAAACCTCAACTGATGGCTCGAACCACCAAACTAATCCCCCCTGGAAAAAAGAGAGGATAACTTCTCTACCTCTCCACCAAGAAACAAGTTAGCAAGAAGATGTGAGAAATAAAGAATATCAAAGAGGAATAGAAACAAAACCAGCCACTTACCGTTCATAACTGTCAACTTACTGAAATATGTGACTTCCTCCGGCCGGTCTTACCTAACATCCATCGACTGCTGACCCCCCTAACATTTCTCGGGAGGGAATTGGGACTGAACTGGAGCTCCTCAAGGAACAATTAGCAAGTAAGTCTAATTTCACTTTCCTTTTCGTTCCTCCAGTTCAGTCCCGCACCGCTGGGATGTAACAGAGCAGTACACTAATGGGAGGGACCTGCCAAACCGGACCGCAAGACCGCTGATCCGAAACAGGCATCGCCTGAACATCCAGACGGTAATGCTTACTAAAGGTGTGCAAGGAGGACCACGTGGCAACCTTACATATTTCCACCATCAGAACCAAGCCATGTTCCACCCAAGAAGTTGCCTGAGCTCTAGTGGAATGAGCACGTAACCCCACCGGCACCTGCTGACCGAGCAGAATATAAGCTGATGCAATCGCTTCCTTAAGCCACCTAGAAATAGAAGCCTTAGACGCTGCTTCACCTTTCCGTGGACCTCCAAAAAGAACAAACAAGTGCTCCGATTTGCGAAACAACTCTGTAGCCTTCAAATAACACTGGAGCGCCCTCTTCACGTCAAGCAATCGCAAATTACGGCCCGCTACGCTGCCATCCTGCGACCTCAACACCGGTAAGGAAACAGACTGGTTTACATGAAATGGCAAAACCACCTTTGGGAGAAAAGATGGCACTGGCCGCAACACTACCTTTTCCTTGAAGAACAACAAAAAAGGCTCTCGACAAGATAACGCCTGCAACTCGGACACTCTTCGCGCCGAACAAATGGCCACCAGAAAAACTGTCTTCAATGTTAAATCCTTCATAGAAGCTGACTTCAGCTGCTCAAATGGTTGCCTCGTCAGAGCCCCCAAAACCAGGTTGAGATCCCAAGGAGGAACTACCACCCTGCGTGGAGGCTGCAAGCGAGCTACCGCTCTCATAAACCACAAAACGTCTAGATGAGCTCCCACCAAACAACCTTGAATCTTACCACGATAACAGGCAATCACCGCCAATTGAACTCTCAACAAACTGGCAGCTAACCCCTTATCAAAACCATCCTGAAGGAAACTTAAAACCACCGGAATTGACACCGAGGACAGCCGCAGATGCTTCGCCGAACACCAGTCCTCAAAGATACGCCAGATCCTAAGATATGCCAAAGAAGTAGAACGCTTCCTGGCCAAAAGTAGGTAGAAATTACCGCCGAAGAATAGCCCCTCTTCCACAACCGAGCCCTTTCAATGGCCAAGCCGTAAGCGAGAACCGAGCTATCTGCAGCATGCGAAGAGGACCCTGAAGAAGCAGATCCTCCTGCATCGGTAGCAGCCAAGGTTGCCCGTTGAGAAGTCTCACCAGGTCCGTGTATCACGGACAACGCGGCCAATCCAGAGCTATCAGTATCATGGAACCCTGATGCGCCTTGATGCGCTGAATTACTCAGCCTATTAGCGCCCAGGGAGGAAAGGCATACAGCAGCCCCGGAGAGGGCCACTTCTGAATCAAAGCATCGAGCCCTTCGGACATCCTTTCCCTTCTCCTGCTGAAGAAGCGCCCGACCTTGGCTGACTGCCAAGTGGCCAGATGATCCATGACGGGCAACCCCCATCTGACTACCAGCTGTTGAAACACTTCCGGGTTCAACTCCCACTCTCTGGAGTCCACCCAAACTCGGCTGAGATAATCCGCCATCACGCTGTCTACGCCTGCAATGTGCACCACCAACAAAGCTACCAGCCGGAGCTCTACCCACTCGAACAGAGCTCCCGTCTCCATCTCGAGCGCCACGCTGCCCATGCCGCCTTTCCGATTGAGGTACCCTACCGCTGAAGTGTTGTCTGACAGTACTCAAACTGCGCGCACTTGCAGCATGGACTCGAACGCCCTCAGAGCTAGAGCTACCGCCCGTAGTTCCAGATGGTTGATAGACCACTGAGCTTCCTGCGCACTCCACACTCCCTGCGCAAATCATCCCTTGCAATGAGCCCCCCAGCCCACTAGGCTGGTATCTGTCAATACCGGAACCCATTGCAGTTGTTCCAATGGCATCCCCGCTGTCAGCTTCTCCAGACGTAGCCACCAAGGGAGAGATGCTTGGACACACCCCGGACAGGGCAAGCGTTTGTTCAGCGAGTCGTTCTGGTGCGACCAGCATCAAAGCAGAGACCTTTCAACAGCCGCATGTGCGCTCTGGCCCAAGGCACCACTTCCAAGGTAGCTGCCATGGTTCCCATCACCCGAAGATAATGCCAAGCCACCAGAGCAGATCGTTTCCAGAAGTTGCATACCAAAGACTGAAGGCCACGAAAACACAGATCCAGAAGAAACACCGGCCCGACCCGTGTGTCGAACCGAACTCCAAGATACTCCAAGACCTGCGAAGGCACTAACAGACTCTTGGCGGCACTGACCACCCAATCGAGACTTTGCAAGAACTGCACCACCCTTGCCATCACCCTTGCACTCTCGGCCTGGGACTTCGCACAAATCAAGCAATCGTCGAGAAAGGGATGAACTAGTACACCTTCCTTGCACAAATACACCGCCACTACCACCATAACTTTGGTGAACGTCCGTGGCGCCATTGCCAACCCGAAGGGCAAAGCTTGGAAATGAAAGTGACCCCATGGTACTGCAAACCATAAGAACCTTTGGTTATCTGGCCTGATTGGAATATTCAAATAAGCCTCGGTGAGATCGAGTGATGTCAGAAACTCCCCCTGTCGCACCGCCACCATCACTGACCTTAAGGTTTCCATGCGGAAATGGGCTACGCGCAGACAGCGGTTCACCCCCTTGAGGTCCAGAATCGGGCGAAACGCACCATCCTTCTTTGGAACCACAAAATAAATTGAGTATCGTTTGTAACCGTATTGCTCTGCAGGCAGTGGGATCATGGCCCCTAACTGCTGTAGGCGTGACAAAGTCGCCCGCACCGCCAACTCCTTGGTTCTTGCTCTGCATGGAGAAAGCACAAAGGAGTCTTGAACCGGTCGGGCCAACTCGATCGCGTAAACTTCTCTAATAATCTCCAACACCCACTGATCAGATGTTATCTGAGCCCAGGCAGGCCAAAACTCCTGAAGCTGACCCCCTACGGGTTGCAAGTCTGCCTGAGCCTCCCTCGTTTCATTGTGCCTTTTTGAAACCGGCTGGCGGAGGGTTAGAGAACCCCCTGCCCTCTCCTCTAAAACCTCGAAAGTTTTGACCTCGAAAGGGATACCTCCCTCTCTGGAAGGAGCTGAACCGCGAAGACCAAAACCGACAAAAGTCGTGAGATTGGCCCCACAGCACCGGACCCGAATTTACCCGGTTTTGGCTTGTCCTCCAGCAAGCAGCCACCCTTGGACTCACCCAAGTCCTTGACCAACTTGTCTAGATATTCACCAAAGAGCAACTTTCCCTTAAAAGGCAGCTTACTGAGTCTAGATTTGGATGAGTTATCCACTGCCCAATTCCGCAGCCAAATGTAGCGAGGGGCCGCCACCAAAGAAGACATGCTATTTGCCGAACTCCTGATCAAATCGTAATGTACATCCGCCAAATAAGCCGCCCTGGACTCCAACCTTGACACATCCTGCACTTGTTCCTGCGAAGGCCCTGCCGATTGTCGTAAACGCTGGGACCAACGAAGACAAGCCCACGCTACCCAAGCTCCACAGATTGAAGCTTGTAAAGAGAGTGCATTGGCCTCTAAAGCCTACCTTACCCAAGAATCCACCTTTCTATCCTGAGCATCTTTCAGCGCTGCGCTACCTTCCACCAGAATGGTAGTCTTTTTTGTGACCACAGACACGGCCGCATCTATCCGAGGCGAACGAAACAACTTCCGTTTCTGATCTGCTAAACGATAGAGCTGAGACATGGACCTCATGCCCCTGAGAGACTCTGAAAAATCCCACTCATCCTGAATCATCTGTCTGACAACCTTATGCACCAGAAAAACCGTCTGAGACTTCCGCACTGCCTGGATGAGCGAATCTTCCACACTCTCTTCCTCCACCGACGCGGCCTCTGGAAGTTTAAGTGCCTGCAGCGATTCCGAGATCAGAGCTGACAACTCCTCTCTTCTGAACACCCGGATAATCCGTGCCTGATCCTCCAGTTCTTGGATCTCGCCTTCTTCGAGGGTCCCTGCCGGCTCTTCTAACTCCATCTCCAAATCATCTCCTTCCAACCAATCTGAAGCTATCACTGTCTCATCTAGCATTCTCGGTCTCTTAGCCAAACTCACTCCAGCTCCCACTGCTGTTTCCGTCGCTTCCCGAACCACCCCGTGAGGTAAAACAGAGGTGTCCGGAGCAGCCCCCTGCCAATACAGACAATAAGCCTGATGCAGTAGCAATACAAAAATCTGGCGAAAAATCCTCCATCAGGGAGGCAGCAGCCTTCTGAGTGTTACTCGGCCTGGGACATGACAAGATCGAAGCTTGCCGGCGAGGAAGGGGCTTCTAGCCCCCCTCCTTCCTCCAAAAGCCCTCCGTCCCCCTGGGCCTTGGAGGGACCCCCGTCTTTAAGCTTATCTTGGAGCTCCTGCTCCATGGAAAGTGCCCTTGCCGCACAACCACTGCACACACCGTTGACCAAAACTGCCCCCGACGTGCCACACACTAAGCACTGAGGACACGCAGGCATCCAGCTCTGCCAAGTCCCAGTAATACACACAGCGCTTTCTCCACTACGATATTGTAACCCCTGAAAACCCTTCTAGTCCCCAAAGGACCACCAGCTGAAAGTAGATTGGAACAGTGCAAGACCTGAGCTTAACTCCAAACACCTCCTTAACAAACCATTTACTTTTAAAAATTGCTCTTTTATTTTATTTATTTATTTATTTATTTTAAGGACGCCTCACAGCTATAAGAGTCCCCCGCAGAAAACGGAGATGGAATCAACCCCTATTCAGCCTGCCGCCACCACCACTAGGAAACCTCCTTGGCAGAAAAAATAAGTTCCCTCTAAAACCGTGGGGGAAAAAACGTCACAGCCTGCAAAATGGTGCTGAGAAATAGAGCAGTCGGCTTCCCATGAGGTAACAGGCCTCGCAATGGGAAAAATGAATAGATAGCACTTACCTGCCCTCTAAATGCTTGTGCAGCGATCCGGAGCAAAATCGCCATCAAACCACTTCGTTTTCTGCCATCCCAGCTCCCAGCAACTTGCAGACAGGCTATGAGGCTGGATAAGCACTGCCGACGTCTGTGCCGTTCAACTCCCGGCACGGAAACAAACGGCAGGCAGAGCAGCAAGAAACAGCAACTCCCCACCGTGCCGACTAGGCAGGGAGTGCAGCCAGACACCCGAAATTGAAATTGGTGGAAAAGGAGAGCAGGGATCCCCTCTACCTGCTTCCTTCCCTGCCCAGCTCTGCGAAACTTTTTTTTTTTTTTTTTTAACAACTCTAAAAATAAATTAAAAGTACAGGACCCACACAAAAAGTAAAAAAAAAATATATATATATATATAGAAAACTTAACACTACTTTTATGCTCCTCTTGCTGAGCCTAATTCCTAGGCTTACAACCTCCTGCTGCATGGAGACTGGACACACTAAGAGCTGGTGGGAGGTGCTACCGGTAGATGTACCAGACTTCTAACATGCCCAGTCTCCATGCTGCAGGAAGAGGTGCACTACCCAGCGGTGCGGAACTGAACTGGAGGAACGAAAAGGAACCCATGTTTATTGTAAACCACTTTGATACCATGAAAAGTGGTATAGAAGAGATCTTAAATAAATAAACAAAAACAGTCAGGTACATGGATAACCACAATCAATATGCATGAGAGAGATTTGCATGCATGGCCTCAATTATATGCATCTTTAGATTGGCTAGGTGTTTTCCCAGGACTGGATTAAGAACCCCTAGTTTAAATCAGTTTATATGACAAGACCCAGACACAGCCCTAAAGGTTATGATGCTGCACAAGTGCATACATCTTTAAAAAATATATATATATGACGAGCCAGTTCTGGTTATACAGTACCATTCAAGGATTTCCATTTGGTTCCAGAAGAGGCCACCATACCTAAAACCTAACACTACTAACACTGAATAAGCAGAACTTAAGTTGAACTGTTTGAGATGACAGTATATTCAAATGCAGCTTCCCAAATCATTAAATACAAAAGCATATATGATAAACAGGAAGAACTGTTGAAAAAGCAATCAAATGAGTGAACAAATACCTACAAGTTAATGCATATACAATAAATTTCTGTACACAACAATTTTAGTGCACATAGAAGGCATACATTTAAGACAAATGTGCACAAAGAAACCCAAAAAAATCACAAAAACATCATTTAAAATTAAGACTAGCCAAACTTTCTTGGTCCACTCACATCCCCTACCCCTCCACCATGTGATCACATAAGTATTTCACCTACAGCAAACAGTTTATTTGAGATATCCAAGGGCCACCAGCTGAACATAAACGAAGAAAGGCAGGTAGTCAAACTAAATTGCAGTCTAATTTAAAAAAAAAATTCAGACACTGATATTCGTCTTCACTAATAATTCTTTCCTAAAAATCATATATTTGCTTTCTATTCAGAGCCTATCTTTATCTTTATTTAAAACTTAATATACCACCAGAACCGAGGCATATGGCGGTTTACAATAAAAACAAAGGGAATACTGCTGAAGAAGGAAATGGAAAAGGAACGCCATTTGTTGATAGGAAAGGGACAGCGTTAGAGGAAAGGGATAGTAGGCAGAAATAACAACAAGAAGAGTAAGTACTCATTGGGTATCAACGAGGGGGGGAGAGGAAGAGGGAGAGGGGTGAGGAAGGTCAAAAGCTGTGCAGAAAAGAGTTTCGTTTTGAAGGCGGGAAAAGAAAGTTCCAGACAACGGCACAAGATGATTTATTAATAACAGTAGCTCTGAGATTATGCTGTCAAGCGTATTACGTATTATCATTAGTAGTGATATTTCCTAAAGGCTTTTTAAAATGTATTTATAAAACCCAAAAGCAAAGTAATTAAAATATAGGCACCACAACAAAAAGAAAGCAAAATTACACCCATATAAAAGAGTGGCCTATTGTCTAAACTGCGCTAACAAATTAACCTGGGAATTAGCACACTCTGATCATTAGCATGGGTCCACACTAACAGTGCCAATTGTGAAACGGGCAGAGAATGGGAGGCAAGTGAGCAGGGCTGAGAGATTTATAGTTAAAGTGCAGTACTACATGTTTATTGCCACCTGAACAAATGTAGCTATCTGCAAAGCAGTTTACGTGCTGTAAATATATTTCTTCTGCATTAATAACTGTTTTTCATGTGTAAAAGGGCTTTTATATAATTACTCTAGCTTAGGGGATACATGCATATATTTTTATTAGTATTTAGCTCACGTCTTTTCAGTAATAGTTCAAGGAGAGTTACAGTCAGGTACTGTAGGTACAATCTAGAAACACAGAAACATGATGGCAGAAAAAGACCATATGGCCTATCTGGTCTGCCCTAAGTTTGTATCTGAGGCAGCGAAGGGTTAAGTGACTTATTGAAGGCCACAAGGAGTGCCAGTGGGATATGAACACTTATCTCTGGTCACAAGGCCACTGCTCTAACCACAAGGCTACTCTCTTCCACCTATGGAACAATTTCATTTATTGGAATACTTTACATCACATTTCGTATCGCCTGTCTTTTCTTCTGGTCCTATGTTGGGGGTGTGGTGCCTTTTTTTGACTGTGGTATGTTCTGGAGTGGAGTATGAGCAGACTCCCAGTTTATGCACATATTTTATGAAATATGTGTTTAAGCGTATACTTGACTCACAAGCATTATGATGACATTGATGCAAAAATCAAACATTAAATTCAAATGTTTGTTTTCTGCAGCACTGCCATTATAACAGAGGAACCTTCGACAAGACTAAGGTAACGCTGACTTCCCGATGCAGCTTAGCAAAACCCAGCATTCGGTCAGGTCTTTCTGGCATTTCCCTGAGGCGTTCAGAAAATGTCTATGCAGAACTTCCTCAGATAAATTAATATTTATTTAACGTCTGACGTGCTATGTCTTATAAGCCATAACTCTTATGCCAATTTTAGATTAAGTTTTTATGTGGAAAGTTTCAGTTATTATTTAAAAGCACTGGAACACTTGAGACGGAAACAAGTACTTTGGGGCAGATGAATGATATGTAAAGGATTGCCATACAAAGTAAAGGAAAACGGGCTAAATATTGCCCACATCTGATGGTCCCTTTCACTTTAAAATTAATCTACTAGATTAACTTATGCATTGGATTTTGGCACTGTGTTTGTTTAATTTTCCAATTTTTTTCCCCTCTGCCATTAGACCCACTTGAGCATCTCCCTGATGCTTTTAAGCAATTTGTACCTCTTTCACTCTTTCATTTTACAAAACTTCTGAAATCACTAAACTCGTGTAACTCCTTAGCTGATGCCATGCCTTCCTCCCTTATCAAAAACGGCTGGAATACCTTTGGCCCACTTTTCTTAGATCTGCTAAATTGTAGCCTGATCCATAGAGAAGTTCCATCTTCCTCAAAGGATGTCATAGGTCATCCTCTTCAGAAAAGGCAAAACCTATGCCAAATTTCCCCTTCCCAGCCAAATTACTTGAGAAAGCAATCTTTGAACAAGTCTTAGGGGTATGTTTACTAAATGGCGATAGCGGCTTCCATGCAATATCAGAGTCGCGGCGCCACTGAAATCAATGGGGCCACGGCTCAGATATCGCACAGAAGCCACTACCGCCATTTAGTAAACATACCCCTTATTGTTCTGGGAAGCAAACAACTCCTTTCATCCCCAGCAATCAGGCTTCCATTCCTATCACAGCACTGAGACAACACTTCTGGCCTCTTAAATGAGACAGCAGTCCATCTTGATAGTCTCAGCGATGTCTTGATAGTGCAACTCTATCTAAGTGCTGCATTCAATGTGATTGATTACATCCTTCTTCTCAATCGAATACATGACTCAGAAATACTGTGCTAAATTGGTTTCAATTCTCCCTCTCAGACTGGATCTTTCAAGTTTCTATCGAGGGCTCTGTATCCAAGATCCACACTTAAATCTCTGGTGTCCCACATGGCTCCATGTTAATTGGCCACTCTTTTCCATCTCTTCATTTCCACCCTCATCTTGCTGATCCAAGAGCTCAATCTCAGCTCCTATTTTTATGAGGATGACACAACTGATCATTCCTACAGACAACAGGGATCATATTTTTCAACAGAACCTTCAATCAAAATTTAATAAAATTGCAGACTGGCTTCAGAATCTTAAAATGGCATTCAACCCTCAAGAGAACCGAAGCATTATGGTTTTCCCACAACCAAAAACCTCTTCCTTTTCAACACTGTATCTTAGTACAGAGACCCATTCGTTCCCTGGGCGTCATTCATGACAGCCAGCTTACCTTTTCGCTTTACATATCAAAGACTGTTAAAAGCCGTTTTTTCTCCCTCAGAAAAATTAAGGCTATCAAACCATACCTTGATCCTGGAGCACTAAAAACAGTTATTTGCTCCCTTGTGATTAACAAAATAGATTACTATAACTCCTTATTGGCAGGAATCTCCCAACATCAATTAAAGAGATTCTGCATTATCCGAAATACAGCAGTTAGACTCATTTACAACACTGAGAAATCAGATCATGTAATCCTGTTGTTGTATGAGTAACACTAGCTCCCTGTTTCTCATAGAATCAAATATAACATTCTTTTACTAGTTCATCAGGACTTTTATACTAGCCCAATACATCTCCATTCGCAACTTGCTCCTTACCATTTAACCCAAACCTTGTGCTCAGTCAATCAAAACCTTCTAGTAGTCCCATCCAAAACCTCGAGATCTGCAAGTCCATTGCTTTTTGTTTCTCTGTCCCTCACCTTTGGAATGATCTTCCAACAGAACTTCGGCTGGAATCTTCATATAAGAAATACAAGACAGGTCTTAAGACCTTGTTTTTTTGGGGTGTGCCTTTCCATAAAAGCAGAAAGGCACAGCGACAAACTCCCTAATTTTTTAAAAACCTTCCTTCTCCTCATGTGTCTCAGCTATATGTTTGTGTCCTTGATTAATATTGTTTAATAACATCTTATTGCCCTTCTGTCTCTTAGTCCATATCCTGAAGGCATTTATGAGTTTTTTTATACTCTTGGCATACGCCCCCCCCCCCCCATTTTTTTTATTGGAAACTTAGGAGTTTTTACTACTAGCAGTATATAAATACTGCAAATAAATAAATCAATTTTGTTTTAAGGCACGGGCGCGTTCAAAGCACCCAATCCCAGACCAATGTGGTGCTACTCCTGTAGGCACTAGAAGGGGGCTATGCTTAGCGTATGGTTCCGTGCATACTTACCAATGTTCTCCACCCACGTTCCCACTACGGTATTGTTATCTGTTTCTCATATTGTTCTGACCTGAAGAAGGTTTTACTCTTCAAATGCTAGTACAAAAATGCATTAAGTTAGTTTAATATAAAGATATCACCTTTTCCTTTTTTGCTTTTTTATTTAACTACCATTAAATTGGACTAACATGGCTATTGTTACTTTACTCACTATGAGAGACATTCTCCTGCTAAAGATCCTATGGGCCCTTACAGCTGTAATGTGTGCTAAGTCACAAGGTCACATGACAGAGAGAGAGAAATATATTACTGACTGAAAACATGAGAACCAGTTTTGCAAGTTATCCATTGGACCACTGATGTCATATGCAACTCTTGCATGAATAGTGTTTTAGTTAGAGGATAGGATTAGAAGTAAAAATATTTTTCATATTTATCAAGGTCATATAATACTGCCTTTCCTAAGAAGGTGAGTGCCCCTCATTACTCAAGAAAAAAGACAAAGTCAGCCAGGAGAATCGTTGATTGTAGCGTCAGCAACCATGAGAATACGGCTAAACTGCCACTGGTCACTATACACCCTGTAACTGTACCCCGATATGGAAATGATATGAACAATGCCTAGACAAGTAATACATATAGCCACATGTTTAGGGACACTGGCGTTTAACATTTTCCCATAAAGAGAGAAACCAAGATAAAAGGTCGTTAAATGAAGATAGAAGAAAAGAGGCTCTATGAAAGCATAATAAATGTCTTTACAGAGAATAGGCTGGGTATCTAGTACAGCTCACCTGCAGGGAGAGTGCAAATAAAAATAATGAAGAATTCAAGTATGCCCGAGACAGAAAGAAAGAGTTGAATTGTGGCCTAAATTATGGTCAAGTCAAAAATCCTGCAAGCAAATTCATTTCTGCAATTTTCAAACAGTGCATCTTTTATCCAAGCATTTAATTTTAGTCAATTTCTGGAAGGGGAAAGTTTGAACAATTGGAAATGACACAAGCAAACACTTTGCAGAAATAGTCATACTTTTTCTACCTTTCTTCTGCTCTGAACTGAGACTGAGTGTTGAGACAAGACCTGCAATTGCTGGGAAAGAAGCTGCACTTGTGAGTATTCACCTGCTGGAAAACTGTCTTAAAAATTAGGGAAAGGGAGATTTGGGTAAAATGAAATGAAGTAATTAGTCCTTACCTGCTAATTAGTGTTCCTGAAGGAACTGCAGTCCAGTCCCTTTAGTTCTGGGTTGCGCAACTCTTCCAGCAGTTTGGAGGCTGAGCCCATCATCGTTTTGATGATGGTGTAGTATAAATAACCACTGGCACCACCCACAGGCACCAGTAATCTTATTGAAAAAGCAGACTTATCGGATAGCCAACTAATAACCTATAACGCCATATAAACAAACTACAAACCAAAACTTTCTTCTATTTTGTTTTTTGGAAGTTACGGGGGAAGAAAGGAAGGAAGGGGAAGGAAGGAGAAGGTTCAGCCGAGACCGACATTGCCTCCACCCGCACCCACAGGCCCCCTCCTAGCAGGCCGCCCCGTCACGTACTTTGACTTCGGTCCGTTAACCCTTTTTTTAAGAGAAATTCTGCCAGCCGAAAAACCGAACCAGGGCGGGATCAGGGACTGGACTGGAGTTCCTTCAGGAACACTAATTAGCAGGTAAGGACTAATTACTTCTTCCTTATTGTAACTCCAGTCCAGTCCCTTTACTTCTGTGATGTAACAGAGCAGTTCAAACCTGGGTGGAGTTCGCCATTCCGGACCGAAGTACTGCATCCCAAAATCTGGCATCCGCTCTCCTCTGGACATCCAGCCTGTAGTGCTTGGAAAAAGTATGTAGTGAGGATCACTTAGCCACTCTACAAATGTCCAGTGGCGGAACCAAGCTATACTCTGCTCAGGAAGTCGCCTGTGCCCGAGTTGAATGTGCGCGAAGACCTACTGGGACCTGCTTCCCTTTCAGGATATAGGCAGAGGCAATCGCCTCCCTGATCCACCTAGAGATGGAAGCCTTGGCCGCTGCCTCACCCTTATGCGGCCCTCCAAATTGAACGAATAAACGTTCAGACTTTCGAAAGGACACCGTGCAGGAGTGGTAATGTTTCAGTACTCTATGTACGTCCAGGAGACGCAGCTTATCCCCATCCCCCCCTTTCGACCTTTTCCCGCTAAGGACGGGAGCAAAACTGTTTGGTTCACATGGAAGGGAGAGAATACCTTGGGTAAGAAGGGACTGTCAACAAGACCACCTTATCCTTAAAAAATGAAAGAAAGGGAGGCTGAGAAGACAGTGCTTGAAGCTCAGAGACACGCCTAGCCGAACAGATAGCTACCAGAAACACCGTCTTTAGGGTCAAGCCTTTAGGGCGGAGCTCCTTTCTGGTTCAAAAGGCTCCCTGGTTAAGGCATTCAATACCAGATTGAGGTCCCAAGGAGGGATTACAGATCTTTGCTGGGGCCGTAACCGCTTGACTGCCCTTAGGAACCTGCCCACATCACCGTGGTTTCCTAGAGATTTTCCCCGGACTTTACCCCTATAACAAAAAATGGCTGCTAACTGAACTCGCAATGAGCTAGGCGCTAGACCTTTCTCGAACCCTGCTTGTGGAAACTCCAGAACCTCCGGGACCGAGGCTGCCAGAGGCTTCTTGCGATGTTCCGCGCACCATGCTTCAAATATGCGCCAAACCCTGACATAGGAAAGGCAGGTCAAGCGTTTTCGCGCGCTCAACAATGTCGAGATTACCGAACCTGAGTAACCCCGCTTCTGGAGCCACGCCCTCTCAATAGCCAGGCCGTAAGCGAGTATCGATGCACGTGAGGCATCCGTACTGGTCCCTGCCGTAACAGATCCCTTCTGTCGGGGAGCCGCTAAGGTCAATCGGCCGCTAGCCTCACCAGATCTGCATACCACGAGCGACGAGGCCAATCCGGGGCTATGAGAATTACCAATCCTTGGTGGGCTTCCACTCGCCACAGAACCCTCCCTATGAGAGCCCAGGGCGGGAACACATACAGGAGACCCTCTGAAGGCCACATCTGGACCAGGGCATCCAAGCCCTCGGACATCCTTTCCTTCCTGCGACTGAAAAAACGTCTTGCCTTGGTCGTTGCGTATCGTGCTACCATTTGGTCAAACACCTCCTGCGCCAGCTCCCACTCTCCGTGGTCTATCTTGAACCTGCTGAGGTAATCGGCCATCACGTTTTCTGAACCGGCCACGTGCTGTGCTGATAGAGCCAACAATTGGGCTTCCGCCCACTGTAATAGGCTGTCTGCTTCCTTCTCCAGGGAGGGACTGCTTGTTCCCCCCTGACGGTTGATGTAGGCCACCGTGGTGACATTGTCGGAAAGGACGCAGACTGCCCTTTGCCGAACTAAGGGCTCGAGAGCTCTGAGTGCAAACACTACTGCCCGCAACTCCAGTCTGTTGATGGACCACAGAGACTCCCTCGGAGTCCAGCTACCCTGTGCGAACCGGCCCTCGCAATGAGCACCCCAGCCTGCTAAACCTGCATCCATTGGGAGGTTCGAGGGGCATCCCGCATCCTAGGTTCCTTGGGCACCGCCACCGCAGAAGAGCCCTCCTGACCCGTGGAGGACAGGGCAGTTGCATGGACAAGGGATGATGCTGATGGGACCAACGCCGTAACAAGGCGCGTTGAAAAGGTCGCATATGTGCCTTGGCCCACGGCACTACTTCTATCGCCGCCGCCATGGTGCCCAGCAGTTGAAGGTAATGCCAGGCGGTGGGGTTTCGTCTTACTAGGAACCGTGAGATGAGGTCTCTCAGGTCCCTTAATCTCTGCTTTGATAGGAAAACCCTTCCTCTCCTGGTGTCGAATCTTGCTCCGAGGTACTCTATCTCCTGCGAGGGAATTAGTCTGCTCTTTGCCCGATTGATGACCCACCCCAACTCTTCCAGGAATTCCACCACTCTGGCTGTAGCCGAACGACTCTCCACTTCTGACTTCGCCCGAATCAGCCAATCGTCCAGGTAGGGATGAACCAGAATTCCCTCCTTGCGAAGAGCCGCGGCCACCACCACCATCACTTTAGTGAACGTCCTGGGGGCTGTTGCTAGGCCAAAGGGTAGGGCCTGGAACTGAAAATGACCTCTTGGTACTGCGAATCTCAGGAACTGCTGATGAGACCTTCGGATCGGGATATGTAAGTATGCTTCCGTCAAGTCTAAGGATGTCAGGAACTCCCCCTGCCTTACCGCCGCAATGACAGACTTCAAGGTTTCCATTCGGAAGTGAGGTACTCTGAGACAGCGATTGATTTGCTTTAGGTCTAGGATTGGCCGAAAGGATTCTTTCTTTGGTACCACGAAATAAATTGAGTATCGACCGGACCTGTATTGGTCTCTCGTAACAGGAACCACCGCTCCTAGCGCTATAAGCCTTGAAAGCATATTCTCTATCACCGCCCTCTTTTCTGGTGGACCACAGGGAGACTGAACAAAGGCTGGAAGTACTTGTTTTGCAAATTCGAGAGCGTACCCCTCTCGGATTACTTCCAAGACCCATTGATCGGATGTGACCTGGGACCAGGTGGGAAGGAACTGCCTTAAATGACCCCCCACTGGCAGGCCTTCCTCCTGGACCCCCGTAGTTTCATTGAGGTTTTCTGGGGCCCGTGGAGGAGGAAGAGGCCCCAAAACCTCTACCTGCCCCCCGAAATCCCCTGAAGCCTTGACCCCTAGAGGGGAAGCGGCCCTTAGGAAAGGAGTTTGATCTGGCCTGCCGGAATCTCCGGAAATACCTTGGCTGATTCCGAGCCGGAGCAGGCGAGCAGCCTTGTTTGGGCCTGTCTTCCGGGAGCCTGCCCTCCTTAGACTCGCCTAGGTCCTTTACCAACTTATCCAGGCTTCCCCAAACAACAGTTTCCCCTTGAAGGAAGACGACTCAGGCGCGCCTTTGAAGAGGCATCCGCTGCCCAATTATGTAACCACAAATACCGTCTGGCTGCTACCACCGAAGCCATATTCTTAGCCAGACTCCTAATGAGGTCGTACTGACTATCTGCCAGGTAGGCAGATCCGGATTCTAACCTAGCCGAAACCGCCTGCGCATCGGCTGAGAGACCATCTACCAGTTGAAGTTGTTGGGACCACCTCAGACAGGCTCTAGCTACCCACGCCCCTGATACTGAGGCCTGTAAGGCGAGAGCACTAACATCAAAGGCTTGCTTCAGCAGCGTGTCTAATTTTCTATCCTGACTATCCCTCAGAGCCGCGCTGCCCTCGACCGGGATAGTCGTCGTCTTTGTTACCGCCGATACCGCCGCGTCCACCTTTGGTGACTTCAGCAAGTCCTTGTCCGGTTCCGGTAATGGGTACAGCCGAACCATAGCCCGGACTCCCCTCAAACTTGATTCTGGTTGGTTCCATTCCTCCTGGATCATCTGATGCACCACCCTGTGGACCGGAAATACCTTCTGCGACTTTCTGACGGCTTGAATCAACGGATCCTCCAACGCTTCCTCTTCTGTTGAAGTGTCCGAGGTCATATTGAGCACCTTCAGAGATTCATTTATCAACGCCGGGAGCTCCTCACGACAAAAAACTCGAACTATGCGAGACTGTTCCTCCTCCGGAATCTCTCCCTCTTCGAGCTCCTCCTCCTCTTCCCCTACTTCTTTGTCCGAGCTCTCCTCTCCCCGGGTGTCATGAGACAGGGACATGAGAGGCCCCTCGCTCATTAGCCTTGCGCATTTAGGAGGGACCCCAGAGTCATGGGTCCTTGTTCTACCCGGACCAGCAAGCCCATTTTCTTTGGCTACCACTGACTCTGCCGTTCCTTGCCGGCGCATACAATAGGCCTTGTGTAACAGGAGGACAAATTCTGGAGAAAAGTGTTCCCAGTCCTCCGTCACCCCACTGGAAGCGGAGGGAAGGGACTGGGAAAGGCCCGGCAAATTTAAGGTTGAAGGAGGAGGAGAAGAAGATTCCCCTCCCCCCTCCAGAGGGTCTCCGGACCCCTGGGAAGCTTGAGCCACGGTCAAGTGGATTTCTTGTTCCACGGAAGCAGCCTCTGCAGCACACCCCCTGCAGACTCCGGCTTCTGAGGCCATACCCCTATGGGTACCACAGGACGGACACCGTGGTTTGCCCGTCATATCCCCTTTTTGCAAGAATACTTAGAGTACACCCAAAGGCAGAATTCAAAAAACAGAACTTCTAAATAAATCAAATAAATCAATGAAATGAAATTTAAATTAAATTTAAATGCACTCCGAGATTTAAATCAGGGGCCTGTAATTAAAATTTCCACGAGCTCTCCCCTCCCCCAAACGCTAAAAAACAAATGGCACAGAGAAGACCACCCCCCTTCTTTTTTTTTTTTTTTTTAACGGAAATAAAATAAACCTGCGTGCAAACTTCTTTTAGTACTTGTAGTTTTGATGCTCTACTCCTCAGCGTGCCGTACTGCATGAGGGAACCAGCTATCCTCCGCTGGTCTCCACGTGGCAGGCCGCAGCCACGTGGAGTCTGGGCCTACAGCCGGCGGCTCTGCTCCTGCCGTCGGTCTCCGGGCTCTCCGCCGGACCTGGGAACACTTTTTCTGCCCTCCGGAGCTGCCTCTAGCGCTCAGCCGAGCCAGGGGCTGCAGTACAAGGCAGGAGAGCCATCGGGGGAAACGCGGTGCTGCCCCTAGTGCTCAGCCACCCAAAGGGCTTCAGTGCGAGGCAGAAGAGGCTAGCGGGAGGGGCCTCAGGGTGCCGGCAGGCCGAGAAAGCGAGAGGAGAGCTCTCCTATTCTCCTCGCTGCTCAGGCAAACCCTCTCCTTCCAGAAGGCAACGGCAATAAAGAATGAGAGATTTGGAAGGAGGAAAGGGGGAGGGGAGGAGAGGAGCTACGACTTAAAGGCACAGCAGCTCTAATAGCCAAGGAGTTGAAAAACTCCAAACTAATGCAATGGAATTTAAAGAAATCAACGAAAATAACTTAAAGAAATTAAAGGTAAATAAATTCACCCTAAGGCTCCCGTAAGCTCTCTGGCTTACAGGAACCCTCCAGCTGCTTGGAGGCTGAGAATACTGGTGCCTGTGGGTGGTGCCAGTGGTATTTATACCACACCATCATCCAAACGATGATGGTCTCAGCCTCCAAGCTGCTGGAAGGGTTGCGCAACCCAGAAGTAAAGGGACTGGACTGGAGTTACGATAAGGAACCTCTATTTAAAATTCTGCTTATTTATACAGTCTTAGTTGTAAAACTTTCTGTTTAGTGTCGGATTGCTATCCCAAGCTCAATCTTCGATTTATAAGCTGTTACGCTTATTAAGAAAAATAGAAAGGATTTGTTTTCAATCACCAGGTTGAATTAGGCATCTCCCTCACCAAAATTTTAGGCCTAACAGATTGTTTTATGTTTGAAGATGAACTGAAGGACTGGAACTAAACAGCATACAACCCAACTAATATGTTTTTAGGTCTTTATATTAGCTTAAGTATCCCCTACTCTTTTGCCAGCTTTAAATAACTAAACAACTCATCAATACTAAGATACAGACTGCAGTCCAGCAGCAAGATGGCAGCTATCCAGACTTTTGCACAGACTACCACATGTATGGCTAGCTTCCTTCTGTTAAGAGGTCATATATATATACACACAGTGCAAAGAGCTCCTAGCAGTGCTGAGGAGGAGCCAGCTGTCTTGGTACATGTGAGTACCTATGACATAGGAAAGGTGCAGGAGAGAGGTTCTAGAAATCAAACTTACAACTGTAGGTATTAAGTTCAAATCCAGAACCTCTCCAGAGTCTCAATAAAGTGTAGTTACTCACCTGTAACAGGTGATCTCCGGGAACAGCAGGAATTTAGTCTTCACATATGGGTATCGTCGGTACCGACGGAGCCTGTGCGGTAACGCTCCCCAGCGTCCAATAGGAACGCTTTTGGGAGCATCCCTCAGCACATGCGCGCTGCCTTCCTGCCTTTCCAACTGTCCCTCTTCAGTTAAGTTTGTAGCTGAGTGAAAGGATAGAGGGAGAGAGGAAAGAGACAAAGAGATAGAGAAACAGCTCCTAGGGGAGGTGGGTGGGTTGTGAAGACTAAATTCCTGCTGTTCCCGGAGATCACCTGTTACAGGTGAGTAACAACGCTATCTCCAGGAACAAGCAGGAATGTAGTCTTCACAGGAAGGTGCCACCCTAGAAGGTGGGAATCCTTCCTCCCATGGATCTCTGGCATCCCACCAGGGTTGGTGGGTAGGAGTTGATTTAGGTGTGAAAGAGATTTTGAAGAACAGCTTGGCCAAAGAAGACATCCCGATGGGAGGTTTTATCCAGGCAGTAGTGGCCTGTGAAGGTGTGTACCGAAGCCCAGGTGGCTGCTCGACAAATGTCATCGATAGACACAGAGTGGAGATTAGCCATAGAAGCTGCCATGGCTCTCACATTATGAGCTGTGACATGGTCCTGAAGAGGAAGACCCTTACTCTCATAAACAAAGGATATGCAATGGGCAATCCATTTAGATAAAGTTCTTTTGGAGACTGGAAGTCCCAAATGACTAGGGTCAAAAGCTATAAAAGGTTGTGAGGACTTTCTATGTTGCTGGGTTCTTTGCATGTAAAAGGCTAAGGCCCTTTTACAATCCAAAGTATGAAGGTTTCTTTCTGCATTAGAGGCATGAGGCCTCAGAAAAAATACAGGAAGATAAATTGATTGATTTAAATGAAAAGGTGAAACCACCTTTGGCATAAAGTGTGGGTGAGTTCGAAGAACAACCTTATCATGATGAAACCTAGTATAAGGAGGATCAGCCACTAAAGCTTGCAATTCACTAAATGACGGGCAGAGATGATTGCAATTAGAAAGATGACCTTCCAGGTCAAAAACGTAAGGGCTGTAGTGGCCAAAGGTTCAAAAGGCGGCTTCATGAGCTGCCCGAGAACTAGATTTAGATCCCATGCCACCGGTGGTGGCTTGATGGGAGGTTTAATTAATAAAAGGCCTCTCATAAATCTTGATAGGCGTGGATGAGGGGAAATTGGTTGTCCATTCAGAGGTTTAGAAGAAGCTGCAATTGCACTAAGATGGACTCTTACCGAATTGGTCTTTAGGCCAGAATTCGAAAAGTGAAGGAGATACTCTAGTATCGATTCTAAAGGTATGACCAGGGGGTTTAATCCCTTCTTGGAGTACCATATAGTAAAATGTTTCCACTTGAAGGCATAAGATCTTCTTGTGGAAAGTTTCCTAGAAGCCTGAAGGATATCTTTTACCTGTTGGGACAGGTTGAAATCTTGGAGGTCTAAGCCTTCAGCAACCAGGCCGTGAAGTGCAGGGACTGGCGATTCGGGTGCCATAGCGTCCCGTTCTCCTGGGAAAGGAGATCTGGAGCATGCCCTAACTCCAGAGGTGCCGCTTGAGAGAGATGTAGAAGCAGGGAATACCACGTTTGGCGTGGTCATCGTGGTGCTATGAGAATCATGCAACCCCTGTCTCTCTGAAGCTTGAAGAGCGTTTTGGGGATGAGGGGAATGGGTGGGAAGGCATAAAGGAAGTCCTGACACCAGTGAAGGAGGAAAGCATCCCTTGCCTGACAGTTGTGAGCCGGAATCCTGGAACAGAACCGGGGAAGTTTGGCATTCAGTGGACTTGCAAAGAGGTCTATGTCTGGAGTGCCCCAGAGATTAAATATCCTTGCCACCTGGTCTAGGTGGAGGGACCACTTGTGAGGAAGCAGTTCTCGACCGAGTTTGTCTGCCCAAAGGTTTTGAATGCCTGGAAGATAAACTACTAGAAAGTGAATTTGATGCTCTCTGGCGAGGGCCCATAGTCATAAAGCTTTGTTGCATAACGACAGACAGCCTGTTCCGCCCTGCTTGTTCACATAGAACATGGCTACTTGATTGTCCGTCTGGACCAGGACTGTCTTGTAGCTGAGCTGGGCATGGAATATTCGAAGAGCTAAATAGATTTCAGGAGGTTTATGTGTAAACCAACCTCCTGTGGAGTCCAGGTGCCCTGGGTATAGAGATGATTCAGGTGTGCTCCCCAACCCACCTGTGATGCATCTGTTAAGGTGGCCTGAAAGTGGGGTCTCCTTTTCATCAACCCCTCTATCAGATTTTCTAGTGATTGCCATCATTGGAGGGACAAAATTAGTCGTTGAGAGATTATTTTGTCCGATAAATGACCCGTTGCCTGTGTCCACTGTGTGGAGAGGGTACACTGAGCTGCTCGCATGTGGAGGCGAGCATATGGGACTACATGAACTGTGGATGCCATATGTCCCAGTAACTGCAGTAGTTCTCGAGCAGTGAGGGAGGATTTGCCTGCTGCTTGAGAAGCTAGTTGCATTATGCAAAGACACCGAGCTTGTGGAAGGAAAGCCCTTGCCTGTCTGGTATCTAGACAGGCTCCTATGAATTCTAGGCATTGGGAAGGAACTAGTCGAGATTTTGGGAAGTTTATTACCAATCCCAAGTACTGGAGGATTCGCATTGTATGGGACAGTGCAGTGCTGGCCTCTGCAACTGTAGGGGCTCGAATGAGCCAGTCGTCTAAGTAAGGGAAGACGAAAATCCCCAGGGTTCGTAGAAATGCAGCTACTACTGCCATGCATTTCGTGAATACCCTTGGTGCTGAAGCCAGACCAAAGGGAAGAACCCTGTACTGGAAATGTTTTCCCCTGAAAAGGAAACAAAGAATTTCCTGTGATCTGGATGGATGAGAATGTGAGTGTATGCATCCTTTAAGTCTAGAGAGCAAAGCCAATCCTGGCTTTGAAGGTATGGCAGAAGAGTTCCTAGAAAAATCATTTTGAATTTTCTCACGAAACAGATATTTGTTCAATTCTCTGAGGTCTAGAATGGGTCTGTGTCCTCCTGTTTTCTTTGGAATAAGAAAATAGGGGGAGTAAACCCTGTACCACGTTGAAGAATGGGTACTTCCTCTATTGCCCCTTGGGCAAGAAGTGTGGAGACCTCGTGATCTAGCAGGTTGTCTGCAGAGGTTTGTGAATTGAATTGCTTTAGAATTGTAGGAGGGGGCATGCTGTGAAAATGAAGCTTGTACCCCTCTCCTACAATGGACAAAGTCTAATCTTCCGCTGTTATCCGATGCCATCTGTTGACAAAGTGGCATAACCTGCCTGGAATATTGGGGAGTTGGGGACCTCTCAGAGGCAGAGAGGCAAAGCTCTCTAGGAAGGAGTCAAAGCCCTTGAGGGGGCTGAACCTGGAGAGTTGGTTAGGCTCTCGGGCCTTTTGGCTTCTTTTGCTGTCTAGTTTGTCCCTTTTGGGCAAACTGACCTGGAGTCTGACTCTGCTGGTTATAGGAAGGATAAAACTTCCTCTTTTTGCTAAAAGAGGGTTTTTTTAAGGCTTCCTTTTGGCTGGAGTGGCTGTAGACTTTGACAATCTATCTAAGGTAGAATTGTCAGCATCTAACTCGTTAGCCTTTTCCTGCCAGTCCTTGCCGAAGAGATTCTCCCCCGTGCAAGGAATGTTGCCTAACTTGTCCTGTACTCAAGTCTCCAAGTCTGATGCCTGAAGCCAGGCAATCCGTCGTGAGCCAATGGCAATAGCATTCGAGCAGTCAAAGGCTGCACAATTAACAAACTTGGGAGACATCTTGAGCATGCTTAACTAGAGCAAGAAAATCTTGTCTCTTGTCATCTGGGAGAAATGGGCTCATAAGTTCCAAGTCTCCTGTGACTTCCTTGAGGAACATTCCCATATATAGGATATATGAACTGATCCTAGCTGAAAGCATGGAAGCTTGAAATGTTCTGCACCCAAAAGCATCCAGAGTCCTGCATTCATGACCTGGAGGATTGGATACATGCCTCTTTGCACTTTTCATCCTACGCATGGCTGATTCCACTACCATTGAATGGTGTGGCAGCTGAGTTTTCTGAAATCCAGGACATGGCGGAACTCGATACATAGTATCAAGTCTCCTAGAGTGAGGAGTAGTAGTCAGAGGTGTCTCCCACATTCTGAGCATCAAGCTATGCAGACTTTCATGGATAGGCAGAGTGGCTGCCTCCTTAGGAGCTTTAGGATACTGGAGAATTTCCAATTCCTTTGCTTTGGGTTCCTCTTCAGGAGCTACTGTGATTGAAAGACCTTTGGCCATATCACAGATGAAATCCTGAAATGACATGTCCTCCGGAGGTGACATTCTGCGTTGGGGAGAAGAGGGATCTTCTAGGAGAAACCCTCTAGTGCCAGTAGAATTGTCAGAGTCTTCGGAATCGGAGGAATCGAAGGAATCGAAGTATTCCTGACCACGATGCTCTTGCAAAGCACGATCCCGGTACTGATCGAAGTCTGTACCGAGCTGACCCGGTACCGCTTTGTTAATTCCAGCCAGAGATGGCATGGGAAGAGTTCGCACCGGGGCCGGTACTGTCACTACCGGTATCATCGGTGTCGGTACCGGTGTCTGTACCAGTGTCAGTACCGGCATCGGTGTCGATGTCGGTACTGGTGCATGTGGGACCACCAGTACCACAGCTGAAAGAAGAGCTGTGACAATAATAATGATCATTTTCTACTATCCCTATACAGACTGGATATATGTCAAGTCAGGAGAGGGTATGGAGGTAATGTTACCAAGTGAAATAAATGACTGCTTCATGGAGCAGCTTGTTGAAGAACCAACAAGAGGCAGAGCTATTTTAGACCTAGTCCTTAGTGGAACACAGGATTTGGTATGAGCGATAATAGTGATAAGGCCACTTACCAATAATGACCATAATATAAACATGATTTAACTAGAGTGAGGACCCTAAAGAAATCTATTAGGCTAGCATTTAAAATTCAAAAAGGAGACTATGATAAAATAAGCAAAAACAAAAGAAGCAGCAGCAAAGTTGAAGAGTTTACATCTGGTATTGATATTGTCCAAAAATACAATCTTAGAAGCATTCCACGTATTACAAAAAAGGTGGAAGGAAGACCATATGACTGTCGGCATAGTTAAAAGGTGTGTTAAGAGGCTGTTATAGCCAAAAGCACATCTTACAAAAAAATGGAAAAAGGGATCCAAATGAAGAAAACTAGAAACAGAATAAGCACTAGCAAGTGAGATGCAAATCACTGATAAGGAAGAGTAAAAGACAATTTAAAAAAAGCTTGCCATAGAGGTAAAAACTCATAATGAAAACTTTTTTAGGTACATTCGAGCAAGAATTCAGAGTCAGAATCATTTGGACCATTAGATGATCATAGGGTAAAAGAGGCACTTCAAGAAGTGCAAGGCCATAGCAAAGAGCCTAAATGAAATTTTGCTTTGGTCTTTACAGAGAACAATGTAAGGGAATAATCCATGCCAGAAACGATATTTTAAATGTTACAATTCAGAGGAGTTGAAACAAATCTTAATGAACATAGAAAATATAGAAGGCTAAATTGACAAATGAAAAAGAATAGCAAATCACCTAGACTGGATGATATATACACTAGAGTGCTGAATGAACTGAAAATTGAAATGCAGATACATTATTAGTAATCTGAATCTATCATAAGTGTCATCTACAGTACCTTAAGATTGGAGGGTGGCCAACCTAATGCTAATTTTTAATAAGGGCTCAAGGGGTGATCCAAGAAACTGCAGAACAGGAAGCCTGATATAAGCGTTGGGCAAAATGGTGCAAATTATTATAAAAACATGGTTTAATGGCAACATGGATTTAGCCAAGGGAAGCCTTGCCTCACCAATCTGCTGTTGATAAAGAAGAAACAGTTGAAACAGTGTATATGGATTTTCAGAAACTGTTTGACAAAGTACCTCATGAACAACTTTTGAGGACATTAAAAAGCCATGGGACAGGAAACAATGTCCTATTGGGACTGGGAACTGCTTAAAAGATAGAAAAGAGTAGGGTTAAATGTCCATTTTTTTTTCGGTGAAGAAAAGTGAATAGTGGTATACACCGGGTATCTAAACTTGAACAACTGCTTATTTATATACTTTAAAAAATTAGGAAATGAGAACAAAGAGTGAGGTCATTGAATCTGTAGATGACATCAAATTATACAAGGTTGTTAAATGATATGCAGATTGTGGATAACTACAGTAGGATCTTGCGAGGCTTGGAGACGGGGTTTCTAAATGGCAAATGGAAATTTAATGTGGACAAGTGCAAATGATGCACATAGGGAAGAAAAATCCAAATTATAGATACACAAAACTACACCTTAGGAGTCCCCACACAGAAAAAGTATTTAGGAATCATCATGGACAATATACTGAAATCTTCTGCACAGTGTGCAACATCGGCAAAAAACAAACAGAATGTTAGAAATTATTAGGAAAGGAATAGAGGATAAATCAAAGAATATCATAACGTGTCTGTATCACTCCATGATGCAACCGCACCTTGAGTACTGTATGGAGTTCTGGTTGCCTTACCTCAAAAAAGGTATAGCAGCATTAGAAGGGGTAAAGGAAAGGTGACCTCAATGATACAGGGGATGAAATGGCTCTACTGTGCAGAACAGCTACAAAGGTTACGACTATTCAGCTTCAAGAGGCTGAGGGGAGATTTGTTGTTGTCGTTGATGTCATCGTTGTTGAGTCATGGCAACCCTCTGGATAGTTGTCCTAAACTGTGTTTCATTTTCATCAAGCAGCTCATTGTTGATAGAGTGGTATTCGTAGCTGCTGTTATTGTATTAATCCATCTCATTGCTGGTCTTCCTCTTAAGTGTTGATCTACAATCTTGCCAAGCATGATGTCTTTCTCTAATGATCTCTCTCTTCATATGATGTGTCCAAAGTATAAAGATCGAAGTCTTATCTATGCTTCTAAAGAAAGCTTAGGTTTGATCTCCTCTACTATTGATTGGTTTGTTCTTTGGGCAGTATATGTTACAACAGTATTCTTCATCAGCATCATAATTGAAAGGCATCAATTTTCTTCCTATCTTTTTGATTGTCCAATGTTTGCATCCATAGGATGTTATTAAAAATACCATACACAAAATAATAAGTAGAAAGGAAACAAATCTAAACGCTAACATTTGTGAGTGTAAAAATGTGCAATGAAATGTCGGAAGCGTAGCCTTGAGATACTATGCACCTCTTGAAGCTATCAATTCCATTTTGCTCAAATTTTGAGCTCCCAAAGGAGCTGAACAATAAACTAGGTAAAACACCACCATTAAAGTGTCACCCTTAAAATGAAATAAATAGTCATAAAAATTGTACGTATGTGAAAAAAGACCTACAACAAGATGTCGTTGCTTAACAATCAAATACCACACGGAAGTCACTTATCTGAATCCTCTGTTGTTGGAAGTTGTTTTGCAATGAAGATTTACAATCTTGCTGTATAAACTTTCTTTTCTTCAAAAAGGGACTAATAATCCAATGCCACAAGTATAGCTATAGTGACTTCCGTGTGGTATTTGATTGTTAAGCAACGACATCTTGTTGTAGGTCTTTTTTCACATACGTACAATTTTTATGACTATTTATTTCATTTTAAGGGTGACACTTTAATGGTGGTGTTTTACCTAGTTTATTGTTCAGCTCCTTTGGGAGCTCAAAATTTGAGCAAAATGGAATTGATAGCTTCAAGAGGTGCATAATATCTCAAGGCTACGCTTCCGACATTTCATTGCACATTTTTACACTCACAAATGTTAGCGTTTAGATTTGTTTCATTTCTACTTATTGTTTTGTGATTTATAGGGTAGAAATTGGTGTTAGGGTTTTTTTTGGATTTTTTTATTAAAAATACCATGGCTTGGACAAGTCAAATATTTGTATGGAGACATACATCTCTGCTCTGAAGAATCTTGTCTAGGTCCTTCAAAGCCATTCTGCCAAGAGCAATGTGTCATTGAATTTCTTGACTGCTTGTCATTTTCTTTATTGATTCAAGCAAGTTAAAGTTGTCTACTATTTCAATTTCTCCTCCATCAGCGATGAACTTATTGATTTTGCCAGTTGTCAGGATCTTTGTCTTCTTTACATTAAAGTGCAGGCAAGCCCATTTTAAGACTATGTTCCTTGATCTTGAGAAGCAAATGTTTCAGATCATCTTCATTTTCAGTCAGTATTGTGATATCATCAGCATAGCGAAGGTTGTTGAGGAGGAGTCTTCTACCAATTTCACATCTCGCTTGTCTTTATACAGTCCTGCTTCTCTGATGATTTGTTCTATATATAAAACAGGTGGGGGGGGAGTATGCAGCCTTGTCATACACCTTTGTTGATTTTAAACCATTCTGTTTCTCCTTGTCCCATTAGAATTGTTGCTTCTTGATCAATGTAAAGGTTGTGCTAGAGATCTATCAGATGCTCTGATATACAAATGCTTCTCAATCTGGCACAGAGTTTCTCATGGTCTACACAGTTAAAAGCCTTGCTGTAGTCAATAAAATACACATAAACATCCCTTTAGTATTCTTTAGTCTTTTCAAGGATCCATCTCACATCTGTGATGACATCTCTCGTTCCTCGCCCTTTCCTAAACCCTGCCTGTACTTCAGGCAGTTCTCATATGGTTGGGCGTGGTGGGAGGGTTTCAAAGCTAACATATGGGTCACCATAACCAGCTTTACTATACGGCAGGCCAAACAACGTAAAGCAGAACTAGAAGCTTTGGATAAGCAGATTAAAGCAGGGGAACGCAATATAGGTCATAAAACTGATCCTAACATTCTGATATGTTTACAACGTCTTAGATTTAGATATAACTCTATTCTAACTATTGAAGCGTCACAGAATATTCAAGTGCAGAAAGGATGTTGATCCATCTCTGCTGAATGATCTTGAGTAGAATCTTGCAGGCACGTGGTATCACAGTGATTGTGCAATAATTTCCACAGTCATTCAGATTACCTTTCTTGAGTATTGGTATAAACACAGATCTTTTCCTGTCAGTTGGCCAAGATGTTGTCTTCCAAATTTCCTAGCAGAGCTTTATAAGTTTGGTAACAGCTGCATCCAGCTGCTGTAATACTTCAGTGGGAATGCCATCAGTGCCCAGTGCTTTGTTCTTTGATAATGCTTTCAATGCTATGTCAACGGCCTTCTTAGCATCATTCAATATGGATCCTTGAGCATCTTGTGGCATTCCAATTTGAGGCTGTAATTTTTTCTCTCTAACTCTTGTAGCTTTAGGAAAGCCAATCTTGTGCTTCCTCTAATCATTTCTGATTCTATTTCCTTGCATGCATCATTGTAGTACTTCTCCTTGTCTCATCGTTCTACCCTTTGTAATTCTCTGTTGAGTTCTGTGACTGGCTCTCTTTCTCCTCAGGCTTTAGCTTCTCTGTGTTTCTTGGTAATTTTCAGAGTTTCTTCAGCCAGCCATTTTGGCAGTTTCTGCTTTTTCATCTTTTGTAGAAACTTCTCACTTTCTTCAAATGCAAGTTACCTGATACCATCCCATAACTCTTCTGGTTCTCTGACATTTGTATCCAAAGCAGCAAATCAATTTTGCAGGCAGTTTTTAAATTCCAATGGTGTATTCTCATGGTCATATTTTGCTTTATGAGTGGCTTGCTCTTTTTATTTATTTATTATTTAAAGGCTTCAACACGGTTACAGAAAAAAAATGTCCACTCCCAAAATATTTGCACAATAATGAGGCACAGAATCATCAATTCAATCAATTGCCATAACACATCCTTAGTTTTTTTTTTTTGTAAAAGAAAATCCCCTTACAACCCAAATTCCCTACTCATCTACTTCGCTCTCCCCTTATTTCACTTCCCCTCCCTCCCTGCCCATCCCTATTTCTTCCCCCCTCCCCCCTGCTACAGAATCAGACAGGTAAAGGGCATCCCCTCCTCATGATGTTACTAAGAATGGAAAGGTAACAAGTCCCCATGTCTAGAAGTGGACCTCTTTATATATCTCCAATTAAGTTAGGGACGATTCCGGCGATGAGCCGTATTTTAAACACAAATGGCTCCCAAATCTGTTCTAATCGGGGCAGGCGCATCCTTCCAATCGCCATCACCCGTTCCATTGTGTATAGGGCCCACATATGTTCTAGCCAGCATGACAATGCCAGAGGCACTACCTGTTTCCAGGCAGTCGCTAATGTCAGTGTAGCTGCATTCAGACCATGACAAATCAATTTTATAAGTAAGTTCCATCGTTTGAGAGCACTGTCTGTCTGCTTTACATTGCAATTCAGTCAAAGTTTCAGTGCAATCCTCCATTTTTGGTTTCCTCCTCCTCCACCCGGTGGCCCAGGTCCTTAATATCTCCGTGGAGCTCCGTGATCGTAGACGTCACCTCCTCCCGCATTGATCTAAACTCTGCAAACTCTTCAAAGCCCCTCCGGAGCTCACGCTGTATAAGAGAATGTGTGGAGGTTGCCTCGCTGCCTTGCTCTAACTCACTCAGCGCATCATCTCCCAATTCCTCTGACAACAGCCTCCGCGGGGAACTGCCATGCGGTCCTGCCCTGTTCATCAGCTGCTGCGAGACACGCGGCTTGTCCTTCGCTTCCGGTAATTTAATTTTTGTAGCCATTTTCTCCCAATTCTTCCTGGCACCCTCTATTCCAAGTTTTGATGGTTCTCTAAAATATTAGAGCACTTTTAGGGGCTTTTTGTCTCCTCGGGGTGGTGGAGAAAGAGGCTCAAGCTGCCATTTGCTCCATTGCTGTCACTTCCCTCTCGGCTTGCTCCTTTTCAGCTTTAGTTTGAGTTTGCATACTAGTAGTTGGTAGTCTGTACCACAGTCAGCTCCAGGTTTTGTCTTTGTTGATGTTATTGAGCTTTCCTAACATGGACTTCTACTGATTTAGTCTATTTGATTTTTGTACAGTCCGTTAGGTGAAGTCCATGTGTATAAGTCACCCTTTGTGTTGCTGGAAGATTTTTGTGATGAATACATCATTGGTTTTGCAGAATTCTATCAGTCTTTCTTGAGCTTCATTTATGTTGCCAAATCCATATTTTCCAACCACTTTATCATCTTCTCTGTTGCCAACTTTTGTGTTTCAGTCACCTATGACTATCAGGATATCCTGTTTGCATATTCTGTCAATTTCAGCTGGCACTTGTTCACAGAACACATCCACTTCTTCCTCTTCTGCAGCTGTTGTTGGGGCATATAACTGGATAATAGTTGTGTTGATGGGCATTCCTCATAGATGAATAGAAATTAAGCATTCACTGATTACATTGTATTTCATTACAGATCTTGCAAGTTTCTTTTTAATTATAAATGCAACACCATTTCTTCTTTGTCTTTCATTTCAAGCATAGTATACCATGTGATCATAATATGCAAAGTGCCCGATGCCAGTCCATTTCAGTTCGCTGACACTCAAGAGATTGAGCTGTACACGTTCACTTTCATCTTTGAAGCTTCTGACTCTCATTTCATGCACAGTTACATCAGCAGTCAGACATCCCAAGGGCTTTGATCCAACCGCATCAAAAATGCTGGCTTTACTTTGAAAAGTCTTCACCTCATCCCCAGTAGCCAGTTCAGTGATTTCCGATCTGGGGGTCTCATCTTCCAGCACTATAGTGCAATTTGCTTTGCTGCGTCACTGGCTTTTTGAGTGTTTACCCTAATGAAGCCCCTAGTAGAGTGAAACCTACCAGCGAGGTTGGAGTGTATTATGAATTTGGGCACAACTGACCTTTCACATGGTGGAATGTGTGTCAAGAAGAAAATCCACTTAAGTGAAAATGTTTTGAGGTTGTCAAATTACATTTTTGATAAATGGAAGCTAATCATGGAAAAATGATGAATGTTTAAGGGGTGATTCCTTAGTTATCCCATGAAGAAATTTGAGCACCCTGCTTTCATTTTTTCAGTCCTTTCTGTGGTTATTTTTGGTGTTCTTTGCTAAAATTACCTCTTGCGCTTTTTATGTGCTGTTTTTTTCAAAGAAAATGTTCACACTGTTCAGTTATCTGGGGAGTTAAGTGAGTCATGATGGCCATAATTCAAAAAACATGTTTTACAAATAGAAAATAACTTATAACAGGATAGCCTCAGGGGTGATCCCCTCCCCCCTCCCACACACACACACCCATATCTGCCCTCTCCCAATAAACCCAAACAGAGGTAATTTGGATAAAGAGCTGCAGCTCTATTACAAACATACTGGCATGGAGGATACCATACCTCCCTGCTAACCCAAGACAAATGCACAGAATATTACAACCATAAATCTAATCAATTAAGAAGATTTCTTCCTGTCTCATCCACCATAGCTCAACAAGAAGGATCTCTACAAAAGCCCTTCCCAGGATCCAGCCATAAAAGCAAGGATCCCAACATTTGCCAATGAGACTTTATCACCCACCATGACAAATGGCAAGTTCACAAAGGCTCACCAGCTGGATAAGCCTTTCACCTGACAATCTACCCCACAGCACAAATTTCACCCCCCCCCCAAACTGGATCAGGAAAACCAGCACTGAATGCAGGGGGGAGACCCTTGCACCTCCCCAAGAAAGCTGCGACTGCTCCAACGCAAAGGCCAAGATATTAGCTCCAAGGACTCAGTCCAATCATTCAACAGCAAGTGAAGCCTAATATCCAACAAATGAACTTTATCCCTACCAAACAAGCCCTTACCCTCTACATCCACTGAAGGTACTGCGCTCCAAGTAACCTTATCCACCCTGCATAGCGAGGCAGCCGATGAAGCCTGACTACCCATCTTCTTTGCCGAAGACTGCAGGAGTCTACCGCCATGCCACTCTATGGGCACCTGGATGACACTCTGGATCACTGACAGCATGCGCCCAAAGAACCATAGCCTGAGGACTCAGAGGCCATGTGGCTGCTTCCCTGCAAAGAAAACTGTGCAACAGGGAAAAGGAGCCAAAAAGCCCTGAGGAACTGCAGAAACCACCGCTGAATCCTCTCCCACCTGGATGCCCCCAGGATCCATACCCACACTGTTCTGTGGGCCAGCCACTCTAGGAGACCCATACCCATGCAATGGATCTGAATAAAAATAAGGGGGCCAGGAAGGAGACAGCCAAAACCAAACAGGCTACTGAAACTCCTCACCATGGAGGGGAAAACATCAGACTCCCCTTCACCCCCAGCATGCCATCAGTCCCAATCTGCAGATCCAGCTGCAGTCAGAGGACCATTGAGCCCAAATGGCCAAACAAACCCTGCCATACTTGAAGAAAAGGGTTGCACAGGCATATAAGTGTTCCATGCAACACCCTCATGCTCTCTATCAATGGGAACAGGTCTGGCCCTGCCCCCGACTCCACCCCCAATAGCTTGAGCATCATCACCCTCCAACCCAGCATCACTGATCAAAACCTCTGAAACAGGTGTTGATCCCTCCTTGGCACCACCCCTCATATTTGCAACCCTTTTTTCCCTTCCCCAAAGGGATCTTTATTTAGAGGCTACCTTGACACACCGTAAGCTGATGCTGCCCTGCACTCCCAAAGCTGACACAGCTCCCAACATACCAAAGGCCGCCACCACTACCAAGGCCAATGAAGCCACAGTCGCACCAGCAGCCCCGGAAACTGATGAATCCAAAGCCATGCCGGTTGACAAAGGAGCCACCGGCAGCCCCAGAGGTTGATGAATCCAAGGCCATGCCATCTGATGAAGAGGCCACCAGAGCTGCATCAGAAGCATGAATCACAGCCACACCAACCACCTGAACAGAGGCCGCACTAGCCCCCTATAACGTGGTAAAGACCGGTGCACACTGGAAAGCACCGAGCATGACTGTGGCCAAAGCCCCAGCACCAGAATAACCAGAAGATCGCCCATGGCCCCTCGATGGCCCTGACAGAGATTGCCCCTACAAGTCCACCCGACATACTACTCACACTCACCAAACAGGTCCTCATCACGAGGTAAGATAAAGAACCAACAGAACTGTGCAGTCACGCTGGGAAGAGAGAAAGGATGGGATGCTGAACTGCATAAACCTTTTCTCTCCTCCCCCCTCAAACTCCTGTGATACCCCTGCTTGCCATCCAATAGCAGGGTAGGAGGGGTTGTTTTCAAATATGCTCTCTCACTCAAATTTCCAGATGAGTACCATCCAGCAGCCCACCCCCTGCACAAGCTCCATAGCTCATTTACCCCCACCCATAACCCTAGCAGCAGAAAAAGCCCCCTGTGCCCCATGTTGTAACCTGCAGAGTGTACCTGGCATTCCCCTGCCTTATAGTAATCTTGCAAAAGTAGTTTCAGGCGAACAAGTACACATGCCTTTAACTGCACACACACTTTTATTTGGTCCATGGGTAGGTGTTTCCGCAGGCAGCATTTCAATATAACTAGAGTGGAGTGCAAGGTACACAACCTTATAAAATACATGTGTACTAGCAGAGACAGCAGATGCAGCCTTGTGTGTGAGCATGTGTGTGCTTCTGGGAGGCAAATGAAGACAAAAATGACAGATGTGGCTGAGATACATCACTAACTGTTACATATGGTGATATTTTACTTACCAGTTAATGTCCTTTCCTTGAGTCCTGCTAGATTAGTCCAAACAAGTGGGTTATGTTCCCCTACAAGAACCAATAAAAAGCCCAAGTTTCAATGACATCATTCCCATGCCTCGATTATACTCAGCCACCAGAGGTCCCTTCAGTATTGATCCCAAAGCATATGTGAGAGACAAGCTCACTCGTTTGTTCAATTTACATGGCGAGTTATTGACTGGATGCCTCCTTTCAGCTTTGGTGGAGATTGCTTATCCCGCTTACAATGGGTTGAACAGCAATGGATTTTCAGATTAGATACTGTTGCGCCAAAGGGTTTGAATTTGGAAATCGATTGTCATGGTCTTTTCTGACTCTGTTGTTCTCTGGCCTTCTGGGTGGTGTTTGCATATCTATTGCTCTCAGTCCCTGGTTGGTTGGGCATGTGATCTGTGGCGACGTCAGATGCCGGTTTTAAAGAACCTCCGTTTGGTGATTCCCCGATGCGCAATCTGATGTTGGCGGTGGAATGGAGAAAACTGAAGCAGGGTCTTGGAAATGTGAAGACCCGAAATGCAGGACTGTGTCATTTTACCATCGTAATTATTTTGCTGCTGCGCTGTGTTGGGGGCTCAACTAAGTACTTCTTGCTTTAAGAATTTGCGACTTCAGTAGTTTTAAATGTTATACTGCATTTGATTAAAAGGACATAGACCTCCAGTTAAGGTGTTCTTGCCTGGAGACAATTTGTCCAACAAAAATTTAATTTAGGAGGTTTACTAATTTTTCAGAACCTGCTATCTTTGTTTTGTTTATGGGAGAGACATGACAAGCCTCACACAACCTCAATCGTGGGCAGCAAGGAGTAATCAACAGAAAATAACTATATACAGGAAAGCATAAACATAAGGCTATTAGTAAAAAATGAACCTGCAGAGCCAAACATAAAAATCCAAGGGTACCGCAGCAGAATAGAGAAAATACAGTTTCAGGGGCAGGCCCTGAACTGGTATAGCAAGACACAAGGAAAGGACATTAATTGGTAAGTAAAATGTCACCTTTCATATCATCCTGTAAAGGCCAGTCCAGACAAGTATGATGTATCAAAACTACAACTCCACTGAGCAGGAAGAAGACACAACAGCTTACAAAACCCTTGAGCCAAAGGCCATGTTCGCGCATGTGTGGGCATCCAAGAGGTAATGCTTGACAAAAATGGAAAGCGGAAAGCGATGCCCCCTTTGCTGCCCAACAAATGTCTGCAGGGGCTACTGAGCTCCCCTTCGCCCATGAGGATTGTTGTGCTTGGGTAGAATAGATGCAAACCCTCCAGGACTGGCTGGTTCTGCAACAGATAGGCCAAGGCAATGGCCTCTTTAATCCAGAAGCACCTTTTGTCCAACGGCCCTGGGCTGTACAGTCTTTGTAATGGGCTTCTCAGCCTGAGAGACTGGCATCTGTTGTCAGAAGGATCCAGGAGAAATGGTCCAGCAGCACACTCTTTCTCAGATGACAGGGATGTTGGCATCACCGCAGGCTGGCCTTCACCATCATTGGGAGCAGGAGCCTGCAATCAAACTCCTGAGAACTCAAGGACCACAAAACCAACAGGGACCGCTGGAGAGGCCGCATGTGAACATATGCCCATGGCACAATCTCTATGATCGCCGCCCTCAATCCAAGGAGCTGAAGATAATCCAAGACTCTGGGCACCTGCTGTCAGAGAGTAGTGACAGACAATCCAACAGCTTTTGACCTTCTCTGGCAGGAAAACTCTGCCCATTTGAGTGTTGAAATGTGCTCCCAGAAGCTCCAGAGACTGGGAAAGAAACAGCTGGCTCTTTCCCTGACTGATTACCCAGTTGAGACTTTCCAAAAAGGACACCACTAGGGACACTACCCAAGAAGCCTCTGAAAGGAACGAGCCTGCATAAGCCAGTCGTCCAGATAAGGATGTACACAGATCCTTAGAACCGCAGCCGCTGCCACTGCCACCACCATGACCTGGGAGAACATCTTCAGAGTGGCAAAAAGTTCAAAAGGGAGGGTGGCAAACTGATAGTGAAGACAAGCATGGCAACACACAGATACATTTGTTGAGCTGCCCAGATCACGATATGAAAATATGCCTCAGCAAAATCTGGAGAAGCCAAGAACTCCCATCAGCACACTGAAAGAATCACGGAGCAAAAGGTTCCATCTAGAAGCACAGGACACGCAAGTGCTCATCAACCCTCTTGAGGTGCAGAATGGGCCAGATGGAACCATCCTTTAGGGCACCACAAAATAGATGGAGTATCTGGCCCTTGCCCGGCTCTTCCGGTGGAAAGGGCATCACCGCCTTTAGGTGCAGCAACTTGTCCAAGATGATCCACACAGCGGCACTTCATCACAGACCCACAAGGAGAGATGACGAAGGCATCCAGAATTGGCTCTTTGCATTCCAAAACATAGCCAAACCCGGGCACATTCCTGAAAGAAAAGGCAAAGCCTGTCTCCAACTGGAGGAACCAGAGAATGGGCCCAAAACCTTCACTGTGCAGCATAGGAAGATCTTGCTTTGGAAGAGACTGAGTCCCTGGGCCCACGCACTCCCCAAAAGGACAGAGAACGAGTCCAAAGCCTGAAGCAGAAGGAAAGAAAGGTTTTTCTAGGTTGGTAATGATGAGAATCCCAAGATCCCTGGGAATCCAGCCAGTGTGCCCTCAGTGGATGGGCGGAGGCCGGCAAGAAGGAGCACCAGCCCGCTTCAAAGGCCCCTTGGACTTGTATTCAGGAAGGTGGTAGATTTTGTTTCTCCCAGGTCCTTCACTAGCTTCTCCAAAAGAGGCTCAAACAGAAGGTTCCCCTTAATAAACAGGAAAGCCAACAGGCTTTGGAAGATGTGTCCGCTGCCCAGTATGGGAGCTAAATCCAACACCGTGACACCAAAATTACCAGAATATACATGACACAAGAAAGAAAGGCCATATCAGACTCCAAAAGAAGGGAACTATCATCTGGTGGAAGAGTCTGAATCCACTGGAGCAGAGCTTAAGACAGCAGGCTGGTACATACCACCAGCTGCTGAATAGCCAATGCCATAGTGAACTGGCTCCTCAACCGCAAATCCACCTTATGGTACAGAAAATCCTTTAAGGCTGATCTACCTTCCACATGAATGGTAGTCCATCTGGTAACCGCCATGACCTGTTCATCCACTGTGGGAATGACAAACCACTCAATGCACGCCTCCTCCAAGAGAGCGAAGATCTTCTTCCTTTAGGCAAGGAGCTGGGGGGGGGGGGGTCTCCCACTCTGACTGAATCATATCCTTGATCACATCCGGAAACGGGAAGACAGTAGTAGATTTTCGCACCCTTGAAGGAGTGGGTGTACCTTCAGCTCCTGCTCCTGCTCTATGCCGGAAGCATCCATCAAGTTCTAGGTGGATGAGATCCCTGCAATCAACGTCGCTAACTCCTCCTTCTGGAATAGGTGGATCACTCCAGCCTCTTCACAATCCTCGGAAGGAGAGAATACTTCTTCATCCACGTCAGAGCCCAAGTACTGAGCCATCTCAATCCAGTCATAGTCTAAATTTCAGAGAGCTTCCAGCTGTTCCCAATCTCCAGGGGGTGCCCCACGCTAGGGAAGCTTAGTCAAAGGCAATTGAACAGGGCTTCCACTATCCACCTGCTCTGCTGATAAGCGATAAGGACTCTTGTCAATGCATCCTATTTCCTTGCCTTAAATCATGTTGGGGGGGGGGGAGTTCTCCCGTTTCTTTGGTTTTCTAATGCTCCTCAAAAATTGCTTCTTCCTCCCCTTATGCTATATGGGACCAATCCAGGAGTATGAGTTCGTAAATATTCTTAGTGATACTGGATTTTCCTTTTACTCATATAAAGGTGTGAATAAACAGGTAGACAAAGGTGAGTCGATATAGTGTATCTGGAGTTTCAGAAAGTCTTTGACAAGGTCCTCATGAGAGATGCTTGGCGAAGTTAAAAAGTCAAGGGATAGGAGACAGTGTACTATTGTGGATCAGGAACTGGTTAAATGATAGAAAGCAGAGGGTAGGACTGAATGGCCAATTTTCCCACTGGAGAAAGATGAAAAGTGGAGTACCCCAGGGATCTGGGCTAGGTCCACTGCTTTTCAACATATTCGTTAATGACCTGGAAATAGGAACAACAAGCGAGGTAGTCAAATTTGTAGATGACACAAAATTATTCAAAGTTGTGAAAAATTACAAGAGGACCTGGATAAACTGGAAGACTGGATGTTCAAATGGCAGGTGAAATTTAATGTGGACAAGTGCAAAGTTACTTATCTTTGAAAGAAAAACCCAAACTATGATTACATGATGCAAGGTTCCCCATTAGGAATCACCACCCAGGAAAAAGATTTAGGCGTCATCGTGGATAACACGTTGAAATCCTCCGCCCAATGTGCAGCAGCAGCCAATGCGGCAAATAAAATGCTAGGAATCATAAGGAAGGGAATGGAGAATAAAACAAAGGATATTATAATGCCTCTGTATCGTTCCATGGTGCAACCGCACCTTGAATATTGTGTGCAAGTCTGGTCACCATATCTTGAAAAGAATATAGCAGAATTAGAAAAGGTACAGAGTAGAGCCACCAAAATGGTAAAAGGGATGGAAGGATAGCCCTATGAGGAGAGGCTTAAAAGATTAGGGCTTTTCATCCTGGAAAAGAGACGGTTAAGGGGAGATATGATGGAGGTCTATAAATTAATAAATGGAATGGAATGGGTAAACATAGATTGATTCTTTACGGCATCAAAAAGTAGAAAGATTAGGGGACATGCAATGAAGCTACAGTGTAACCTGTTTATGACTAATAAGAGAAAAAAGTTTTTCACTCAACGTGTAATCAAACTCTGGAATTCGTTACCGGAAGATGTGGTAAAAGCTATTAGCGTAGCTAGGTTTAATAAAGGTTTGGACAAGTTCCTGGAGGAAATTTCCATAAACCTTTATCAAAGAGGACCTAGTAAACCACTGCTTGCCCCAATACAAGCATTATGGAACCTGTGTGTCTTTTTGGAAAACTGCAAGGTACTTGTGACCTGGATTGGCCACTGTTGGAAACAGGATAGTGGGCTTGATGGACCTTGGTCTGGTCCAGTCTGGATTTCTCATGTTCTTAAATATTTGTAAAACTGAAAAATACAAAACTAAATCCTGCATTCCTCGCTGTTAATGCAAGTATTCTCAATAGAAGAAGTCACCTTCTCTTAATCCAAAGCTAATCAAGTATCTCGTTATTTTACAAGAATTATTTCAAAAGGTAGCTATGAATTAAAACCTTTTCAGAGTTCAAAAATCTTTAATGAAAAAGTTTCATGTATAAAGAATCACCGAGAATGGAAGAAGGGAGTTTGAGCATCTGGACGTGGCAGCCTCAAAGTGTAAAGGGTTAAGGTCTTTATTTATTTAGACAGATTTGTATGCCACCTTTTCCTTCAATCAAGGTGGTCACGTCACATAACAATTGGAGGGTTACATTTAACATTAAGGTACGTGTAAACATTTAGACAGTACAGTTACTTAACAGCATTATATGCAAAATGCAATGCAATGTGTGCCTTGAGTCAATGCCGACTCCTGATGACCCAGCAGCATCTGGGTTTTCTTGGCAATGTGACTGGAAGTAGATTGCCAGGCCTTTCTTCTAAAGCAATGGAGGGTTACATGATTTGCCCAGTGCCACAAGGAGTGCCAGTGGGAATCAAACCCTTGTCTCTTGGTTACTAAACCAGTGCTCTAACCACAAGTTTGCTTCTCCATTCCTAAATTATATGCACTGCAGCTAAATAATGCCATTAAACTATAACGGCACCTAGGAATGGCTGGGGAAGAGATTATGAATGAATGGTAGCTAACCGAGTGGTTAAGAATCTTTAGGAGACTCTGGACGGGCAACTCAAACAGTGAAATTATAATTGTACTATACTCCAGGGAGGCTAGAAATCAAAGAAGAAAGAGTCAGAAGACCATGGTTAAAGAGCTGGTGGCTGTAGGGGAACGCAGTACTGTGTGTGTAGATAATGCCCTTTGGTTCATATTCTCCGGATGGATACATTCGTCTGGACTAAGAAAGCAATGGGTCAGAACAGCTTCTGAAAGTCTATCTCTTGTTTAGCCTAACTAGGGTAGTCTTGAATGTGGGAGTTTGTTTTCAAGATCTTAACTCTGAGGAAAGACTTAAAAATGTAGGATTCTTCAACTTGGAAAAAGAGACGGCTGGGGGTGACATGATAGAGGTCTATAAAATAAATGACTGGAGTGAAACGGGTAAATGCAGATCGGTTGTTTACTCCTAGAGAAAGTAGAAAGACTAAGGGACATGTAATGAAGCTATAAGACACCCATTTAAGAATAACAGGAGTAAACATTTTTTCAGCCAAACTCTGGAATCTGTTACCAGAGGATGTAGTAAAAGCTGTTAGTGTAGTTGGGTTTAAAAGAGGTTTGGATAACTTCCTGGAGGAAAAGTCCATAAACCATGGGACAAGCAGCAGGGAAAGCACAGTTACTTACCTGTAACAGGTGATCTCTGGGAACAGCAGGAATAAGTCTTCACATATGGGTACGTCGGTACCGACGGAGTCTGCGCGGGAACGCTTCCCAGCGTCCAATCAAAGAGCTTTTGGAAGCATCCCACCACGCCTGCGTGCTGCCTTCCCGCCTTTCCCAACTGCCTCTCCTCAGTTAAGTTTTAAAGCTGAGACAAAGAGAGAGAGAGGAAAGGAAAGATAGATAGATAGAGATACAACTCCTGGGGAGGTGGGTGGGTTGTGAAGACTTATTCCTGCTGTTCCCAGAGATCACCTGTTACAGGTAAGTAACTGTGCTATCTCCAGGAACAAGCAGGAATGAGTCTTCACATATGGGGACTCCCAAGCTGAGATGCCTGGAGTCCCAGCATGTCATAGGTTGGAACATGCTATCCCCCACAACACCAGGCATCCTGAGGATGGAGGGTAGGAGTTGAAGAAAGAAAGGTGCTGTGGAACAGCTAACCTAGCATAGAATTGCAGACAAGGAGTCCATATGTGGATGATAATTGTCATCAATGATATTGCAAAGAAAAAATATTGCAATATGGACCTCCCCTAACAGGACTTCAGAGAAGTATGGAGGTTCATGGGGGTCTACTGGGAAACCCAGTAGAGGAACCTCGAGAAGGACCTCACTGTAAGTGGAGGTAGTAAACCTGTAGGAATGGAGGTCAGAATCCTGAAAGGTAACAGGTAACCCCAGTAGGAAAAACTGGAGTAGTACAAAAACGGTGGGCCTTCAGCGGAAGGCTTTATGATAAAAGCCGAACTCTTTTGGCGGCAGAATGGCTCACTCTTAGGAACAAAGAGAAAGGCTAACCGATTTGGACAAACAGGCCCAGTCCTTGTGGGGAGAAAGAGTATGGGAACCCCTTGTATCCCAAAAGAAAGGACAAACGCCGGAGACGTTAGAGCCTGTGATGAGCTGAAGATCCGCAATGTCTCTCCTAACTGAAGTCAGCTGGGAGAGATATTGGAACATGGAGAGCTTCAGAAGTACCTAACCTTAAGGTTATGGTAGGTGTTAACTACCACCAAAGTGGTTGTGAGTGTAGGACCCCAAAACATGCTGGATAGCATAAGTATGGGTAAAGCCCATCTGTCAGAATCATATAGCTATATGAGCCTCGACAGTCAGGTAGATAAGCAGAATACATATCTACCAATAGTAAAATATCTCAAGAGATACATATATATATAACATATAGATATATGAGAATATATCTATAGTGAGATATGAAGGGCATAAAATACACACAAATGACAGACATAGACATCTGTAAGATGTGTGCTATAGGTATGAATATATAGGCCTCTATATGGAAGTCTGCAATGAAGCAGACAGAGATATGCCTAGAAAAAGGTATTCACATAGGAAAATGTGGAGAGGAAAGATTCATCTAATAACAAGAAGGTGGAACCTACTTGAGAAGATATATAGAGAATCAATTCCCACTGGTTATGGCTACAGGGATGCTAGGTAGTAGAATAACCAGGATGGTTACGTGACAAGCAGAGGATGATATCAGTCTGCAGCCAGCAAGTCCCGAGTATTGTAGAACTCTAGCATGGTAAGTGAACAGAAGACGCATAGGAATGAGATACCATGCTGACCTGCTTAAGGGCAAAAAGGTATCATGCGTTCTTACCATGAGGACGAGCTGGAAGGAGAAAACATATTCCCGATTGGAAATACTATGGACCAAAGCAGGGAATTAGCAACTCCTTAAGCTTTCACGTAAGAGGAGGCCTATGTCCTTTATATTAAAAAGGAGAACTTTTCTAGTCATGGGAGACATGACTGAAAAAGCCTTTTTCAACCATCTAGTATAGCTGTTAGAGAAAAAAAAAACCATGCTCTCTAGCAAGGGCCCATAGTGGAGAGCTTCTCTGTAGAATTGCAGAGAGCATGATGCAGGAGAATGAGGAGATAGAACTGGCTGCAGGAGAGCCAGTACCTATGTCAACTATGCTGCCAAACCCAGGGGAATGGAGATGGCAGAAAGAGAAGACAATCCAACAATCTTGTAGTGAAAAATTTCCAAGACAGATGACAGCACTGACTTGGAGTCACTACTAAGAGCAGACAGAATGTTAATGGAGGACAATCTGGTTGCTGGTGGACAAGAACCAGTGGTCCAAACATTAAGGCTCCTGCATTGGCAGCTGCTTGCCAGACAGCAGAAAGAATGGTACTGTTTAAAAACAGAAAAAACAGACAAAGCAAGAGTAGAAAACTCTGGATGTGTCTGATGAACTGCTTCAAAGCAAGATTGAAAAAGAGGAGTCAACTCAGAGAACTCCGCATTGGAAAAATAAGAAAACTAGAGAGGCTGAAGAAAAAGCCCTCCAGTGAAGCAATACCACTCTTACAGAGGAAAAACCTGGTAAGAGGGTAAGGAGAATGGAGCTGAAGAAAACTTACAAAGTAGTAAGGTTATAGAAAGGAAAAAGACATGCTGGCACAGGAAACTAACGGTTGATAGTGAATAGACCTCTTTCCCTAGCAGGAAGAAGAGGAGAACCCTGTGACCTAGAAGCATGAACATCCTGACAGCTCATAGAACATAGAAAGAATGGATGTCTTTCGGGAAGAGATCCATGTTTAGGATTTAGAATGACAGCAGTGGATTGCCTCTATTGAGAAGAAGCAACTGCAGATTCTAATCCCAAGAGTCACAAGCATCTGATGGATTGATCAGAAACCCTGTGGTTGCTGGGTTTGCTGAGCCTGGCGAGAGGTTGAACTCTGCAGACGAGGACGATGTTTTCCCTGTTTGGGAACATCTGTATGATGGGCAGATGATGCATAAAACCTTTTTCTCCTATGGGAAGAAAGTTTGGCAGGACATTTCCTACCTACTGGGACAGAAGAAGGTGCAGAACAGCCCCTAGGAACAGATAAGTCAGTGGACAACTGAGTAATCTGATGTAAAGACTCCTTGTTGAAAAGATTGTCTCCAGTGCAAGGAGTATGTCCCAGTCTGTGCTGTGCCCATTTGTCCAAGTCTGAAGCTTGGAGCCAGGCTCTACGTCGTGCCCCTATAGTTATAGCAGAAGTCCTGCTAACAGACTCAAAAGAGTCTAGGGAAGCACGAGTAAGAAACCAAGAGATATTCTGGAGATGCTTGAGCAGTGAAGAATAGTCTGCACTCTTGGACTCTGGAAGGGAAGGAGTCAAAAGATGTAATTGCTTTGTGACCTCCTCAAGAGATAGACTCATATAGAAAATATATGAGAGAATTCTTGCAGAAAGCATAGATGTCTGGAAGGTTTGACGTTGTCAGACGGCTGCCTGGATGAGAATCTTCACAGTCTTGACAAGTGCATATATCTATATAATTTGCAAGGTATTGTGGGCAATGTAGTTCATTCACACCAGACACAGCTGCTGACAATAATTTAGTTGTGCTCTTGGGTAAAGCCAATAAGATTTTTATTTATGGGGTTATTTCTCCCAACACAGATATGCTTGGTAGCACATAAATTAGGTTACTTGCTTTCAGTGTTAACTTGGAAAAACAAAGTTAAAATCAGGAAAACAACAAATGAAAAGTCACAAAGCAAGAAACAAACTGTTCTTTTCAGGTTAACTTCTGATTACTTCCCACATAGATACAGAAGTGATTCTCTCCTAGCTCACAAGCAATTAGGTAAGGCTTAATTGCTAGCAGTTACCAGCTGAAACCCCTTAGCTGGCTTGCCTTCCACTGTGTGGGTCAAATCCTGCTTCAGGAGCTTTTCTGAGTAGAATAAAGAACAAATTTGTATTTCTTTGTGATGGTTGCTGTACTTTATAACAGAAAGTTACCAACGGAGTTTAGATAGAGAGCAGTCCATATAAACAGGATCCTCATCTGCTATTATTCCCCCTTGTTCAACAAGCATGGGTTCAATATCATGGATTGGCACAGATGAATCTCTCAATGGAGCATTTTCAGGAGAATACTTGTTTCCCTGCTGTCTTTCAAGGTTATAGCTAGGGCATAGATCAGTGCTCATACCTGAGCTTCCATTGCTGCTAGAGTTCCTCTCTATATAGCCTGGCCAGTATGTAGTCCAGTTCTTATGTCCAGCCTTCCAATCCAGATCCCTGGACACTGGATCTCTCTTCACATACCTTCTGGCACAGGTCTTAGGGTCCCTTCCACGTGCAGCCGTCTCCCTCACAGGTAGCCTCTGGTGATTCCTAGCTCTGCAGCACCATTCCTCTGGCTTTCCCCAGTCCAATGGTGTATGCTGGCCCTTGGAATACCTCCCAGTATACGTACTGCTTTGGACTCTTCTAGACCTCTCAGAGGCTTGTCTCTTCCTTCTTCCAAAGGGTCTCTTTCCCTCTCTGTCCGTCCAGTTTGGCTTCTGCTTCTGATGATCCTTCAGATGAAACTGATGATCAAACTCAAGCTGATTCTCAGGATACTGAGGACAATTCTCTGGATATCCAAGGTGATCATGAAGATGGTCATCTGTAGAATAAATTCTACTCTTATTCTGCTTAGATGAGTGCTCCTCCCTAACACAGCGCAGCTGGGCTGAATCAGGCCTTGCCCTTTGAGATGAGTGTTCCATCCTAGCACAGCGCAGCTGTGCAGAATCAAGCCCTGCCCTTTGCAATGAGTGCTTGGGGATTACCTCATAGCCCTTTTGATTGAACACACGTTTTCTCACTTCAGCTCCTCTCATGGCTGTTGGAAACCTGGTGCATTCTGGGACTGGTAGTCTTTTATGGCAAAATTCTGTTTTCTCATTTCTACCAGCACTGACAGGTTGCTTGTTCAGAGACACTTCACCTTTTCTATAGCCCCTTCCTGAGCTATGATACGCTTCCTTATCACAACGTCCAAAGGCATCTAGTGTCTTAGACTCACAACCTGGCGGATAAGAAGAGTGCTTTTTCTTACTCTTTACCCGCCGCACTGCTGATTCCACTACTATGGAATGATGAGGAAGTTGAGTCTTTTGAAACCTTGGACAGGGGGGCACCTGATATAAGAGATCAGTTGCTCTGGAAGGTGGGGGTACCCTTAAAAGTGTTTCCCACATTCCTAGAAGGAGATCCTGCAAGGAATGATGCAAAGGAAGCATTATGTTCTCCTTTGCTTTGGTAGAAACAGAGCCTTGTGCAGGATCATGTCCTGGGATAGGAATGGCAAGAGATCTTGCTATATCCAGGAGGAAACTCTGAAAAGAGGGATCCCCAACAAGACTCTCCCTTGGACAGGTTAGATCTGAAGAACTAGCCTGAGCACCGACAGAGCTATCCAGATATATAGGAATAGAATAGTGTGGAATGCTTAAAGGATGGTCGCCGGTACTGGCTGTCAGGAGCAGCGACCGTTATTACCACATTATCCATGCCAGGTATCGACTCCAAGCCTGGTATAGAAGGGAGCGATCCTGTTGAAAAGAGCATGGCTGAAGTTTGCCACGATGCTACTGTGGATACCGGTACTGATGGCAATACCAGTACCGATGTCGGAGTCGAGCCCGACAGAGACATCGGAGCAGTCATCAGTGACCATTCAATCGGTACTGAGGTAACCGAAAACCTCCGGCCGCTATCCTCGGTACCGAGCCACCGGTATCGATCAGTGTCGGTACCAAAGCGTATTGGTACCCAGTCGCCTAGACTAGAGATCGATTCCAAACTCGGCATCGAGGGCAGATCAATCGGCCTCGAGGGAACCGAGAGTTGCGGATCCGAATCATCGGAACCGAGCCTTCGGTACCGCCGAGAACCGGTACCAAGGCGAGTCGGTACGCAGTACTCCAGACTGGAGATCGATTCGAGACTCGGCATCGAAAGAAGCGAGGCTATCGATGTACGTCTGGAGGGTACAGACGTCGGTGGTAGTATCGGTGCTGGTACCGATAATGGAAAGTCAGTCTGGAGTGTATCCACCGGTCCCGAAGGCACCGAGGATGCCAGATGACCATCCATGGTGAGGAATGTCTCATCCAACACCAGTGCCGATGCTGGGGTATCGGTACCGCTCGAAGCGGCTGCCACCACCGGATACGGCTCAGGTATGTTCTGTGAGGGGTGAACCCCAGGAACAACCTGAAACCCCTGAAAGGCTTTGGAGACCGAAGACTCCCGCCGGGGTTTTGAAGCCAGTGGGCCCTCGAGGGCAAGGCCAGAGCTGTCTACATGTTGTGCATGAGACCTACCACTCGAGGGCTGGCTAGTCTTAACAGACTGTTTGTGGGTTACCTGATCCTGTGTGGAAGAAGAAGGGGACGGTGCCCCGAAGTTGGAGTGAAACCGTGTATCGAGGGAACCTCGATGTTGAAAACCTCTTCTCACCAAACTGTTGTCAGAACCCAAACAGGTTAGACACCGACTTCAAGGGTCTAAAAATAAAGCTGTACCGCCACAGTCTGAACATTTCTTGGAGAAAGTGGTTGGCGGTTCCATGAAGGAAAAGAAGAAGCCTAAAGGCCTAAGAAACCGCGGGACACTATGAAGAAAAAATATCCCGTGAAAAAGGAAGATTTTACAAGAAAAGACAAACAAAACACCAGTGGTACCGGTGGCATCAGGAAGACAGCCGCGACCACAAGAAAACTAAAGAAATAAAAGAAGAATTTTCTGCGGTGACAGGAGGACGTCCTGCCGGCTCCGCGGAAAATGAAAACTGAGGAGAGGCAGTTGGGAAAGGCGGGAAGGCAGCACGCAGGCGTGGTGGGATGCTTCCAAAAGCTCTTTGATTGGACGCTGGGAAGCGTTCCTGCGCAGACTCCGTCGGTACCGACGTACCCATATGTGAAGACTCATTCCTGCTTGTTCCTGGAGATTCTGTATTCCTTTTGGGATAGTGACAGGTTTTTGTGACCTAGATTGGTCACTGTTGGAAACAGGATAATGGGCTGGACGGACCCTTGGTCTGACCCAATACAGCTTATCTTATGTTCTTCTGTAACTAATATGGCAATGTTTTTATATGTGTGTATTCATTGACTATACATCACCTTGAACTTCAGGATTAGACAATCAACAAATATGTTAAATGAATACCTGCCAATGGACCCAATATTAGTCTTGTGGGTTCTTCTTTGAAAAGTCAGAAAGGAATCCCTTCTCTGAATCACATCTTGGATACAGTTACAGCATTACTAGTAAGTAGATGGCATAATAATTTAACATTTTTTGAGAGATTTTATTCCAATAGTAAGGTTCATATGAAGCTTGGAGAAACTCATAAAATGAGAAAAAATTATCCAGATATAGCTGTCTGCATTTAGTGGTTGGGGGGGGGGGGGGTTAGTACTATCTGAATAGAGGGGAAGGATTAGAAATCTAGCTATTAAATGAGCTTTTTTACTTCAGGCCAGTCAGCAAAGAGGATTTTTCAGCAACGAGAACAGATGTTACATCTTTTGGCATCCATATTCTTCAAGACAAGTTTTACGGTGCTCTCTCTATTTAGTGCATAGCGTGTTACATCCCATGTTAACCTGCACATAAAATGTTCAGAATCAAATGCTAAAAAATATTTCACTTTTAAGTTTTACTGTATAGGCCATCTGGCCTTTAAAAGAGAACAGCTGCGTGACAGCACAAATTTTGCTTAATTTTTTACGTTTATCTATGGACTGCCACATGGAAGATAGAGACGAAGAACCAAAAAAAAGCAAACTGCTGCTACAGTACCGTCCATGTTCAGCTGCTGGCAATCTGGGCATTGTAAAGGGCTTGCCTCTAGTAGATGTGGTAATCCTCTGTGGTACCAAGGACTACAATCGCACAAATAACAGGTTGCCTTGGCAACCCGGAACATCTCCACAGAATACCACAAATTGCCAGCAGCTTTACAGGGAGACAGACATAACATTTTTCTTGAGAATTTTTCTGTAAAATGACTGCAACCATTTTCCATAGGAGGCTGAGTGTTCAGAAACAGCTGTTTTCAGCTGTGAGTTTACTCGGTACTTGCAAAGAATTCTAACAGTGGCACGATGCAGAAACATCATACCTCTAGTAGCATTAAAAACCAAGTTCCCATCAGTGTCAATATGATTAATAGCCTGGAGTTCAAAGTTTACTTATTATTACTTATTATTTGTATAGTGCTACTAGGCATATGCAGTGCTATGCACACACGTGAGGGAGTCCTTGCTCCAAAGAGCTTACAATCTATTTAAGACAAACAGAACAAGCAAGGGGCTAGGGGATATCATGAAGGGAAATGATTAAAAATACATGGGTTTTAAACAGGAGAATAAGTGGGGTCAGGATCCTAATGCAGCTTCGCAAAGGTGAGTTTTTAGCCTGCATTTGAATAGGACCAGAGATGGAGCCTGACGCACTGACTCAGGAAGTCTATTCCAGGTGTATGGTGCAACAAGGTGAAACAAGAACAGATAGCAATTCTAAATAGCCCAAGCAGATGCAAGACAAGTGGGTACTTTCAGTGCATCTAACTCCATAGTTAATTTTCAAAGAAAAACCACCCAGATATTTTTACTTCAAAAATTAGCTAGTATAACATACAATTGCTAAAAATATACCTCCTATTTGTTCAGATGGTAGGATGGTGGGAAGGGGGCTATATTACCCATACTTCTGAACATGTCCTATAAATATTCTGTTTTGCTCCCCTGCATTTAACTGCGTTAAAAGCTGTGCAAGCTCACGGACTCAATGCAGCTCTGTGGAGGAAATTTTCACACAGGTCCATTTGTCTGGCCAAGCTGATATACCTAGGAAAAGGGCTTTGAAAACCACCCTCACAATTCACATCATTGGAACCCTAAACCAAATATTTTAAATTGTACTTGCGTGACAAATGGGCCCACAGACTCCATTACAAGATCATGATAGAATCATGATAAATATGGTGACAACCAGAACAGACTGATCAATAGTAAAACTTGCTCATAATGAGAAATTCCACCCTTTCCACCCATCCCCAGCTAATCTGCTTTCAATCACCTATGACAGCGCCACAAATAGCCCCATAGACTGTACAGTTAGGTGCCACCCAGAAGATATGACGAAGACGGTAGCAACCACCTGAACAAAAAGGTGATTTCTGGTATTCATATGACTCTTTGCTGTTTCGCTCTTCCCACAGCCATTTCTCCCATCCTTCCCCTTTCCTCCTCGTTATCTTTTGTATACTTCTCTTAACGACCACCTTAGGTCTGCTTGTGTTCCTCTAGTTTCCACCTCTGCATTAATCCCCAGATGCTTCTCCTCACAGCAGTAAATCACAACCTTTATATCTGTTCTCTCCTGTTTTGTTTTGTTTTTTTGGCAGTCTCTGTTCTATATCTGTTTCCTCCTTTGTGCTCGTTTCTTTTTATGCTCTCGGGGTAATGTTTCCAAATGGCTTAGTTTTGCTCATAGCATGACAAAAATGAACCTCACCCTACACAAATCTCTCAGATGCACTGCTAATGCTTGTCTCAACGCTTTGCCTTGTTTCAAAGAGCGTCTCCTTCTGGAGTTCATGAGATGCAATCTGCAGAGATAGTATATAAAAGATATGCTTGGAAAAAATTTTGAATCAGGCAGGTGGCACCAATACATTTGTGACAATTTCTCTCTGTTTTAACCAAATTTTCTTCTCTCTTATTGCTCTTTGGGAAAACCTCCGTTCTGTCTTTTTCTCACCCTCTCCCGATCTATTTTTTTCCTCGTCTCCTTTGCTCACTCTCCCCACCCCTTTCCCCTCTTGCACTACTTAGCATGGTGTTACCATAGTAGTCAATCAGAAGTAACACACAGAGGTCGGGAGGCAAGAAGCATTCTCGCTGTCACTATTGCTGTCACCTCTCCCCATGGTCTAATTTAGACTGAGCACTCGTGTTAATAACCAATCTGAAGGATAGAACAGCAGCACTTGAAAACAGCATTTGCCTCCTAAACCCTACAACCCATCTGTGCTAGACCTGGTGACCCACTCACCGATTCTGAATTTCCAATCACTGTTGGTGAAGTGGCGATCATAAATTTCATACCCTCGTACATTTCAAAAAACCTCATTTGTGATGGATCTTTGGTCTGACCCAGTATGGCATAACTTGAATGAGGATTATGCTTCAGCTGTGCTGGGAAAGGGAATGGTTTTAGGAAAAATAAATGTCAATAAACAAAAGCTTTAAAGGCAAATTTTAGATAGTATGTGGAAATCGCAAATTAAATTTTAGAAATGCCTCTGGAACGTTTGCTAAAATACATCTAAGGATGCACAGGGGCATATGTGTATTTGCTGAGATGCAGAGCTGAAGAAGCCATTTTACAAATCTACATGGGAGAGAGGGTGGAACCTACAGAGGCAACTCAGCAACATACATGTGTAAGTGCCACTCTTTCACATTTAAGTGTGTATTTTGCAGCTTACACGTGTTAGTTGGAAATGTGAACATTTAATGCTCATATGTCTTAATGGTATCACCTTATTTCCGATTCCTTATTTTCCTTTCTTTTTTTTTTTTTTTTTTTTTACTTTTTTTACTTTTGTTTTGTTTTTTTTTTAATTTGGAACATTGATGATGACAATAACATATAATATGTTTAAAAAAGGGGCAAAGACCTCAGTATTGAATGAAGCTTCACCAGCAGCACCTAGGTATGTTATGACAGGAACGTCGCCGTTGAAGCTTCATTCAATGTTGGCTCTACGTTCGTTGCAAATTAGACATCTGCGGATTTAGCTTAGCATGTTTGGCTATGGGAAGAGAAGTGCACACATTGGATATACTCCTGAAGCAGCTAACTTGCGAAACACAGCCATGTCGAGGTTAACAACACTGAGGGGCATGTTTACTAAAGGTTAATGCACATTGTGTTCCACTGAGTTTTTTTAAAACTTTAGTAAAAAGGCCCCTTAGAGTAACAACACCAACTGGAAGATATGCTCAGATAGTTGGAACTGCTTAATTCTGTTAAGAGGAATTGTTAAATATTATGAGGAACTTTAAAGAATAAAACTAGGAAGTTTAAAGAGGTTTTTATGACCAATGAGGATGAGTGCCCAAGCCTTAAATAAATGATCTAAACTATAAATTATTTTTTAACATATTATATGCTATTGTCATCACCATTGTTCCAAATATTACAAAACACAAAAGTACAAAAAGTTGAAAAAAAATAGAAAAAGGAAAATAAGGAATGAAAATTAAGGTGATGACATTAAGACATCTGGGAGGTTTGTTTGGTTGCATGGTTGAATTGCCACCTGGTAAAACCTTTGTAGTGGTGGTTATTCAGACACATTTAAATGCTGCCATTTTAGCTAAGAGGCCCCTAAGTTGAATTCATTTCAACTTGGAAGGAGAAATAAACAATGGAGGAATAAGGATAACGCCCCTTAATCCCTCCTGTAAAGGGCTGACCATAACAAGCAGGTTTTGAAACCTCATACGTGCCAGGATGCGGCTGTAAATCCAGACATGGAAAATGTTGGTCACACACATACATTCCCTATATGAAACAGGGAAGATATGTGCAGATTTTTTCCCCACTAAGGTCATGCTCAAGCCATGCTCCTGACAAGTCCCCTTGAAATTTTTACATATTATGGACATCCATGTGTAAGCTTAGCCCTTTCTAGAATTGCCATTTGCACATGGATACCATTCTCACTGCATACATGTTGGATTTTCCACAAGAAATTAAGGCAGGGCTCAGACAAATCGCAGGTGCCGGGTCATCATGGTGACCATAAATTTGTACTTGGCACCTGGGAATTTCTTGTCCCCTCCTTTATAAAAATGCAGTTGTGAGAAGAAGACCATGATGATCCCATCCCCCTCGGGCAGAAGAAGAGAAAGCTGCGACTGCGGTAAAGGCACTTTCTGTCTACCCATGGGAAACTGGATCCCCTTGGGCCGAACAGGAGGGGAAGGCCTGCATTCACAGTTTGGATACAGCAGACTGCCTGCAGGGATCCCGTCCCACCATGGGCAGAGAACAGCATTAGGATCTACAGAGAAAAAAGGTTAGATGTGGGGGGGGGGAGAATGAGACAGCAAATATTTAAAGGGGACAATAGCTTAATTTAAAATGATGGAGGATAGGGAGAATGGATGGGAGGGGTTTAATGGGAGAGGAAGACTGCAAAGTGCTGGAGGTTAAAGGGGATGAATGTATGGGGTCAACAGGACGCAATCTGTTTATGCCAAAATGTATACCCCCCTCCCAAAAACCCCACACTCTAGCATCCCACCTCCACCCCCACAAAACACTCCACACCTCTGCATAACAGAAACGCATGCACCACACACACACACAGGCACTCCACAGCCCAGCAGCACACACAGACACACACGCATAAACAGGGTGGCCCAAAAAAAGTGAGAACATCTCATAGCATATAAATGATTTAAAAATTCAAAATGACAGATGTAAACGATTGACAAATTTAAAAACAAAAAGATGGCGACTGGAAATTGTAGAAATAAAGACGTTATATAGCTAAAAAAGGTAAATAGGTAAACTATTTAAGCTTTTACACACACACATACATACATACACACACTGTAGCCCTGCATCCCACCCACACAAAGACAAGCAAACCACTGTTGCACCACACACACACATACAAATAATACTTGCTATCTATATATTTTTGTCTAAATATGTCTCAACCAGCCTCTGCTACCATAACAAGGCAAGCTTTATCATCTCTTCTTTCACCCTCCTTAGACATACGAGTTTTCAAATGGAGGAACATCAGTCGAGAATGGAGATAATGGGGGGAGGAGGTGCAAGGGGATCACAGTCACTGGCATCTAAATCCAAACAAAATTTGTCCAGGCCTGGAATAAAGTCTTTAAAATGACCACCTTATAGTCCTAAATGTTGGGCTTAAACTCCTAAATTAACCTTTTTGAAAACTGCCAGGACTGAATGCTTAAATGTATGCTCAAATTTCAATAAACGCCTAAATTTTGGAATACAACTGGATGGCAACAGAGCTATTTAGGTGGCAAAACAAAGTTACATGTTTAGCAGTTATTTTCCATGCTAGCTCCTAAATCTAGACAGAAGGATGGCAGGAGCATAACTTTTGAGATCCTACATTTAGGGACATGTTTTCTAAAAGTTAACGCATGTTAAGTGCTGCTATGTCCCATAGAAATGAATGGGCAGTGGCAGCACTTAACGTGCATTAACCTTTAGTAACCATGCCCCTAAGGTCTATTTTCTGCAGAAAACCTAAGCTCTTTTCTTAGACTTAAAAAAAAAAGGCAAATTTAAGCAACTAACTTAGGATTTCAAACTTTCGTGAATATTGGGCCCACATTATTGGACTATGATTCCAAAGTACTAAAATAAGAAAAGAAAACTCCCCCTTCCCCCGAGTTTGTATATTAGGAAAATCAGATGACAACAAGGTATCTAATTTAATCTAATATACGCATATTAAAACAACTTAATAGATGCATGGAAAGATCTATTTACATTAGACAGTACTGCTGGTTACTACACTGTAAAACCTATTTGGTCCTTGAATGTTAATGATTTTATGAAACATCCAAATTACATTTTCCTTTACCAAAAATAATTTTTTATCCCATATATATCCCATATTTGTTATTGTGGCTCATGTATAAGTGCACTCAGAGAATATACACATGCATTGCACTGCATGAATCACTAAGAAGCATTAGGCTGGAGTACAATGGAGTAGAGTCCTCGCAGTTCTAGCTATGTCAGTCTCACGGTGGCAAGTTCGTTGCTGAGAGGAACTTGCAGAGGATGTCAGAGCGGTGGCAGGAACTAGCAAGGACCACAGCAGCAGTACTGATCTGTACCGAGGGTCATCAGACCACATGGCAAGGTAGAAGGCCCCAGTGTACAAGGCCCACTGTGGAGAGGAAATCAGGGACATGCAGGGACCCCAGAGCTATACCGAGATCACTATGCTATGTGGCAGGACAGGAGACATCAAATGTGGCACAGCCATACAATCTGATGCTACAGCAATGCAGGAAACTGGCTATGATCGTGGCCTCCCTCTGTCATGAATCCTCCTTCCGCAAATTTAAGAAAGCTCTTCAGACCTGGTAGCGGTGCCTGACCCGCCCCAATTCTCTTTTGGACTAATCCTCTCTCCCCTACCCTCGGGCACAACCTGCTCCTTTTCCTCTCTCTCGTTTCCCTTTTTCTCCTGATTACCCTCCGCCTTCTTTGCCATTACTGCCTCTTTCTATTTATCTTTCTTCTCTTTTAAAGAATCGATTATAAACTGCTTTGGTAACTGTCGTGTTTCTATAGCAGTATAGAAAGTGCCTCTAAAGAAAGAAAGAAAGAAAAATAGCAGCCATGAGAAAGGGGTGAAGAGGGAGAGAGAGAAGCAAGTAGCGGGAGACAGAATAGGCAGGGTAGTAAGACTGCTGGGTGGGGGAGAAGAGAGAGAGAGGCGAATACAGTAGTTTGGTACAGTGGAGGACAGAAAGGTGAGATAGAAATCCTGCATTTAAGGAGGTTCTTTTGCAACAGATGTTAAAGTTGACTGTATTTTTTTGAAGTTTTGGCTGATTTAAAGCTAATTTGTAGTTCAAAAATAACAACCTTTATATGATCTTATCCATATGTATACTCATGTCACAATTTTTCTAAGTAAGTATCATGAAGGGCGAGATTAACCTGCATGTGGAGGGACGCCTACTTTGTGGGAACGATTCTGGGAAAGAATGATTATGGTCTCTTTCTGTTAACATTATTCAATCTCTTTTTCCTCCGTGTTTAAAAGCCATTCATCATCTAGTTGAGTGGAGTGGCCTAGTGGTTGGGGCAAGGTACTTCAGGCCGGAAGGTTGGGGGTTCAAATCCCACTAGAGGACAGCAACCTTGGGCCGGAAGGACTGGGGTTTCTAGTCCCACAGGTGCTCCTTGTGGTCCATAGCCCATGTTCCCTATAAAATAGTTATCTCCAAGTTATAATGCCCTGTTCAATGTAATTTCAGTTTGTTCAATGTAAATCGCACTGATGCAGAATAGCGCGGTATATAAGAGAATGTAATAAATAGTCATCACAATTTTACTGATTTGTTGTTATCTCTTTAAATAAAGATCATCTTTACAGCCTCCCTTTAATCTAGAAACTTTAAAATCTTTGAAAATTGTCCCCATACATTATTACATGTATATTTCTGAAAGAACACTTGTATAAACATGGAACAGTAGTAGGAGTTGGTAAATTTAATAGCAATGGTAGATTACTGGAAACATGGAAACCTGTAGATATATATTTTGGATTTCAGCACCAATGTCAGTGTGTAACATTTTGATTATACCAATAAATTCTACTGCAAGATGTGGGTTGTATGGTTTGCTATTCAAAGTTAAACATGTTTTTGTTAATAAAAATCTTGGTTTCAAAAAAATTAAGTGATAACATTTTACAAATAAATCCATGCTGTGTGGACATAAGGTTATATAGTTAGGTAGACACTTAAGTTCTCATCTTTCAGTTGCGTGCTTTGCAACATCTCTTAAGCAATGCATATATACCATGCATATTCAGTCCTTGCATAAATTACTAACTGCAGGTTTTCCAATGTTTATTTCTGCATATCATCAGCAGTAACTCCATTGCTCTTTATAGAGCAACCCGTGGGACTGTCAGATTGCCACAGAAAGACACAGTATTTTAGTGCTCTTAAGACTTAAATAGAATGTTCTATACACGGATATTTGTATGTAGTCTTGTTGTTTTCACATCTATCCTTCTATAGTCCTGTATTTCTATAAGAAAAATGAAAATTACAAATTACAAGTACCAGGTTTTGAAATATCTCTAAAACACACCAGAAAAAAATGCCTTGTCTCCATGGAGTTGTTTGATACCATAGCACAACATCATGACTACCGAGTGTTTTGTATAATACAGACTTTTAACACGAGAACTGGAAACGTCTGAAATTTAGGGGCATGTTTACTAGAGGTTAATGCGTGCTAAGTGCTGCTTCACCCATAGAAATAAATGGCCCAGAGTGATACTTAATGCACAATAACATTCGTTAATAGGTGTTAACCTTTAGTAAGCATGCCCCTTCTTCTCTTTTGTCCACGGCCATATTAATGGAAGTCACGTTTAAAAGCTGCAGAGTCGCACCAAGTTACCACCAACCTCCAAAATTCCAACTACTGCCGACATAAAGGGGCCCTTTTACTAAACACCGCTAAGATTGCACTTAACATGCGCTACTAACACACGTTAAGTGCAAAACTTCCATGGTAGCGATCGGGGGCATAACCCGTTTGTTCCCAGCAACTGATGCACATTGGGCTACCTTAAGGAGAAACACAGTAAAGTGGGGGCACCTAACGCCAGCTACAGAGGTGCCATTAGACGAACCTACGCTACATTCCACGGTAACTGCACTTACGCACTACTGTGTTGGCCACACTCATGCTCCGCCTCTACCTGTCCACTGTCCATAGTAGCATGCAAATGCTAGTTAACTTGTGTTTCAGTAGTCAGAAGCTAGTCTGTCCACGTGTTAGAAGGGTTCACCACTGCCAGTTACCGTTCGCTAAAATGTTAACTGTTAGCAGTGTTTAGTAAAGGGGGCCCATAAAGTTTATCATTACTCTTGCTGCTTAAACAGGATGGTCGTAATATTCAGAATGAAATCACTGCTTCAGAATCTTAGTTGGTCTAAAACCTCCTTACTGTGTACAAACAGAGACAGAGAACATAGGGAGACTGCTTAATTACATAATGGCGCTAGTCTAAATTAAGTTTATCAGCCAAAGGTTTAACAAGCCCCTCCACTAAAATGCTCACAAAACCACTTAACATTTTGTAACCAGAAGCCTTAAAAGGAGGAGGTGTATCACAATACTGCTGAAACAAAGAGTTGGTCTGTAATAATCAGCGTCCCCCTTAAGAGCTGATAGAATTTCAATCTTTTCCATGGTTTGAAGCAAGGTTTAACAGTATGCGTGCTCCGAGGATGGAGGAAGACCATCAAGATTCTATTTTGCTGCATCCCTACTGGTTTTAAATAGATCCCAGAATTTTTTTTACCCCCCTACCTTACTTTCCTGATAATGGGAGGGAAAGAAGGACATGGAATGAGGGAGACTGGCGTTTACCATTACAGCAGGGAAAAGCAGAAATATTACTAACTAATTTCTCAACATACAGGGGTGTCCTACACGGAGCGGTAGATTCACCCCTAAAACAAAGACATGGGGAGGGGTGGCCTGCACGGAGCGGCAGGTGCACCTACTCTTGCCATCTTACTGGGCAGACTAGCTGGACCATACTGGTCATACTGGTCTACCGTTATTTACTATGTTACTATATATTGTTGTATTAGTCAATCTAGGTTTCTAAGAATACAATTCCCATTTTTTTTTTTAAACTTTTATTTTCATTTTGCAACAAACAAAAGAAACAACACACCAAAGGAGACAAAACAAGTATACAATAAGGAAAAGTAAACCCAATTACCCCCCACCCCCATGCTTCTTCTCTAGCCGATTATGTCAGCATGTGAGCGCTTCCAAACAACAGTGATTGTACATCAAAACGATCAAAAGAGTATCTACGATACAGAATGATCATGGGACAGAGATATATACAAATTTAGACAGTCAGATGAGAGCATTTAGCAGAATGTACATAGTCATTGAGCAACTTCCATTTAGACCGATGATGAGGAGTCTGAACGGGGGAAGCAAACATACGAGGTATTTGTTCATATTTACTGTAGAGACAGACATGATTCCACCATTCATTGGGGCTCAGATGGGAGCTATTTTTCCAGTATTTCGTAATTAGGGAAATAGCAATGCCAAGCATAAAGTCCAAAAGGAAGTAAGCCGTTTTTGGAAGAGAGGGGATCCCCGCAGCTGAGCGAAGTCCCACTATCCTCCAAGAAAGGGGCTCTTGAAAGTGCAAAATAGACTGGATACGACCCCAGACCCGACGCCAGTAATACTGTAGTGCGGGACATTCATACATAACATGAGGTAGTGAACCAATGGCCGCATGGCATGTCCAACAACTATTGCCCTGAGTAGTGTTCCATTTGGCTAATCTGTCAGGAGTGTAAAAACACCGGTGGGCTAGAAAGAAGAGTGTCTGAGTGAGTGAGGTGGATCGGGAAACCCGTGTCACTCTACTCCAGACAAGGCTCCATTGCTCCGGGGTCAAAGTCACATGCAATTCTCTCTCCCATGCTTTCTGCGCTATAGGGGTATCTCTAGTTATAGCATTACATAAGGTTTTGTAAAAATTGGATGCTACACCCGGTGAACTACCGATAGATCGGATAGTCTCCGACCAACCTTGTGTAGGGGATGCCGATGGCGGGAGCACCTTAGCACTCCGAAGGCAATGCTGAAGTTGCACCAACTGAAAGTAGTGTTTCGCTGGGAGACCAAATTCAATTTGCAATTCACTAAAAGTTTTCCAGCGACCATCATGGAACAACTGGCTAGGAATCCAAATGCCCCTAGTGTACCAGGGGCTCCACGCCATCGGCTTATTTTGTATTCGAAATCGAGTATTGTACCAAAGCGGGAGCCTGTCTAACGGACAGAGTCGGGAGTCTAAAGATTGCATAAGAGTATTAAAGGCACCTAAAGTGTCTAAAAGCATTGGTGGATAGTGGGAGTCTGATGGGAGAGTCATACCAGGGAGAAAAGTAAGAGGAATCGGTTTGCAAAGGTCCTCTTCTATGTCTAGCCACACAGGTCTACTCGGTACTAGATCTTCCAGCCAACGAGCGCCTTGTTTGAGAAGAAAAGATTGATGGTACTTCAGGAAATCTGGGAATCTGACACCCCCATTTTCCTTATCTGCTTGCAACTTATGTTTCGCTATCCTAGGTGTCTTGTTTTGCCATAAGTATCTAGTCAGAAGGCCCTCTATATCTTTATATGTACGTCGAGGTAAGAGACAGGGCAACATTTCTAAAATATAATTCACTTTCGGAACAATCATCATTTTTATGGTTTCTAAGCGACCCCACCAGGTAAGTGTTAAAGGAGTCCAGCGGTGAGTAAGCGCCCGGACTTTAGAGGTTAAGTCTTTGGCATTGAAGGAGATAGTGTCTTCCAAAGGAGAACAATAGTGAACCCCAAGGTATTTGACCATGCGAGGTTGCCATAAAAAGGGGAAGGGTTGCATATCTGCCTGATGAAGCAAAGGATTTAATGGAAAGGCTACCGACTTGGTCCAGTTTATCTTATAACCGGACAGTTGTGAGTATTTACCAATTTGCTCTAGGACAGCCGGTACTGAGTCTATAGAGACAAAAAGCATAAGGTCATCAGCATACGCTGAAATTTTGATTTCCCTATGGGAGAAGGGGACTCCATGAATCTCCTCCGATTGCCGGATTAGTAAAGCCAAGGGTTCGAGTGCAAGATCGAAAAGAAGTGGAGACAGTGGGCATCCCTGGCGAGTACCGCGTTGAAGGGGAAAAGGCTGAGACTTTAAAGCATTGGCACATATACTGGCTGTAGGCTGTGCATACATGGTGCGGAGACAACGGAGAAAACCTTCCCCGAATCCGTACCAGCGGAGGACTGCAAACAGGAAGGGCCACTCTAAACGATCAAAGGCCTTCTCAGCATCAAGTGAGAGGCCAACAAATGGGCGATCAAGATTAACTGCGGCAGTCAGTACATGACATAGAATCCGAGCATTGTCAGCAGTTGATCTACCAGGTATGAAACCGCATTGATCTGGGTGTATTAAGGTAGACATCCTATCAGAGAGCCGGGTGGAGAGAATGGTGGCAAATATTTTATAGTCCGCGTTTAGGAGGGAAATTGGACGATAATTAGCTGTTAGTTGCGGGTCTCTCCCCTCTTTCTCAAAAACTACTACATTTGCCATTGAAAAGGACCCAGAAGGAGAACCCTCCTCGGCCAGAGCAGAAAAATAAAGTTTCAAAACTGGAGCTAAGTCAGCGTGAAAGGTTTTGTAGAATTCAGCAGGGAGACCATCTGGGCCTGCGGCTCGACCTGAGGCACATTTCTTGATAGCAGAATGAATTTCTGATAAAGTAAATGGTTTGTCCATGGCCACTCTATCTTCGTCAGATAGGGTCGGTCTTTGTACCCCTGAAAGTAAGCGTTCAAATACTTCTGGCTCAAAATCACATTCAGATTGATAAAGCCGAGTATAAAAATCACGAAAGAGTTCTAAGATTTCTGTATCTTTAGTGACCAAGTCCCCCCCCGACGGATTACGGAGGGCGGTAACACGCTTGGCTTCTTTTGACCTTTTAGGGCATTTGCTAATAATTTGCCAGCACGGTTATTTTCCCGGTAATATATCCCTTGTTGTGATTCAATATTTTTAACAGCAGCAGTGTACAAAAGCTGATTGTATTGAAAACGCAAGCGTTGTAAACGGAGTAAAATACATGGGTCAGTACGGGACGTGAGGAGACGCTCCCCAGCTTGTATCTGCTGCTCTAGAATCAGTAAGTGCTGCTTTCTTTGTTTCCCCTGCCGAATTTGATAGCTAGTTATAGTTGCGCGGATAGATGCTTTAAAACCCTCCCACCAAGCCCAGCTCGCTGTGTCATGGGGTGAGTTAAAATGAAAATAATCTTGGATAGCGGCCTTTATATCAACCTGAAAATCTTTTTGACCTAGTAGGGATCTATCAAAAAAACAAGCTCGGGGAGAATCGTCCCGCGCAGTGACATGTAATGATAAAGATATGGCAGCATGATCTGAAATATGGAGAGGATGAGTCCTAGCCGTGTCCACTTGAGAAATCAGTGCTTTGGAAATGAGAAAGAAATCTATTCTAGATTGGGAGTGATGGGGGGCAGAAAAAAAAGTAAACTCTAAGTCGGAGGGGTGAAGCAGCCTCCATATATCTACCAGCGCAAGATCTTGCATCAGAGCTTTAAGGGTAGCAAGACTCTTGGGTGGACTACTCGTTCTAGGCGGCTGTCTATCTATCAAAGGGTCTAACACTTGATTAAAATCACCACCAAGTATTAATGGAGCATTGGCAGAGGCCTGTGCCAACTGCGCAATACTTGCATAGTAAGCAGGGCTGTCCACATTCGGGGCATAAATGCAAATACACGTGAATTCACTATCTCCAACCTTAAGGTGTACACGGGCCCATCTACCCTCCTTGTCAGCACTAGTATCAATTACAGTAGCTTGCAAAGACTTCTTAACCAGAATGGTTACCCCGCACCGTTTGGAAACGGCGGGAGAATAGGCAGCCACCATGTAAGGCTTAGCATTGAGTTTCAGTGTTTCAGCAGAGTGTAGATGCGTTTCCTGAAGAAACACTAAATCAGCATGCTCATGGCTAAGATAGCTAAGGATTTTCTTTCTTTTGATTGGACTATTAATGCCTTTTACGTTGAGTGATAAGATTTTACATAAGGCCATTCAGAAAAGTTAAAAATTCTGAGCATGATAGCGCACATAATTTCACAATGTCCCTCATATTGACTGTATCTGGCTGTACACATGACATAAAAGAAAATAAGCTAATATAATACAATGAAGCGCCCCACATTAAAAAAGAAAAACCGCAGTGCGGTAGAGAAGAAGCAGAACCCCAGAAATTACTGGCGACCATGTGTCTGCGGGGAGAAACCCCAGAGAAGGCCGCAATTGAAAAAACACATAACCTGTAGGACTGTGCGTGCTCCGAATCCGACCGAGGCACACATCATGGAGGGATAGGAGACCAAAAAAACAAAAAAGTCATATAGAGAAAGAAAGAAAGTCCAGGTAGTCTCTGTGCTTAACTATGACCGCCGCATCGGGCCCTTCAAAATGGCGGACAGAGCCGGCAAATAAAAAGTCCAAATTTTGGATTAGCGCATCTGCTCTGCTTCTTTGGAGTCTAAAAATGTTGATAGTAGATCAGGATCTTCGAATGTCCTGGTTTGGTTGTGGAGAGTCACTCGGAGCTTCGCTGGATACAACAGGCCAAAGCGAGCCTGTAGCTGTTGAAGTCGAGGGCGAAAAGCAAGGAGTTTCTTCCGACGGTCAACGGTAGGCTTTGCCAAATCAGGGAAGAAGGAGACTTTGTGACCTTCAAATTCCAAATGATGATTCGCCCGGGCAGCATTTAAAATTTGTTCCACTTGTTGATATCGTAGCAAGCGAAAGATAATAGGCCGGGGGGTCGTTCGGTTGAGCGCCATGTGGGTAGGAACACGGTGTGCACGATCGATTTCCAGTTCTCTATGAAAAGTGATCTTCAGCAAGGAGGGAAGAGTTTTGAGCAGGAATTCTCTTATATCTCCTGCTTCCACCCCCTCCGGTATTCCAATGAGCCTCACATTGTTGCGACGGGCTCGATTATTGCTATCTTCTAACTCCTTTTGAAGATTCTGTATCTGGCGCTCAGCCTTGTCCAGTTTGCCCAAGCGCACCGCGTGCGAGTCGAGGACCCCCGCCATGTTGTCCTGCCGTAATGAGAGACTTTCAAGTCGGTCCTGGAGCACTCCAAAGTCTTCTCGCATGGCTCGAAGCGCTTCTCCATTGGACTGCACCAATTCCTTCACGCCGCGTATTTCCTCTAAAATCTCCAGGTGCATTTCAGGGTTTTCACGAAATGGAACCATCTTCTGTGGGGAGGACACCTCTGTTTTGGAGCGTTTTCCGTGAGAAGAAGAAGGAGACCCGAAGTCCAAGCGCGCTGGTTTATGGGCCGCCATCCCCCCCGAGGTACCCCGGTCAGCTCGGAGCGAAATAGTAAGTTTGTATAGGTATTAAGTCAGGATTCTAAGTAGGCCTCTCGGGAGCTTCAGCGCGAAGCGTCTTACCCGCTGGACATCAGGCTCCGCCCCCCACAATTCCCATTTTAAACTATCAGCTTAAAAACAAAATTTCCTTCCATGAGGCCCCGACAGAAGTGTCACTATTTCCTTAATATAATCCAGCAATCCTCAACCTTTTCACTTCATGAGTCACTTTGGAAAAGATCTGAAATCTAAACCCAAGAACAATATTTAATCCTAAACATTAATAGGTGCATGCGCAATAAACCACCTGACAAAGAATGCCTGCACAAATTGAACTCATCTTCAAACACAAACTATCTTCAAACTGTGGCTACAGAAAGTCCACAACCCCTTCCAAAAGGGTTCACCTTTCGTTGCCTTATAGCATGTAAACAGAGTTTGTTCCATGTATGCAAACAGCCTTCCAACAAAAGTCAAGTGGAAAATATATTCAAAAATCCTTAGAAAATGAAGTAGAAAGAAAAACATGAAATAGCTTGGTTTTATAAATTGTACAACAATCCTGATTACTTTAAACAATGGTGTAACCTCATCTTCAAAAGCACACACCAACTGAACTGGCCATACTAATATTATATTGTTCGGATTCACATGATGACAGGATAAATTCAGCCAAAATTGAAGGTATATGATATTTACCATGATCCTGCTTAATTAAAGCTGTTCCTCCAAACTGAATGGCTGAGCAAAGAGTCTGATCAGGGAGGTAATCGAAAAAGTTAGAAACAGTTAGAGGCTTCTATGACCAAGACTGGTCAAAGTGTACATTGTAGTAATACCCCAAGCACTCTACAAATCTGGCCTGTATAATAAGCCTATTTTGAATCCAGTTTGAAGCAGTGTTCTCCCCAAATGTTTTGCCAACCGGATGACATGAAGGAGTAGCTACTGTAGGTGGGCCACACTATAAGCTGGACAGCAACAGAAAATGTAACTAGTTGTCTTTCAGGAAGGTCCATATACGAAGTTTTGTCACTGTTTAAAATTCGCTTATGGGCCTAATTCATATTATATTTACATATATTGCTATGATTTTTTAAAGTATTAATTACAAAATTACATGAATCATTTTTCCATTCCTTCTCATTATTTGGCCAGATCAATTCAACAGATTAAGTTAGCAGGGTTTTCAGTAAAATCAGTCAGGTGGCACAATGATTCAAAAGACCATGGGGAGAACCCTACAAAGGAACACTCAGATACTTTTGCCATGTGGTAAAATATTTTACGGTGTAATAAAACTAATATAGAACATTTAGGCCTCAATACAAAAAAAACTACAGCTGTGGTCATTATTATTGGCACCCTTGCAGTTCAACTCCTTAATCCCCTTAATGTCCTATCTCTCCTAAAAAAAAAAAAAAAAGTGGCCAGTGCAATGGCTTTGGACAATATATGTACACATATTTGACACACAAAAGAATCAAATAAAACAAGACCAATTTTAAAAAAAGGAAATAGTATAAAAACTGGGACATTACCAGGACATAATTACTGGCACCCTTATAAACAATTCAAATCAGTTTGAACAGAAGAAACACATTGGTTTATAGTTTTAGGCACTTAATATACTACCCTTTACTGTGTGTATCAGAGCGGTTTACAGATATATTCTAACATTTCCACTGCAGTAAAATGAGACCCACTTGTGATCAATAGTCATTACTCAGATGACTTGAATCAACCAATGAATGATGGCTCTAATATTTTAAATGGCCACATTCACTCCTTGTTCCATTTTCACAATGGCGACATCAAGAGAGCTACCTGATACCTTCAGAAAAGCCATTATCACCAAACATAAAACTTCAAAGACGTACAAAGTCATCTCCAAAGAACTTGGGACTCTGTGTCTACAGTTCGCAATGTTATGAAGACGTTTTCTGATCATGGAACTGTCAAGAACCTCCCAAGACGTGGTGGGAAGAAGAAAAATAATTCAAATAGTGTTTGAAGGTTAGTGTGAACTGTTGTAAAAACATCATGCACATCATCCAAAGAGCTTAAGGCTGACCTGGAGCAATCTGGAGTGGTGGTTTCAATCTGCACCACACACCACGCACTAAACAAAGAAGGACTTCATGGGCAAAGGCCAAGCAGGACCTCACTGCTCAAAGAGACATAAAATGGCATGCCTGATCTTTGTCCAAACCCACCTTGAGAAACCACAATCCTTCTGAGACAGATGAAACCAAACGAGCTCTTTGGCAATGCAGACCAGCAATACATTTACAGGCAAAGAAATGAAGTTTATAAGGAAAAAAAAACACCCTTCCTACAGTTAAATATGGTGGAGGTTCCATAATGCTGTACGGCTGTTTTGCTGCCTCAGGAACTGGAGGCCTGGAATGTATTAAAGGAATTATGAAGTCAGAGGACTACCAAGGTATTTTGGAGTGAAATATGATATTTAGTGTCAGAAAGCTAGGTCTGGGTCGAAAAGTTATGGGTCCTCAAGCAGGACATTGACCCAAAACATGCATCCAAAGTACAAAAGAATACTTAAAAAGGAACAAATGGACTTTTTAAATTGGATAGCAATGAGTCCTGATCTCAGTCCAATCAAGAACCTTTGGAAAGAGCTGAAATTTGCCATTGGTAAAAGGAGTTTTGGAAACATTCATGAGCTGGAACAAATCACAGTTGAAGAGTGTGGGAAACTGCCAGCACACAGATGTACAAAACTTATAGATGGCTACAAGAAACGTTTGGAGGCTGTCATCATGGCCAAGGGTTGTGCAACTAAATATTAGTGAAGAGTGCCAATAATCATGTTCAGATCATATTTTGTTTTTTTTCTCAGAAATGACTATGCCTAAGTTGCACAGACATTGTTTTTTATGTTGTATGCCTTTGAACATACTATTAAAATATTCTGACGACATACACTTGAAATATTTCCAATTATTTTTCAAAATATTGTACACAACATACCCGAAATGCAAGGATGCCAATAATGTTGACTATAACTGTATATCTGGCAGAAACTCAACACAGATCATCACCCAGAGACTACTATCATGGCAACATCATGCTATGAGGAAGTTTCTCACCATCATGGACTGGGACACTTTTTAGGAAAATCCTTGGAAAAGAAACCTTGCTGCTCTCTATAAAAACTGGCTGCTCTTTCGACATGACGACAAACTGAAGCACACAGCGAAAGCTACAGTGGCATGGCTAAGGAATGAAAAATGTAAATGCCCTTGAGTGACCGGGTCAGAGTCAGACCTCAGTCTGAGTGAAAATCCGTGGCATGGCTTCCAAGGGAATCTGACTGAGCATGAACATTCTGTTTAAAGGAATGGTCACATTTTGGCAAACCTAGGTGTGAAAATTTGGTGGGAACCTATCCCAATGGACTTGAAGCTGTAACTGTTACCAAAACATGCTGCCATCCTATATTGACTCAGGACAGTGGAGACGTATCCAATAGATGCATTTAATTTTTTTTTTTTGTGAGTATATGCTTGCTACGCCAATAAAACATTTTTCCCCTGAAAGGTGTGGAGTATGGGGCATGATGAGTGGGAAAACACTCATCTTTTAAATGCATAAATGCCAGATGCAAAGACAACAAAATGTGAAAAAAAACTTTCAAGGGGCTATAGATTTTTAAAGCTAATGTAGGTTGTGTTTGAAGAGTGGGTGGTTATGGAAATAAATATGTCTCTACTTTAACATCTCCAATGGTGGCAGTAAAAGACATACATATATTTTCAGTTAAATTAATACAGTAGCTTTTCTTTCCTAAGTTAAGTACACAGAAATATCTCTCTTCATAATGGCTAAAACGTATCCACGGATTTAACTGGATGAAAATCCACTTAAGCAGTCACTCTACATAAATAGTTCTTGACTAAGGTGTTCAAAAATTTGCCCCTTAGCATGAGGTGTATTTTAATTATACTAACACACAGATTACAATAATAAGATCACTTTAAAAAATCTATTTTGTATTTAGATTTAAGAAATTAGCTCTTTCCCCTTTGTAATGAATTTGATCTTGTACGACAATGAACAGCAAAGAAAATATACGAAAAAGGCCATGAAGCCTTCAGCACTTATGCAGAACGCAGGATATATTTACATTGCATCCATCGATTCTGTTACTTGTCTTACAGAAGTCATTCTACAGTAACACATTAGATGATACCAGCAAAAAAAAAAAAAAGAGAAGCTGGTCTAACCAGTCTGCCCAGTACATGCTGCCAAGGATATGCCCCAAGCTGCCAGCTGCCGAGCATGACCGCCTTTGGGATATCTCTTCTTATCCAAGACAGCTTTTGTCATCTTCCTCTACTGTACTACACCCTCCTGGGTAGCAATGATCACCTTTTTAGTTCATAACCAGCACCCCTTCCCTCCCAAGTCAAAGCCCAAAATCCCACACTAATCCTGTCATCAACACCAGCTCAGCTATTACCCAATAACCGGTCACCCAATTTTTCTCATGTTTCATACTGCAATTGTACAAATATGCAATGTTTTATAAAACACCAACCTGCACATCATATGTTCCATTTGGTAGAGCAGACCTCTGGGAATTGATGTCAGCAAGCACACCTGTCAGCACAGACCGGTTGGCCTTCGGGAACTCTTTGGACTGACTAAACTGTACCATGTTGTGAAGGGCTAGAATTTTAGTATCAAGCTCGGCATCTTGCCTTGTACGATTGTGCAGTCCAAGGTGGTACTTGCGGAAGTGTTTGATCAGATCTGTAGGGTCATTCCCATAGTAGCCATAGCCACAGATGTTGCATTTGAAATCCTGAAGCTCTGGAGACAAGGGAGCTGCATCTGGATTATCATTGCCAGACAAATCAGCTTTTGACTTATTTAGTCCTGCACCCCCCTCGGAAGGCACTTGTGGGTTTTCTGAGGCCACAGAGACTGGACTTGAGCCTTGGTAGTCCACTTTACCACTTTTCATGTGCATTGTGTCATCCATAGCCTTTGGTGAAATCTGAAGTTCTTCTTTTGTCTCCCCTGAATCTCCAGACGAGGCACAGACCACATCTTGGGTGTCCTCTGTGTCCGATCTCAAAGGAGACTTCAAGGGCTCACAGATTCCCCCAATGGCTGGAGATGGGAGAGACAGCATATTTCTGTCCGTCACCTCATCGTGAGGAAAAGATGAAATTTTTCCTCCCTTGCTGTGGCTTTCATAATTAAAGCCAACTTTTCCGCTCAAAGTTGAGTTTTTCAAATCCTTTCTAGTGCTAGCAGAAGTTTCTTGGACAAGCATACAGTGATCCTTAATGTTGTTGAGCTCTACTGCACCACCTTGGTTATTGTTTTCTTGCATCTGATCTGCAGAGAATCCCTTGTTCCGCCCAGAGTTCACACTCTCAGTATCAGCAGACTGTGCCTCGTCTTCGCTAGCAATGTTTCTCAGAGGGGGATTCTTTTTTCGGACCATATCTACAAAGATAATAAAAAAAAAACAGAATTAATGGAATCGCTTCTAAATAAATATAAGTATAAGGGAAATTTTGTAGCCCCCACATTGTGGGCACGCATCCCTGCACAAGCGTACCCAGCCTCGTTTATAAAGTGAGGCAAAAGTGTGCCTCATTTTATGAAATGGGTGCACACTGACGCACTGTACTCTAGGTACATCAGTTACATCTGCCCTAGAGCAGGCGTAACTGGCAGTGCCTAAACTGGCTCAGGAGCACATGTACATCATAGTATTCTATAATGTACTCAGGTCTCCCAATACCATGCCTACATTCCGCACACACCACAGCCCCATGACATTGGTGCAGAGGGCACTTCCATGTATGGTTATTGAATCCTGCCCAACCAAAGCACGCACAGAAGTGCCCAAAGCACGCACGAAGTGCCTATGCATGCTTGCAAACCTATGAAAATATAGACTTGTGTGTATAGGGGCCACTGATCTTTCCATGGCACCCTTATGAAATCATTTCCTGTATGTGGATTGCTTAATCAACTTATTTTGTGAAATATAATCGATAAGGCAAAACTGTAGTTACCGGCCAACTGCAGTAAAAAAAAATGTAAAGAAAGTGCAGTCATTATAGAAAAGGATTTTTTTTTAAACAAAATGTCGCTTTCCATGTTATAAACATACAACTAGCTGAATTTCATTTAAATTTCATTTTCAACATATTGTAGAAGAAATTGTATTCTAGTATTGGTTTTAATGCTATCAACAGAAATGCTCCCGATACTCTAACATGACCTTATGTTTCATGAGTTACCAAGTGACCCTTCATCATGGCCCAATTCTTTCCCTGTTCCTTCTCAGGTAGAAACCTTGGGGCGGAATTTCAAAGCCAGTATCTGGATAGCCTGTGGAGAGCTATCCAGAAAATAAATGGACAGAAATATTTGGTGGCACTATCCAGACAGGGCAGCTGAATATCTCCACAGACTACCCTTGTACTATCTGGTTAGTGTGGCGGTGATCTATGGGCAGAGCTAGGGCAGTGCAGTCACTCTCTGGATAAGTGCCAACCGTATCCGGACAGCAGCAATTTTCAATCGGCTCCTATCTAGATAGCTTAGGCCACTGGAAGACAAGCCTAAAATTGCTATCCGGATAAGTGCCAGCTGAAAATCACTACTAATCAGATAAGGTTGACACATATCCAGATAGTGGTCACGCAATCCGGATAGATACTGCTTCTGAATATTTGGATTATACTTTTAGCGGAGGACTAGCCTAATAGTTAGAGGCTTGAGGACCAAGAGACCAGGGTTTGATTCCCACTAGTACTCCTTGTGGCCTTGGGCAAGTCCCTTAATCCTCCATTGCCTCAGAAGAATCAAAGTTATCGATGTCCCTGTTTAATGTACATTAACAAGTTTAAGTTACAATGTAAATCACTTGCTAAAAAATGATAAAGCGGTATAAAAAACCTATAAAATAAAATATATTTAAGTACCATGACTAACCATCAGCCAGTTAGAAATCAGCCTGCTTATTTGTATATCCATTCAGAACTGTAGCAAAATCAGTATTGGTTGAAGTCTTCCATAAAGTAGGAATCCCAACCATTCCAAAATAAGGGCATGCCAAATCATCAGATGGAACCAAGGAGAGTCCTCTTCAGAGTCTGCTAAGAAGAGGGACCCCCCCAAGGGTTGGCTGTGTCTGTCCCTTTCAATGATTTGAAATACAGGGAAAGGGAAGAAAAAGGGCAGGTTTTGGGGGCAGAGATTAGGTTTAAATCCCCAGAAGACCACCTACCTTCCCCTCCCACCCCACAGCATTTTGCTTTTGGGAAAGTACAAAGGGGTCAGGTTGATGAATTATAGGGTAGGGGAACAGCATGTGTGTCACACCCCTTTGCCCTTTCATTCCCTTCTTTCCACGCTTCCTCTTATCCTCCTTCCTCTCCCATTTCCCCCTCCCTTCGCCTCTTGCTCCCTTCACTCTCATTTCTTTTTCTGCTGAGAGCAGGAAAGGAGGTGAGGGTTACGTTAACCTTTTCAGCGCCACATACCATCCGCTTCATGCAGAAGCTACTGAAGAGAGAGAAAAAAATATTTTCAAGTATGTCAGCTTTCTACCTAGGGCAGGATTTAGGCATAAGTAACACAGGCAACTTTCTCAGGTACCAAATTCTGATAGGTGCCAGAGGCATGGTGCCATTATCGTGCCTTGATCTAGGCCGGGCATGTCTATACCTTAGATCACCCCACCGCAGCCAGCAACGCTTTGCTGGTAAAGTAACTCTCCAGTGCAGGACCTACCAGCACTCACGAGCTGACAGACCCTGTGATGCCCTGTCCCTTGCATGAGTTTCTATGGCGACAGGAAACCCATGTCAGAGGAAGGAGCCTGTCAGTGCACAAGTACAGGAAGGCCCTATACCAGAGAATTACTTCTAAAAGCATCATTGCCAACTACTGAGTAAAAGTTACCAAATGTCCTTGATATTTGGGGATTGTGCTTGATTTTAGAGAAGAAAAACCATCTTCAATTTGGTGACTTGAATATGTCAGCTTTGGGAATTTAATCTCAATTATCTTTATATTTTCCATAGTACAGGGGAAAAGCGTCACCGTTTCTATTTCTCTGCTTGGAAACGATATTGCTGTCTTGGGATGGACAGGGGAGGGGACAGGATAACTAATCCTCTTCCCTCCTCCACACCTTGTTGCTCAATCCTGGAACTAAGATGTCCCTTCCTCCCCCACCTCACACACACTTCGGTTAAGTGTCCCATATCTGCCTGCAAAAAAAAAAAAAAACTTCTGGTAACCTTATACTGTGGGGCAATTTGAAGTACAGCAACAGAGGTAAGAGGATACCATAAAAGAAGCGGGTTTCCAGGAAAGGACAATGGTGGGTGGGGTGCTCCCCTCCAGTGATTTCAGGCGGTACCATTCCCTCCCTTTTGTCTATGGGCACCCATAATGGAAATCCGGCCTTGGTTCTGCCCCTGTTGTACGATACGAAAAATAATTGACAAGAGCTGATGCAGCCGTACTTAGGCTCTCTGCTCTACTCTAGTACTGTCATACTGCCACATCCCCATTCATGTGTGCTCCTGGGGCGCATCCAAGCCAGGGCCACCACCACCATCAGCATCGAAGGTCGCAGACCTGCCAAGATCTCTAACCCTCCCACCAGGCATAGGTGGCAGAAAAGATAGCTAGATTTTGTTTTCTTCTTCTTTCTTCTCCCTCTGACCTAAGCCAGTGCTTCCTCTGTCTCACATTACCTGCCTTGAGATAGACAATGCATGAACTAAGATCATTTTCAGTTGGAATCTTGGACATCCTTACTGGCTTCAGGCCGTTGAAAACAAAATGAAACAAACAAAAAAAAAAAAAAAAGGGAACACACAAAATTGTTATGCAGGTTGAATCCAGATGATAGCAGGAAAAGTACGGCAGGTCAGAAAAATGAGCTCTGTGGACTGAATCTGCCCTATGGGCTGTAGTTTGTAAAACCCTAATTAAAGAGAATTCAACGATAAAGAACTGTAACGTCAACCAGTAGCCTAAGCTGGAAAAAAACTAATCACTTAGATCAGTGTTTAAGCCAGTCCTAGAGTCCTGCACCACATCCATCATATACAAATCTCTTTCATACATACTCATTGTGGGTATCCAAAAAAAAAAAAAAAAACGTCCTCACTTGCCAGCATCCCATCTTCACCACTAATATCAAAGGTGCATTTAGCAGAGCTTCTTAGCTCAATCATAGCAGCCTAACTGGTATATACTGGGCAGTCATACTGCTAAGATAAGCTGAACCAAGATCTTTAACTTGATTTCTAGCACCAGTAACCAATGGAGTTGTTGAAACAAAGATCGACGACTATCCCTGCCTTCTATCCTCCCAAAAACAAACGTGCAGCTACATTTTGAAAGGCCGATACATAAGTGCATTGCTTGGGTCACATGATGCAGCCAACCCTATAGCAGCATTTTGGTAAAAATCACACTGGTCTTCCTTGAAATTTACAGTTGCTGCCTAATTTGTTCTGTACCTTGTTTCCAAATTTTGGCTAAAGCATTGCACAAGAAGTCTACAAAGCTTATAAATTGACCACTCAATGAAAATTAAAAATAGATCCAGCCTGGTGTTCAAGGTGCGACGGCCCAGTACAGAGAACTTATTCTCTGATGAAGACAAAAAGTGAGCCGAAGCCAGCACCAATAAATCAGGCCAAGGAGATGGTGAAAGAAGATTTACCATGAATATAGACTATGTTGTAGATAGTTGGCAACCTGCCTCATTACAGTTAAAGAGAAAATTTTGGATCTAGAGGACTCACTGACCTCAGCAGCTCAGCACACTGACAAGCTTGAACACAAGACAGCTATTCTCAACAAGAAGATCTAAAAAATCAAAATGAACAAAATGATCTGCGGATAGTTGGGTTACCTGAGGATTTGAGGGGACTGATCTGGCTGAATTTCCTTCTAAATGGCTGCCTGAGATTCTCAAGCCGGTAGCAAAGGAACAATTAACGGGGTTCATCATACATTGGCACCAGCACCAGGGCCTAATATATGACCTTGCACCCCAGCAATAATAGCTTTGTCAGGGAAATTATGGAGAAACACTAAGATCATGTCTGCTACCAGGACGTTGGGCAAGGTCAGATGTGGGTACAGTTGTGTTTACATGTTCCAAGATTTTTCACCACATCTACAGAAGCTCCAACAGAGTAGCGGGAAAAATGGTATGAAGAATAAAATTACTGAACATATAGTCAGTCATGGTTTAATGGGAGAAAGCAAACATGGATTTAGCCACGGAAATCTTACTTATCTGTTATATATTTTTGAAGTTGTGAATAAACAGGTGGATAAAGGTGAGCCGGTTGATATAGCATATCTGATCTTTCAGAAAGTCTTTCACAAGGTCCCTCATGAGAGATTCTTGGCAAAACAAAAACATCATGGGCTAGGAGATAGAAAACAAAGAGTAGGGCTAAATGGACAATTTTCTGAATGGAGAAACACAAATAGTGAAGTACCCCAGAGATCTGTACTGGGCCCACTATTTAACATATTCATAAATGACCTGGAAATGGGAATAACGAATGAGGTGATCAATTCCAAATGAAAAATCATTCAAAGTTCTTAAAACACAAGAAGGCTGTGAAAAATTGCAAGAGGACCTTGATAAATTGGAAGACTGGGCATCCAAATGGCAGATGAACTATAATGAGGACAAGTATAAAGCTATGCACCTAGGAAAGAATGACTCAAACTATGCTTACATGATACAAGGTTCCACATTAGGAACCGCCACCCAGGAAAAAGATTTAGGCATCATCATGGATAATACGTTGAAATTCTCCACCAAGTGTGCAGCGTGGCCAAGAAAGCAAATAGAATGCTAGGAATCATAAGGAAAGGAATGGAGATTGACGCCAAGGATATTACAATGCCTCTGTATCGTTCCAATGGTGCGACCACACTTTGAATATTGTGTGTAATTCTGGTCATCATAACTTTAAAAGGATATAGCAGAATTAGAAAAGGTACAAAGAAGAGCCACCAAAATGGTAAAGGGGAAGGAAGGATAGCCCTATAATGAAAGGCTTAAAGGGTTAGTGCTGTTCAACTTGGAAAAGAGACGGCAAAGGATAAATATGATAGAGGTCTATAAATTAATGAATGGAATGAAACAGGTAAAATGTAGATCGGTTGTTTACACCATCAAAAAGTAGAAAGACTCCACCCCCTAAGCCCCAACACTCTAAGTGGACTCGAGTGGGCAATCCCACTTGATCGCTTTTTGTGGTCTTGAGGAGCTCCTCTTACTTTTTCTTTTTTGAGGAGTCTCAATCTGTGGGTCCCTTGATTTTTGAATAAGTGGTGGTGGGAATTAGACTGGGGTCTCTCGTTTTTTTTTATTTTTTTTTTTTTTTATATCTGAGGGGTGGCGGATGATCTGCAAACGTTTTGATGATGTTATTGCTTTGATAAAGGGAGTTTGATGACCTGAGGGGGGGGAGGAGTAATGGGGAGTATGTTTATCTTTGTATTTTCATTGTTTAGGTTGAATTCTTGCTTTGAGGGGTTCTGGGGGGATCGGGGCTTGTGGTCAATTTACCGTGTCCTGTACTAACTTAAACAGGCAGGTGGTATTGACGGGAAGGGGGGGGGAGGGGGGGGAGGGGGGGAAGGGGAGGTTCTTATTCAAGGTGGAACTGGGGGGTGTGTTTGGGTTTGGGAGGAGGGACTTTGGCGCCTGTCTTTGGAGAGTGGAGTGGGTGGGCCCGACTCATCAACTACTTGGGTTTGCTGGGGGGGAGCTACCACTGGGATCTTTTGGATAGTGGGTGGCAGTGAGAAAGTGGAGTGTAATTGCTAATGGTGCGATTTATTTCCTTGAATGTTAAGGGCCTCAACTCCCTGAGGAAGAGGTCCCTGCTGTTCTCAGAATTGCGCACCCTGCAGGGGGACATTGTCTACTTACAGGAGACCCACCTTCAGAATTGTAAGCAGGGCTGGCTAAAGAGGTCCCCGTATACTGAGGTGCGGGTGGCCTCAGATGCACAAGGACGGAAGAAACGGGGAGTAGCATTACTATTTCATCAGAGCCTCTCTCTCCAGATAGACGAGATGAAGCAAGACGCTCTGGGGAGGTGGCTTTTCTTGAACATCCGCCTAGAAGGGCACTTGCTAACCTTAGCTAATATTTACGCTCCCAATACAGGTCAAGGGGCCTTCTTTGCACGGGTGAAAGCTTTGCTGGCGGATTTTGCAAGGGGCCCCATTGTTCTGGGGGGGACTGTAATACGCATCTGGTGCCCCATTTGGACTCCACCAGCCGCATAGGGGGGCGAGTGGGGGGGCCGTCAAGAGCCCTACAGCATCTTATGCTCGATTTGGGACTGAGGGACGTCTGGAGGGATACTCATGGGGGGGAAAGAGGCTTTACGTACTACTCTCCGGTCCATCAGGTTCACACCCGCATTGACTATTTTCTATTGGACCAGCGCCTGATGGACGGGAGAGTGCAGGCGGGACATGGAGCGCTGACCTGGTCGGATCACGCCCCGTGCTGGCTTGCTCTTCCGGCCGGACTGTACAGTGAACACCAACGGCTCTGGCGCCTAGACGTGAGATTCCTGCGGCGGCAGGGCGCAGTGCAGGACCACGTCCACTTTATCACGGAATTTTTTGAGCTCAACAATTCTGGGGATGTTCCTCTCCCCACGGTGTGGGATGCTTATAAGGCTACGGCTCGTGGTCAACTCATGGCGGAGGCAGCTCGCACGCGCAAAATGTGGACGCGTGACCACGACCTGTTGGTGGAGAAGGCTACTCGCCTCGCTCTGGAACACGCCCGAACTGGCTCCCGGCAGGCCCTGCGCCAGTGGCGGGCCGCTCGAGCCAAACTGGATGCGTGCCTGCAGAGAGAATTAGATAATAAACGCCGGAAACTTCGGCAAACTTTTTATGAGCATGGGAATAAAACAGGCCGCTTCCTAGCTTTGCGTCTTCGCCAACAACAATCCACGAGAGTGGTCCAAGAACTGCGCGACGCGGGGGGACGGAGGAGGGTTATCTCCAGGGAAATACGTGATCTCTTTGCTGACTTTCTGGAGCAGCTCTACAAGGCGGAGCCCTTTGAACGGGACAGTGTGCAGGATTATTTACAAGGGATTGGCTTGCCACACCTCCCCGACTCTGATCGGGTTCAACTAGATTCTGATTTAACGGTAGATGAAGTGGAAACTGCAATTCGACGATTGAAAACTGGCAGTGCGCCGGGTAGTGACGGCTTCCCAGCAGAATATTATAAGAAGTTTAGGATACAATTAGCGCCAACCTTGACTATCTTGTTTAATGAGATCTTGGCAGGGGCCTCGTTACCGCCGTCTTTGCGCGAGGCACTGATCGTGATGATACCCAAACCTGGCAAACCATTGCATGACGCGGCGTCGTACCGTCCCATTTCCCTGTTAAACGTTGATGTTAAAATCTTTGCCTCTGTGTTGGCGGCGCGCCTATATCGGGTTCTTCCGAGCTTGGTCCACCCGGATCAGGTTGGCTTTGTGCCAGGCCGCCAGGCTGCAGACAACATCCGACGTATGCTGCAGGTCATACACGTTGCCCAGCGGGAACCGCAACCCGCTCTACTGGTGGGGATCGACGCGGAAAAAGTTTTCGACCGGGTCGACTGGGAATTCTTATGGTGTGTGTTGGAGACAATGGGCTTTGGCTCAAATTTCATCCGTTGGGTTCGTAGCCTCTATCAGATGCCCCAGGCGTGCGTTCGGGTTAATGGGGGACACTCGAGGCGTTTCTTGCTGGAACGGGGCACGCGACAGGGTTGCCCTCTTTCGCCCCTGCTCTTTGCACTCGCGATGGAACCCCTGGCTCAAAGCTTCCGAGAACATTTAGGTTTGCGGGGGGTTC